>CAJVGC010000582.1:14062746-14460617 GCA_910822075.1 Senecio squalidus
TTGGGTCATGTTTTTACGAGAGAAATCTGAAACATACGAGAATATCAAGCTGCTAGTTACTTCGTTGGAAACACTGTACAAGTTAAAGATTCGACGATTTAGAACTGATAACGGTACAGAATTTAAGAATCAGAGGATGGAAGATTTATGCAAGGACAGAGGAATTCAACAACAATTCAGTGCAGCCTATACTCCACAAATGAACGGGGTTGCAGAAAGAAAGGACAGAACGTTGATTGAAGCAGCTAGGACAATGCTAGCTGATTCGACACTACCGGTACGTTTTTGGAATGAAGCGGTAGCTAATGCTTGTTTCACTTTAAACCGAGTGCTAGTAGTGAAGCGACACGGGAAAACTTGTTATGAATTGTTGCAGCAAAGAAAGCCTAATTTACAGTACTTGGAACCCTTTGGAGCTCCGTGTACTATGCTCAAGCGTAAACAAGATGGAAAATTTGATGAAAAGGCGGTAGAGGGGATATTTCTGGGATACAACACTCCTAACAAGAGAGTTTGGAATCCAGCTACTAAAGCTATTGAAGAATGGTATGAGGTGGATGTTCAGAAGTATTCGAAACCTATTCCTTCAAAAGGATATCCATGGATGTTTGACTATGATTCGTTGTTTGAATCATTTAATCTTCCGGAGTTTTCCGATGAGGATATTGCAAGGTATTACTCTCACAAAGAATCTTTGGAAGAGCCTATTCCTCAAGATACAGTAACTCCAGTAGATCCTACTCCTCCCGGTACTCAAGAAAATCCTGTAGATTCTCACGCAAATGATGATGATTCAGATTCTAATGGCTCCGTTAACATTAATGAGCCGATTGAAGTTGTAGAGGAAGTTGTAGCTCCTGACGTTAATAACTTGGGTCCTAACGTTGAGGTTCCTCCTAATCTAAACGTCGAAGAACCAGCAAGTCAGCTCCGGAGATCATCAAGGGCTCGCAGATCGACAAATTTTGATGATTATGAAACTTATCTGGCTGGAGCTCGACCCAAAACACAGATTCAAAGCGACGTTTACATTGATCTCTTTAAATCTGGCGATGTTACTTACTGTGCACATGCATGTTTTATTTCGCAGGTTGAACCAGCTAATGTTGAAGAAGCACTCTTGGATGACAATTGGATCAACTCGATGCAAGAGGAACTGCTACAGTTTAAGAAGCTGGGTGTCTGGAGGCTTGTCGCTAAGCCAAAAGGTGCCAAGTCATTGGGTTGTCGATGGGTTCATCGATGCAAAAGGGATGATCAGGGTGTAGTTGTCAGAAACAAGTCAAGGCTAGTGGTTCAGGGTTTTCGACAAATTCCTGACTTGGATTATAATGAAGTGTTTGCTCCGGTTGCGAGATTAGAGGCGATTCGGATTTTTCTGGCCTTTGCATCCTATAAGAAGTTTACTGTTTACCAGATGGATGTTAAGAGCGCTTTTCTTTTCGGGAATATTCGAGAGACAGTGTACGTTAATCAACCACCAGGCTTTGTAGACCCATTACATCCGGATAAAGTGTACATTCTCGATAAAGCACTTTATGGTCTGCATCAAGCACCGCGCGCCTGGTATGAGACCCTTGCAAATCATCTGACCGACAACGGTTTTCGTCGAGGTGTCATCGATTGTACGCTGTTCATCAAGGAAAGAGGTGAAGATATTCTGTTGGTGCAAGTATATGTGGACGACATTATTTTTGGTTCTACAAATCCAGAGTTATGTAAGGAGTTTGAAACGGTGATGACAAGCAAGTTCGAAATGAGTTCTATGGGTCCGATTAAATTCTTTTTAGGGCTACAAGTAGATCAAACTGCAGAGGGAATTTTTATTCATCAGACAAAATATGTCAACGACATTTTGAAACGGTTTGAAATGTCGGAAACAAAGTCAGCCTCTACTCCCTTATCGGTGAATCACGGGATATCACCAGAAGCTACGGGGGAGCTAATTGATCAGTCACTCTATCGCTCTATGATCGGTTCTCTTATGTACCTCACCGCGTCTCGTCCTGATATTATGTTCCCTGTGTGCTTGTGTTCCCGATACCAAGCAGCACCAACTGTTATTCATCTTCAAGCAGTGAAGCGAATTATGCAATATCTAAAGGGTACTCCAGATTTAGGTCTTTGGTATTCTAATGATGATAATTTTGAATTGTCTGCTTTCAGTGATTCGGACTATGGAGGTTGCAAGAAGGATGCTAAATCAACTTCAGGAGGATGTTAGTTTCTCGGAACGCGTCTCATCACATGGCAGTGCAAGAAACAGACCGCTGTTGCACTGTCCACATGTGAAGCTGAATACGTAGCTGCTGCTAGCTGCTGTTCTCAGGTTATCTGGATTCAGCAACAACTGCGTGACTACGGTTTGTCTATTTCTACTACTCCTATTTATGTTGATAATTCTGCTGCCATAGCTGTCACTAAGAATCCCGTACACCATCCTAAAACCAAACACATAGGCGTAAAATATCATTTTATACGTGATTGCTTTGAAAAACATCTAATTGACGTAATCTATATCGAAACGATGTTTCAAAAAGCAGATATTTTTACAAAAGCCTTTGACAAGTCTAGGTTTGGATTTTTACTACATGAAAATGGTGTCGTTAAGAAAAGCGATGTGATTAAAGAGGAAGAAAAGTCGGACAAGTAACCGTCCCCGTTTTGTATACTACGTTAAATTTTTCTTAGTTTCTTTTATTTTTAGTTTAGTTTCTTCTTTTACTTTTATAAAATTTCAAAAATACAAAAAGATTTTCATTTTTAGAATTTTAGGGGGAGAAATAGTTAATAAAAAAAAAAAAAAAAAAAAAAAAAAACGAGGGAAGTGAGGAAGTACTGAGCTAAAACTGAACATGTAAATTGTCTAAAGTATGCTGATCGTAACGTTTATACATGTCGGTTGTAGGATATATTGGTAGGCTTATCTCACTGAAACTTGACGAAAATTAATCATTTTTCAATTGGTTGTCGCAGATATCAAATTTAATTTAAATCTTTATGGATATGTCTCAAAGACTGTCTAAATGATATCTGGAGATCAATAACAATTGAGAACACTGTAAACAACACAAAGCAGTCGAAATTAAATGTCTTGTATATTTTAATTAGCTTTTGTCTTGTAGTGTTTGTGGCTTTTCGTTGGATTAATTCGAAAATAGTAAATATTAGGTGTAATATCAGAAAATAAATACAGTATGTCAGTATATTTTGAAGCAATTAAGGGCCATTCCAGTGATTTTGGGATAACATTCTTGAATGATTTGATCAAGATCAATGAAATTAAAAAAAAAAAAAAAAAAAAAAAAAAAAAAAAAAATTTGAAATAAGAGATAAGAAACAACTTCAAAAATACCTTGATGGATGAACAGAAGTATAAGGTCGAAAGAATGATCATACTTCGGCTATTCCAAATAAAGGGTGAGGAAGTACTTAAAGACTTCACAAAAACCTTGATGGATGAACAGAGTTATAAGGTCGAAAGAATGATCATAACTCGGCTATTCCAAATAAAGGGTGAGGAAGCGCTTATTCTCTGAGTAATGTTTTGTTTCAACGATCAAGAATCACTGGCCCTTATTGCATGTGTAGTTGATGTAATACTGACATACGAAATGAATATTATGATATTACGTCTGATATTTATGAAAATAGAATTGAAAAGGCTGAAAAGTTAAGAGGACAAATACACAAACATACTTGCAATTCTAATTATGATATAAATTTTATGACTGTTAAAAATTCAAATTGTGTGTTGTTTTCTATGTTCAAAATATTGGGAGATCTTAGCGAGATAACCTTTTTGAAATAAAAATGTCAAGTGAATGTTTGTTTAAGTTTAAGAGGACAAATATACCAATAATCGTCAACTGATATGTTAATAGTTACTACGAAAATTGAATGACAATGCTATGTTTCAGTATCAGTCTGATCCCTTATTCGAAAAACGCAAAAAGAATGTGAAATTTTCAGTTTTATTTAATTGTTATTTCAGTAGTTTGTTATAGTTAAAATTTCCTTTTATTTATCAAAACAGAAAATTACAAAAAGATTTTTAAATTTTTAGTTTTAGTCTCTCTTTATTTTTATTTTTGTTAGTTTTACGGTTACTTGTCGTGACTTGAGATCTAAAAGTGAAACTGAAATTAATTCGTAAAGTCATAATCGTTGATAAAGTGTTTGGTTAGGATATCTGAATTGAACTAAACGTTTTATTTTGTTGGATTGATAATTTTCATGTGTTTAACGTTTACTGAATGTTTGAGTTTTGAAGATAAGTGAGAATTTCGAAATTTATGAGTTCTACAGAGACATTCGTACGAAGGTAAAGTACATTCGCACGCAGGAACAAGACATTCGCACGAATCAGAGGAAAATAAGTGTTTGAGACAAAATTTCTCCTTCGTACGAATATGAACACATTCGTACGAATGTATTTCACATTCGTACGAATGTGAGATGGCTATATATATGTTTGACATTCGTTTGGACTATTCACGTTTCAAAACCTATTCGTCCGAATCAAGAGAGAATTTTACCAAAATTTTAAAAGTGTTAAAAGGAGTTTTTGAATCGTGTTTTCTTGTGTAACTTTTGATTGCGAACCTAACCATCTATATCACATAAGGTATAACAATCGTTTTAGGTATTAATCGTTGATTTTTAAGACCGAGACTTCTTGAATCAAATTGATCATTTATTTGTGTTTGCTATGCTTAATTTGATTAGGGGTTTTACTAATCTGGGTAGGGCGAGCATTTTCATGTAGGTTTTAATATCTAAAACAGTTGATTTTGAGAATCTAGGTTTTGGAATTCAAACTGTTACAATGAACTCCATTCGCACGAATGTGTTTTCATTCGTGCGAATAGGATCCGCATTCGTACGAATGACTATGTCATTCGTACGAATGCGAATATTGTTATCCGTTAGTTTTGACTGACACATTCGTACGGATATATACTGATTCGTACGAATGGAAGTCTACATTCGTACGGATGTGCCAGAACAGAAACACTTAAAACGTTTGAATTTTAATTCTAACTGTTTTCGCTTCTCGATGTCTCCTTTTCTGTTTACAGGAAAATGGCTGAATCTTCGTCATCTCAAAGCACTGGTCTCGTAGTTGGTCCGAAGAACAATATGTGCGCTCACCTGGACGAAACAACATCTCATTCCTCGAAGTTTGTCGGGATTATTCAATTCTTGAAGCGCTCAAGAATCTTCAAGGCGATCTCTACCGAGCAAGTACCCTACTTGACTCACATCTCAGATTTCTGGAACAATGCCAAGGTTGTTCGTCAAGACGGAAAGGTTCAGATACACAGTAAAGTTCTTGGGAATGATATTGTGGTTGACGAGCAGGTGATTCGAGAAGTTGTGGGTTTTGGAGATGAAGCAAGGATGCCAACGACTTTGAATGTGTACAAGGTCAGAGGGGCGTTATTGAGAATGCACTATGCTGGGGATATTAAAAAGGGGGTGATCACGAAATCAGGTTTCAGTGTGCAGTACAAGTATCTATGCCATGTATTACAGCATTGCTTGGGTCCTAGAAAGGCAGGACACGACGAAATGCGAGAGACACTACAGAGTGCATTTGTCGCACTAGCGCTGAACGCTCCATTCAATTTCTCGGCAATGGTCTTGCAGTTTATGATAGAGAACCTGGAACTCAAGAACAAGCATAAGTACTTGATGTATGCTAGATTCGTGCAAATGATCATCGATGCGAAGATTCCTGGCTTGCAGAAGAATGAAGAAGATGCCGTCAAGCTAGATGTTATGAGTGATAATACTATGGCGCGCATGCTTACGTACAAGGGCAAGCCGACACCTAAGGAGAGAAAGCTGATCGGACATCTTGCAAATCCTGAGTATGTCTGTCCGAAGGAAAGAAAGTGGAGAAATGATGGTAGTGATTCGGAGAAAGAGGATATTGTTGTACCTCAACAACATGATTCTGATGAGGAGGTGATTTCTGCTACCTCTCCACCTACTGGTACTCAGATGGAGTTACGAGATGAAGATGATACTGTTGTAAGTACTGAGGCGACTCCTTCAGTACCGAAACGGAAAGCAGCAACATCAATGAGGGATATAGTCAAAGGGAGAGTCTCTAAACGTTTCAAGCATGTGAGACTTACTGATCTTACTGCCAGCACAACCACTCCAGTTCCTCCTCCTGTGATCTCTCAGCCACAGCAAAGCATTCCAATCATGACACCTGCCACAACGATAACCCCAACTGCTGGTGGATCGTCGTCGGGACAGCTATCTGAGTCTGTTCAGCTCCAGACTGTGAATTCTATGCTATTGGATGTTCTGATGAAGCAGAAGACACAGGATGATGAGATCAAGAAAATGATTGAGCTGATGAAGCAAGGTGAAGCTGAGAGAGCAGCAATGTCTCAGAAGATCGCTGATCAAAACAAAATGCTTGAGGAACAGAAGAAGCTGATTGAAGAACAGAAGACGGAGTTGGAGATTTATAAAGATAAGATCGAGTATTTGGAGGAGGCCACAAATACAATTCAAGACTCTATGGAAGCTGGTGAGGATGGAGTATACATCAAAGCACCGGCCGATGCATCTACTGAACCGGTTGGTGCAGATAGCGAACGCACGGAGTCTGGGGGAGCTGGTAAAGATCAACAGAGTGAATCCCAGTATGATATTACTCCCATATAACGTAAAAAGTCCAATTTAACTTATGTTTTGGATTTGCAGGGGGTAATACAGTTTAGTATAGATCACGACAGAGAAGAAGGAGATATTGTACATAGCCTGTCTAAAGAGCAGATAGCAGAATTATTTGAGCTGGATCCTGATAATGTTATATCTGACGAATCTGCATCTGCCTCTGATATCAATCCTCCTGATTTTGATGCTGATGATGATGAGATAGAGTTCGAGCAAAACGTTGAGTCAACAGAACCTATCTATCAGTCAAATGATTTCCGAGACGATGCTGTTTTTGATTTAAATGATGAAGATCTTACTCGGAAATTAGATAAAAATCCAGCAGCCAGTCAAGCGACGTTAAACCCAGAAGAGGTAAATGCAAAACGGGCTGAATGGATTCAAGCTATGAAAGAGTGTTTCCGCCCACCTCGTCAAGATACTGAACCGGCTTATACGAAGTGCTATTCCTTGAAGGGGGC
Source organism: Senecio squalidus (assembly GCA_910822075.1). Taxonomy (NCBI): domain Eukaryota; kingdom Viridiplantae; phylum Streptophyta; class Magnoliopsida; order Asterales; family Asteraceae; genus Senecio; species Senecio squalidus. Next base: position 14,069,910 of record CAJVGC010000582.1, read on the forward strand.
AAAGACTGAAGGTCGAATTATAAGTTGGGCTTACTTGGAAGATCTGAATGTCTATGCAGTGAAAAGAGAAAGAGGTATAGATTATTTCCAACGCGTTCACGACTTGAAGACGCTGCCATATTTTGATATGATGCAGTTGGCTCGTCTCAAGCTGCTATATAGTGAGAAAGATGGCAAAGCAACGTGGTTGGAGAAACTGCTTCGAAATGAGTTCAGGACATCCTGGAATTACCTAAGGCCGCAGTATCCACAGATTACCCACATCTGGAATCGAAAAAAGGGTAAATCTGTGAAACATGTCAAGTATAAAGCGCCAAAGGTGATGGAGAAGATTCCACTTCGCAAAATGGAAGTTGGTTTTCATCGACAATTCAAGTGGTGGTATTACGATTACAGAACCACCGAAGCAGTAATCGTTTTGGAGCGTCGAGGTGTTTGGAGAACACTGCGAATTTTTGATCCAATGTGGATTAGAAATTTGACAGATGATGATATCTACGCTTTGTATCTGCAGCCTATTTTCTTTGATGTTAAGGATATGGATCAAGCGATGCATTTCAACAAGGTTGTTCGTGTTTGTTTTATGTACAAGATCCATGCTTAAGAGGGCAGATCAAAGGCGTGTTTTGGAGAGCAGCAGATATTTTTGAAGACTGAAGACATAGAATCTAGTTCCTAGGGGGAGTTTGTAGGTGCATTTATGTAGTTACTAGATTCGTATGTAATTAACGTTTATATCAGTCTTTGTATTGTTTGATTGAATATTACTATTGAATGTTTGATTGATTATATGCTTTAACGTTTACGTTGTTATGAATTAATCAAATATGTGTTTTGTGATGTTTAAATGATATTCAAACTCGTTCGCACGGATAAGGATGATATCCGTGCGAATGAAGGTTACGTACGCACGAACGAGAAAGATAAACAGTTTGTTTATGAAGGTGTTACATTCGTACGAACAGGTTATGGTTCGCACGAATAGGATGTCATTCGTACGGATGAGATCACATCCGTACGAATGAAAAGCTGGGCCTATATATACCAGCTTAGGGTTCAGCATGCGTTAAGGTTTTTGCTAGGTTTTTCATTCGTGCCGAATTGCTGCTGCAGGTTTTCTTGGTATTCCAAAGTGTTAGTAAAGTCTAAACAATCATCCGAATAGTCTTCCTTAGGTCCGATCGTATCAACAATCGTTGGTTTGATTCCGTTTCCGAAGGTTTCATATTCGCTAGATAATCATTAGTCTATTTCCGCTAGGTTAGTGATATAACGTTGACTATAAGATCCGTACAACCCCAACAATATCTGAGTTTTATGTTAACATAAATAATTAATAGTAAATATAGATATCTGTATGTATAGGTTTTGATTAGAACGTAAGAATTTACAAAATGACAAGCGGACAACAAGCTCCGACCTAACTCTTTAAAATACTCATGTGACATACAATTTATCTTATAACATGTTGAGGACAGAGCCAACAAGAAAATTATAGTCTCTTTTTTTTGTTTTAAATGTTTGTCAGACCACTTGTTAAATGGGTGGAGAGTATCGAATGGTGTATTAATTGTGAAGTATTATTAATAAAGACATGGTAGATAAGAATAAACCGATAAATGGGGAAGAAGTTATGTAGAGAGCGGATATTTTTTTTTTAGAAGAAATGATATATATCTACTTGTATGACTACTAATATGTTTAATAAATTCAAATGTTATACCAAATTTATTAAAAAGAGGAGAAAGAAATTGTTTATATACATTTAAATGTATTTTGTACAATATTTGAATGCATTTGATATATTAATATGTATATGAAGTAGGCATGTAAATCATTTCTGTACATGACTACGTGTATGACTACTAATATGCCTACAAAGCAATCCTCTTCCCTAGGCTTGTTCATTTAACGTAGCTAGCATCATATATTTAGCTATCAGTAGAGTCAATACGAAGCAAAACTCAAGTTTCGTTCATTGCGGAACTCTTAAGGGACTTGGGTGTGTGAATAATTTTAATGTGCTGTTAATATTAAATTTTATTTTCCTATCATGATGTTTGATTTTCCGACCACTAAAAATTATAATAATATTTAATATTTATTCAATTTAATTTAAATACTAGTATTTTTAAACTTGTTTGGCACTATTCCTTCTTTTTTCGTTTTTTCTTTTTCTAAAGAAGGTTTTTGGTTCGTATTTGATTTTATAAAACACATATGAATGATTTTACCTTTTTTAACTATAAATAAGGTTTCGCTGCAACACAGTGAATATCCTCCCATCTAAATTTGTTGGAAAATTTGGCCGGAATGGATAAAAATCCATCGGAATTAGCACCGGTGGATTTCAACGGAAAAATTTTAGAAACCTCGTATAGCCGGCATTGGGAATGTCGTCACTTGCCATGTGTGCTCACCACGTCAGCAATCCACTAGCTTAATCCTGCGTGTCATCCTGCGTGTCAAGTGCCGGCATTGGGAATGCCGGTTCTTGAAGAAAAATTGGGTGGTTTTGCTAGGCGGTTTCCGGTATTAGAGGTGGTTTTGTGGTTTTGATTTTTTGTTTTGTTTTGAAAATGGTTAAGTGTTAGTGTTTAGGGTTAATTATTTATGTTATTTGATGATTTTTATGAAAATTTTCAAATTGTGTTTTGTTAATATGTTATTGTTTTAGAGTTTGTAAAAGTTAGATTTTTATTTCTTGTTTTTTTGGTGTGTTTTATTCTATGTACAAAATGCCAAAACATCATTTTGGTTAGTTTTTTGTTTTGAAAATGGTTATGTGTTAGTGTTTAGGGTTAATTATTTATGTAATGTGATGATTTTTATGGAAAATTCCAAATTGTGTTTTGTTAATATGTTATTGTTTTAGAGTTTATAAAAGTTAGATTATTCTTTCTGGGTTTTTTTGTATGATTTATGCTATGTACAAAATTGACAGAAATTATTTTTTTTTCACAAAAAATAACAACTTAAAAGTAAGAAATGGCCCTCTTAATAACAAGTGATTACACAAAAAGATAGAATGGAGAAATTACGATACAACACTAATTTTGGTTACGTGGGCAATTCTGGCTTCGGCTGTTGTGACCCGTTTGTCCACAACCACTACACATTCTGGTTCTACTTCCACTTCCGCTTGGCTGGTCCATTTCGTTACGGATTCTTCTTTGTTTCTTTCTTCCCCTTTTTGTAATTATCATTCTTGAATCCGCCACGATGGTCCACTTCGGTTTTCTCCAGTAGTCGATGTGTCGTAGTGGCCGAAACTGTGCGTTATATTGCTTTCTCCATTTATCTGTGCTATACCATTTTGCAGCCATTATAGGAGCAGCTTCATGGTTTCTTCGAGTAGGAGCGTTCACGTATCCATCAACAGCCATGGCATGGGAACAAGCAATCCTTTGCATTTGCCACTTTCCACAAGTACAAGACTTATCTGGAAAAGTGACTGTGTATGTGTTTTCCCCACCCATGCTTGTGGGGTCATTTGTGCGACACTCATAAATACCCTTTGAGATATCGAAAGGTGTTACCCCTGATGAGTGGCATATGATTCCCGACCAGTGTAGAGATTCCACATGGCTGTTGCAAGAGGTGAATTGCACCCTCTAGATTTCTCGAAGTTTTGGACAAAGTGTGCTCTAGAAAGGTTGAACGTACCTTCTATACATGCCTTGATAGGCATCATGCGCACTGTGTGTATCACATTGTTGTACGATTCTGCAATGTTTGAGGTGGTGTTTCCCCAACGTACGTAGTCCTTATCGCGCATCAATGTCCACTTACTCAAACCAATTGCTTTCATCCAATCCCAAGCTTCTTCATTTATCGCTCTCACTTTCCTAACAGCGTATCTATACTTTCTCGGCTGAGTCGCAGTGCCGATCTGCCAACACCATTTCTTCAACTTCACCTCTTTAAACGTCGTTATAAGGTTACTCATTATGTGTCTTAGACAGTAACGATGATGCCAGCCATCCATTGCAGCCATTGTGTTGATCAAACCCGCATGACGGTCTGAAATCACACACAAGGCTTTCTCTTTATGAATTACGGCAACATTAGTACGGAAGTTGCTTAGAAACCATAGCCAGCTGTCATTTGACTCATTATCAACCATGGCGAAAGCAAGAGGAAGTATATTCCCGTTTGCGTTTTTCGTCACGGCTGTGAGAAGCTTCCCGCTATAGTTTCCTTTCAAATGGGTGCCATCGACAACTACATAGGGAATACAATGCTTGAATGCTTGGATGTTTGGGCCAAAAGCCCAAAAAACATACCTAAAAAGAAAACTGTAATCTTTAATAGGAGTATTACAATTCACTATAATCATTAATATGAATATTAGAATTAAACTACGCAACAAAATTGGGAGAGCCCTAAAGCAAATAGCCTCTATGGTCATCATTGTCCACATATTGAATAACTCCCGTTTCAAAAGGAAACGGACCACATGCATCCGTTCAAATAAGTCAAATATGGATTGCGTAAGTTATTCAATATGTGTTCAATACAGTTTACCACAAATAACAATTTATATCCAATATAATTAGTGTCTAACATATCAAATAACAATTATTATATGTCAATATATGCAGTTTACTTTTGGCTATATCATAATATCCTGTTGGAAATTGACAAAATACATACCTAAATGTTTCTGGACTGTTTTGGTTTGCCTTTGGGGCATGTAACCATCTAACGATTGTACCGGGGTTTTCCTGGACCAATTCATCAATGTACGCCGGAAGCTCAGCAAAATTGCTCTCCCATGTTCCGTAGAGCCTTTCAATGGCTATTCTACGGGAATTCCAAGCTTTACAGTAAGACACATCCACATTCCAATGATCCTTGGCAGTGGCAATGATGTGTTTTACCTTGTAAGTAAGGTCCAGCTTGATTTGGTGACCAATTTTTGTTGCAATCATGCTTGCCGACAAAGAACGGTTGTTATTTCTTACGATCGATCCTAGACAAGTGTGCCTTGGGTTCCATTTTGCCAGCTTCCATAATCCATTAATGTTTCTGTTTGAACCCCTAGCAGTCCACTCACATGGATACCGGTGTTCGTCGTCTTGGAATTTCGGACCCGCTGTGAAGCATATTGCTTTCCAAGCCTCTGGCCTCGAGTCCAGCAAGTACATCTCCCTGTTATTTTTTAGCAACCAAGTTCTGATTGCATATACAAATTGTGCCTTGCTTTTGAAGTACACATCGGTTCTTGGGTCATCTCCTTCACGCCAGTACTCCACTATTTCCTCCTGTTCGTTGAACGGAAGACGATTCCATTCTTCCTCCCCCACAAAACCAACGTCTGATTCCAAGACCATTTCATCATGTTCACGATGAAGTACGAGCTCATCGTGCTCTTCTTCGTCCTCCGAAACGTCTCCAAGAATGGCATAGACTTCCGGTGCATATTCCTCGACCGTGTCGTTATCGGAATCTTCACGGTCGTTTCCACCAAAAGCCTCCTCTTCGACTTGCTGGTGTGGGGGGGTTGTTGTTCGCCATGGTGTTGACTACTCTCAGGGTTCTGGGCTTCTTCGTTATACTGTTCCAAATGCCTTGACGGGAACTCCGGTTGCTGTATATGAAGAATGTTGAAAGTAATCGGTGTAGGATGATGGAAACCCATCTTGAGACTGATGAGGATTGTGTAATTGAATGTTCCTCATCTGGTCTGAAAAGGAGTATTGTGTTTGTTGAGGCACCGGGAAAAATTGTGCTTGTATTTGTGCTTGATATTGAGGGTTGTGGGAACTCAAATAATAGATTGTTTCAAAAGTTTGATCGTCTACTAGTTCGCTCTGGAGAACATGATCTCCGCCGAAGGTGTACCACAGGGTTAGTTTAAGGTTGTAGAAATCACTGCTCACAGCAAGTTTGTTGTACGCCGTCTCTTTGAAAGTAGCAAGGTCGACCTTCTCGTACAGAGGAAAAACAATACGACGACCGGATGATGCATCGTCAATCAAGTAACCATTTTGGAATGAAAGTTCATTTCCAGGGATTAGATGAACAAGGAGTGTGGTAAATTGAGACATGGTTGAGGAAAATGAGAGTTGTTTGAGCGTTTCTGTATGAGATTTATCTAAGAGTTGTATGAGAGTTGTGAGAGGTAAAAGTTGGGAGTTGATGTAGGTAGTATATATATAAAGCACAGAACCTTATCTCATAAAATCTGACAGAAAATCCAGAGATTAAACCTTGTCCAGTGAAAATGCCACGTAGGATTGAGATAAGGATAAAAGTCGGTTTTGGCAAATCCGGCTTATCAAAAGCTTTTTATCTACCGTACTTTACCTTATGTCATAAAATCTAACAGAAAATCCAGAGATTAATATTTTTCCAGTGAAATTGCCACGTAGGATTGAGATAAGGATAAAAGCCGGTTTTGGGAAATCCGGCTTATCAAAAGCTTTTTGTTAAAGGTCTGTATGATGTGAACTTTTCACTGTTTCACGTCAGTATTGTACCTTATGTCATAAAATCTGACAGAAAATCCAGAGATTAATCTTTGTCCAATGAAATTGCCACGTAGGATTCAGATAAGGATAAAAGCCGGTTTTGGGAAATCCGGCTTATCAAAAGCTTTTTATCTACCGTACTGTACCTTATCTCATAAAATCTGACAGAAAATCCAGAGATTAAAAGATAAGGATAAAAGCCGGTTTTGGCAAATCCGGCTTATCAAAAGCTTTTTATCTACCGTACTGTACATTATCTCATAAAATCTTACAGAAAATCCAGAGATTAAAAGATAAGGATAAAAGCCGGTTTTGGCAAATCCGGCTTATCAAAAGCTTTTTATCTACCGTACTGTACCTTATCTCATAAAATCTGACAGAAAATCCAGAGATTAAACCTTGTCCAGTGAAAATGCCACGTAGGATTGAGATAAGGATAAAAGCCGGTCTTGGCAAATCCGGCTTATCACATATTGAGTCGGTGGAATCAATGCTTTTACAGTCTTTTATTAATAGCCGGTGTTTGTAAATCCGGCTTATTAAAAACTATTCATATGAACTTATTATAAATAATAACACACTGTAACACTATCGATTTACCCTATCACCCTATTATATCTCTCTCTAGCATATCCTGCAACAAATTTAATCTCATAACCATGACTTCATCCAGTAATTCTTATTCCACTAACTCCAATATCATCGACACCGTTTTCAAACATTTGGAGGAAGATAAAAAGCGTCTGGAAACACTAAACTCCCTTATTAAAAGTTTCCAGAAAGCTGATAACGAAAAAACCCAACTCATACAATCAATTCAAGAAGACCCAAACCTATCAATTTTAGAACAAGATTATCTCAACCACCTTCGTCTCCAGTGCGTGAAAGACTGGGAAAATACGTCCAAATGTAGCGAGTTGATCAGTCGGATTGATCTTCAAGTAGAAGAGAAAAATGACTTTATACAACGAATTTGCAACATAAACGAAGATGTAGATGCGGTCAACGTCTCACAAGCTATCATACCAGCTGAGAGTGTTGAGCAATTTTTCCTTGAAGGTGACAGAGGAAAGAACGAAGAAGACCAATATTGTTTAATTAGTTGTTTACCGGAAAATGTACAGTGTTCCAGAACGTTTTGGGGCGTTCTGTTAGGATTTACGCAAGACAACGAATTGTGGGAAACTGTAAGTTTTTTATTTACAATTATTTATTTATTTTAATAACTTTAATTTTTAATAACTATATTTTTTCCGCTTATTTTCAGCATGTCGATGCATGGATAAGGCGATCACAAGTGGTGCATCGAAATTTACTAGAGAGGGAAGAAAGGGAACCAAGAACCAAGTATGCAGTAATGCCTATATCGTTTCATGATGATTTTGTCAATCATCATCATTGGGGCAGATGTTTTGAAATTTGCCTTGGACGAACAAAACCATACAAAGGCTGGAGAGGCGTTGATTCAGTCCTTATTCCAGTATCTACCATTGGGGGTTATTGGTTTCTTCTTGAGTATAAAATTAATTCCAATGAGTTGAGCATTTACGATAGTGAGCAATCTGCACATCCGGCCGTTTATATGCAAGACTTATTAACATTTTACGTTAAATACATTTGTTGGTTTTATTACTCTGCAAAACGTATCGGACCATCGGCACATGAACCTCCTCATGGGTATGATGCACAACTTTATTACAAAAATGTAACTCAATATCCGGGTAGTAAGGAAAACTCTGCTGTGTTTCTATGTATGTTTATTCACTACACGGTCACTGGTGAAGTCTCAAGTGTGGTTAGAGCTGATGTATCCAATGAACAAGTAGTTGCTTTCAGGAGAAGGATGGCAAATGTACTATATGCAAAACGTAAAATGTAATTTTTTTTTATATTTAATAATATGTAATGTTTTTAATATATATTTTTATTGTAATAATTTTTCATTTATGTTTTTATGAAATGTTTTTATTGTCATGTTTTCTGTTAATATGTTTTTATTTAATATTTAATGTTATAAAAAATATTGATATAAACAAATATTAAAGCAGGAAACAAATATTGATATAAACAAATATTAAACACAAACATAACTTTTTATTAATGAACAAAATCAAACACAGTTCAATACAACACAATAGGTAAACGTACTACTGGGGGGGAGGGGGGCGGGGGTGGGGGTGCATACGACTGCCGGTGAGGCATCTCGTTGGTTGTGGGATCCTGGTTGATCTTCTAGGTTCTTCATTTTGTGGGTTGGGTGGCTGGTCAAACCCATGATCACCAAAAGACTGAATCTGAACCGGGCTACTATCATGATAATTAGACCGGTGTGCAACCATTTCGGTACTAGGGTCCCTTTGGAAATCTGGTTGTACCCAAGGTCGAAACCCATCGCCATGAAAATTGGGTGACAACGAAAGCCAAGTAGAGTCATGGGGAGGGGTAGGGTAAGGGCCAGGGGTAGGCGTACGCAACAACTCGTTGATCATGTCTAGCCCATGCTGGGTACCACTACCTCCAGCCTCAAACTGTTGTGTACTACTACCTCCATGCTGATACTGAGAACCACCACCATCTGCTTGAGAACCACCACCATCTGCCCGAGTATGCTGCCCGTACTGGGAACCACCCCAACCACCCTGATACTGACCTCCATATTGGGGTGGAGGAGACGGAGGACGTGGATAATACGAAGGTGGGGGAAACGAAAATTGTTGCGATCCATAGTTCATCCGGTCCGGATTATGTCCATATCCCATAGCATCATTAGGGATTTGAACAAAATCCCGCCACATGGCGTTGTTCCCCACTCCACTATCCATGTTCTGTCGAGCACGATCGTGGATTTCCCTCAACGCCTCGTTCTGCAAAAAAATTAAAACATATAATATAAAATAAATGTGATATACATATATGAATATATAAAATAAAATAAATACGCATTACATATTACCTGTACATGCTGGACACCGCCCCATTGTGGATACACGTTGGGAGGGTTAGGTGCACCCGAGTTCGTGATGACTAAGACAGTGCGCTGATAATACCACTGCATATAGCCAGGTAGAACACCTCCCCCCTCTGGTCCATCAAATTGATAGACATGGTTGTGTCTATCATTCCAACACGCTATCTGAGCCTCTTTCTTCTGCTCCCAGTCTGTACCTCGTCCCCCGCTAAACGAACCCGCATGGTTCCTCGTGTGCAGTCTAGCTGGAAATATAAACAAACTTTCGGAAACCCCTTGCCCGAATCCAAACTGCCTGCATACTCGGTTCGATTGATGAGGTTCCGCAACACACCACCAAACAAGCCATCCACTATACGCCCATATCCCGCTGTCTCTCCGGCAATCATACACAAGGCCCCCCAGTACATCGGTATAAGGACACCAAATAAAATGGCCCTCTTCCAACGCGGTGAAAGCGGCACGGTATGCAACCAACACATGAGTAGGTGTGCGTGTGTTACTAAAGTTACCAAACCGGCGATGCCACCTAATATACAAATTAATAATCGGAAAAATTTAATAAAAATAATAAATATAATAATCAGTAATTAAAATTATATAATAAAAATAATAAATATATAAAAATAATAAATATAATAAAAATAATAAATATATAAAAATAATAAATATATAAATTAATCTAAATTAATCATAATAACAAATATAATAAAAATGTAATGCAGAGATAAAAACATTACTTGCTACCAACGCAGTGTGTGTAAATATGATGTACACCCTCCCGTATGATCCTACGGGGCGCAGTAATGGGTATTCTCTCCCAGGCCCAAAGCTGAAGCAAAATCAATCGGCCCTGAATACCTTTCACATCCGGCTTCTCCGCAGCAGTACATAGTTGTCGGTACAAATAAGCCAACACTGCGGAGCCCCAGCTAAGTCTACCACCCTCAGTTAGGTCGTCTATGTTTTTCAAAAAAATAAGCGACACATCATACGACCTTGAATCACTGAACAGGTGCCCACCCAAAAGAGCCAAAATATATAATCTAGCTCTTTGCCAATTGTCCCCGCTGGGATGAGTAATTTGATAAACTAGCTGATGGATTGTTATTCTACCACCTTCAACGTCACTCTCAACTGGCTCAAACCCAAGATAGCCAGAGCAATCACTCGCCCACTCTTCCGCGCTTTTAGACTCCCAAACTCCGAAAACCACCGATCCGTCTACAGGCAGCCCCCAAATAACTTGTACGTCTTGTAACGTAACGGTCGCTTCACCGGTGGGAAAATGGAAGGTGTGCGTCTCGGGACGCCACCTCTCGACCAAAGCCGTAATCAGAGCGTGGTCGATCTTATGGTAACCGGTGCGTAATACACCGTCGAACCCAGCGCTGGCTATCCAGTTTCTCACTTCCTCCGGAATATTGTCGGCCAGGTCCCAAAATCCGGAATCACACCGTCTAGCTTTTATGGGAGCATGTTGATCTTGCAAATTGTTAAATAGACGGGCAGCACGGTGGTGGTTATCGGCTTGTAAAAACAGCAATTCATCGTTTCGGGGGGTTGCGGATGCTCCAAATTGCGCCATTTTGTGTTTTGGTTTGATTTTGGTCGGATTTTTTAACAAGTCGTCGGAGTGTTTTTTTTTTTTTTTGATAAGGTTTTGTGTGTGGTGAGAATTTAATTTAGTCGCTGCATGGGAATTTAAGGTCTTCAAGAGTCGGACTTGGCAATGCCGTCACTTCCACGTGGCAAAATGTGATTGGTTCTTATTAAAGGTTGCTGCATGGACTGTCGGTGGCGCAGAAAATGTCCCAAAAGCCGGCATTCCCAATGCCGGCACATGCTTTGTGGATTTTCTACGTGGAAAGTACTGCTGACTGTGCAATCCATTATCGTTTTGGTAGTGGAAATCCGACGTGTCGTGATGATTTGGCATGTGCCGGCATTCCAAATGCCGGCTGTACGAGATTTGCTAATTTTTTCCGTTGAAATCCACCGGTGCTAATTCCGGTGGATTTTTATCCATTCCGGCCAAATTTTCAATTTGTTGAACATACACAAAAACCTATATATACCAAAACATGTTAAACTAATAAAGTAATGAACCATATACAGATGCATTAGAGCATCCCACTCCCTACTTTACATGTTGCTATTCCTAGTTTAAATGTCCGATACTTCCATATATAGTCGTCTGAATTCTTTGACCAACGATAATTTGACTTTGAACCTGCCTCTCTTTCCTTTTTTGTCCCAGATTCATTAATCTTTTGTTTCTATGTATGGTTTGTTTATCTTCCTAAGGTTGTAGCCAATTGTTGAAGTGATTGTCATGAAGGGGACCAAACATTATTCTATGTGCATTACCCATACGTACAGTTACTTATGGACAAAGTTTGGATAAACTAAAACTATCTCATCTCACTAGTTGGTTTAAGACGTTGAGACATGGGCGGTCTTCGGACCACATTGTTTGGGACTGGTAGGTGGTAGCGATCCTAGTTGGTAACAAAGGTACACGGGATTAGGGAGTCCTAGCCAAAATTCTCCTTTTTGCGCATAACAACTTGCTTCAAAGGTGGAACGAACCTTGATTGTCATGTATAAACAAGTGTCAAGGGTTTATAAATGCAACACAATAATTGACTAGTTGTTTTATTTTATTCATACGATCGACTTGATTACTAGATTATCTATTAAGCAATATTCTTCCCTAACCTTCTTGTTCATTGCACATGGAAGTCTTTTTTGTATATCATAAATATGGGCGGATTTACATGCGTGGTAGGGGTAGCCAAACCCTCAACGCATCGAGAGACACGTTTTTGTATTGCAAAAAGTTTTGAGGATTTTCTTTTTGTATGTTATTTTAATGGGTTTTATAGAAAACCTTTATTTCGAAAATCCTTCACTTTCGATCCTAGATCCACCATTTATAATGTTACGCAATACAAAATGAAAATCGATACTGATAGTCACAAAAACATAAGGATATTGTTCCGAGAGTGTACCAAAAGTGAACATTTTATTATATCGCATATGTAATACTACATTTTTTTTTCTTCAAATGTTTATAGAATTGAACAAATGAATTCAAATCATCCATGTTCACATAAAACATAATGTACATATATATCCATATTGAATCAAAACGAACACAAATTTTGGTAAGCGCACGGGCTATTGCACGAGACCCACAATTTTGGCAAATGACGTTGATGTTCAAGCCGGGGGAGGTTTAATTTGGAAACTGAGTTGGACAACAAGGGTCAACATTTCAATTATATACCATTTGGATCAGGGCTAAGGATGTATTCCGTAATACCCTTGGCTCATAGGGTTGTAAGTTTAATGGTGGCCGCGTTAGGTTGATCTTTAGTCTCCTAATCACTTCTCGTACCACATACGGAGTATTTACTCGGTAGGGAAAATGAGAACAAACTTCAAAGGGTAGATTAGATATTCCATGATTTCATAGTACCATATACATAGTAAACTGAATCATTTGCCGAAGATGGTCTGACTTTTAGAATTATTGCGATGAAGGGGACCGTTACAATATTTTGGGTGTGTCACCCATACGGTTACTCATGGTCAAAGTTTGTACTAAAGCTAGATTAAGTTGAACCAAATAACAAATTGCTCGTCCCCTTCTAACTAGCCAAATTTCTACGTAAATTTAAACTAATATACCAGATTCACAAAATGTAATTTTAGTCGACCCCCCATAACTTAAATCATGGCTCGGCCGAGGTGTGGAATGAACCTTGATTGTCATGCACAAACATGTGCATATTGTTTATGAATGCAAAAAATAATTGACTTGCTGTTCTTGTTCTTATAAACATATTGCTAAATTATCAATTGAGCAATCATCTTCACTAAGCTAGGCTTTTTCACTGCACATGCAAGCCTTCGTTTGTACACTACTATCATACAAAACATAAGGATGTCTAGGTATAACAAATTCACAATTAGATAAGCTCTCTTAAAAAATGTAAGAAGCTAAGGTTCGATTCTTACTAGTGCATTCGTGATGAGAACATCATGTACCGATCAAAATAGTCATTAACAAATTAAGGATGTTACGAGCACCACTTATTTTTTCACGCTTTTAAAAAGTGTGAACAAAATATTTATCAATTTATCTGCGCATGAAAATGTCTACAAAATGTTAATTTATAGACGTTAATAAAAATTAAGAAATAATAATAGTTTTCATAGTTATAACTGTAGTAACAAGATCTTCACACCTATAAATATGAACAAATATTAATTTATCCACACATCAAAGAAGCTTTTCACACAATGAGAATTTTATTTTATCTAAATCTACATTTATTTTTAATCGATTAACTGAACCGTTCATAACCATAACCGGTTGGTTACTAAATTCAATTAGCAAAATGTTTCGGTTATGGGTTCGGGTTGACCTAAACTCGTATTGAACAATACTCACCCCTAACCAAAAACCAAAGTGAACTTTTGTACATTATCTATCGATATTAAGCCAAAAACTCACACAGATTTTAGTGACCGGTGTGGGCTATTGCACGAGACCCAAAGTATTGTGAAAAGCGGTCGATGTTCAAGCTGGAAAGTTTTTGGAAACCGACTTGCATAAGACATGGGTCAACATTTGGAGTATAAACTATATATCATTTGGGTCGGCCCGAAGGATGTGCCGTCTATATATACCTTGACTCAAAGGGTTGCGAGTTTAGTGGTGGCATCGTTTGTGTATCAAAAGGCCCAGTGTTTAAAGCCCAAGAGTAGTCTGAATAAGATGTAATATTGCTCGTGTAGCTTTGTTTTGTTTATTATGAAGAATTTTAAAAGTTGCGCGCAAGTTAGAACTTTTTTTTTAGCATTGTAATACTTGATAGTCTTTTAATTCATTACCGAAAAAAAGTAACCTTAGTTACATAAAAGAAAAGACTTAAATAATTCATAAATTTTGTCATTTGTCGGATCTCCCAAAATACCAAATCATGCCCGATAAAGCAAACGTAGTTCGTATAACATGAACTAGAAAACCAAACAAAATCCAAATAATATGAACCATAAAAATAGTGCTTATTTGCAAGGGCGGAGCTGCTAAGGGGAATGGAGGGGTTCCTTAGAAATTTCGAAACGTTAGTGTAAATTTTTTGGATTATCGATATAAATTACAAAATATTAGTGTAAATTGTATGAAAAAATCGGTTTGACCCCCCTAGGAAAATGTTCAAGATCCACCAATGCTTATTTGTTTTAAATCTATTATATATAGTACTATTTTGAGAGTGACAACATAACTTTTATTAAAGTTAAAAATTAAGAATTTAATTTCTTGCTTTTGATATAAGCATTTTATTAATTCTGATTTAAAAAGCCATTATAAACATTTAATTAATTTTAATTATCATTAAAAAAAAGTATGATAAATTTGTCAATTTCTTTGTCTGTAAGAGTTGAAACTTTATGATTAATTTCATAAATGTGAAAGAGATATATGTGACAGACAAAAAAGTGTTGTTAATAGATAACACCTACAAAATTAAATAATTAAATAATTAAATACCTAGGTATTACTCTATAAATATTGGGGGGAAATAGATTTTATAAATAAGAAGTGAATATAATATTGTAAGATAGGATTGTTCACGATCGATAAAAAAAACTAAACCGGTGACCAAAATAATATAAACACAAACTAAAGATCGGACCGAAATGGAACCCATCGGTTTCGATCATAATCATTTTTTTAGCGGGACAATTGTGAATCAGATCAAAAAACTAAACTTGAGGAAAAGGTTTTAAATGTATGTGATCATGGTTGTTTGTTTAGACTAAAAACTTAAGTAATTCATATTTATTTTTTCTTTTATGTGTAAAAATGTAATAGTATCTTTTTTTTTTTTGCCAATCAGGTTCTGCCTTGTTGGTAAGGGGTTTTCCTGGTGAAGGAGAGGTCTCGAGTTCGAGCCTCTCCAGAGGGTTTCCTCTTAGGCGAGCATGGGGGTGGCCGGTAATGGTGGCACGATGATACTCCATTACTGGCCCGTAGGAGAATTGCCGTTCCAAAAAAAATCTTACATCTTTTTATATATTTCAATATATACATAAATACCCCGTATATCTTATATGGTCAATTGAGAACAAAAAGAAGTAGATGCCCTCCTTGGTTAATATGAAACTCTTCACGTTTCAATATATTTCTCTATGTACTTTTTGTTATGAAAAAGTTTGTAACAATTTTCTTTGTGTTAATATCTAAACAAATATCTGGTAACATTTCCTTTCCAATGTGGCACTTTTATAAAAATCTTATAGGACAATCAAAATTCATTTTTCGACATGATGTAATGTTATTTAATTGCCTTTGAATGTAAACTTAACAAATTAAGTTAATATACATAATTTTGAAGAAAGTAGACACATGGTTATTACTAACAACAAATTTTTCAATTTTTACAAAAACTCAATATACGCAAACAACATAAATTATGAACTCTAAATTTTGTTTGCAATTTGTTAAACACGACCACAATATAAATTTCGAGTATTCATACACGTATAATATTATTTTATTTAAGAACGATTATCTATAAATTCATAGGGGATTTAATAAAAAAGATAGTATATAAATAGTTATTTTCAAACTTTATTAGCTACTTTTTTTTTTCTTTTTTTGCTTAGTAGTAAAAATTTGGTCTCCGAAAATGAAAATTATTTGAAAGTCTCAAGTCGGCTCGTCAAATGAGTCAAATACCCAGATTAACCAAAAAAATAATAATAAATTATTAGCTATTACAGTAGCTACAATGCTAAGGTTTGCGATTTACGTTTTGAAACATAAATTTTGCTTCTTGCCTGTACAAGCCATCTAATTACAACAAGAGCGGTTGTTCGTATTTCATTTTCTTCTTCCAAACCCCCTAAGATTGATTACTACATAAAATATGGTCATGATCTCATTAAATAAAAGGTAAACAACATAACAATAATACAAAGTTTATAAGATATCACTCTCGAATGCTCTTTTTTTTTCCTTTCCAAAAACACTTAATTTAAAACATACGCTAAATAATCGGTTTACTTGATGGATATAGGAGTAGCGATTAAAGGGGTTGCTCGAAGCAATGTCAAACCAAAAATATCGTTCATATCCATCTCTTCTCGAGCATGAGGAAGTGTCCAGTCAAAATGATACACAAAAGACGCCACCATTAAACTCACCACCCTTTGGACTAAAGGAATTCCAGGGCACATTCTTCGCCCTGATCCAAATGGTATAAACTCAAAATTTTTACCCTTGAAGTCAAGCTCCTTTCCAAGAAACCTCTCGGGCATGAAAGTTTTCGAGTTTTCCCAATATCTTGGATCCCTTGCCATGGCCCAAGCGTTCACTAGAATTTGTGTGTTTTTCGGGACAATATAGTCACCGAGTTTAACTTCAGTTTCAGTTTTGTGAGGTACTAATAGAGGCACAGATAAGTGAAGTCGCATAGTTTCTTTAATGACCGCTTGCAAGTATGGCAAGTCGAGAATTTTGGCTTCTTGAATTTTTCCATCTTCCCCTACTATTGTGGCCACTTCCTCACGAACTCTTGTGAAAATATTCGGGTTAATTAATAGTTCAGTCATTGCCCATTCTGTTGTGTTTGAACTTGATTCGGTTCCTGCTAGAAACAAATCCTGAAATTTAACGGTGGAATGTTACTCAAAGTTTTACAAGCTAAGATATATTGTACGTCTTATGGCAAACTTAATCAAAGAGTACGTTATGTTCAGGACCGATCCGAATCATGTGCAAGGTATGCGACCGCACAGGACCCCTAGGTCGGAGAGGCCCTTTTTTCGAATTCGTGTATATATTTGTCTAACAACTTAATAAAAAACACAAAAATGTATTTAGACGACGATTTTATTAAAAATATATCTCAATGTTTTCTGGACCGACCCTCGTTATGTTTAACAAAACTCTTTACTTTATAACTTTAAAAGTGAGGGTTTGAAAATTCGAGGACTTACCACAAGTAACGTTTTGATTTGAATGAGACTAAAGTCGGCTTCATTTTCTTCACTATAATCCAACAATGAGTCCAACATATCGCCAAACCACGGAAGCTTCGACTCTCGATGCTTTAATCTCTCGCTTACGAAATCTTCTGTCACCTTTACGAACCAATCATACGCCTCCTTCGCCTGACGCCGAATGTTTTGTGGGTCAAATGGCTTTAACACAGGAAATATATCTGCTATGTTAAACTTCCCATCAACTTCCATCAATGTTTTTACGGCCGTTTTAAACCCACCGATATCATTAGACTCGTAACTTGTCACGTTTTGTGAAAGACACGTAGTGGACATCTGGTTTAAGGCGACCGCGAATGCCAAACTTCCTATATTCACTGCCTCATTTTTCCTCCCGGATTCCCTAAGGAAATCCAACATCCCTTCCACGACGTTCTCGCGAAGGTCGCGGAGGGAGTCGAGTTTGTGTGGATGGGTGAGGTAAGTATTGAGGGCTTTTCTAATAGTCCTCCATGCATTATTTGTTGGAATCCATATCACTGCCGCGTCATGATTCTCCAACGCAGTGACAGCGTCTGGAACATTACGTCCAGAGCAAGCCTTGTCATTGCGTTGGAGAATTTCTCTGGCGGCGTCTGGTGTAGACGCCACCACGCTTGTAATGCTTCCCAAACGGATAGTCATTAGTGGACCATGTTTCTTGGAGAGCTTGGCTAAAGACTCGTGGGGCTTCGGTCCAAGGTCAAGGAGGTTCCCGATGACGGGGAAGCCGATAGGGCCTGGCGGCATCCTTCGTCTTCGATGACGGTCAAGGCCATGAAGAATGAAGAAGAAGGAAATAATGGAGGAGATGACTAGAAGTAGAAGCTCCATTACAAGTTTTCTTTTCTTTTGTTTGTTTGTTATATGTGTGATTCAAATGGTACTTGTTGAATGGCTATTTATAGAGGGATCAAGTAACAATGAGATAGATATGTTTGACTTGTTTCTATCTTATATATGTATATATATCTATATATAGAATATTGATATGATATATATATGTCCATAATTGTTTTTATCTATGACATATTTGTTTTGTGTGGACATGAATTTAGTGTGAGTTCATTTCTTCTATTCCACAACATTTAAAAAAATATATTTCGGTATTAAGTACGATATAATAGGTTCTATTACGGGGTGTTTGTTTCGGTTTATATAACCGGCTTATGAGCTTATGTAATTTTTATAAGCTCATAAGCCCATTTTTTTTCGACTGATGAGCTTATCAAATTGAGCTTATGACATTAAATAAGCCATAAGCTCATAAGCCGGAAAAAATGAGGTTATGAGCTTTTAAAAAATTACATAAGCTCATAAGCCCGTTTAATAAGCCGAAACAAATAAAAAAGAAAAATTATAAACTATAAAGTTGGTTAATAAACATAATTAATTAACTTAATTACTACGAATAACAATATTCACAAGAATTTTAACATAACATACGAACTAGATATGCGAATTATTATAGTGGACTAATACATACCTTGATATCATAGTGAGCAAGATATTTCTCTAATCTTGATTACTCTAAAATAATTAGAAGTTTAAGTTTAAAATGTGGATATATGTGTTTGGAAAGTTATTTGATTTTGGTTAAAAGTCTTGTATCCAAATCAAAATACGTCTATTATATGTATTTAATTATCAATTTATTTCTTTTTGTTGTAAGCCTGATACCTATATAACATTACAAATTACTGATATATTCTTTTTTTTTACCATTTCACTATAAATATTGAACCACTGTCTTCTTCTTTAACATCCAAATATCACTTTTCATCATTAATTTACACACAAAACTTTATCTTCTTCATCTTTAACGAGATTTTAATCGCAAACCTTTTTCAAGTTTACATACATCATACATGCAAATTGTTAGCTAACAAATATATGATTATGAGTTATTATGAGCCACATTTTTCATTATTATAACACATACACTTACGGTAAACATCATATATGTTTAGCAAATGTGCATACATGCCAATGGTTAGCTAACAAAGATATGATTATGAGTTATTATTAGTCACATTTTTTTCTTTATTAAAACAAATTACGGTAAACATGATATGTGTTTTGCAAACTTTGAATTCTAATAAAGTTCATTATTAAAAGTGCATGTGTTTAGAAGTTTAGGCTTAAAATGGACAACATTATAACGTAATCTTTCCATCCCTCGTAAAAAAATGTCTATTCGTTTTATTTATTTTTGTCTCAAAAGTATTGTCCTGTTTTTAATTATAGATGGTTAAATTGTAGTAATTTCTTATTATGCCCTTCAATATTTTAAAATTAACAAACTCTAAAGTTAATTGAGGTCTTTAATGCAGAGACACAATAGATAATCTAACGAAAAAACACTTCATTAAGTGCAATTATCTTATTTTAACCGTTTTTTATTTGCAGACACTCTTTTTAGAACAGAAGGAATATTTAAATATACATCTAATTACACCGTTAGTCCCTATATTAATACCCAAATCACTAGTTTGAGGCTTTTTTTGAAATAATTACATCAAACGTCCCCAATGTTGTAATTCTGTTACGCCGGTAATCCATTTTTGACAATTTTCGATTAAAAAGACAGAAATACCCTTTTCTTATAATTTCTTTTATATTTTAATTAATTTGTATTTCTTTTTGTTTTTTAATTTTAATTTTAATGTCAATTTCAATTCCCAACCCCCACCCACCCCTTTCTCTCTCTCTCTCTCTCTTTTGTGGTACCCCTTTCTCTCTCTCTCGCCGGAATATATGAACAATTATTCCCCCAAACACACACCATGGGTTATTATAAACTAGATCCAAAGGCACCTGACTTCAACTATATATTCTGGAAAATGACATGGCCAAGGGGTTAATTTGGTTCCATCGATCACAAGCTTGTATTAATATGAAGTATTTCAATTCGGCAAAGGCTTCGGCGGCGAACGTGGCGGCAGAGGCGGCCATGGAGGCGACCATGGACGTGGCCGTCGTCGTGGTGGTTGCCGTGACGCCGAAGAAGAAAAATGGGTCCGAGTAACCAAACTAGGCCGTCTTGTAAAAGACGACAAAATTTACAAACTCGAAGAAATCGAATGGTGTTATTGGAAATCTGGAGTGTAGGTTGGAAATGGAGTGTGGGTTGAAAATGAGTGACCGGAAAATATGGAGTGTGGGTGGTTGTTTGATGGTGGTGGTTTTTGTTTATGTGGGGTGTGTGTGTGTGTGGGGTGTGTGTGTGTGTAAGAGAATAATTTTTATAATTTTTATTATTTCAGTTATAAAAGAAAATGAAAAGAAATGAATTTTTTTTTAGAAAAGGGTAATTTAGTCTTTTCAGATGAAAATTGTCAAAAATGGATTACCGGCGTAACAGAATTACAACATTGGGGACGTTTGATGTAATTATTTCAAAAAAAATCTCAAACTAGTGATTTGGGTACAAACATAGAAACTAACGGTGTAATTTACTCTTAAAATAATAATAAATTTCACTCCAAATTGTTATTACACCTTTAAATACAAACAAAATGTAACAAAAAAATATATACAAATAATTCAAGTATCATAAAATATCAAAAATAATAGTAATAGGACAATAATGTTAAACTCGACTTTTGACTTGGAAAAAAAATGTGATTTTGAAAAAATAAATAACTACTTTTATGCATTTCCTGCTTTCAAAATCCTCTCTAGTCTATACCACAGTCTCTAACGGCATTTTTGTCTCTACCATCCAAATAAACTACAAATAATTTAGAATTTTGATTAACCGTTGAATATGTCAAAAATGATAGTGATGCACAACAATTTTGTTTTGTTATTAATGAGATTTTTTAAAACTCGTGCGTTATAACGGGATTAAAAATTTACTCAATTTAAATATTGAACTGAAACAAACTAAAAATTAATACCTTGTAATGTTATTAGTATAAAATTATCGTTTCTAAACATTTATAAGTAAAAGACACTTAGAAACATCAAATTAGTTAAATTAAGCGTTAAATAACAAAATTTGATTTTTTTTCCTTGCAAAAAAATGCACAAAACAAAGTCAATATGTTATAAGAACATTACAATAAAGACTGTGGGATACTCTTTCTTACGTTTTGAACTCTCGAAAATGTATATTTTGATTTCAAAAAAAAGACCTGTAACTTTATAGATTTTCAATTAAAACATACTTTTATGTTTTTTTTTTTCAATTTATTTAGATAGTGATATCTAATTCTTAATTTACTTTAATTTATTTAAAGAAAAAAAAATACTATTCAAAGTAAATAATCATTTATGTCTTAGTAATTTAAAAGTTACACATTTTAAGGTCAAACTAAAAATTTAATATTTTTAAAATTGATTATATTAAAATTTGAGTAATATGTTATTAATTTTATAAAAAGATAAGTAATTATAAAATAAATTATGACAATTAATTTTATTTGAAAATTTTGTATATAAAACATTTATATTTAAACAATTAACTTCCTTACAAAAACATGTTCTTACTTTATGGTGTAAAATAATAACATCTCTAAACTTTTTATAAATATATGTCTCTAAACTTTTTATAATTTATGTGATATGATTAGGTACTAGAATAAAGAGAAAAATTAAGGAATGATAAATATTAATTCTAGAAATAATTAAACTAATAGTAATATATATAAATTAATAACAAAAAAATAACATAAATTAGAGCATTTTAAATTAGTTTTAGTTGTAAATATAATTTCTTTATGAATTTAGGGTTCTTTTTACTAAATTCCGTAATTTAAAGGGGTAAAGTGAAAGAAAACAAATCAGATGTAAATGACAAAAAGAAAGACAAGGAGAAGAATCGGACACTATACCTCTTGGTAATGTATGCAACACCCTTATCACCAGTGTTTTGAAATCCGGGTCGACCCGGCCGGTTGAACCGGTTGGACCGCTTCCGGCCAAAAAAAGGGTCAAAATAACGCGGGTTTTAAGGAAACTTAGAACCGGTCGAACCGGCGGGTTTTTAGACACCCGGGTCAACCCGGTTCGCTAATACCCGCCGGGTTTTGTATTTTATACTATTTTTGAAAGTTAAAAGGTTATAATCTCGTAAGATTTATGCCATTTGAAGTTTAAAACTTATAATCTCGTAAGATTTATGCTTGGGTATAGTCTTTTGAAGCATAAATCTTGTAATCTGAGTATGACTTATGCCTTATCAAGTATAGAGTATGAAACTTGTAATCTTTTGAAGTAAAAAGTTGTAATTTCTTATTTCTTGATTAGATAAACATGCTTCTTTGATGTTTTTATGCAGCAAATGTTAGTGTTTTGAACTTTTGACAGGGGATATTGGAAATTTTGGACATTTACAGAGACCGGGTTGACCCGCCGGTTCAACCGGTTGGCCCGGTGACCCGGTGGCTAGGCCGGGTCGATCATTGACCCGGTTTTCAAAACATTGCTTATCACTCTGTCTACTTCTATTTTTGTTTAAACTTTAAAACACAAAATATATAATATGATGTTGTTTTTATGACTATTCATTGAATAGTGATAATTATTGTAGTAAATATTAGGATTTTTAATATATATGAGTGAAAAACACTCGAGAAAATGAAATAGAAAAATGTGCATCGTATAGAAATGTAGTTTTAAAATTTGTCTTCAATAGCATCTAATGTATATGTGTGAAAGAATACTCGTGAAGGTGAAATACAAGGATGTACCACAAATATAATTTGCATTGAATAAAAGAATTTGTGAAGAAATAAATTTTTACACGTGAAGAATAAATGAGTTGAAGAAAAAAAGTTTCGACAAATTTGTGCATCAAAGGAACCTAAGCTCAAAGGTAGAAGTTTAGGAAACATCCGATCTTAATTGGATCGAAGACAACGTTTTCCAATGCAGATTATTTAGATTAAGCTCACTACATTCATGTTTGATGGTGTGTCCCAAAATCTGAGTTTCAAGTTATCTTATGCACATATCTCTTTCAAAACATCGAAGTCCATCACGTACCTCTCAGAGGACTCTTTCGTTAATGTTGAGTGGCATGTTTAATATATCTAGAGCATCTATTTTCTCCGGTCACATCTTAATTAGATCATCAACATTCAATAACATATTTGCGCAATTAAGTCCACAAGAGGTTTTCATCATTCAAGACGGTTTTGTTTTCTTGCTTTATGTTCAATATCTCAAATATTTGTATTTGACATTAATGCTTTCCATTTTCAACTTTGGGGAAGATCGATACCAATACTCTATGTATATTTATTTTTTCGTCAACAAGAAAAAATTCCGAAGAAACCTAAACAACTATTCAAATAATACAAAATTTAAATGGCAATAATATATAGGAAACAAATGATGTCACATAGATATGGCGGTCTAAAACAGCTACACAAATCGAGAGTTGACTTTTTTTTCTTTAGTAAATGGTGACTTTGCAATTCAAGGTAAAAAAAAAATACTAACAAAAAATATCTCTCCCTATGTTCTAGAGAATGGCCACCATGATGGGAAAAAAGAAATTGGAATTTTATTAAATTACCAATAAGTAATGTAACATAGTAATTATCTTTTTTAATTGGCTGAGTGGACGGAAGCAACGGATTGCTAATTGGAATATACATAAATTAAAACTTATTAAAATTAATTCGAAAGTGAAAACTTATAATGTATTGTATTTTGTCAACATGAAAATGACTAATTAATTTAGGGGTGATTGGTTGGGGTTTATAGATATTAATAAATGATAATGATAATCAATAAACATGGTTGGTCTCATCTAATGCTATTAGTCATTACTCCTCATTACCCCCATTACCCAATAACCCATTACCCACTAAATTGAGGTTAATACCCAATAATACCTTTCCGGTGTGGGGCTTTATTCTACCCAATCACGCCGCCATGTCATCAAATAACGCCCCATAACGCCCTGTTACCACATCGTAGGGGGCGTTATAGGCGATTTTCGGGCCTGAGCGTGAGCAGAATCACGACGTGAGGGGGGAGAAAAAGGGCACCAACGGTCGAAAAAAAGCAACGGTAGGAAAGAAGGCAACGGCTAATTTAAACCAAAACCAAAACAATCCTCTATAAAAACCAACTCATTTTTATAAAAAAAACCACAAACAATCTCTCTTTCTCTCTCAATTTTTATAACAATCTCTCCATTTTTATACATTCTTTCAATTATCTCAAATGGATCCCAACAACAACAACAATCAAAACAACCCCAACCCCAACCAATGGAACCAATGGTTCAACCCTAACCAATATCAAAACCCAAACCAATATCAAAACCTAAACCAATATCCACCATTTCAAAACCCTAACCAATATCAACACCCAAACCAATTTCAAAACTTTACCCAACTTCCAAACCCTAACCAATTTCCCCAATTTTACCAACAAACTCCACCACCACAACGACCATCCCAAGACCCGCTATACCAAGGCGGGTCGTTCCAACAATTGCTTAACCAAGACAATTTCCCCAATTTTCCGCAAGTGCCTCCATTTGACGTTGACGATTCTGAAGACGATGAGGTTGTTCCGGAAACTCAACCTCAAAGAATGCCGGCCCGTGGGAAGAGGAAACATAAGAAGAAAGAAACCGAATCCCAAAGAGGCAAAACCGAAAAGAAGAGGTGGACCGAACAGGAGGAGGTCGCACTTGCTTCAGCGTGGTCGTCGACATCCGAGGACCCCATTTTGGGAAATGATCAACATTCACCACTTTACTGGGATAGTGTTCGTGAAAAATTCTTCGCCAAGATGCTTAAAGATGATCCCTCTTACTTTCGTACCAACGACTCTCTTTCGAGCAAGTGGACCGACTTACGAAGAAAGGTCAAAAAATTCAACGGGATTTTTCGACAAGCCCAACAAACTAGACCAAGCGGTCATAGTGATCAACAAGTGCTCGAACATGCTCTGGAGTTATACCGCACCATAATGCAAACGGGTTTCCTACATTTAGCGTCTTGGCAAATATTGAGAAGAAGCCCGATTTGTCAAAATGTCCCAACATCTGGAGGGTCCTCAAAAGCGCGTAGAACATCGGAGTCTAGTAACCCCTCCACTCCCGCCACTCCGGTATCGCCTTTTGCTGGAATCGATCTCAACGATGATGATGATGATCTTCACTTGGAGGAAGAGCTTCCAAGACCGATTGGTAGAGATCAAGCAAAGGCAAAAGCGCGCAAAGGAAAGGGCAAAGCCGCTGCTTCTTCTTCGGGGGCCGAAGAATCACTCAAGTATATTGGGGAAAAGTTCAGGGCATTTGCTGATACTGCTGAAGAAAAAGTGCGAGCAAGAGCGTTAAAGACGATCATGCAGGACACCAGTCATCTCGGGGAGCCTTACAAAACAATAGCGGAAGATGAAAAGAAAAGGCTTATCGAGAAATTTTTTCCTCAATATATGTAGTATTTTTTTATTGTAGTATGTTTTTTTTTTTAATAAATTGTAGTATTTTTTTTTAAATAAATTGTAGTGAGTTTTTTTTTATTTTTAATAAAAATATAACTTTTTAAATAAAATTATATAATAAAATAACAAAATAAACTCAATCACTCCACATCATCATCACTTACGCACAACCACACCACCCATTTTTATCACTCCACATCATCACACTCTCTTTCCTACAAATCACACTCTCTTTCCTACAAATCACCTCTATCACTCCACATCATCACTCCCAATCACCCACCACACCGCATAGTCTTATCATTATCATTTCCATTGTATTCCATACTATTATCATTATCATTTCCTTTCCCATTAACTAACACAAACCAAACACACCCTTAGTTTTGAATTAAAACAATAATACTAACATGATACTAATAAATAAATAAGAGTAAATTGTAATTTTAGTCCCTTATCACCAGTCAATTCGTCGATTTCGTCCTTATATTTTTTTTTTGTAATTTTTGTTCACAACTTGTTACTTTTTCGTTCTTTTGTCCTTCCGTCAAGTTACAGTTAATTTTTTCCGTTAAATATTAACTTAACTAACTGAAATGACCAAAAATGTAGTTTAAATTTTCTTTTGTTTATTTTAATTAAATAATTGATTAATTTTTTTTTATTTATTTATGTTTATTTTTTTTATAAAAATCATGTGCTTTTTCGCATAAAAAATTACATTTAAAATCATATTTAATTTTTCATATATTTTTTCGACGATCATCCGTGACAATACAAAATTTAATGGAGACGGTATAAAATTTAAAAAATCACATTTATATCTACGTTTCTAAAAAATCACATTATATTTACCTTTTTCAAATATCACATATGATTTCAATGGAGTCGGTACAAAAATTAAGTTTTGAAATCACATATGATTTTCAACGAATGAGGTGGTGGTTGCAGCGACGATGATCGACGGTGTCAGATGGTCATCGAAAAAAAATATATAAAAAATTAAATGTGATTTTAAATATTATTTTTGTATGTGAAAAAGTACATATGATTTTTACAAAAAAGAAAAAAAAAAGTTAATTAATTAAAATAAATAGAAGAAAATTAAAATTACAATTTTGGTCCTTTCAGTTAATTCAGTTAACATTTAACGGTAAAAACTAAATGTAACCTCACGGAGGGACAAAAAACGAAAAAATA
Organism: Senecio squalidus; assembly: GCA_910822075.1. Taxonomy (NCBI): domain Eukaryota; kingdom Viridiplantae; phylum Streptophyta; class Magnoliopsida; order Asterales; family Asteraceae; genus Senecio; species Senecio squalidus. Next base: position 14,097,030 of record CAJVGC010000582.1, read on the forward strand.
ACAAGTTGTGGACACAAATCGCGAAAAAAAAAAATTTAATGACAAAATTGACGAATTAGATAGTAATGAGAGACTAACATTGCAATTTATTCAATAAATAACTTTTTCTTATTACTCTTCCATATTAATTTTGTAAGGATCATATGGTTCCGTGCCATAAATGATTTGTTTATTTCAAGTGGGCTTTTGGGCTGCTAAAAAATTCCTGCAAAAGAGTTGGTCCAGTCCGTTTAAACATTCGATCCGTTAATACACGTGTGTATCAACGACTCATCATTCGCTGACTCATCACTCTCATCACACCTCTATCTCTATCTCTTCCCCTTCACACATACCAGAATCCAAATTGGAAACCCTATCTTCAACAATTGGAGATTATACATAACAAGTATTGAAGAATACAACATATGCCGAGGTTTGGTAATTTCATCATTCTCTATCCCTAATTTCATCATCGTCTTATTCCCCAAATAGATATGCTACAAGTTAACTAACATACTTCATTTTTTCCCGTTTACAGCTTGCTGAGATGAATAAGATACACACACACAGATGGCGAAAGGAGCGTCTCTATCCTGATATCGGCAAAGAGGCCAGAGGTAATAATCATCGATCAATTTCATGTTATTCGTTTCGATTTTTATAATCTATGTTGGTTAATCGATTATATTTGAAAAATGTATATTTTTTTTAAGTAAATGTATCTGCTATTAGGGTTTTAGGGATTACATAAAAAAAACTTGGAGAATATTTTGTAAATAAAGTTTCACTTTTTTTAAGAATTAGGGTTTCCTTTTTGTAGTAATATAACTTGGATTAAATGTATTTGGTTGTTTATGAAATTTGAAAAAGAATAAATTTTTAGTTGTTTGACCCGATACCCGTTTAACTAGATTGGTTGTCACCTGCTTATTTCGCAGCTGGTAATATATTGTGGTAACCGAATGTGATTAAATTGGATAGTTATTTTTTGGAAAGGTGATGATTCGTTGATTCATTTTTTTGTTATATCGCAAACATTAGTTGAAAATGAATTTGGATTTTGGTGATTTGATCTCGAGTGATGTTTCGAATAAAGGTAAACAGATATCTTTGTCTTTTGATTATTTCCGTTGTATGTACGTTTTAAGCCATTTTAATGGTTGTTGTTGTTTATTGTTCTGTTGCAGCAAAAGGCGGTACAAAGTTTCAACCGAAATCTAAACTTAAACCGATAACCCAACCAGAGGTAATAGCGGCACCAACTTCTTCTACAAAATTTGCTGAAAATGTGATGACGGCTACTTTAGATAATGATGAGATTATTATTTATTTATTTTTCATTTGTTGCAGCGTCCCAAAATGACCATTTATATAATTTATTCTAAGTTATTTTTTTCTTTATTATGATCCGACGCCATTATTATTGGTTTCTTCAGCCTGTAGACTCTTAACGATGACATTTGATTTCCGTTTCAGGACTCAAAAGTTGTGTCTATCAGGGATACTCTTATTTAGAAGGTGTCGAAGAACTTCTTTGTACACTAAAAGATAATAGCTATGAGATGCATGCTTTTACAAATTACCCAATATGGTAATGACTGATTTGCAAGGTTTGTGACATACTTATTAGTCAAATAAATTGCTAACGAGTCTTTAATTTTTGTCATTGATTCTATTTGGTTCAATTTACTTTATTGGTTTGTAGGTACAAAATGATCGAGTACAAATTGAAGATTTCCTCTTGCTTATCTTGGACATTTTGTTCATGTGTAATTGGTACGAATAAAACATCATTCGCCTACTTATTTAAACATACTGGTAGTCAAATGGGTGGGTTAGGTAACGGGCCAAGACTGGTAGTTTTGCTGTGTGTCAAGATATAATTACTAATCTTCTCTAAATGCAGGAAAAAGAAAGCCCGATCTCCTTTTCTATACAGAAATTTTAGAGCACCTTCACATCGAGCCACAAAAATGTGTCTTCATTGATGACAGGTATATAGTTATCTAATATCCTACGTATTGCTATCCATCCTACCGAGTTATTTAACGTTACATAAAAATAATATCCTAACAAGTTTTTAAAATGATTTTATTTCTCAAACCAGATAGAGTTTTGATATATATGTATGCACCTTTGTTATTTTACAGGTGATGATATTTAGAGTTATTACACGTGGAACAATTGAAGAAGTAATGATGGAGATTGCGAAGAGGAAGATGGTTTCAGAGCATTTGGTTCTCGGCAAGCTTAAAGGTTAAAACATCAACTACGTACGTTTTAATGTTTTACATCAGAATACAATTAAAAAAATAAAGTATTACATCTATAGGTTAATTGCTATTTATGTATATTAGGAAGAGCTCGACGACATTATAACATATGGGTGAAATGAATTATTTGCCGATGAGAACGACGAACCAATGAAATCAAGACAACTTCATTACGATGATGCTGCAATAGACAGGTAACAATGAAATATTAGCTGTGAGGTTTTCTTTGTTTCAATTCACACTTCATATCGATAAAATGTTGAAACACAGATTTGGAATATGAAAACTAAACATCGGAGATGGGTGGTAAGCAAAGGGAATACTTCAACAGAGCAGGAATTGGGGCTTTTGAATTTGTTTCAGAAGCAAAATACCCGGAATTTTCATGCATGGAATTATCGGAGGTGAAGATTTGTATTTGGTGATACATTTATGCATGGGATTATGTGAGATTATGTGATCTGAATGAATTTATTTGGTATGCAATTTTCAGATTCATAGCGGGAGTGAAGGATATATCAGATGAGAAGGAGTTACAGTTTACCACAGATATGATAAATGATAACTTCAGTAATTATTCTGCTTGGCATAATCGTATGTATGTACATATATTTCAGTTGTGTTTATAACTATATATGCGTATTTTATGGTATTTGGGCAGTGAAATCAAGGACGGAACCACAAAATTTGTTCATCGGGGTCATAATTAAAATGGGAGTGTCATTTTGACCCGTTAAGGGTTCAAATGGGTTCATAATTGGAATGTGATGAAGGAAGATTAATTACTCAATTCCCATGAACATTTTTGCTATGTTTGGCTGGGTGTAAAGCTCAAAAGTGTTTAACTATAGTCTAATGTCGAAAATATCCTTTAATTGCCACGAGCATTTATGTTTATGTTGTGTTTGTCCAGCTGTATACAAGAGATCAACGGTGAAAGTGTTTAAAGCCTATGGGATGACCCAAGCTCTTAACTCCGATTGCATAGGCGAAACTTTCTCTGCAGTTCGTACAGTGAGTTTATTTTTTTTCGTGAAAGTGTTGATCCTTTTTACTTTCTGTGACTTTGCGTAAACTTCATGGTTCATACTGCATTTTATGATATTTGTTGTTGCTTGCAGGTAAAGTCATTTGGTGGAGAAAAACGACAAATGTTAATGTTTGGTAGCCAGGTTAGATACTTGATAACCTTAGATGTTCAGATCATATATCTTAAACATATTTCAAACCGTCTGATATAATCACAGTCTGAAATGACCCATTCATAAGTAAATGGGTCAAAACTGCCACCTGATAATCATGCTTGGAAAAGAGTAAAAAAATCACTACAGTTTGTAGAAGTTTTGGCAAATTATGGAATCGTGAATGAACAATTATCTTTTCAAACCACTTAACCTTCGAAACTTAAACTAAAAAAAGAACCACAAAAAAGGCATTGCACTTGGCACTTTTTGTCTAAACCAACAGTTTCTTCTAAATAAGATATAAGTTTCATGAACATTTTCAAATCAGGGGCTGTAGAAGAATACCCAAACACGACAGTAGTTTTCGTTCACATACACGACGCTGTAGCTGCTCACATTTTAGCAATGGAAAAGAAAGAAGCTGCAGGCAGACTCATATGCTCAAGCACAGTGGCTCATTGGACTGAGGCCCCTCAGATTCTTAAAGCAAAATACCCATCTTACCCTTTTGTAGACAGGTAAGTATACATAACTCCAATTTTCAACAAGATTACGTATTAGTTGTTTGATAACTTACCAAATTGATATAAATATCATTAGGTGTAGCAGTCGAACAGGGGATGACATCCCACATAGCATGGATACCAGCGACATATTAAAGATCGGAGTACCTCCTTTTAAAACACTCGAGCAAATGTTTGATGACTGCATCGAAAGTTTCCAAGAGAAGGGGTTTCTGTAAGGCTCATCATAACTAATAAGGCAATAATTTCCTACAATTCATATTGTTACCAAATGTATGATGACTGTGACCCTCAACCCGACAAAACTCTAACAGAGTACTTTTACATCTTGCAGATAAACTTGTGACCCTCAACCCGACAAAACGGGAACAATTTCCAGAATGAAAAAAGTGCAATCACCTACGACATTTTCTAGAAACAAAGTAGGATCTAAAACTCTTTTGTATCAACGATTAACACTCTCGCAACGGTAAGTAACTATCAGTGTAGGTAGATGTAACTACGACGATCTTTTGTAAAGAATTGTAACCGTCAACACCTGTCATCAACCCAGTTCGAAGTCGTGCAACGCACGACGTTTCTACTAGTTAATATTATATATATAACCAAAATAAGCGTGTTAATAAAATCAATAATTAGTTTTGAATTTCAATCGAACAATCCATCATAACTATTTTTAGATTTAAGATTTAGTCTGATTACATATGAACCTCATGTTCCGATTATGTGGTTTGTGGTGTGTGTTAGATAGTATGTATACGTTAAGGTGCAATATATAGATGGATATATATTGTACGTATTCTTCTTATGTGAACATTTAAATCCATTTGATTTATTCCAATAAACATTTTAAAAAAATGTATGTATATAACTTTTTGTATTTCATACGATATAATAAAATGTTCACTTTTGATACTATCTAAGTAAAATATATCGGGTTCTTTCCCCATGTATTTTGCCCTACAAAATAAGATACAACTAGACAACATGCGCAATAAACACTAAACGATTTATGTTAACAAACAACTAATCGAACATTATTTGCATTATAACCCTCGGCACATGTTATGCCGGAAAATCAAGACTACGTTCCATCTTTGACTTGAAGCTAGACGGTCGATTTAGTTGATCAACTTGACCTGGTTTACGTATACATGTAATACATACAAAATAAATTTTGGTCCCCTTCATGACAATCACATCAAGAAGTCAACAACTCGATATAGGAGCATTAAATTAGCATACAAATATGTCTTAAACAAAATGCCGACCTATATGTATCTATGCATGCGTACATCTATGATCAGATAAAATATACAATCCAATGAACATACAAGTACTATCAATATATTAGTATTTGACATAAAATAAAATAAATTAATCGTGAAAATGCATACGTATTCCATTTAGGAAATCTTTATTATAATGATAAAAACATATTGTAGTTTATTAGTAATTCAATTTGGTTAGAGACGATATATGCATCAAATATTTTTCCCGTGAATAAGTACATATGATCCCTTTTCCTTGACTCTAAACCTCAAACCTCAAACCCTAATAAGTAAATTACAAGCTCGGTATTATTCATCACATGGATCTAATAAAAATCAAGAATGTTCTTAAAGTTATTATCAAAATTTAATTCTTATTTGATCCTCGTTCGTTTATCAAGAATATCCGTGAGTATTCTCGATAATATGCCAATCGATCCAACCGAGCGATTGGTGGATACATGAAACACTTTATATTTCACAATATTGATTAATTGTGAACATCATAATATATTAAATTAGAAAAATTTTAGAGAAACTTGATAAAGTACCAAGCCAACTTGTGTTAATGAAGTTTTGACTGTTGGACCCATATTATTTGTGACCCTCATTGATCATTTATTACTTACTGATATGATGACTGACACTAACTGAAATCTGTGTCTAGTGAATATTCGATGGACGTATTTACCTTAACGACACTATAGATTTCCCATTAGCTGATCAGAACTATGAGAGCTTAAAATAAACACTTATTAAACACCAAGGACTAAATAGTATATACTCCTAATTTGAGTATGTATATAAGGGCTATTATAAACCCTAATGAGGGTTGGTCACTTATTATCACCAATTTTCTATCCTAAAACACACACAATTGTTTTCTCTCAATTACGGTTCTAATATAACCGGAATTCCATCCTAATACGATCATCTCGTTTTGGGAATCAATGGCAAACTTATTCAACAACATCCCAGGATCATCAGGAGGTATGTTGATTACATGAATCAATCTAATTCATTCCAACATGTGGTATCAGAGCCAAGGCTCGTGATTATCCATTGGTTCATGTTTATTTATTGCCTGGTTATTGCTATTATTGTTCTGCAAATTATCTGGCCGGCGTTTTTGTTTTTGATGGAAAAATGGTGTTTTTTGAGACCTGCGGCGCAACAGCAACCCTAATTTCCGATGAACTTCGTCCGTGCGGATGAAGGCTCATCCGTACGAACCTGATTTGTTCATACGTACGGATGAAGTCTCATACGTGCGAATGAGTTTCTTGATTTGTGCGAACCTAACTTGTTCATTAGCACGAACCAAAGATTATCTCATGCGAACCTGATTTGTTCATACGTGCGGATGAAGTCTCATACGTGCGAATGTGTTGCTTGATTCGTGCGAACCTAACTTGTTCATTTGCACGAACTAAGGATCATCTCATGCGAACCTGATTTGTTCATACGCACGAACCTGGACTTACATCCATACGAATCAATACTCATCCGTACGAATATAATCTCATCCGTACGAATGACTAAAGACCCTAATTTGGTCGGTTTTTTAGAGTTTTACTGGTTGCCTTATTTGCCGTCTGACCCAAAATTGGTCGCCTAACTTGCCGACTGTATTAAAATCAATTTGGTTTAATTTGGCCATCTTTAAAATTGATTTAGTCACCTTATTTATATGTGACTTTATTATACTTATGCACTAATATTCATGTTTTCATCTTTTGTTGCCCAAAGGTCAAAGGTGATTCCTATGATTGCATTTTTTTCCTTTAGCATAATAAACACGTAGGATATTAATTCTGCCCAAAGGTGATTTAATATACTTGTGTGCTTAAAAGGATTCTTATTATGCCTTAAAACACGATGTTCTATTTTGTTGCCCAAAGGTCAAAAGACAAACGTTGTGTTGCATAAACCTTATGCTCATAATTTTACTTAGATATTAGTTATTTCTGCCCAAAGGTGATGTAACATCTAAGTAGAGCCTTACTTTAGCTTTTTATTTTGGTGTTTCAATAGGCTTACCTATCATTGGCTTCATTACTAATATGGTCTTAGTCTCAGGAACATTACTATTAGGTCTACTTATTTTAGACATTACTCTAGTTCTATTACCTTAAGGGACATTACTTAGTCTGCCTTATATAGCTATCTCTGTCAATATAAAATCTTCTAAAACTCGTATCATAAACCTAAATCCTCCCTATTTTCCACTACATGAGTACCAAACTTCGGCATTGAGGCACTTACTGGTGCTAATTTCACTTCTTGGAAGGATCAACTTTACTTAACTCTGGGAATGCTCGACATTGACTATGCTATTCGCCATGATGAACCCGCAGCTATTACTGCTGCGTCTACTGCGGCTCAGATAGCGGACTTTGAGAAGTGGGAAAGGGCGAATCGGTTGTCACTAATGATGGTCAAGAACTCAATTCATCCCAGCATCCGAGGAGCTATCCCTGATAAAGACAAAGTGAAAACTTACCTCACATCTGTTGAGGATCACTTTAAGGGATCGTCTAAGGCAACTGCGAGTAGTTTAATGCTACAGATGCTAACTCTTAAATATGAAGGTTCTAGTGGTGTCCGTGAACACATAATGAAGATGGTTGACATGTCTCATAAGCTTAAGAATTTGGAAATGGAAGTCTCAGATAATTTTCTTGTGCATTTCATAATGACTTCCTTGCCTGCTCGGTTCGACACTTTCAAAGTGAATTATAATGCTATGAAAGATAAATGGTCGATAAGTGAACTGATTGCTATGTGCATTTCATGGTGCTGCTACCTCTGGCCCTAAATCCTCAACAGGCAATTCTAACTGCAAATTCTGCCGCGCCAAAGGGCACGGACAGAAAGATTGCTCTAAATTCAAGGACTGGCTAGCTAAGAAAGGTAACATTCTTTACGTAATATTTGACTCCTTTACTACTGATGTTCCATTTAATACATGGTGATGTGACTCTGGTTTTATGGTCCATGTGACCAATTCCTTACAGGGATTCCTTACAATCCAGAATCTACCAAAGGACCAAAGAAAACTTAGAGTTGGAAATGGTGATCTCTTAGATGTCGAAGCCATGGGGACTTTAAATTTACATATGAATACCGGAAAGTGTATTAGATTAATAGATACCTTATACGTACCGAGAATTACTCGGAACCTTGTATCTATATCTAGACTTGATCTTGAAGGTTATGTAATTACTCATGGTTGTGGCAGGATCACTTTTACTCTTAATAATGAATTATTTGGTTGTGGTTTTTTGGATGGATTACTGTATAAATTAGAACTAGATCATAATTTCTCACAGTCTTTGTTGTCTCTTAATATTGATGACATAACTAAAACAAAGACAAAATCACCTAAACAAGCAGAGAATTCCTCCACATTGTGGCATAAACGTCTCGGCCACATCTCACGAGATCGCATGACACGACTCGTAAAAGAAGGAATCTTACCCTCTCCTGATTTTAGTGATTTTGAAACATGTATTCAATGCCTCAAAGGCAAAATGGCTAAAGGGAATAAGAAAGGAGCCACCAGATGTTCCAACTTGTTGGAAATAATTCATACTGATATTAGTGGCCCCTATCCCGCATCAATAACAGGATATACATCATTTATTACATTCATTGACGATTATTCACGTTATATGCACCTTTATCTGATTAAAGAAAAATCTGAATCCTTACAAACTTTTGTCGATTATAAAACTTTGGTTGAAAACCAACTTGATCATAAGATAAAAGTTGTCCGATCAGATAGGGGAGGTGAGTATTACGGTAAACATATTGATATTGGTCAAGCTCCTGGTCCCTTCTATAATTTTTGCAAGGAACAGGGCATAATTAACCAATACACCATGCCAGGTTCTCCTCAACAGAATGGTGTTGCTGAAAGGAGAAACCGAACTTTAATGGACATGGTGAGAAGTATGCTCGCCAACACTAACCTACCCAAATTTCTTTGGACTGAGGCCTTAAAAACAGTTGTTCATATACTCAATAGGGTTCCATCAAAATCTGTCCCTAAAACTCCTTATGAGATCTGGACAGGTAGGAAACCGAGTCTAAAATATATGAAAGTATGGGGCTGTCCTGCCGAAGCAAAAGTCTATAACCCCAACTTAAAGAAACTGGATTCTAAAACCCTTACATGTTTCTTTATTGGTTATCCCGAGAACTCAAAAGGTTATCGGTTTTACTGTCCTTCTCACTCTAACCGCATCATAGATACGCAACATGCCACTTTCCTCGAAAATTCAGAGATCAGTGGGAGCACGACAAATCCTGATTTAGATTTGCAAGAAGTACAAGAAGCGGGGGGAAACCACTCGTCGGTTATTACGATTCCTCCGATAACTCCTCTTGTACCCAACGCTGCTCCCGTTATGCCTGGATCTCCTAATGAACCGGTTGAACCTCCCATTATGCCTCCTAATCTAAACGCCGAAGAACCGCTTGTTCCTGTTACTGAACCCGTAATTCAGCTCAGGAGATCATCAAGGGCTCGCAGAAACACTAATTTTGATGGTTTCGAAACTTATCTGGCTGAAGTCGAAAATATTGGGAAACTTACTGATCCAACCTCTTACCGAGAAGCTATTAATAGTGATCAGGCCACTCATTGGATTGAAGCCATGATTGAAGAGCTCAATTCCATGAAGCATAATGGCGTTTGGGTATTGGTTGCACTTCCTAAAGGATCCAAAATAATTGGTTGTAAATGGGTCTTCAAAACCAAATTAGACCCGAATGGAAACGTCGAACGCTATAAGGCCAGACTGGTTGCAAAAGGCTTTACTCAAAAGGAAGGAATTGATTATCAAGAGACCTTTTCTCCTGTCTCTCGTAAAGATTCCCTAAGGATCGTCATGGCACTCGTAGCTCATTATGATTTAGAGTTACATCAGATGGATGTCAAGACCGCTTTCCTAAATGGTGACTTGCAAGAAGACGTATTCATGCAGCAACCTGAAGGATTTATTCCAGAAGGTAAAGAGCACATGGTCTGCAAGTTGAAAAAATCGATATATGGGTTGAAACAAGCATCACGACAATGGTACCTTAAATTTGATGAAGTCGTGAAATCTGATGGCTTCCTAAAGAATCAAGTGGATCAATGCACTTATCTCAAGATCAGTGGGAGTAACTTTATTATCCTTGTTTTGTATGTGGATGATATTCTGCTTGCAAGTAACAACTTGGATTTGCTACATGAGTCGAAGCGAATGCTTTCGCATAATTTCGACATGAAAGATCTCGGTGATGCCTCTTATGTTATAGGTATCGAAATACATCGAGACAGACGTAATGGTGTTCTAGGTCTTTCCCAAAGGGCTTATATTGACCGTATTCTAGAACGCTATAACATGCAGCACTGCACACCCTCTGTGGCTCCGGTAGTTAAAGGGGACGTATTTGGACCTCATCAAACTCCGAGCACTGAAACTGAGAAGGCTGAAATGAGGATGATACCTTACTCATCTGTAGTTGGGAGCATTATGTACGCTCAGGTCTGTACTCGACCGGATATCGCTTACATCGCTGGTATGCTGGGGCGTTACTTATCTAACCCCGGATTAGCACACTGGAAAGCGGCTAAAAAGGTTCTACGATATCTGAAAGGGACCAAAGACTACAAATTAACTTATAGAAGAAGTGACAACTTGGAAGTAGTAGGTTATTCTGACTCTGACTTTGCTAAAAGCAAAGAAGACCATAAATCTACTTCTGGGTATATTTTCATGTTAGTTGGCGGACCAATCTCTTGGCGGAGTCATAAACAGAAACTGACCACGACGTCTACTATGATGGCTGAATATGTTGCAGTTTATAATGCAACCTGTCATGGGATGTTGTTAAGGAACCTGATCAGTGGACTCAAACTCGTCAACTCAATCTCTAGACCATTGAAGCTTTACTATGATAACTCAGCTGCTGTAACTTTCTCGAACAGTAACAGTTCGACTGGCGCTGGGCTGTATCTCGACACAAAGTATCTGTTTGTACGCGAACGGGTTGAGGAAAATGTTCTTTGTGTTGAGTACATAAGTACACATGACATGCTAGCGGATCCGATGACCAAAGGTCTTCCTCCTAATATATTCGTAGGACACGTGTCGAATATGGGGCTTACAAAAGACTTAATTTAATAGCATGTTGTACTTATTGGTCATTAATATTTATTAATGAAAATTTTCCTCCTTATTTAGATTTTGTTTGTCTATTATTTACACCTTATGCGCATAACTGTGTTGGACATTATTATAACAAAATTTGTCTTAGTTGGTCTATCATTGCTTATTCGGTTTTGAATTTGAGTCATAGTTTGACTAGTGGGGGTCCTGAGTAGATGTTCTTCTCTACGACTGTACTTATTGACTATGATTTCGGTTTGAAACAAAATGAGTATTATCTCGTACGGACTTATTAATACTCATAGATAAATGATCTACTTGGTCAAGTGGGAGAATGTTGGACCCATATTATTTGTGACCCTCATTGATCATTTATCCTTACTGATATGATGACTGACACTAACTGAAATCTGTGTCTAGTGAATATTCGATGGACGTATTTACCTTAACGACACTATAGATTTCCCATTAGGTGATCGGAACTATGAGAGCTTAAAATAAACACTTATTAAACACCAAGGACTAAATAGTATATACTCCTAATTTGAGTATGTATATAAGGGCTATTATAAACCCTAATGAGGGTTGGTCACTTATTATCACCAATTTTCTATCCTAAAACACACACAAGTGTTTTCTCTCAATTACGGTTCTAATATAACCGGAATTCCATCCTAATACGATCATCTCGTTTTGGGAATCAATGGCAAACTTATTCAACAACATCCCAGGATCATTAGGAGGTATGTTGATTACATGAATCAATCTAATTCATTCCAACATTGACTTTTATATTAAGCATTTAATATCGAATAATAATTGTAGATTGTTGAAAGTTAGCATAATTAATTACATAAAATATGAGGAGGACTATAATGTAATGAACAAATATAAAAGCCATAAATAGATGACATGTTCAAACTAACAAGACTTGATACATATTTTATTTTCATAATCATTTTGCTAATTAGTTGTAGATGATAGGTTAGGCTATTTATCTTTAAAAAATAAATAAATGGAGTCTAAGAGTTCTTTATAATTAAATAAGATTTAATCGAATAACGAAAGAAAAAAAATAAGAGAATTCATGATGTCTTTACAAGAGGTCTTAGCTCTAATTTCTTTAACATTTTGGGGGTGACTAGTGAAAGCTTAGGAAAGATATTATACTTAGGCCGCGTACATTTGATGTCAAAAGATCCGTCACCACAAAATATGAACATGTTTCTTTAGAGAAAGAGTTGATTATGTCGTTAGCAACTTTTAGTCTATTTGACATGTTTTTTAGCCGATCTTTTGTATTTTACTCGATACTCAGTTACCAATTTTTTTACAAAAATGAAATACAATTTCCCCTATCTACTTATGTATATCAAAGCAATTATCTCCATGCCTAAAATATCCGTAATCTTACAAAATCAACCTACGTATCGATACCAACTCAATAGTAATGGTCAAGACGATGATGGCTTTTTCGTTTGTCTTGGTCTCTTATCAAGTCCCTCATTAAGAATGTGGGGTTAGAGATAATATAATCTGTACCCCTTCAATAATGGAGATAATGACTATAATTTATGGTCGAACGAATGACTTTTTATTTGAATGTGTGGAATGTGGATTATTCATTCAAATGCCCCATTCTTGGGGACATATCGTGATCAATGTAGGATCGTCTACTGAATTGATAGCTCAACTTGCAACCAAAACTCACGATATATCATCTAGTCGGCGATGCACAACCGTGACTTATGGGATGCAAGTAGATCGTTGAATTATGTAAAATCTTCCTGATTACTCCAAATATAGAATAATGACCTGTGGAATACACAAACGTTTATGAAATAATACGTACACAGTAAATAAATTTTGAATAGATAGATATAATTAATGCGAATAAATAAAGGTTGTTTGTCAATTTGCAATTAGTATAAACTCTCACGGGTCTAAGGTTGAGTCCCGGCGTCTAGATTATTGTTGAGGACATTTACCTACTCAAAACGAGTCATTTATCAAAAAAAAGGGTTATTGACAAAATGAATATATATGCGAAGTTGCAAACCATACACGATTCTTTACACTTTCATATGCAATAGATACATTTTTAAAAAATAAATTACGATCTAAATTAAACTATATGTGAAACTATATTCTACAAGTTTTTTTTTACACTAATAAAGACAGCGAAAAGTGAAAATCTCACTCGTTCTTACAGGTTTGAATTGTGATGTTTACATTCGTGCAAAGATTCTATTTAATCCGGCCAATCTGCCCTTATTCCAAGATTTTGACCGAGACTTTCCATGATCTCGGTCTTCTTTGGGTGCTTTACGGATTGTAGCTTGAGAGGAAAGATAAGATAAAGACTGCACCCATGACACGAGTGCTGGTTTTCGTGTAACATCGTCTGAATCAGCCACTTGAGAGTATAAGTCGTTTAATACCATGTTTTGACCATCTTCGGGTAATTGTACAACCACCTGTGCTAACAGCTTCATCAAACTCGGCAATACCTGAACATGAACATACTTTAAGCAAACACAGTCATTTTGACCAAAGAAAAATTGAAAAGAAACAAAAAGTTACCTGTATATCGACCAATGAGAGAAGTCGAAGTAGTAAATCTAGAAGTTTCTTAAGTGGATCTAACTCATCGTGTAACTCATCCCATGAACCTGGCTCTGTAGGGACTTCGCTCGAAAGGCTAATAGCTTTCTCGATGAGACAATTTATACAGTAAAATATCGAAGGACTTCCAGCAGGAAGATACCGAACCAAAGCAGCAACTCCAGAAGCCATACCTTCAAACGGGGTTACACCAGGAAATCCCTATAATTTCCAGAAGAAAAAAAAAGAAAAACTTATCAAAAAGTAAACGGAAATAATTGACGGTGTTCAATAGTTTTGGATACCTCTAATGATCTTTGCATGTAATAGTAAATCAGTTGCTCCTTTAATGAAACTCGTTCAATATTATCATCTGACCCGGAAGAAATGAAAGCTACAAATGTTGAATGTGAGGCTCGAGTTACCTTCCCATTTGGGTGTCCCATGTATCTAATATCAAATGAGTTACGTAAAACAATGAATTTTTTCAAATATATGTTACTTTTCATTTTATTAAGTTAGATATACAGGATACAGAAATAGGATAGGAGCCACGGTCTTTCTGAACACTGAAGCTGGTATGCCTTCTGCACAAGTCGGAATCACACGCAAATAAAACAAGACTCTAGAAGTCTGCATTTCGTCTTTACACCATGTAAACTCCATTTTGTTGGAAGAGACTAAAATGCAAAAAAATAAATAAATAAACAAGTACCCAAGTATTAAATGGAACACATACTTTATTGTAAATATGTAATACCATGAACTTTTGTCAAGTCAGCGTATGAAGGTATGGATTGAACAAACGAGACACAAGTTTCCTCGTCTTCTTGCACACTTCCAGCAACCGCTCTAATTGTATCCATATATTCCGACAATCGCATTCGCCGAAAATACTCCAAACAAGAAAACGAAACTAATATTTTCACTGAAATATCTAGTTGAATTTCTCTAGGGACATTAGGGACGAACTTCTGTTTAGTAACCGCTAAAGCAAAGAAAACGACCATAAGAAATGCAGATTCTGTTATTTTTTCTAAATCTTGAATCAACTCTTCGTTTTTCCCTTGAAGCATCAAGGCCACCTGGCGATGTGACGTGTAAACATCTTGACAGAAGTCCCATATAAGATTTTCAACTTTACTCTTAACAGCTTCATTGGCCGATGAATATTGTTTGCAAAAAACACCCGTTATCACTCCTGCCTCCTTAAAAACGACACTATTCAAATGTTCTTTAACTTCACGAATCACCGTGTTACCATAATTGAAATTAACCCCAAGAATCTTTGCGTAAAACCGTTTTACTGGAAAGATTTCAGTCAATATTGCTGAAGCAAGACACAGAAGAAGAGAATCCCTAGAGAAAACAGCACCGCTTCGAGCTAAAGCTAATGACATACATTGTAGAAGAACGCTATCTTTATGATCATTGTTTGGATCGTTAAAATTTCCAGTTTTGGAAATAAAGTCATTTGCAACGATTTCAAGTCGTTTCTCAGCAGAACTTTTTAACTGCATAAGACCAGTAGAAATCGACCTATTGGAAGCCCGTAAGGCTCCTGCCGCACCCATAACAATAGAAAACGAAGCGTATTGTGTATTTGGAGCCTCTAGAAGCGCTTTAGAAAAAATGGTAATTTTTTCAAACGATTGTGATTGGATACAGTTGTAGAGAATCCACTCGACAAGATGCAGTATCATTAAACCATGTGATACATTACTAGAAGGCCCTCCATCTTTATTCCAAATTCCAAACAACGAATCAAGAATTCGAACAAAGTGAATACTCCCTGAAGAAGATAAAGAGTACCCAATTCCAGCAAGTACACTAGGCACAAGATCGTCAAATAAAGAAACCATCTTGTATTCTTCTTCCAATATTTTACAGAACAACTCCAGACATTTTGTTCGTGTTTCTTCCGAAACAGAGGGCAAAAACGCAAAACCACCCAAGAGAAGAAGCCCTTCGGTAAAGAACAAGGCGCTCTTATTTATAACAGACTGAGACGAAAAGAGCTGAAAGAGCGTATTTACGGAAGAATTAACAAGTACAACCGATGGTTTTGAAGATTTCCGAACCCAAATATATAAAAGCCGAAGAAAAAGAGGATAAGATTCAGAAGGTAGAGATAGATAAGGTGCTGTTAGAATCGAAATCACGAGTTTAACTTGCGGGTCTGCGACATAAAGAGAAATGCCGGAATTTAGAAGGGTTTGTAAAGATTGGTAGTGTTGTTGTGTAAATGATTTTTGATTTAATGATTCTCGGAGATCAGCCCATGATTGGATAATGGATCGAGCTGATTGAGTTGTAGATTGTGTAGAGTTAGTATTGTTGTTGATAATGCCACTGTTTGTTTTAAGCCATTCTTCAAAAAAGAATGTTTGAACTTGCATTGCCATATTATCTACAATTTAAAACTCAAAAACGTCAACTTGAAGTACAACGAAAACCCAAAATGAAAAAATGAACAGAAGAATGATTGGAAGTTTAAATTCCTAACCTTTTTCCTTGAGTTTTTAAAGAATCATATTCCGAGCAACACTGTTTTCCCTGTAATCAGCTGCGGGTTGATACATAGAAAATTATGCCAATGGAGCTGTACCAAACAAATATTTTCTGTTTGTCATAATCCGTGTATTTAAGTACTCAAGAGAAAAAGGATTAACAAGTTACCTTTTGCTTTAATTTTAAGTTTTTTTGGGTATATGTATTCGAAAATGTTACCAACTTTAAATAGGTCTATTGTATGTATCTAATTTTCAATAACCGAAATTTTATGTATCCGACCAACTAAACACTTGCAAACAGGTGAGGTGTGGCGCAACTTATATGGATGTCACGTATGTCCGTATACATACAATAACGATTTTTGAAAGTTAGATACATACAATAGACGCAAACATTTTTGAAAGTTAGATACATACAATAGACGCAAACATTTGAAGTTGGATACATACCATAGATTTTTGAGTACTATGATCGACCACTCCGACTGTTAGTAAAATTGGGTTATGGAATCTTGGATAATTTCCTGAATCGTGTATGGAGTTCAGTTTCTCAATTACGATTATGATTACGATTTCTAAGCTTAAAAAATGATCAAAACATGTACTATGTTCTAAAACATTTTCAATTTCATCCATTAATAAAACAAATCCTAACAGCATAACTGAAAATTAGCAATCAGTTGATTAATTCTCAGATTCTAACCTGATTCTCACTCGCCGTTGCCGTTGCCGTTGCCGGAAAGTTCAATCGTAGGGAGTCCAGATATTGCCTCGGGCAGTGATATGTTTGGGCTCGCTACCTATCTTTGTTGTAACTTAGGAAATAGAAGTCTAAGACTATAATATTATTATAGACTATGCGGTGTGGTGGGCTTTATAAAGTGATGATGTGGAGTGATAGAGGTGATATGTAGGAAAGAGAGTGTGATTTGTAGGAAAGAGAGTGTGATGATGTGGAGTGATGAAAATGGGTGGTGTGGTTGTGTGATGATGTGGAGTGATAGAGGAAAGAGAGTGTAATTTTAAAAAGTTGTATATTTATAAATTTTTTTATATAAATGAAATTTAAAAACTTGTACAAGAAAAAATAAGTGTAGCAGTTCTTTGTCACAAAAACATTCAATTGAACAATACACGTTCAATATGATAGTCATTTAAACGCATGCGTTACTTAAGTTTACATCTTATGTATACATCGGTCTCTAAGTTATGACATCCTAAAGGTATGTGACGGATCCGAAATACTAACTTAATAGGTGTTAATTTTTTACTAAAATAAGTTTTTTCTTTACATTCGTTAAAACATAAAATAAAATACAAAATAATTAAAGAAGCCATTTAAAATAGAAATTGTGGAAAAAAGTGTACTTTTATTACTTAAAAAAGCAGAAAAAAGCATTGGATTGGTCTGTTATCAGTTATCACACACATCAATAGACACACCAAAACAAAAACACCATTTGACCAACCTTTTTTCACTCTCTCTATTTCTCACACCTACCACCACAAACCACCATACACCACCACCACAAACCACCACCCATGGATGAAAAACAAAACAAAAACACAAACACAAACAAAAAACAAAAACACAACCGCACACCTCTCTCTCTTTCACGCCGTTGAAACTACAACGCCAACCGCAGAAATTTGGAGGACAACGCCCCCACGGTGTGGGGGAGGCGTTGTCGGGGCGTTAATGAGCCTACGTGGCGGCGTTGTCCCTCTTCTCCACGCCCCACACCTGCTAGTCTTAGGGGGTGTTTCCGCTTTTCCAATTTTTTTCCGGCTTACGAGCTTAAGTCGGAAAAAAATGGGCTTATAAGCTTATAAAAAATCTATATCTATATTTACTTATAATGGAGGATCGTCGGATGGCTAATATTCGAGAATTTCCAAATAGTGGAATCGTATCCATTTGAAACTCCTGACTCTTTGTTTACCCTATGTTTTAATTACCATAATGTGATTAATGGCATACTTATACATTTGAAACTCCTGACTCTTTGGTTGCCCTATTTTTTAATTACCATAATACATTTGAAACTCCTGACTCTTTGGTTGCCCTATGTTTTAATTATCATAATATGATTAATGGCATACTTATGCATTTGAAACTCCTGACTCTTTGGTTGCCCTATGTTTTAATTACCATAATGTGATTAATGGCATACTTATCGTTTTGAAACTCCTGACTCTTTGGTTGCCCTATGTTTTAATTATAATAGAGAGTCGTCGGATAGCTAATGTTTGAGATATTCCAAATAGTGGAATGGTATGCATTTGAAACTTCTGACTCTTTAGTTGCCCTGTGTTTTAATTACCATAATGAGAGGTATAATGATACGTAAACTGTTCAGTTACCCTAAGTTAATAACACATTTGAAACTTCTGACTCTTTAGTTGCCCTGTGTTTTAATTACCATAATGTGAGGTATAATGATATTCCTGACTCTTTGGTTGCCCTGTGTTTTAATTACCATAATGTGAGATATAATGATTTTTTAGACTGTTTAGTTACCCTAAGTTAATAACACGAAACTCCTGACTCTTTGGTTGCCCTGTGTTTTAATTACCATAATGTGAGGTATAATGATATTTAAACTGTTCAGTTACCCTAAGTTAATAACACATTTGAAACGCCTGACTCTTTGATTGCCATGTGTTTTAATTATCATAATGTAAGGTATAATGGTAGTTTTGTGTTTTTCTATATAAGTTCTTTTGCATCAACAAACCACATAACCACGTACAATTATGTCTCTTTCGAAAAACATGTCTCACTCCAAGATTGGCGCCCTTGACCGAACTAGAGAAGATTGGGTTGTTCATGTAAGTATTTGTAGAATGTGGGAGGCAGTAAATACGAAATTCGGTGATGTCTTACTTGGGTTGGAGATGGTTATAACTGATGATGAGGTAAGTTCTAATTTGTTTGAAAATTTGAAAAGCCGGAAAAAGGGTACGCCAAGAAAACAGTTAATATACAATAATTTATACCATGTTTTTTATGTACAACAATGGAAACCTTTTATATATTATTATAAATGTGTAACTGACCATGTTTTCACTATTTTGGCAACAGTTGGTCGTCATGTTTTCACTGTTTTGGCAACAGTTGATCGTCTATATACTCAATCCGGTTGGTGCTACAAGAGTTGTGGAGAGTGCAACAAAGAGTTAGTTGTAAACGATGGTTTGTTTTTTTGTGATCTTTTCAATGACTTTTGCAAGTACCATATGATAAGGTTGGTTTTTTGAGTTGTTTTATGTAGGGACTATGGTATTAACCTACCAAATTATTGCCTTTTGTAATGTCTGTTTTCGTTGTTGCACGTATAGGGTCCATGTGCATGTTGTTGATTAGACAAGTGATACAACATGTTATATTCTTTCTATACCTTACTTGAAAATATGCAGCAGTTTGCTGAATTATATATGTATCTAATCTAATATCTAATATTGTACGTAGGAATGTCTTTTTATTTTTACATATGTATTTGAAAAGTTTGACTTTTGTAGTCAGTCCCTTAGCTATTTGAGTGGTCACATCAATATTGTTCTAATTCAGTTTCAGATTCATATTGTTCGAACTCCCGATTCTGATCATTGTTCGTGACAAATCTCTTTAGAAATTGTCACCGCGCAACGCGCGGGAATACGCCTAGTTATATAAATTTATAAGCTCGTGTAATAAGCCGAAACAAACACTTTCCTTAGAGTACCAACTACACAATGTACTTAATAATCACTCTATTTTAGAATATTTAATAGTGATAACTTTAAGTATCATTTATTTTAATATTTTATTTATATAATTTGATATTTTTTTTAATAAAAGAAGGTTGTAAGTATTATGAAAGTATTAGAATTTATAAGTTTAGAGGATTATGGTTGAAAATTGTTTACGTTTGAAAGGATAATATTCTAAAATTCACTTTATCTTATTTTAAAAATAATATAACATAAAGCTTTTTTGTTAAACGAGTTTGAGCCCACTTATAAGTCTAATTAATGGGCTGTTTGCAATCACAACAGACTCGGACTACGGACTCGGACCATGGACTCGGTCCGTGGTCTGCACATTTAATAAGTTCATGAAAAGCTCGGACCACGGACCGAGTCCGTGATTTTGCCTCGTTCTCGGTCTGCGATTTTTCTAAGCGGACCGAGTCCGAGACAAAATCACGGACTCGGTTTCTGTTTGGGTTAGTTTATACATAAAACCAATCCAAACTAAAATTTTGTGTTTTTCTTAAGTTAGGAACCAATCAGTTCGGCTTTACACCGGCACGATTGTTGGTTTCAACAATCACTTTTCGCCAAATTGATTAGTAACTCCCAAGAATGACAAGCTTCATGTTTCTTAGCTCCCAATGTTTTCCAACACCACTAAATGTACCATTTCGTAAAGCTGGTTAAAAGGATAATCACATCATTTCCATTGGTCAATGCGCATTAGTTGACAATATGGTGCATAATTGAAAGATGTCCCGTTAATCTCTAGACATTGTGCAGTTTATAAAACCACTCACGTTACATAATCAACTAACGATACATCATAACAGATTATAAAAGTGTAAAATAGGAAACTGCATATCTACTCAACAGAAACCACATGCTGATTTACAATCAAAATTTTTACAAGATCAAGGCACATACAACGGACACTAGACGTTTTTCAGCAATGACGGTAGGTAACTAGACAACTGCTGATACTCGTTTAAAGAAAGTAGGACACATGGTTTTACTAAATAGCATGACGTCGCGCATCCATTCTGGTGCAACTCTCTCTAACGTCCCCAATGAAGACAGACGATACATCAACAGCTCATCTTCCTCTTCTCCTTTTCCTCCTTCTGCTGCAGCTTTAAACACGTTTTTCACCCATC
This sequence comes from Senecio squalidus, assembly GCA_910822075.1. NCBI lineage: Eukaryota > Viridiplantae > Streptophyta > Magnoliopsida > Asterales > Asteraceae > Senecio > Senecio squalidus. Next base: position 14,118,434 of record CAJVGC010000582.1, read on the forward strand.
CTATAGTAAACGAGTACCCTGCCCAAAAAAAACAATCATCGTCAATATTTCCAGACTTTTCGCTTTCAAACATGTCATTTATCAAAGTATCTAGACCTAAGAGGTTTTTTAATTACCAGATGATTCATGAAGTGCGGTTATTTGTACATTATCGTCACTTTGGGTTTCAACTGAAAATTTCAGGTTCACTAGGGACTCAACAAGCTCTTGAAACATGCACGTGGTAAGGGGAGGATCAGATACCGCACAAACTACAACACAAAAACATTTAGTTAGATATAAAGTCTAACATATGACAACTATGCACCAAGACACCTAAAAGATCATATATATATTTATAATACATACCTGAACCCGCAAGCTTTCTACGGCAGCATCTAGGCTGCTCCTGCACGTTCTCATTATAATAAACACCAGAGGGCGTGTTTTCTTTATCTAAACCAATTTCTGGTTCATCTAGCAATGTATCTTCACGTTCACCGCGTTTTTCTTGCAAGATATTCCTACTACTCTTTCTCTTTTTTGTTCCACCTGCCGAAGAAGGTGGAGTATCTGACACTTGCGTAGCTGCCAACATTTCAACGTTGGCACCAACTTGTCTCTGCAGCCTTTCATTTTCTTCGGAAAGTTGTATGTCTGCAAAACAAAACAAAAAGTTGAAATAATAATCATGGTGGCATATGCATAATGTTCCTCCAACAAGGTTACTCTAGAAATAAGCCTGTACTTTTCTTGTTCTCTTCGATTAACATCTTTTCGTATTTATCTTGCTCTTCATATTTTTCAGCTCTGCAAATTAAGAAATTCGTTAAAAAAAATTGGCAAGAAATGTCAAGAAATTGAAGTTCGTAGTAGTACCTAATCGAGGCAACTTCTTGTCTCAATTCATCGGTTTCTGCGTTTAACCTGTTTCTTTCGTTTGTTAAATAGCCAATCAGTTCTTCTGCAACTGTATCAGAAAGACAAAAACAAATCCTTCATATTAAACACACTTGGATAGCGGTCAAAAGAACACAGAGTCTACATTACTAATAGCAATAGTCATTGACAAAAAAGAATGTAGAAAGTTCACTGCAACTACGTTTAGAAACGAAAAAAATCTATTTTTATTACTTCTCTATGGTCAATAATAATATGTCAGAAGTCAAAGTTTTAGTTTTCTTGTAACATTTTCGACTTAAAAAGGGAAACTTATGCCATTAACAGTCGCACTACAAAGACGACATGTTATACTGCGTAGCTTATATATCTTCAGCATATATCCATCATTATAATATCATAGCAATGTTGCAAACATATCAACTATGAAAAATCATAACAAAATGTTCAAAACTGATGTGTACATAACGGCAGACATTTACTATTTATAAATATTAAACTTAATAACAAGTACGATTTATGTATACAGAAATACGTTCATTAAAAAAAAAAACATACCAGAGACATAGTGTTTAAATTTATTCTCTTGATCGAGATTGTACCCGTCGATTTCAGACGCCTTTTTAGCCTATAAATCAAACAACAAACAAACCAAAAACAAAAACTAGTTAATCCCACACAGACACTCATCAGACAACCGAACAACCGAATCAACACGATATAATAAACTTAAAACAAACCTTAAGCTTAGTGTACTTATCATACAGCTTCGAATAAAGCGCATCCATTCGAAAACTGAAAATTCAAACAGAATACCTAATCATTAAGCAGATACTAAATAAAGCATAATCGAGCGAAAAATAGGTCGTAAAAACCCTAGATTTCAACTGAGCTTTAATTAAACACAAACACGCCCAATTTTAAATTAAATTCTCCAATAAAAAAAAAACAAACCCTAACTGAAAAATAGTAAACAAAATTGTAAATCTTAGATGATGATTGTAGTTGATTAGTTTACAGATTTTAACCTGTGTCGCCGTCGCCGTCGTAGAAAGCGGAAAGGTCAGTAAGCGACGGTGGAAAGAAAGAAAGGATTTCTTTTTTTTAATTTTAGATCCTTGGGCGGCAAAAGTCTTTAAAACTCTGGGAGCGGATTAATAACCACAAGGGGCGAGCAAAAAACGGTTTTCGGTTTGGTATGGTTCAAAATCGGTTACTAACTTTATGGTTTTTTGGTCTTATATTTTAATGAATTTTCGGTTTCTATCCGGTTTCGGTTGGTTTGATTTTCGACACATGAACATAACGTGATGAACCAAATCAGAATTGGACCAAAACCGGTCCAAACCAATGATAATCGGTCTGGTCTGGGATTTATAAAATTAAGAAATGGTTTCCGATGTGGTATGGACCAAAACCGGAGAAACAGTCTGGTTTTCGTTTTTTTTTATACACTTTTGGTTCAATCTGGTCCGGTTTTGGGCCGTACACATGCCTATACAAGGATGATTGATAATTAACTTGAAAATTTTAATAATAGTTAACGTTTTATAATTTTGTTTTTTTCCGGTTTAGTTTTTATAACACAATAACTATTGTTTTGATAAATATGATATATACAGTTATTGTTTAGAAAAATGAATAAGAAACCCATCTTTTATTTTTTTAAGTAAGCAAATGGTTTATTGAACTCTCGTCATACTCGTAATTTTGTCTGTTTTGTCCATAGGTTGCACTGTCTTATTTATTGTGGAGCTTCTTAGGAGACACAGGTATTAATAGAGCGATGCCCATTCTGTTTGGGTAATTCAATTTTATCGAACCATACTTACTGAATGGGTATCCCATTTTAACTACCCTAAACCACTTCGTAATGACAATCTAGCTTGCTTTGATAGAAGGTGTTTCTGCATGAAATTTAACTGTTGTTGTTTGATATGAAAGTTTGGGCATCCCTATATAATCTCTCTTTTTCATGGGTTAGTCATAAATGTAACTAGGGTGAGCATGGGTCGGTTTGGGTCGGTTCCGACCTCAATCCGAACCCAAACCGAAATTTCGGTTCCTGAAAGTTCCAAACCGTCTGGTTCGGTTTCTATATTGGTTCGGTTTCTCTTGGTTTCGGTTTTTTTTTGTTCGGTTTGGTTTTTTATTTCGGTTTTTGGACATGGGCAAATTCATAGATCTGTCAAGAAAAACTTGTGAAATAAATCTCAAATGGAAGCCTATGTTACGCAATAATTGGCGGAACAGTTCACAACTTATAATATGAAGTTGTGCATATTACTAGAACATAATGATATGAGTCGGAAAACTTTAAACACAAAATTAAAAAGAAAAAAATAATACTATATGTGGCTTAGTAAACTATAGCATACATGGCAACAAAAAAATAATCAAAATTGAAGAAATAAACATCTATGTTGCTGAGTAATGTGACCTATATGACACCAAAAGATTACATATTGATAAGTATGAGATTGGCAATTTAGAAAAGAAAACTTTGAGTCTTCACTATTAGCCTCGAGAGTTTGTGTGTTTACGGAATAATTAATTAGGATGATTTAGAATTTTAGACAAAGGAAAAAAATAAAAAGAATAAAACTTAAAATATCTACTAAAAGTGAACATATTAAAATTGACATACGTATAATAGTTCGGTTCGGTTTTTTTCGGTTTGGTCTTACCCTCCGACCCAAACCGAACCGTCTTTTTCGGTTTCTCAAAAATCGAAACCCAAACCATCGGTTTTTGTATTCGGACCGGTTTTATGGTTCGGTTTTTATCGGTTTTTTCGGGTTTTGGGTTTTCGGTTCGGTTTTTGCTCACCCCTAAATGTAACCTTGGAGGCCATTTGGTTGCAAATTTTGCTTTTGATTATCGTGATTGTTTCTTTTGGGATGCAGATTTTTTAAATCAAATTACCTCGTTAGTGAGGAGTGATATGGTTTAACAAAATTTTCCGTCAGCTTCGGCTTTTTGTGATTAAAAAAATAATAATCTAAGACCTTAAAGAGAATCCTAATAAAATACATTATAGTTAACTAATTCATAATAACAATTCCATTATAAAATATGACACAACAATTAAATTAAAAAGATTCATTAATGTACGTTAGTATATGTTTAAATTAATTCTACAAAAAAAACTTATACAAACTTAAAAGATAATGTATATATAAGAATAAATGTTTGTATAAGTATTGGAATGTAGGTAAAATTTATCTATACATAAATATATACTCCCTCCGTCCCAAATTAATTGTCCACAATCAGATTTTGAGGTCTTTTTCTCGCAACTTTGACTTTGACTATTATTTTTTGTGCTTTATAATATTTGATGTTTAATATATGAATGAATTGGGTTTTAAATGTATATTTCATTGGTATAAGTTTCATCATCTATTATAAAATACAAACAAAAATATTTTAGATTAAAGTTAAAAGATATTGACTTTGAAAATTGATAGTGGACTATTAATTTGAGACGGAGGGAGTAATATATATGGTTCGGTTCAGTTCGGTTCGGATGCCAGCTGGTACTTGAAAATGAAATTCATAGCCGACCTCTCATAAAGCGGGTTTTTTCGGGTATATGATTTTAGGTTTTAGATCAAATCGGTCGGCAAGTTGTGTTTTTACATAAATTTAATGTTGCAAAAAGAAGTAAATTGTTAAATGTAGTTCTCTTCTCTTTTTGTATCACGAGATACCCTTTATAAAGTTTCCATTAAAAACAATTCAAAATCTGACCTCAAGATTAGCCAATTCTCGTGATACTTCAACATCAAAGACCCAACTCACGTAATTGAATGCATGTATATATATTGCATGTGAAACTACACCAAAATTAGACTTGTGTTTGGGCAATAATTAATGCATAAAACTATAAAACAAGCAAAAAAACCTAAAAGCAAAGAAAACTTGCATTGCTTTTAGAAGTTTTGAAAATGGTTAAGGAACAAAGAAGTTCCCAAAACCCGACAAATATCCATTTTGTCGATATTCATGAAGTAGTTAACGAAGAAGATGAAGAAGAAGAAGAGACTGAAAAGCCACAACCAGAGAAAAGGTTTAACCGCCCTCATGCAATGAAGGTTAGAGAAGGTTATAAAAGAAATACTACTCATCGAAGTAATTTTAGTAGACAAGTTTCACTTGAAACTGGCGTCTCGAAACTTAATAAAGCACATAATGAGGTAAAATCACTTCCAAGAAGTGGTAGGAGTTTTAGTGGGTTTGGTTCGTCTCATGGAGTTGAGACGAATAGTAAGAATGGTGAGTTTAATATGTTTAGGACGAAGTCGACTCTGGGGAAACAGAATTCTTTCATGTTACCGTTGAGAAAGGAGAGCGGGATGGATCAATTTCAGAAGAATGGTGAGGATGGAGTTGGGCTTCTTGATGAACATAAAAGTGTTCCGGCGGGTAGATACTTTGCTGCTCTTACTGGACCCGAACTAGATCAAGTCAAGGTACTTTTAATTGTATTTTGAGTGAAATTTTCTTTCAAAACGTAGATAATCTATAAATAGCGTTTGACAAGGAAAAAGTGATATATCCTTTTTGTTAAGACATGCTTTTTTAAAAGTCGTTTTGGTTTTGCAGGATAGCGAAGACATTCTTCTGCCCAAAGACAAACAATGGCCGTTTCTACTACGATTTCCAATAGGTTGTTTTGGTATGTGCTTAGGTTTAAGCAGCCAAGCAATACTATGGCACAGTCTCGCAGTAAGTCCAGCAACGAAATTTCTACACATTCCACCTTACATTAATCTTGTCCTTTGGATCTTAGCGTTAACGGTACTGGTATGTGTCAGCGTTACTTATTTACTAAAATGCATATTCTACTTTGAAGCAATAAGAAGAGAATACTTTCACCCTGTTCGTATAAACTTCTTTTTCGCACCCTGGGTGGTTTGCATGTTTTTAGCAATCGGTGCACCACCTATGATAGCTCAAAAGAAGCTTCACCCTGCCTTATGGTGTGCCTTCATGATTCCATACTTCCTTCTCGAGCTTAAAATCTACGGTCAATGGCTTTCTGGTGGAAAAAGAAGACTTTCCAAAGTGGCTAATCCATCATCTCATTTATCTGTCGTGGGAAACTTTGTTGGCGCGGTTTTGGCTGCAAAAGTGGGATGGAATGAAGCGGGGAAGTTTCTTTGGGCGGTTGGGTTTGCACATTATCTTGTTCTTTTTGTAACATTGTATCAAAGATTGCCGACTAGTGTAGCATTGCCTAAGGAGCTACATCCGGTTTATTCTATGTTTATCGCAGCTCCATCGGCTGCTAGTATTGCTTGGGAAGCGATTTATGGTGAATTTGATGGATCCGCAAGGACTTGCTACTTCATTGCGTTATTCCTTTATATCTCTCTCGTTGTACGCATCAATTTCTTCACAGGATTTAAGTAAGCTTGTTTATTTTTTGTACTCATTAACTTATGTCTAACTAACATAAATAACTAATCATTCGATGTTATGAAGGTTTTCGGTAGCATGGTGGTCTTATACATTCCCAATGACTACAATTTCGATTGCAGCAATAAAATACGCAGAATATAACAATAGTATTGAAAGCAAGGGGATCGCGTTAACTCTATCGTTTCTCTCATCAACAATGGTGTTTGTCCTATTTATCTCTACGTTTCTACATGCATTTGTTTGGCAAACATTGTTTCCTAATGATCTCGCGATTGCAATCACAACCACAAAACACATCAAAGAGAAAAAACCTATGAATCTTAAGCGTTGGGCGAGGCAATCACTGGTCTCGATAAGAAAGAATAATTCAGGAGATAAGCACACACTCGAAAATGAATAACAGTAAATCGGATATCATCTTGATTAAAAGTTCATCTATAGTTTGTGATTTTCATATGTATGTATTAAAATGTTTTGTTTTATCATTAAAGGCAAATATAATTGTACTATATACTTCCTATTTTGTGAATTGATTGATTAATTCTCTAGCTCATACATTCCTACATAATGTATTAAAACGTTCGATTTTCACTTGATGCAATCCGGTTAGAGACATTTTTACCGGTTCAAAGGCCTTACCCTAAAAAAAAATGTTCATTTTTGGCTCAAACAACATTAGTGTGTCAATAGCAGATAGGTGAGAATCTGTAATGGACGTCTCAAGTTAAAACGTAGACATGTCTAGGACGTATGATTTGTCTCCAGTGGCGGAGATCACCCTGTGCAAGAGGTGCAACCGCACAGGGCTTCCAATTCGAGGGGGCCTCCGAATTATATATATCCGTTAGTATATATGTTGCATCTTCTTTGGTGAAGTAAAGATCTTTTGCTTTAGTGAACACTCTAAATATGATGTAAGATACTTGAAACAAGTTGCGAATTATGAATGAACCTTATATTTCGGATAATAGCTAAGCTTTTTGTGATTCATGGGGCCTCATTTTTAGTTTTGCACCGGGCCTCTTATATCAATGAGACGGCCCTGTTTGTCTCTCTTATGTTAGTCGTGAAACCAGATCACTCAGTGACGGTGTATACATCAAAATACACAAATAACATTAACCCATTTAAAAACGAAAAAGGGCCAAAGATGAAAATTATAAAAACATTAGACTAATTTAATTGGGCTATTTGGGCCAACCTTGTCAATCAAGTAAACTGGACTTGGTGTTTTTTAGTCATAATTTGGTTTTAACCGAAAAACCCCTAAACCAAACCAAATCAAAATAAATAAATAAAATCCAATTGAATTATATATTGGTTTTTGGTTTGGTTTTAAACCAAACTGAATTAGATTTTTGGTTTTTAGTTTGGTTACGATTTGAAATTTCTCCAAATCAAAAACCGAAAAACCCGAAGTAGAAATATATTAGTATATATATATATATTTAATATTGAAAAACTTAACTACAACTAATTAAAAACAAGTACCAACTACCTTATAACTATACAATATGTATTATATATCAAAAGTTTTTAATGGTAAACACTAAATTACGCAATTTTGGATAAAAAAGTTAACTTTTTAGGTAAAAATTTCTAATTTTTAAAAACTTTGGTTATCTTGGTTTAAACCGAAATAGAATTCGGTTTTTAGTTTGGTTTTTGTATACTTAATTTGATTTGGTTTGGTTTTTGGTTTAGACTAAAAAACTAGAAAATGCGAAAAACCCGAAAACCGAACCATCGCCCCCTACTTTGACTAGTGTTTTGCATCATTAAAATTTTTGAAATTTTTAGCCATATATGGTTCATATATTCTACAGTAATGATGAAAAACCATAATTTTCTTGCACACTCAATGCTATAGCTTGCTAGGCTTAAAAGTCACTTTTGGTCCCCGTGGGTTCGATCCAAGAACATAAAACCATAAATCACAAAAAGTAAAGTGTTAAAAATCCTTTACCCAGGTTGCATATATGATTGTAAATGATCATATGTATCACATTCATCGCGAAAATTATGACGAAATTTAAAGTTCATTGTATATGCCATACGATCGGTGTATTTTTTTTTAGCTCATTTGCGTATCGAGTTTAAATTGTTTATGTTATTTGTTAATCAAACTTCACGGAATTAGTAAAATCAATATATTCTAATTGCTAACCAATGAGTTTCTTGGCTTATTATGTAATACATCATAAGAAACCGAAAGTTTCCTGACTTATGCCTTCAGTTAATCATTGAGTTAGGTAATTAGTAAAAAGTAAAAAAAAAAGTTGGAGTTAATTACAAAAATTGTCTATGTGGTTCGGTCGAACTCCGGTGCAGTCCATACATTTTGGAACAGTTCTTGTGAGAAGCGTTTGGTGCGGATTGTATAGGTTGTTTTTTAGTCATTTCATTTTGGTTAGGGACAATTCGCCCCAAAATGTTTTCTACATGAACAATGTTGCATTTTCGAAAATATAAAGACTACGTCTGGAATTTGACCAAACAATATTGACATTTTTGCAATTACTGTACCTCTAAATTTTGTTATAAATCAAAATGAGTCGATTCTTTTGAAGTTCAATAAATAAAATACGATAATAGACGTTATTTATTTTGTTGTATTAAAACGATTTAGAAAAATTGTAATCGTTTAACTATACCCTTTCTTTTACATGTAACATCTTACGCTAAATTCATTTAAATTATTGGATTAATATTTTGTCAACGAAAAATTAACCAGTTTATCCAAATTTGGCTTTTAAGTCATGTACATACAAGGAGTTTTGTGTTATTACAAAACTACATCATATAATGCATCAAGTGTAACTTCTATTTAGATAAACCCAAAAATACAACAGAATTTTTATTAGGGGGTGTTTGTTTCGGCTTATGTAACGGGCTTATAAGCTTATGTAAATTTTGTTAAGCTCATAAATTCAATATTTTCGGCTTATGAGCTAATCAACTTGAGATTATGAACTTAAATAAGCCATAAGCTCAAGTTGATAAGCTCATAAGCCCAAAAAATTGGAATTATGAACTTATTAAAATTTACATAAGCTTATAAGTCCGTTACATAAGCCGAAACAAACACCATCACTATGTAAGAAATTACAACGTAGAAAACAGATGCAATAGTTACTACAACATAAGAAATCTAGCAAATAGATTACTACTCCAATTAAGATTTTATGTTTCCTTGTCTTTCACGAATTCGAATACTTTCTTGTAAAGGAGATAGTTTCTTCTCGATCGTGGATAATAAAACGAGGTTTTCTTGATGAAGTTGTGATGCTTTCTTCCTCAACTTCTCATTCTCTTTCAATATGCTCATATTCTCCATGTACAACTTCAGATTCTTGATCTCCATCTCTCGTCTTATCTTTTCTTCGATAACTTTTTCCGCCCTAACAAAAAAAAATAAAAAATCCAATAAGTTATTATGTTCATTTTCTTAACGTCAGAAGACAAACGCATATAAAAAAAGAACGAGTCGATGGTTTGTTTTACGTACCTGTTGAGCCTATGTATCTTTACATGTTTTCGCATGCGTTTTGAGTTTGTTTTTCGGGTTAGGGAAAGATGAGAAGGTGATGAGACGTTTTTAGAGTTATATGTGCACATTTTTGAGGTTGTTTTTATGGTTGTGTTCCTTTTTAAGGAAGAATAACAAAGAAAGAAAAAAGGCTACACAAAACTCTCTTTGGAACTCAAAAATTTGGATGGACTAAGTTGTTGGTTACTACCTCCTTTTATAAAAGGGTAATTAAACTACTTTTTATATTATTATTTTCTTGTAAAGTTATGAGTAGTTTTAATATAGCATAATAATAGTAGTAATTAGTGGTTATTGGATTTAACATTAAAAAAGTTAATTAAATCATAATAGTTTGTAAAACAATGTTTTTAACATGTTTATCCAAGAACGGGTTAAACAATTGGATGATCTTGTAGTTTGACGGTGTCTAAATAACCTATCAATCGAGAGATTTAGGATTCAAGTTCCGCAAATAACAATTGTATAAATATTTATGATTTATGATTTAATATTTGTTATTTTAAACAAAATTATTGTTTATATAAGAGGTTCTTCCTCCAAATATGAATATCAACTCTGAATAAATTAGAGATTTTGTGTAAAACTTTAAATCTAAATCAAAATTACTATTTGTTTTAATAGAATTATTTGAATTCTTAATGTATATCTGGTCATATTAAAGGTGTATGAAAGTTTGTTACAATACGATATTACTTGTAATAAGCGATGTAACCCTGCCAATCACAACATATTATGTAGCACATCAACCTAAAGTTGTATATATATAAGTAACGAATGTTCTTTTATTTGATTGTATGCTTGACTCACTACTATTACATGCTAATTAGATCACCGGCCTATTGTTTTTTACATTACCTGAATTAACCGTTGGAGTGTAACACGTGTCTCACGTATGTATATCCTCTTACCCATAGACGGAACATGAAATTTTTAAGCGGGGGTTTGAAACTCTGAAACTACCAAAAGTTCAAAAGTAGACAACTATATTAAAAGACAACTAATACTTCTCGGGAGGGTCAAACACGAAAATTACAAAAAATAACTTTAAGTTATAATACATTTACACTATAAACCCCGAACTTTGGGAGGGCCACAGCCCCCTCGGCCTCCATGAAGTTTCGTCCTTGCTCTTACCCGTTTTTGTCAAGTGTTTTAGGAAAAGGAAGAAAGGAACGAATGGTACCACTTTCATCCTATTCTTATACGTTTGTTAACTTTAGTACGAACAAGTATGATACATTATATTTTTAGAAGAGGGATTACTCACGCGTTGCATCGGACACTTCTTTTAAGTAAAAAGGAAAGTACAATAGGAAAAGAAAAAAAAAGCACTCCTAAAACTTTAAATAAATAAAAACACACATAACTCATTTATAAATCTACAACGAAATAAACATCAACCCAGAAATCTCATTCATAAAGAAAATATAATTTTTTTAATCAGAGTCGTGTCAAGCTCAATAAATCTGTTTGTCTCTCCTAACTCAACTTGACTCGACTCAACTTAGTTCGACTCCCGACATCTAATTTTCCCTCTGTGGCTTATGAACAGTCACACGTTCAACCAAAGTGGATAGATGTCATACATGTAATGTATATTGTTGTTTTCTGTGACGGTGTTATATATTTAGAGAGTATGAAATGATGAGATATGGATGTTGATAATTATGCTGTTTGTATTTATGTTAAAACTGGCGATATTATTATAACCATGTGTATAGTGGGCCATTATACGAATTATATCTATTTACATATAATAGAGAGGGGGCTGTTTTCATTTCAATAGTGGCAATCATGACATTTTTAACGAAGGCCATCTATAGACAAAAATCAAAAGCCTAAGAATAAGGATAGCTTTTGTGTAGGTATATTTTCATCTATTAAACTCAATATTTAATAAATAAATAAAAGGTTGGGTATTAGATCAAACACATAACATAACATAACGGGTCTTTGACATGACGATATCAAGGTGGCATGTTAACTTGGCCGGACAAACCGGACCGACAGAGGAGCAAGATATGCACCTAATTGAACTGCATGAAACATCTTGAAGAAGTCATAGCTAGGCACACTTTTAGGTTAAGTTATAAAAGTGAAGTTCTGCATTTTCTGAGAAAGACGTCCATGAAAGTAAATAGATTGCGAGTTTAAGTTTCGTTACAATAATTTGATATAAATTGGTTTCGACATATTTAATTTTATGTATTGTCCGTACTCTCTATCCTTCTCTCTCAACAAAAACACATGTATAGTTTATGTCTAGTTGTCTTTTAAGTTGATATTACAGATTATAGATATGCCCATTAAACATGAGGGCACCTATACATTAAGCCTATGGGTTTTCAAATTATTTCATGCACTTATAATTATTTTTGTGTGTGGGGTTATTCAAACTTTATTTTATTCATCACGGTTATTATTATTATTATTATTATATTTTCAATCTTTAAAACCAAGCAACTTCCACAAGATTAAGGTTAACCACAATCTTAAATGACGATTAACGATGTGTTATAGTTATCGTAACAACTAGCAAGTATAGTCAATAACAGGGGCGGATCGAGGGGTATCCCTGGATACCGATTGATTTGTTTCGCTTAATATAAAAAAGTTTGAAATTTTTGATTTTTTAAACTGGGATACTTACTGGTTTAAGTATGGAATACAGAAAAACAATTTTAAATAAGGAAGTCTAGTGAAGTGGTAAACATAGAGTGTGTCTATCCTAAAGGAATAGTGACACCTTCAACTTTTGATCCCCACAAAACCTAATTTGTATTTGAGCATGTAATCATCAATATGAAACTTGCCTTAATACCATAAAGAATATTGATTTTTCGTGAATCTTTATGTTTTACATTCATCTTGTACACAAAAACCCTAGACCCGTTTAGATGTCTAATGCCAACGTGCATGCCAATCTTGCTTAGCACAAACAATTAGTTAATGATTAATGAAGTTATTTTTTGCATGGATGATTGCATAATCAGATAAGTGCTAAACACATGTTTACATGCTCAAATACAAATTAGGTTTTGTGGGGATCAAAAGTTGAAGGTGTCACTATTCCTTCATCTCAATTGTCAAACTCACAATCCTTTGATCCATCTTCATATCATCATACTTTATTTGAACAAACATTTTTAAGAGTCAAATGTTACCTTGAGAAGTCTACCCTCCTTTGATGCCCCATTATGTTCAACAAAGTCCAAACTTTAGTGTAAAGGGTAAAGTGGACAATAAACCCTTAAAATAATCATCATTTCAAGAAGTTGATGTAGGGCTTACATTCATTTTAGATGATTTTTCATATACAAAAACCTTTAAATTTTTCAATTTTACGTATTTTTTACTATCGAAATGTAGTAAATTAAGAAGCATGTATTATCTTTTATCGAATTGATAAAAAGGTAAGGACATAAAATAGCAACTTATTTTTGTGGATATTTCATATTATACTCTAGATTAAATTTGCTACATTCCTATGGAATCGTGTCCTGCGCCGGGTTATTTCATGTTTTTGGGCCTGGTGCTGGGCTTCTTTTTTTTCTCCGTTTTTTGGGTTTAACTGTGGCCTGCTTTTCGTTTGCTTACTCAGACTCCGTGACGCGTCTTTTTCTTTCCGACTCCCTGACGCGTGTTTTTATACTTGTCGTTTTTGTGTGTTGTTTTTCTGCAACCTACTCGACTTCTTGGATTTCCATCCGGTGTTTATTTCTCCGCCACCCGAATTGCCTACCGGTCGACGTTTTACGTCGTCCAGCCGCCGCCGTAACTGTAAACCCTAATTTTACTATTTACTGTCTCTTTTAGTGTTAGTTTATAGATTTGTATGGGGTTTTGGTGGTGGGTGTTTGGTGGTGTTATTTGGCAAGCCGGTATGAACCCTAATTTTAGTTTTTGGTGTCGGTTTTTTTAGCCGGGGCAGTAATTATAAATCTGTGTAGGGTTTTGCTGGTGGGGGTTTGATGGTGTTATTGGGCAACCCGGTAACTGGTGTTGCAGCCATGGCGGTGGTCCGTACCTTGGCGGGGCAATCCTGTTTGTTGGTGTTGCAGTTATGGTGATGTCTGCTACTTTTAGTTATGTTCGGAACTGTTTTCTGGATTAAATTTGGTTGGATAACTAATGAAACTAATGTCGAGTACAAGATAACTGGTTTGAGTGACAAACCCTGCAATCAGTAGCTGTATATCTTTTTTCCTCTCTTTTTATTGTTTGCGTTTGCTTTTTACAGTAATTTAGTGTATTTTTGCAGACTTTGAAACTTAATGATTTTGATATTTGCTGGAAATATTTGGGGTTGAAAATCAGGCCGTATCTTGGCGAGGCAACCAGGTTACCTGGCGTTGCAGCCATAGCGGTGGGCTGTATCTTGGCGGGGCAACCCGGTCGGTGGGTATTGCAGCTATAGCGCTGCCTGGTCGTACGAATTACTCTGTTGATGTATTTGCAGGTCTGAGCCTTTTTGTATCTCTTTTAGTTGCTTTATGTATTAAGTTGATGTTTTACAAATGAGATGTTTGGCAGGCAGTGATGATAGATTTTTCTGCGTTTATATTTCTCGAGCATATGTATACTGCTGAAAATATTTGGGGTTGAAAATCAGGCCGTATCTAGGCGGGGTAACCCAGTTACCTGGTGTTGCAGCCATGGCGGTGGACCGTATCTTGGCGGGGCAACCCGGTATGTTGGTGTTGCAGCTATGGCGGTGTCTGGTCGTATGAATTACTTTGTTCATGTATCCGCAGGTCTGAGCCTTTTTGTTATCATACTATACTCTAGATTAAATTTGCTAGATTCCTAGGGAATCGTGCCCTGGGTCGGGTTATTTCGGTTTTCGGGGCCTGGTGCTGGGCTTCTTCTTTTCCGTTTTTTGGGTTTAATTGTGGCCTGCTTATCGTTTCCTTATTACAGGTGCTCGATGTTTGTTTTTCTACGTGTCCTTTACTTACAAAGGAGATGTTTAATAGGCGATGATGATAGATTTTTATGCGTTACATACAAACTGCTGACGATATTTGGGGTTGAAAATCAGCGCGTATTTTGGCGTGGTAACCCGGTTACCTGGTGTTGCAGCAATGGCGGTGGGCCGTATCTTGGCGGGGCGACCCGGTACACTGGTGTTGCAGCTATAGCGATGTCTGGTCGTATGAATTAGTCCCTTTATGTATCTGCAGGTCTGAGCCTTTTTGTTGCCTTTTTGATTACATGGGCTCTGTAAATTCGGTTATTGGGTTTTTACTTTGGGCTGATTTTTGGCCTGTTTCTATTTCGTTCTGTTTCGTTTTGTTTCGTCCGAATTGCTAATTTTTGGCCTGTTTCTGTTTCGGTTATTTCCTCCGAATTGCTGATGTGTCTTACACCTGTACTGTACGTGTCGAGGCACCACAGGCGATTTAACAGGCTGTGAGGATATGCTTTTCTGCATTTATGTTTTTTGAGATAATATGTAAATTAGTAGAAGTATTTGGGGCTGAAAATCAGGCCGTATTTTGGCGGGGCAACCCGTGATGTTGGTGTTGCAGCCATGACGGTGTCTGGTGCTCCTAATTACTCCTTCTTTGAATTTACAGATCTGAGCCTTTTAATTGTATTTACGAGTGTTATTATTTGTATTGATATTTTTGTTTCATTTAATTTACGCGCATGCTTAGAATTTTGTGTCTGGGTTGGATTCTTGCTGGGTTCAGTTCACGCATCGTATCCAAGGTAACTTTAGGTTTAGTAAGTACGTTATTTTTTGTGCGCTGATTGATTTTCTTGGTTATTGATTCAATGACAGTGTAGCATCTGCGTCTGGTTCGTACAACTATTTTCGCCTAGGTACGCTTATCTAAATTCTACTCTTCATTTAATACAATCAAATACGAACTCTTAAAAAATAACACGATTATTTGGAAACAAAACATGAAAACGGAGAGAACAAAACAGACCAAAATTGAACAACCGAAAAAGATTAATTGTGAGTTAAAACTGGAGATTAGGGCTTCTGAAAAGAGGTTTTTGGATTTGGATGTTAGGGTTTTGGGTATGGAAAATTTGGGTAAGGAGTGGACGAACCAGTAGCAAAAAAAAAAAAAAACGTTTTCGCGTTTTTTGTAGCTGGCTCATGAACTCTTTATCCAAATTTTCCAAACTCAAAACCCTAACATTCAAATCCAAAAACCTCTTTTCAGAAGGCCTAACATCCAGTCCTAGCTCACAGTTCGTCTTTTTCAGCTCTTCAGTTTTTGGTTTGTTTTGTCTTCTTCGTTTTCATGTTTCGTTCTTAGATAATCGTGTTCTTTTTTACGGGTTTGTTCACTTTTAAAACCATTTGGTTTGCTGGGGGAAAATGGAAATTCCCAAAGTAAAACTCACTGCTCACATGTTAACGAATTTGCTTGAGTTTCGTTGGAACGAGCATCAGTTGTCACCGAAACCTGAGGACGGAGGACAGCAGATCCAACATTTGGGTGAAAAATCTTTTCATCTATCTGTTCGATCTCCGGTATTCCGTTCTCCAGCTTCAGTGGATGCTTATCTTCTTTCCAACTTCACTCCAGTAATTTCGTTTATATGTAAGGACTGAGTTTAACTTTGGAAATTTCCATTTTCCCCTAGCACTTCAAATGGTTTCGAACAGTGTGAATCGCTTTCAATAGCCCTGTGTTTTTTATGATCTCTTTTCAATGGGATGTAACTAATATTGTTTTGTTTTTTTGCTTTCTTCTTTTATACTGGTATCCAAGGTGACAAACAAAAGCCAAACCCGTTTCAATTACTCGGGAGTGACGGTGTTCAAAAAAGCACGGTCAACAGCGACGGAAGTTGGAGGGTGGAATCATGGGGGTCAAACACATGGATGAAAGGGCTTTTTGTTTATATGTCGGACCCCCATGCTTCCACTTTCCAACTTCGACTACTGCCGACTCTCCTTTCAAGTACCAAAACGACAAGCCATAGGCAACAATTTAGAATGATGCGACTTGACCTCGTGCATCGCACGAGAGTCACCTAGTTGATGATTAAAAAGCAAAAATGTTTTTCCTTGATCGAGTTATCAAGAGAAAGTGAAAGTTATTTGAAGAGAGTGATTCTTTAACTCAAATGTACGTAGTATATATGAGATATTGCAATGATCGTTTCAAAACACCTTCTTTGGACCCTGCAACATGTTTATCCATGAAGATTCGAACTTGAGACCGCTACATAGGATACAAGAACGGCTTACAACTAGGCATGATGTTTTTTTATGGTTATTATACTTTAATATATGGTTGGACAATATTTTTTGGTAATGATAAATAGTTAGAATATATGGTTATGTAAATTTGAATTTTTGAATAATAATAATAATAATATTGAACATGGCCATGGGTGCAGTGCAATTGATTGTATTTTGGGGTAATATCATGAATTCCACATCAGCATCATCACCACTTATAGATGCACCATTGAATTATACTACTAGCTTAACAATCATCATATGTAATACTAGTCTCCAACTCATCTATTTTTCAACTTTTGAATTATGTTATAAGATGCTTGTGTGAGTGTCATATAAGAAAAGAAAAGAGAAAAAACGATGATGATTTGATTACTCGTACATAATTCTTTTTATAAGATATTGGCTTAACCAATGTTCGAAAAAAAAAAAAAACTAAATGTTAAGTGAAGTTATGACGTAGATAATGAACTGTAATGTCTTCTAGTGTTAAACATTGAACTCATTTTCATCTACAAGCGTCCGAGTATCTTAATTTGAAAAGACGATTTGTATATGCAACTTGTAACTATCATATAAACAATTCATAATTTACACATAATTCAAACTTCATATGCTTGATAAATAAGTTGTTAAGAAAAAATTTATGTTCATAATTCAGTTATTTTTTACTTGTTTTAAAAAGACTTTTGATACAAAATTAAGTAATCAATGGGCTTTATAGATAACCCAAACTAATAACTACCCTATTTCATATGAGCCCATATGATTCCCGTTTGGGCTGTAAAACTATTACCAATGAAAGGAACGTGATCCATATAAGCCCGTATCATTTTGCCATTATCATTATCCTATTAAGTTCTAAATAAACGAGTCTTTAACTTAAATGTACCTAGCATAATTGAGATATTCCAATTCTTATTAAGGCTTTTTACCTCCTTGATCTATATTGTTTGTCTTGTCTGAATTCGAAAAAGTTGATATGAACCCCGTGATTCATACTCCTAACTTGTAATAGAACTTAATAAAATTTGAATTGGTCTTATACGAATCCCAGCTACATAAAATGACTAATGACACTAATATTACAAACATGAACTATACCGAGCAAGTAAACAAGACGACAACATGGTATCCTTGTACTTGGTGTGTTAGTTTAGTGTTCTATCAGTTTGATTCCCACGATGGCATGTTAATATGAATGTTTATGAAGTATAAACCGGAGATCATAAATTAAATCCTTGTGTGTGGTATCCTAGACTTACCAAAATCTTCATGTTGTCACGACCTTTTACTCATATCCGCTAGAAAAAGTTGTTTTGAACTGAATATGAATTACATAGAACTTTTCGTTCAAAGATTACGCTCATGATGCATTGTTAGTTTGTTGATTACTAGTTGCAAATTATACACGTTAAAGACTTAAAAGTCATGTTCAATATGTTAAAACACCGATAAATATTTTATATAACTAATCGAGGAAAAAGAGAACAAACAAATACAATGTTTTTTATATAGAGTAAACTAAATGACAATTTATGTTATTTACTCTAAATTCATTAAAACAGATAAAACTTTTTTATTGTTTTTATAGAAAATGTTAAACATAATTTTCGAAGTTATATTTAAAAGCGGTTAAACGATTATAATACAGTCAAATATGATCTCTTATATTTTTTGTATTTTAAACGACTAATAATAAGCCTAGAAAGGTTTGGATCCTTCGAAAGATTTCTAAAATAGAAAGGACAGCCGTGTTATAAAATCTAAAGGAAGGCGGTTTTAATATAGTAAAAGACAAAAAAGCCCCGAGTAGTATAACCAAAGGTAATGTTCTAGAAGGGGTACTTTGGGTAATCAACATATTAGCCGTCATATAGATAACTTCGTACTAAAGAAAAGTCAAACCAAATTATCTACGTCCCTCTATAAATACAAAATTTCATAAAACTTTTTGTCAACGAAAATTAAATCGTAAAAGTTATTTTTTTTTTCCTTTTTTTTATTTTTTTTTAATAGATATTTTGATATAGAGATGAGTTCAAACGGAAACAACATGAACGATGGAACAATGAATGATGGAACAGGGTTCCAACCATCCGAGCCGTCACTATGCGCCAACGGCTGCGGCTTCTTTGGCTCGGCTTCAACAAACAACCTATGCTCCAAATGTTTCAACAACCAACGTGTCCAACACGAGCAAGCCGTGTCAACTAAATCCGCTATGGACAAGCTAGTAAACAAGGTCATGACATCTATGTCTCCTAGCTCGTCTTCTTTGGAGTCTCCTATGGTTGTGGTCGAGAATGTTTCGACGGATGTGGAAGTGACGTGTAAGGTTTCGAATCGATGTTTTGGATGTAATAAGAAAGTTGGAGTGATGGGGTTTAAGTGTAAATGTGGAGAGACGTTTTGTGGAAGTCATAGGTATCCCGAGACACATGATTGTGAATATGATTTTAAGCGAATCGGGAAAGAAGCGCTTGCGAAAGCCAACCCGCTTGTTAGAGCTGATAAAATCGACCGGATCTGATAATATAGTATCAGAACGGCCGGTTTTGTTTAGGGTTTTACCTGGATGGTTGAATTTAGGTTAGTTAGACTAAAACAATAGTTATTGGATGTGATATTGATTTTTATTTTGTTACTTTTAATTTGCATTTTTTTTTTACTGGCTAATTTGGTAACTACTATTATTGTTCTATTTGCTTGTGATAATTCGTGATAATTGATGTTTGTTTAATTTGAGAATGTTACAAGGCTTTCATGAGATGGGATTCCTCTACCGAAAGTTCTACTTATGGGATGTTTGTTGTTTATTCGTTTATTAGCTTTCGGTTTATGTTTTAAAAAGTCAATGTTTTATAATTTATGAGTTTATAAGTCTTCGTTAACTTTAAAATTCAGATTTATAAAATATAAATTAAAAGTTAATAAGCTTATAAACTGTTATACAAGCTTAAACAAATAGAGCAGTTGTATTTGGGGTTTTAACCGAATGATAACAAGCACATTAAATAGAGATTGATTCATTCATATACGATCTAATATAGACTTGATAAACTTTGAACATGAATACGTTCTTGACCGTGATTAAACTTCATCGCCCTCCCTTCTATCCACAAGGTGGGGGTAGTGTGACCGGTGCCTAAGCCTATTCATATATTGTGATTGTCTATAAATCCCATCTTCTTGTATCGAGACCCTACGAGATTTGGGTATTTGTTGGTTTGGTTTTGCTTCCCTCATCACCTATTAAAGGTTTGGTTTGGTTTCGCTTCCCTTATCAAGATTTGTGTATTTGTCTCATATATTGTGATTGTCTATAATTACATTTTAAGCTATAGAAGAATAAAACAAGGCAACGAGACTTTAGAGATAAGTTTCATGATAAAAAAAAAAAAATGTATGATTAGAAATAAAAAAAATGTATGATTAGAAATGCCAATTCTCTTGTTGAGCTTAGAGTTTCTACTTTCTAGCATGTTATACTAATTAAAGTTTATGAATTGGTCCATTGAACTAGCAATATACCAATTAAAGTAAAGAAAGTCTCATTCTATAAAAAGAACCACAACATCTAAAATTGAGGCAACACCTGTTTGGAAAGATTCGGAATATCAAACTCAAAAACGATAACGTTTCTTTGAGAAAATCAGATGTTTACACATATAAACCGAACAAGACTATTATAGATCGCAAACAATACCATAACAACCTATTAGATCAAACATCTAATCCTTACTGTTACCAAACCGATCGTTAACACAATGATTGATAATTATTGAAACCTAAAAGTGCCAATTCTCATGAAATGGTACTATGATTCCTTGGCATCAATTGTCAAACCTTACCTTTGTTGTCTTTACCTTTTTCTTAATAATGAAAAAGGAAGATGCTACTTCATGGGCTCAATATATAATGGCCCAACTCATATCACAACATGTCATATGTTCACCCCATTAATGTCTTTCTGTGTACGAAGTACCAAACTTTAACAAAAAGTTTTCATTCATGTCAATCTTTATCATCAACAAATAATAGATTTCTTTTTGGGGTAAATGAATCGTTTTAGGCCGGTAAATGTTCTCAAACATAAATGCAGTCAGTAAAAATTGAATTTTAGATTTGATTCACGATTGGTGACACTTTATATAATTTTCAAATTGTCACTGTATCAACTCCCAATAACAAGTAATAGATACCAAATATTAAAAGAATTTGGTATCACAACAAGACCAACGTACCAGATATGTTTGACATAGGTAGTTATCTATTGATACGACTTACAATCTTTTATTTTTGAAAACTACTTTTAAAGTTTCCACATACACACACACACAAATTAGCTAAAGCTCTACATCGAGATTTTCTTAGAGGTAGCTCGAAAAAGAAAAACGTCAAATTCATATATAATGTATGATTGTATCTATGCTCAATCTGTGGGGGCATATTAGAGTGATATTATTATTAGTATTCTTATTATGTTAGGATTGATATTATTATTATGTTAGGATAAAGCCCGTATTGTATCTATATATATCCTTGATTGATCAATGAAAGAACACACATTATTTTCTATTTAATAATATAATGTACACAACAATTGTGGCAAAGATTTCGGACAATTATGAAGCAAAAAGCTAGAAGTTATTGAGCTAGCTTTTTTGGGGTAGGGGTCGAGTGTATATGACTTCCAACTAAATTTTTGGGGCTTACTTTTAATTTGGTCCCCTGCTATAGTTATTTGCAATCACGAATCATAGTCAGAGATAACATGATAAACACTAATGGCTGGTGTCATGTAATTAAGTGAAGTAATGAGTTTTCGATTTCGTTTGTTGTATTATATATGTTGAAACAACTTATTGATAGTGTGCGGTGTTATTAGACTTTGAACATGTTGTCGGTTTAAATCCCATAAGGAACAAAAATATAAATTATTGAGTAGTGTTTTGTAATATTAACATTTCCAGAAAAACTCTATACATCATATGTATTTGTTTTTTTTGTTGAAGCGGAGTTTCACAACGAGTTATCATATGTCTGAAAAAGTGAAAATAAATAAGATATCGATTAACCCGTGAAGTGTTTTAAACAGATTGATAGTGAAATAAAACGGGTTTCGGTTTGTCCCACATTGAAATGAGAACAAACCACGGAGTTGTTGATATTGAGTAAGTTTTAACATTTAGTATTGTAATTTTGTTGATAAACCAAATGCGTGTGTACCGTGATTTGTTGAAACTAATGCAATTCATGAATTGGTTTACTTGCATAATTATACTTTTTGTACTACATCTGGAATTAGGGGTGACCAAAAAAATCGAGAACCGGTTAGAACCGCAAAAACGGTCCGACTTTGGACCGGAACCGAACTGGACCGGCTATGGTGGTCCGGTTCTCGGTTCTAAAAAATACTTAAAAAATAAATCCGGTGCGGTCCGTGTCTAAACCGGCGGTTCACCGGTTTGAACCGAAAAGTTAACTTTTTCTTTAATATATTTAATCTTATATTCATTAACTAGATTATTGTCCCGCGATAGCGCGGACAAAGATAAAGTTTGACTCGTAAATATTTGTTTATGTAGATTTTAAATTATTATAAGAAGACAATGTCATACGTATAATAATAACATATATACGTTTACGTTTATGCCTATGTTGCTTATAGTTCAGATAATATATACACTTTTACGTTTATATACATGTTTTGATATTTTTATGAGGTGATTTTAGAATAACATTATGGTAAATCAGAGTCTAAATTGAGCGATTTATAAGTAAATTAAACTTATGTTTTTTTATTTCAGTGGAGATGTAAATGAAAGAGAAAATGTAATTATGTATTGTAAAAGGGTGTAAAATAGAAATAGTCTTTGATGACATCATCAATCTGATCTAACGGCTGAAATCAAAGAAGATAACCCATCCAACGGACCTTACTTCGCCATGTGGCATTTAAGGCCTCTTTTTTATTATATATTAGAGATATTCATTAAATAATTAAACTCGATTATGTTTTTAGAGTCAACTATCACTATATTTGACTGACTTTCAGTATAAGCCTATGATTGAGACCATGCACCAATTCCCATGCATTGAATTGAAAATTTTGAAATTCAAATACAACCGAACTCGACATTTATTATATTTATAATACCATTTAATATTTATTAAATAATTAAGCCAATTAAGAATCATAATTGGTATTATATTGTTTACAAAAACAGTTTTGATGTACATCTAGTCCTCTATATAATTTGCAGATTTACTAATTAATTTTATATTCACACAATCCTAATAAAAGTAAATAAAAATATATGCATCCTAATATTAACTTAATTTAATACATATCTAAAATTAGGATTCCTAATACTAATCTCCAAGATATTCTAATAATTTTGTGTTGCTTATCGTTTAACCTACTTTATTCTTAATCTTTGCATGATTTTTTTTCTTTTTTAAATTGAATAACCTTTTTTATTACTATGTTGTGTATTGTGTGAGGTATTAAAACCGAAAAGAACCGAAAAACCGGCTAGAACCGACTAGGAACCGGACCGGAAATGACACGGAAAAAGCGGTCCGGTCCTTGGTCCACCGATTCTTGATTTTTTTTGTCTCGGTGCGGTCCGGTTTTTACCGGTTCGGTCCGATCCGTGTTTTTTGAACACCCCTATCTGGAATCGGTATTTCATTAAAGTGCATTTTTTACATTATTCAAATAAATATGAATCAATAAAGTCCTTTAAATATAAATGTGAAATATAGCTAAAGGGCCATCCTAATGACTTTATGTCGATCAAGTCCTTTTGACATTAACAAGTGGTAGGGTAATGAATATAAAGTTTCCCTCAGAAAAGCTCGATTTAGTGGGAGTCAAACGAGAAGTTGCAAAGAAGCTGTACTACTCAACACTATGATCCTAGAAGACGACTCGACAAGTAAAAAGGTTCTCTCTTTTTTTTATGAAAGACTCGATTCAGTTCATCTTATTTTACTTTATTTATACACATTATAAATAAAGTATAAGATCGATAAAAGGAAATCATTTTATGCATTATGATGTAAATGGTATACGGATAAGGAGTATAACCATTCGATTAGGACACATTACCTTAAAGACGGAAACAAAATCTTTCAATTTTTCCAAACCCTATAAACAAAATCATTGTTTGTCTAATGTATGTGAATAACTCTATTCAACTCAAATGATTACTATAAGAAAAGACTGTTGTATTCTTTAGAAGTTGTCTATTCGACAATTTAAAATTATAAATTTTTCATCAAATATACAAGGATGTAACCAGAAAAAAAAAAAATTATGAGGGCAAATTTACTAGAAAGAATGGAGCCCATGACCTTTTGGTTAGAAAAAATGAGTCTTACCACTCCATTCAATGGTATTTTATGTCTTTTTAGTTAACTAATATTTATTTATAGTTTCTTTTACATGGGCAAAAACTAAAAATGTCTTTTTGGTCAAAAATTACTCTTTCTATCGAAATTTTCGTGGGGACAACTGTCCCGTTGCCCCCATACTAACTCCACCCCTGCAAATATGGAAGGTACCGAATTTTAATCTTTATAAAAATATTTATCGGTTCACAAAGTCATTACCAAAAAAAAAAAAAAAAAACTATTGTTATCAAAAATTTTATTGTAATTACACTAAGTTTTTCATAACGAAAAATGGGTTCACAAAGCAAAGTACGAATAGTATGAATAGATTGTCATATAAAGAGGGGTTCACTTTTTATAATTTGTGATAAAGATGCTTTAGCTACACCACATGTGATCTGGTCCATAAACACCCTTGCTAATATGGCACTTATCTTATTTATTAGTACATTAAATTATATTAAATACATGTCATTTTGTTATATTACACTTAATTTTTATATCATGAAGATAAAAGTACTCTAACCAAATTTTAATATTTATAAAATATAGTTTTTTTTTTTCCCCATAAGATCTTTCTCATTTAACTATTGATGACACATGTATTTTTTTCTTTTTTCAGTATAAGCTTCCTAACTTTTCTAAAAAGATACAAAGGATAAGATGTCACAATCCAAAACGACTTTCCCTCTCATTAATAGTCTAACATACCCATCTTGACAAGCTAATCTTAACATGATTATGGAACTCAATACACTATTTTTATGATGTTAATGCATACATGATTTCATGTCGGTATGACGACAAGTAAGATCTATAAATGTAAATAATGAATTAAATTTATAATGAATCGTAATTCACTTTTTAATTATAATTAATAGATTCGTATTGATATGAAAATGAATTATGATTTGTTATAAATACAGTAATATTTATATTCATTAAATGTTTATTATTTATATTCATTAGATTTTATTTCTTTCAAAAACGGATTCAAAAGAATTGAAACTGGTTTGAATCGAATTTGTTACCATATATAGTGTTATCTTCTAACTCTACAAAAGTTTATTTTGACGAGAAAATCATGACCCAACACGTTAACCCGACTAATAATGTTATCTTGAAATTTAAAGTCCTTTCTAATCCAAAATGATTTCAATAGTTATTGAAATATCTTGTAGCAATTATTATAAAGTGTAATTCACTTGATTTTGATTGATAATCTTAAGATTTATAAAACCTAGTTCTAATACTTAATCAAATATCAAATCATACATAACATTAAATTTAAGTCAATAACTTTTTCAAACAATAAGTCAAAAACAAATTAGTGATGTCATGAAATAAGAAAATATGGAGTTTTGCTTTTGTTTGTTTTAGAATTAATAAAACATAAAGTGGGGTTTTGCTTTATTAAAAAATCTTTGATTAATCATAAATGATTTTTAGATAGTCTTTTTGTCATATTTCAATTTTTGTAGGCCATTTTTAACAAATTATATATTATAAATTATTATTAGTATAACCACTATAACATAAAAACAAACATATATACTTTATTCAACTTAAATAAATATTGAAAAAAGACAAAAACAGTTTTATGAACTATGTATAATAAATTTGGAGATGTTTTATTTGGTTGAATATTAATAAATCTGATTCGTTGTATTTTTGAGATATTTCTTTTCTTTAAAAATGTACAATCAATTTTAGCATATAATAACATTTTAACCCCAATCTATAACTTTGTGGTTATCGTAACCTATTAATATTTTATCAAATATTATTTCTAATAATGATTATTTATTTGTTTAAATCTTTCTTTAAACATTTTAAACAGCAAATAGTCAAATATATTCAAGGGGCAGTTAATCATGGTCAACCTTCAGGGGCAATCGAGTCATTTTACGTCAACCAACGTTCCCCCACGTAACTGTTCGTCTGTCATTAAATGCTTTAATACAAACAATAATGTCACTTTATAAACCATAAACAATTAAACTATTTTTGTTATGTTCATAACAATCCAATTTAAGCTATTGAAAGACAAGGTGATCGGAAACTATTGGTCTTATAACATATTATACGCTATAATAACTATTTTTTATATATTAGACATTAATATAGACGCCAAATATTAGACTCGCGAATTAATTAACTTAAATCAATTCAAATATAAACTTTCATCGTAAGTTTGGGTTTCATACTGACATGCACGTATCTCATAATATGTCACGTTTTTAAACATATTTGATGTATAATGTCCGTGGAGTCGCTCGACAGGTCGGCATAGCCATCAAAACACGAATAATAAATTTTGACTCCACATAAATTGTTACACACAACATATATTACATGGATTTTAAAGAGAAACTCAATTATTATTAGTGTTATTTTACATGAAACACAAGTTAAATTGTATAATAATTCGGTTGAAAAAGATCCAAAGTACACGGTTCAGGCCAACAAAAACAATATTTACCATTACTCAAACATAGTCAAATGAGTTTAATACATTACCATAAATTAATACATTTTATGGCTCAAATGAGTTTAATGACCTTATGGGTCGAAAAAGAATATTATTACATTTAACATATATATTAAAAGGCTAATGAAAATGTATTAGAAACCGTTAACACTAAATAACTTTTTTAATTTTGCAAAATGACGAACCAAAAAGTCTTCAAATTTTTTAATAATAATCCAAAAGAACGAATTATAAACCTTTACTACATAAATCTTGTTAGAGCCTAAAAATTTAAACCAAAAACTATTATATTTCTACTCTATTGTTACCGCTATATAGGACGGCTTTTATACTAGTATACTTTAATAGGTTTGGTCATACTGGTGTTGCAATTTTGAGCTCTCCTTCTCGTTCGACATCATTTTGTATGACATACTTGCATTCTCGATGTAGAAAAACAATCTTTTAAAAAAAACCTTTATTACCCACCAAAAATTACGAAGATCATATGCATTTACACTTCTTGCATATCTTCAAAGATGACCTTATTTGTCTATATGTTATCGGTCATATTATAATGATGCGCGTCCACTAGAAGATGTACTTAATATGCAAGTTTCTGATTTAACTTGTCGGTCTAATCAAAGTTCAACCATGTGTGAGACATGTCTCAAGTATCTAGTCGTTGAACATTACACTGGTTAGGAGTTGCAGACTCCCCTCATGAGTTCAAGGTAGGACGAAGCTACTAAATCTAAACATTTTAAAATAATCGTCAAGATCAAATGTTCGAGTGCCACACGAGCAACCAATGACACATTGTAATATGTGTTCTAATCAATATACTATTTTAACTTTTTGGTCCTAATAATTGTTTCACTAAACATGAAGTATAGATATAGATATGAACTAAATTATTGTCCCGTGATAACACAGACAAAGATAAAAATTGAATTTTATGTAGATTTTAAGTTTTTATGAGAAGACAATGTTACACGTATAATAATATATATATATATATATATATATATATATATATATATATATATATATATATATATATATATATATATATATATATTTGCGTTTATACACATGTTGTTTATAGTTATAATAAAATATACACCTTTACGTTTATAAATATGTTTTGATATTTTATATAAGGATATTTTAAAATAATAATAAAGTATTGAACGATTTGATAAATAATTAAAATTATATTTTTATTTAAGTTGAGATGAAATGAAAAAAAATAATGTAATTATATGTTGTAAGGGGGTCTAAAGTAAAAATAGTATTTGATGACATCATCAATCTGATCTAACGGCCAAAATCAAAAAAGTTAACTCATCCAACGGACCTTAATTCGCCATATGACATTTAAACCTCTCTTTTATTATATATTAAAGATTAGAGATAGAGATTAGAGATTAGAGATACTATAAAGTATAAACTATAAACTCCCCCAATAATTAAGCTAAAGAAAGAAAATGGAAATTAAAGTGCAAGAAACCCATGACCCCGCCCAACCCACCCCCATACCCCACTACCACCCCCACCCCCAACTCTTTCCTTCCTTCAAAATTCAACTCCTTTCTGTACACAGCTTTCTTCTTAACTGTGTGTTTTTTGCTCTTCTATGTATGAATAACATTTTTATTTAATTTCATTATTATAATGGCAAATAATTACAGCTACAAAAATGGCGGTGTAAAAACAAAGTCAATTTCATCTTCATCATCTTTTTCATCTTCCTCTTCTAGTTACAAATCTAAACCGGCAGTTAATTCTGGTCTCCGCCGTAACTCCACCGGCTCCGGTAACAATTCCACACTCCACAAAGACACTCCTCCAGGTACAAATATATAGATATAGTTTTGTATATGTATTTTTTTAATTTATTTATATTTTTGTTATTTAATTATGGTGAATTAGTTAAAATTATGTAGAAATTTGATAATGTGTTAATGAGAATATATATTTAAAAAAATAAATAAAAAATATGTTATGTTATAATTTAGGGCTTATGTTAGGTAGAAATTGAGTATTAGTATGTAATAATTTGTTGTTAGTTTCTGGGAGAGTTCGAGTAGCGGTAAGATTACGACCGCGAAACAATGAGGAGCTGACAACTGATGCTGATTTTGCTGATTGTGTAGAATTGCAGCCTGAGGTAGCTTAATTTGTATATATTTATTATTCGGATATGTGTTTGAAAATGTATTCAATTTTAAATTTTAAATGTGTCTATTGTTTGTGTCTGAATATACGTGACATCCATATAAGTTGCCACGTGAGGTGCCAAATCACTAGTTTGCAA
The DNA here is from genome assembly GCA_910822075.1 of Senecio squalidus. NCBI lineage: Eukaryota > Viridiplantae > Streptophyta > Magnoliopsida > Asterales > Asteraceae > Senecio > Senecio squalidus. The sequence goes on from CAJVGC010000582.1 coordinate 14,147,700, forward strand.
GTGTTTAATTGGTCGGATGTATACAATAGTGAGATTTAAAAGCTAGATTTCGTAGTAAAGTTGGATACATTTTCAGATACTTATCCTTTGTTAATTTTTATAATGAATTGTGTAACAATTTTATTGAATGATGTTATTATGTTTTGCGTTATTTGACTTACTTCAGCTAAAAAGATTGAAACTTAGAAGGAATAATTGGGATTCAGATACATTTGAGTTTGATGAAGTACTTACGGAATTCGCGTCACAAAAGCGTGTTTACGAAGTTGTTGCAAAGCCTGTAGTAGAGGTTTGAAATTTGAAGTTATACAATGGTTTAAGAACATTTGATAAATAAATATATTTGATATTGCGTTTGTTTGTTATGTGTTGTGCAGAGTGTTCTTGATGGATATAATGGAACGGTTATGGCATATGGACAGACTGGTACTGGTAAGACTTACACACTTGGAAGACTTGGAGATGAAGATACTTCTGCTCGTGGAATTATGGTTCGTGCAATGGAGGATATTTTTGCTGAAATTTCTCCTGAAACTGATTCTATCAATGTCTCCTATCTACAGGTTCTTGTTATTTTTTTTTATCTTTTGTTAATTTTATCGATCGTAACATTAATATTGTGTAACGATACTTTCAGCTGTATATGGAAACAATACAAGATCTTCTTGATCCTCGTAATGATAATTTATCCATAACGGAAGATCCAAAAAGTGGAGATATTACACTTCCGGGTGCTAGCTTGATAGAGGTTCGGGATCAGAGGAGTTTTGTAGAACTATTACGGTTAGGAGAAGCTCATCGCTTTGCTGCCAATACAAAACTGAATACAGAATCTTCTCGAAGTCATGCCATTTTAATGGTAAGAGATCATTTCATTATATTTCTTATTCCATAATAGGGGATATAATACTCATTTATTAGATTTAACAAAGTAAGTACATTCGTGCTCCAGGTTCATGTTAAGAAGTCCGTGAAGGAAAAAGACTCAATTATTTCTAGTGAAAATGGTGGTAGCAAGTCGCACATGGGTAGAACAATGAAGCCACCGATTGTACGGAAGGGAAAGCTGATTGTGGTTGACCTTGCAGGTTCTGAGCGTATTGACAAGTCGGGTATGATTATGAAACATAACTAATGAATGATTAGACACCTGTTTTGCGTATTAAATTTTGTATATTTTTGGTGAGTATATATAGGAAGTGAAGGACATACGTTAGAAGAAGCTAAAGCTATAAATCTTTCTTTAAGTGCACTTGGAAAATGTATAAATGCATTGGCGGAAAACAGTTCTCATGTTCCAGTTCGTGATTCCAAACTTACAAGATTGCTTCGAGATTCATTTGGAGGTAAGATTTATGAACATTTAATTTGACTATATATGTTGTAACTTTAAAAGTTTGACTTTATTTGGTCAATGTAGGTACGGCACGAACGTCTCTTGTTATCACTATTGGTCCATCTCCTCGTCACAGAGGAGAGACTTCAAGTACTATTATGTTCGGCCAAAGGGTAAGCTTAAACTTAAACTTATTTTACGGAGTATTACTCAACTTTTACCATTTTTAATGAATTATTTTTAATGTTTTGTGTAGGCTATGAAAGTAGAAAATATGTTGAAGATAAAGGAAGAATTTGATTACAAGAGTTTAGCGAGAAAGCTTGACGTACGAGTGGAATCTCTCATTGCACAACACGAAAGGCAGCAAAAATCTTATCAAGATGAAATTGAAAAAATATCATTGGAAGCAAAGAAACAAATAGCCGAAGCTGAAAAAACTTTTGCGGATTCTTTGGAGGTAGTTATGCTTCAATTAAATAAAACATATTTCTTTTCTCGTTATGTTATTAATCCAAGTGATGTTACTTGTTCAGAAGGAGCGATTAAAATATCAAAGAGATTGTATGGAATCAATTAAGAAGCTTGAATCTCAGTTAGCAGTAAATCAACTTAAAGATGAAAGTCTTCATAAGACGTCTAACGGGGAACTTACTGAACTTAAGAAGTTGCTGCAAAACGAGACACAATTAAAGAAGACCGCAGAAGAAGAAATTAAAAATCTCCAAAATCAAGTAATGCAATTGAAAAGATCGGAGGTAAAATTTATCTATATACATTTTTGTAGTGTTTTATTCAACGGATGCTGACTGGACATCTTGCGTTTTTCCAGGTGGCAGGAAATGCAGAAATTTTAAAGCTTCACAAGATGCTGGAAAACGAGGTTCATCAAAGAGAAAAACTTGAAGAAGAAATATCTATGTTACAAAATCAGTTGTTGCAAATAAGTTTTGATGCTGACGAGACAAGAAAACAACTCGAGAGTGCTGATCATAGTGTAGATATGAATGGAGATATGGGTTCTCTTATATCTCCCATTAGGCAGCCGCAGATTAAATATTCAGGGGAACCGGAAAAAGGTCCGGTCGCAAAACTCTTTGAGCAAGGTAATTAAATCATCAAATTTCCCTTAAAAATGGTGGTGCGGTTCTTGTTTGTCAAAATTCTTAACGATATATATGACTGTTAATAGTTGGACTGCAAAAGATTCTATCGTTATTGGAAGCAGAAGACCCTGATGTGCGAATCCATGCAGTGAAAGTTATTGCTAATTTGGCGGCTGAAGGTATCCTGGAACTTATGTTTAGTGCTCTTCTTTAGAGGTGTCGATTTCGAGCCATTTACTTATTAACGGTTGTGGGTTATATTGTATCTCTAATGTTTAAAAATATAGCTTATAAGAAAACGAGCAAATGGGTTGATAGTCACATTCTTTTATTTTATCGCATCTAACCTCCTAAATCGTTTTATTTAAAAATGGCTTACTGTTAAAATAACATGATATTTATAATTATATTCAACCCAATTCGACCCATTACACCCGCTTGACCTGTCCTTTCTACAACCTATACTGTTTTGGCAATGAACATAGTTCTTACATAATGCGTATCTTTTCTTTGAGCAGCTAACAATCAGGAAAAGATTGTAGAAGCCGGTGGTCTTACATCCTTACTATCTCTTCTTACGAGTTCCGAGGATGAGAACATCCATAGAGTTGCTGCAGGCGCAATTGCAAATCTTGCAATGAACGGTAAACTTTTTTTCTATATTCTGTAACAAAATGTGTTACAGTTCTGTATTTTTGTTATAAATTTATCATTAATGAATTAAATTTGCAGAGAGCAACCAGGAGCTTATTATGTCTCAAGGAGGTATTAGTTTGCTAGCAATGACAGCGGAAAATGCCGATGATCCTCAAACTCTTCGAATGGTGGCTGGAGCCATTGCTAACCTTTGCGGAAACGGTAATTTATCTAGCTTATAATTTTTTTAAAACTCTGAACTGCGTATTTAATGAGACTAATAATTGGTTTTCTGATTAAAAAAAATAAAAAAAATAAATCAGACAAATTGCAACTAATGCTGAGAGCAGAAGGCGGGATTAAGGCCTTACTAGGAATGGTTAGATGCAGACATCCCGATGTTCTTGCACAAGTTGCTCGTGGAATCGCCAATTTTGCGAAATGCGAATCCAGAGCATCCACCCAAGGTATTTTTACTACTAATTTTCAAACTGAATTAAGATTTTGTGAATCCCACATTTCCGATACTCACGATGATAATTGATCTTTTTATATGAAAGGAATTAAAAGCGGGAAATCTCTTCTAATTGAAGATGGTGCACTTCCATGGATTGTAAAAAACGCCAACAACGAAGCTTCACCAATCAGGCGTCATATCGAGCTTGCCCTTTGCCACATGGCACAGCATGGTTTGTTTTCATTTCGATTGTTTTCTTCACGTTTACTTAAGCAAAAACGTCACATTAACAAACTTGATATTTTTTATTAACTTTTTTTTTTAGAAGTAAATGCCAAAGATATGATTTCTGGGGGTGCATTATGGGAGCTAGTTCGTATCTCACGAGATTGCTCAAGAGAGGACATAAGGATACTTGCACGAAGAACATTATCTTCAAGTCCTACTTTCCAGGTTGAGTTAAAGCGTTTAAGATTAAATTATGGTTGAAGATCTAAACGTATGTCGCGTGGTGAAGTTGTTTGAAAACTAATTTGCGAGATTCTACTAGATTTAGTGATTTAAGCTTATGGTGCAAATAGAAAGTGGTTGTTTTGTTTATGTTTTATCGTTGCTTGTAGGTAGGTTAGTTAATCCGAAGGTGATGCGTAATCCTTAGCTTATTTTTGGTTAGTTGTAATTATGTAATGGCATTTATTTGAACTGATTGAGTTTTATGACGAAGCTATATATTTTTTGTATATAAATGTTGGTTAAATTGAAAATGTATCAACGAAAAAAAAAGGAATTTCATTTTGAAGCTGAAGAAATATATATCCCAAAGAAAAAAGTCTAGTATGAACATGCTTCATGTTTATGACATGTTTTTATAAATTTCGACAAGTAATCTGCTTTGAAACTCGTCACTGGAGCTAGCAATCTTGGATGACCGACGAGCTTTTGAATTATCTTTACCATGTTTTTTAGATTTAGTAAAGCCAAAAATTTTCTTTATCTTTGAAAACCCGCCTTTGTTTTCCTCTCCAAGACAAATCGTCTTCATGCTCCTCCCACCATCAAACCCTCCGTATGTCGTTCTCCTCCACACCTTGTTTGCATCAACCGAACTCGAAACACTTCTTGAAAGACTTTTTGAAAGGCTTCTTGTAAAGTTTTCCATTTCTTTTGTATGTTCAAGTTTTTTTTGTATGTGTTTTGTTTTGTGAGTTTATGTTGTGAAAATTTGTTTTTATACATGTTAGATGATGGGGTGTGGTCCCACAAACTAGCAATCCGCCTTTGCTGACCATATTGAAAAGTCAACAAATAAAAATCAATTCAACCATTATGTTGCCAAAGTGTAGTTTCTTAGATATTTAATAGTTAATTAAAATTAGAGCATTTTTTTTTTAAATTTGAATAAAGTATTTGGTTATCTTTGTTTAAAGATTCTTGAATAATGACCTAAATTTATTAGATTAGAGTTAACGGATACTAAGATTGACTTTCCGAATTACAAATTGTCGGGATAAGTTGTAGGAGAACACGGCGTGTGGGTGTGGTTGCACGACGTGTGTGTAGGCTACATGAGAGACTTGATACGACATGTAATTTGGAATGCATGTCGGGCAGTAGATAGAACCTTATGAATCATATAATTTTACCGAAAGCTAGGGAAGTCTAATGAGAAGAGGAACCAAACATTGCACACGATATCTAGGCTTATATACGATATTCATTGTAATTTCTAGAAAAACGCTTTGTGCCAAACTCAATAATAGGAAATGACCATGTTGTCGACTTATTTTAAAATCACATAAATATATTTCAATTCCATTATGCTTCCAACACTCGATCTTCTAGAAAGTCACCATAAGACTAGCTTACGTAATCTTAGATATTATTTTAATTTCTTTGGCCATTTTTCTTCACATTAATGAATTTGTACTATAAGTCGACATATTATGTTTAACATGGTCAATAACGCATTCAATAAACTTGGAGAGTAAATTTACACATATTGTGTGCATAGAGTCAATAAGGCATTCAAGAAATCATGACGTAAACTTGTTTGCATAAACAAAGTCGTTGCTTACCAGACGACCGAGACATGTTTTATTGATTGTTATGAGCAATTCTAAGAATATGAAATCACAACGTACTGCTCTTATACCACTTGTTGATCTTCGATACAGTTATAACGTAGAATCATAATAATGTAAATGAATATCGGAAACTATTCTAAAATGATTTATATTCAATATTGAGTTTTACATAACAAGCAGCAAGGATGAACAAACATAATATGCAATATGATGATATGAAACCATAGCCTAGAATATGCATGTACCGATCATTTTGCACCTTGTTGAATCTGCAAATATGTTTACTTAAACAAACATATTAACATCGTGTTACAAAATTGATTTTTTCTTCGAATTTTAGAAGTAAACTCCTATTACATTATACGTAGGAGTGCATATATTTCGTATCTCACGAGACTGCTCTAGAGAGGACATAAGGATACTTACACAAATAACATTACCTTCAAGGTCTACTTTCCGGATAGAGTTGAAACTTAAACTCAAGTTTTTCTTAAATGAAGTCAAATATGTTAAATACACGATAAAAAAAAAAGCCGATGAAAATTGTCTAACTTCTAGATTGAACTCGGTTCATGATTATGACATGTTCTTATAAATTTCGACAAGTAATCTGCTTTGAAACTCGTCATTTGAGCTAGCAATCTTGGATGAACGACGAGCTTTTGAATTATCTTTACCATGCTTTTTCGATTTAGTAAAGGTAAACATTTTCTTGATCTTTGAAAACCCGCCTTTGTTTTCCTCTCCAAGACAAACCGTCTTCATGCTCCTCCCACCATCAAACCCTCCGTATGTCGTTCTCCTCCACACCTTGTTTGCATCAACCGAACTCGAAACACTTCTTGAAAGGCTTCTTGAAAAGTTTTCCATTTCTTTGGTATCTTTTACTTGTTTTGTTTTTGTTTCTTGTGAGTTTAGGATTTGAAAAATGGTTTTGATGGCTATTTATACACGTAGATGAGTTATACTTATCCGCCTTTCTTGACCATATTATAAAATCAACAAACTCTATTTGACTAATAATATTCAACCATTATGTTGCCAAAGAGTGTGCTTACATTATTGAAAGCCAATCAAAACAAATAAGTTAAATATTAATAAAAACAATAGCATTTAAAAGTTAAATAAAGCATGTTTTTATAAGCAACATTTTATATTACCATCCCAACTCCCGACTGTAACTCCATGCTTGCCAAAAAACTGAACACCTCAATCTTAGCTCTACGCTTGATCCAAAAAAATGATAACTCTTTCACTTTGGTGCATCGAGCAATTTGAATCGTATCCATTTATCGTATATAACTTTGTTTCGTGTGCTCCAAATAACATAGCGTGCCGCTTTTCATGCCAGCCTTTTTGCTTATTTAAGAATGTACCATGTGTTGGACCCATATTATTTGTGACCCTCATTGATCATTTATCCTTACTGATATGATGACTGACGCTAACTGAAATCTGTGTCTAGTAAATATTCGATGGACGTATTTACCTTACCGACACTATAGATTTCCCATTAGGTGATCGGAACTAAAGAGAGCTTATAATAAACACTTATTAAACACCAAGGGACTAAGGTGTACACACTCCTAATTTGAGTGTGTATATAAGGGGCCATTATCAACCATTAGAAAGGTTGGTCAATTAACACCTACATCTTTTATCCCTAAAACACACATAGTGTTTTCTCTCTATTAATCCATCCTAATACGATCATCTCAATTTGGGAATCATCGATGGCTAATCTATTCAATAACATGCCCGGATCATCTGCAGGTATGTTAAATAACATGAATCAATATAATTTAATCCAACATGTGGTATCAGAGCCAATGGCTCGTGATTATCCATTGGTTCATGTTTATTTATCGCTTGGCTATTGCTATTATTGATTCTGCAACTTATTTGGCCGGCGGTTTGCGTTTTTTGGGTGAAAAATGGGATTTTTTGGCGCTGGTGGCGGCTGCTGCAACCCTAATTTCGACGAACTTCGTTCGTGCGAATGAAGGCTCATTCGTACGAACCTAATTTGCTCGTTCGTACGGATGAAGCCCTATTCGTACGAACCTAAATTGTTCATTAGTACGAATCTGATTGGCTCATTCGTACGAACCTGATTTGTTCGTTCGTACGGATGAAGCCCCATTCGTACGAACCTGACTTGTTCATTAGTACGAATCGGATTTGTTCATACGCACGAACGTAACTGTTGATCCGTACGAATCTGGGCTAATACGTGCGAACCTAGGCTTACATTCGTACGAACTTAAACCTTACATCCGTACGAACCTAGGCTTACATCCGCACGAACCTGGACTTACATCCGTACGAATCAACACTCATCCGTACGAATATAATCTCATCCGTACGGATGAATACAGACCCTAATTTGGTCGTTTTTTTAAAGTCTTACTGGTTGCCTTATCTGTAAAATCGTTTTTTTAAAGTCTTACTGGATCCCAGCAAGGGGCTCAGCCCCTTGACCCCGTAAGGGGCGCTGCCCCTTAACCCCGCAAGGGGGCGCAGCCCCCTTGACCCCTGCCTTATTTGTAGTGGTCCCCTTATTTAGTCACCTTATTTATATGTGACCTTATTATACTTATGCACTAATATTCATGTTTTCATCTTTGTTGCCCAAAGGTCAAAGGTGATTCCTATGATTGCATTTTTTTCCTTTAGCATAATAAACACGTAGGATATTAATTCTGCCCAAAGGTGATTTAATATACTGGTGTGCTTAAAAGGATTCTTATTATGCCTTAAAACACGATGTTCTATTTTGTTGCCCAAAGGTCAAAAGACAAACATAGTGTTGCATAAACCTTATGCTCATAATTTTACTTAGATATTAGTTATTTCTGCCCAAAGGTGATGTAACATCTAAGTAGAGCCTTACTTTAGCTTATTATTTTGGTGTTTTTTAATAGGCTTACCTATCACTAGCTTCATTACTTATATGGTCTTAGTCTCAGGAACATTACTATTAGGTCTACTTATTTTAGACATTACTCTAGTTCTATTACTTTAAGGGACATTACTTAGTCTGCCTTATATAGCTAACTCTGTCACTCTAAAATCTTCTATAATTCGTATCATAATCTTATATCCTCCTTATTCTCCACTACAGTACCAAACTTCGGCATTGAGGCACTTACTGGTGCTAATTTCACTACTTGGAAGGAACAACTCTACTTAACTCTGGGAATGCTCGACTTGGACTATGCTATTCGCCATGATGAACCCGCCGCTATTACTGCTGAATCTACTGCGACTCAGAAAGCGGACTTTGATAAATGGGAAAGGGCGAATCGGCTGTCCCTAATGATGGTCAAGAACTCAATTCATTCCAGCATCCGAGGAGCTATCCCTGATAATGACAAAGTGAAAACTTACCTCACATCTGTTGAGGATAACTTTAAGGGATCGTCTAAGGCAACTGCGAGTAGTTTAATGCTACAGATGCTGACTCTTAAATATGAGGGTTCTAACGGTGTCCGTGAACACATAATGAAGATGGTTGACATGTCTCACAAGCTTAAGAATTTGCAAATGGAAGTCTCAGATGGCTTTCTTGTGCATTTCATAATGACTTCCTTGCCTGCTCGGTTCGACACTTTCAAAGTGAATTATAACGCAATGAAAGATAAATGGTCGATAAGTGAACTGATTGCTATGTGCGTTCAAGAGGAAGATCGTCTTAAGCACATTCAACCTGAAGCTGCTGTTCACCTTACTACCACTTCAAACCCCAAGAAGAGGAAAGGTAACTACAGTAACAAGACTGAAAATAAAGTCCAAAATCATGGTGCTTCTACCTCTGGCCCTAAATCCTCGACAAGCAATACTAACTGCCCATTCTGTCGCTCCAAAGGGCACAGACAGAAAGATTGCTCTAAATTCAAGGAATGGCTAGCTAAGAAAGGTAACATTCTTTACGAAATATTTGATTCCTTTACTACTGATGTTCCATTTAATACATGGTGGGGTGACTCTGGTTCTATGGTCCATGTGACCAATTCCTTACAGGGATTCCTTACAATCCAGAAGCTACAAAAGGACCAAAGAAAGCTTAGAGTTGGAAATGGTGATCTCTTAGATGTCGAAGCCATGGGGACCTTAAATTTACATATGAATACCGGAAAGTGTATTAGATTAATAGATACCTTATATGTACCGAGAATTACTCGGAACCTTGTATCTATATCTAGACTTGATCTTGAAGGTTATGTAATTACTCATGGTTGTGGCAGGATCACCTTTACTCTTAATAATGAATTGTTTGGTTGTGGTTTTTTGGATGGATTACTGTATAAATTAGAACTAGATCATAATTTCTCACAGTCTTTGTTGTCTCTTAATATTGATGACATAACTAAAACAAAGACAAAATCACCTAAACAAGCAGAGAATTCCTCCACATTGTGGCATAAACGTCTCGGCCACATCTCACGAGATCGCATGACACGACTCGTAAAAGAAGGAATCTTACCCTCTCTTGATTTTAGTGATTTTGAAACATGTATTCAATGCCTTAAAGGCAAAATGGCTAAAGGGAATAAGAAAGGAGCCACAAGATGTTCCAACTTGTTGGAAATAATTCATACTGATATTAGTGGCCCCTATCCCGCATCAATAACAGGACATACATCATTTATTACATTCATTGACGATTATTCACGTTATATGCACCTTTATTTGATTAAAGAAAAATCTGAATCCTTACAAACTTTTGTCGATTATAAAACTTTGGTTGAAAACCAACTTGATCATAAGATAAAAGTTGTCCGATCAGATAGGGGAGGTGAGTATTACGGTAAACATACTGATATTGGTCAAGCTCCTTGTCCTTTCTATAATTTTTGCAAGGAACATGGCATAATTAACCAATACACCATGCCAGGTTCTCCTCAACAGAATGGTGTTGCTGAAAGGAGAAACCGAACTTTAATGGACATGGTGAGAAGTATGCTCGCCAACACTAACTTACCCAAATTTCTTTGGACTGAGGCCTTAAAAACAGCTGTTCATATACTCAATAGGGTTCCATCAAAATCTGTCCCTAAAACTCCTTATGAGATCTGGACAGGTAGGAAACCGAGTCTAAAATATATGAAAGTATGGGGCTGTCCTGCCGAAGCAAAAGTCTATAACCCTAACTTAAAGAAACTGGATTCTAAAACCCTTACATGTTTCTTTATTGGTTATCCCGAGAACTCAAAAGGTTATCGGTTTTACTGTCCTTCTCACTCTACCCGCATCATAGATACGCAACATGCCACTTTCCTCGAAAATTCAGAGATCAGTGGGAGCACGACAAATCCTGATTTAGATTTGCAAGAAGTACAAGAAGCGGGGGGAAACCATTCGTCGGTTATTACGATTCCTCCGATAATTCCTCTTGTACCCAACGCTGCTCCCGATATACCTGGATCTCCTAATGAACCGGTTGAACCTCCTATGCCTCCTAATCTAAACGCCGAAGAACCGCCTGTTCCTGAAGAACCCGTAATTCAGCTCAGGAGATCATCAAGGGCTCGCAGAAACACTAATTTGATGATTTCGAAACTTATCTGGCTGAAGTCGAAAACATTGGGAAACTTATTGATCCAACCTCTTACCGAGAAGCTATGAATAGTGATCAGGCCGCTAAATGGATTGAAGCCATGATTGAAGAGCTCAAATCCATGGAGCGTAATGGCGTTTGGGTATTGGTTCCACTCACTAAGGATCCAAAGTAATTGGATGTAAATGGGTGTTCAAAACCAACTTAGACCCGAATGGAAACGTCGAACGCTATAAGGCCAGACTGGTTGCAAAAGGCTTTACTCAAAGAAGGAATTGATTATCAAGAGACCTTTTCCCCTGTCTCTCGTAAAGATTCCCTAAGGATCGTCATGGCACTCGTAGCTCATTATGATTTAGAGTTACATCAGATGGATGTCAAGACCGCTTTCCTAAATGGTGACTTGCAAGAAGACGTATACATGCGGCAACCTGAAGGATTTATTCCAGAAGGTAAAGAGCACATGGTCTGCAAGTTAAATAAATCGATATATGGGTTGAAACAAGCATCACGACAATGGTACCTTAAATTTGATGAAGTCGTAAAATCTGATGGCTTCCTAAAGAATCAAGTGGATCAATGCACCTATCTCAAGATCAGTGGGAGTAACTTTATTATCCTTGTTTTGTATGTGGATGATATTCTGCTTGCAAGTAACAACTTGGATCTGCTACATGAGTCGAAGCGAATGCTTTCGCATAATTTCGACATGAAAGATCTCGGTGATGCCTCTTATGTTTTAGGTATCGAAATAAATCGAGATAGACGCAATGGTGTTCTAGGTCTTTCCCAAAGGGCTTATATTGACCGTATTCTAGAACGCTATAACATGCAGCACTGCACACCCACTGTGGCTCCGGTAGTTAAAGGGGACGTATTTGGACCTCATCAAACTCCGAGCACTGAAACTGAGAAGGCTGAAATGAGGATGATACCTTACTCATCTGTAGTTGGGAGCATTATGTACGCTCAGGTCTGTACTCGACCGGATATCGCTTACATCGCTGGTATGCTGGGGCGTTACTTATCTAACCCCGGATTAGCACACTGGAAAGCGGCTAAAAAGGTTCTGCGATATCTGAAAGGGACCAAAGACTACAAATTAACTTATAGAAGAAGTGACAACTTGGAAGTAGTAGGTTATTCTGATTCTGACTTTGCTAAATGCAAAGAAGACCATAAATCTACTTCTGGGTATATTTTCATGTTAGCTGGCGGACCAATCTCTTGGCGGAGTCATAAACAGAAACTGACCACAACGTCCACTATGGGCTGAATATGTTGCCGTTTATAATGCAACCTGTCATGGGATGTTGTTAAGGAACCTGATCAGTGGACTCAAACTCGTCAACTCAATTTCTAGACCATTGAAGCTTTACTGTGATAACTCAGCTGCTGTAACTTTCTCGAACAGTAACAGTTCGACTGGCGCTGGGCTGTATCTCGACACAAAGTATCTGTTTGTACGCGAACGGGTTGAGGAAAATGTTCTTTGTGTTGAGTACATAAGTACACATGACATGCTAGCGGATCCGATGACCAAAGGTCTTCCTCCTAATATATTCGTAGGACACGTGTCGAATATGGGGCTTACAAAAGACTTAATTTAATAGCATTGTTGTACTTATTGGTCATTATTATTTATTAATGAAAATTTTCCTCCTTATTCAGATTTTGTTTGTCTATTATTTACACCTTATGCGCATAACTGTGTTGGACATTATTATAACAAAATTTGTCTTAGTTGGTCTATCATTGCTTATTCAGTTTTGAATTTGAGTCATAGTTTGACTAGTGGGGGTCCTGAGTAGATGTTCTTCTCTACGACTGTACTTATCAACTATGATTTCGGTTTTAAACAAAATGAGTATTATCTCGTACGTACTTATCAATACTCATAGATAAATGATCTACTCGGTCAAGTGGGAGAATGTTGGACCCATATTATTTGTGACCCTCATTGATCATTTATCCTTACTGATATGATGACTGACGCTAACTGAAATCTGTGTCTAGTAAATATTCGATGGACGTATTTACCTTACCGACACTATAGATTTCCCATTAGGTGATCGGAACTAAAGAGAGCTTATAATAAACACTTATTAAACACCAAGGGACTAAGGTGTACACACTCCTAATTTGAGTGTGTATATAAGGGGCCATTATCAACCATTAGAAAGGTTGGTCAATTAACACCTACATCTTTTATCCCTAAAACACACATAGTGTTTTCTCTCTATTAATCCATCCTAATACGATCATCTCAATTTGGGAATCATCGATGGCTAATCTATTCAATAACATGCCCGGATCATCTGCAGGTATGTTAAATAACATGAATCAATATAATTTAATCCAACACCATGACTTGATCAATTCCCCGTCATTTGAAAATTGTACCCCACCCCACCTCAACCCATTTACATCTCAAATATACAATGTTCTGTTCATATCTCGACGACATGTACATTGAGCGGAACCAAGATCTATACCAATTTGGTCCAATAGAGCTCGAACCAGAATGCTAGCTTGACGCAATCTCAAAATAAAAAATATTCACCTTTCTTGGGATAAGTTTGTTCCAAGTATGCCGCCTTGACATTCTTGAATCTTTTCTTCTACCAATTCTTTTAGAGCTTTGGCCGTGGATAAAGCATTTGATTACCTTTTAAATGTAAATATAGAACCAAAGATAATAATGAGTGTAAAGTAATGATTTAAAATGTGTAGATTGAAGTTATAAAGGCAGAGATCGAGTTTTTGAGTTACTAGGAAATTTGCAGGGGGTTGTGAACATCGGGTCATGATGTGTGAATTTCGTTGCATAACATATGGGCTACGGGAGAGATGATACGACATGTAGTTTGAAATGCATGACGTGCAGTTGTTATTCCTTAGCTTGAACAAAAGCTAAGGAAGTCTCTTCGAAAAAGGGACACAAAGTGGCACAGAACCATTGTCGCGGTTTTCTTATGTAAGACGTTTTCTTGTTGCATACATTTTGGACTTCAAATATAACTCTACAAAATTTCTATATAATTTTTGCAAAAACACTGTATCAAACTAAATAAAAGTAAATGGTCACTTTACTTACCCATAGATTAAACCTATCTAATCATTCATATTTCACTACTGTCCGCCCAACCTGTCAGATATTCTTGGACTCGCTTTGAACCAAAAGAGATGAAAAATGCATTGCATTACATAAATATATTTCATTTCCACTATGCTTTTGTGTTGATGGCGAGGCAACCATACATATATTGTGCACATAGAGTCCATAAGGGACTACGTACTAGAAAAACTGGAATTAAGAGGGACGTAGTAAATTACCATCTTTCATATATGATGAAGCAACATTTTTGTGTGTAATTTTATTTATTTTCTAAATTGAAGGGAATCAAATATTGAAAACTATATCAACAATTGTTTTTAGTTATTTCAAGTACACAATTAAAAAATATATGAAAATTCTCTAACTTCTAGCTTGAACTCGGTCCATGATTATGACATGTTCTTGTAAATTTCGACAAGTAATCTGCTTTGAAACTCGTCATTTGAGCTAGCAATCTTGGATGATCGACGAGCTTTTGAATTATCTTTACCATGCTTTTTCGATTTAGTAAAGGTAAACATTTTCTTGATCTTTGAAAACCCGCCTTTGTTTTCCTCTCCAAGACAAACCGTCTTCATGCTCCTCCCACCATCAAACCCTCCGTATGTCGTTCTCCTCCACACCTTGTTTGCATCAACCGAAGTCGAAACACTTCTTGAAAGAGATTTTGAAAGGCTTCTTGTAAAGTTCTCCATTTCTTTGGTATGCTCAAGTTTTTTTGCTTGTGCTATTTGTAAAATTTATGTTTTGAAAATTGTTTTGAAGGCTATTTATACATATGTAGTATAGCCATCCGCCTTTGATGACCATATTTTAAAATCAACAAAGAATATTTGACTTATAATATAAAAATCAATTCAACCATTATGTTGCCAAAGAGTGTTTGCTTACATATATTCCTGGAAGATAATAAAATAAAATAAATATATAATAATTAATTATAGCAACTAAAATGTGATTAAAGATATTGGTTTAATATTGAATATTTAAAATGTTCTTAACCTTTTCTCACAAAAAACGTGACAAAAAAGACTGATATAATAACTTTTAATATTTGGATTAGAATTATGGAGGTTGAAATCGAGTTTTTGAGTTACTAGACAGTTTGCACGGCGTGTAGGCTACTAAAAAGGCCTAGATCGTCGCGTAGATTAAAATACACGGCATGCAGTAGGTTAAACTTTTTGTAAACCGTAGCTTAAGCCATAGTTACTGTAGTCGAGGAGAGGAACACGGTGTGTCCGAAAACCTCCCTAGCAATAATTATCTTATTTAAGACGTTTCTTTTAGCACACAACATTTAGGCTATAGCATATAACCTTGAAACATCCAAGAATTATCATCCTACATTCCTACACAATTCTTGGTAGTTCTTGCAAATTTTTTTGTGTCAAACTAATTTAATCAATCGGACTCATACGATATCTATTATGCTTTTTGTGATGACTAATTTATTCAATCGTGTCAAGTTGAAGACATACTAAGTTAAACTGAACATCAACTTTTCTAGAAAGTCACCACGAAACTCCCACTTATGTTATGTCAACCGTTATTTATATTCTTTAGCCCTTTTTCTTTCACACTATGAATGTGCTTTATATCTTCTAGAAAAAGTCGACATATTGTGGGTAATAGAGTCAATAAGGCATCAAAAGAAATCTTGGGGACCAAGCATACATACAACAACCACAAACATGGTCTAATTATTAAACCTTAAACGTATTGATGTTTTCATAAAAGGTCTCGGTTCAAACGTTTATTAGAAACATCTTAAAAAAGTTAGGGGAAAAGCACAAAAAAGGTCACAAAAATACTTGGATTAGGCTACCAAGTGTGAGTCAGAAAATTTGATCTTTCGGAGTAACCTGAACAGAAAAAACTCGTTTCGTTAACGTGTTAATGCGGTTACACATATGAACCCGGTGTAATAGTATTGGATATAGCCCAAAATCTCAAATGTCTAATGGCCCATACAATTAAATTAAACATACGTTAAAGCCCAAACCAACAGGAAAACCGTGGGCAGCACATTTACTATGAAGTTTGAGGCACTAAAGTTAAGAAAATCCATGTTCATATACTTCCCTAAATCTTATGTGATAACACGAAACGAGCTGCAAACATGTCGAGCTTTTATCAGGCTGCTCGAGCTTTAGCTCATCTCATCTACGTCAAGCTTTTCCGGCTTCAATCTTTCTTGAAGTATATAATAAGCAAGCTTGGGCCTTGGGCCTAAGATGTAAATAATACTACTATATATAATTTTTGAAAAAATTACACTAAATTCTAGTTTAATATATTTTTGAAATGTTTTTATTTACCATAATGTACTTCTTATTTATATTTTCAAGCTATTCGAACTAAACTCAAGCTAATGTCAAGATTACATCCTAAAGGGTTTTTTGTAGAAATTTAGGTTTGCCGTCGTGAAAGTTTATATGACGGGAAGAAAAATAACAAACAACATTCAATATTCGAATAAGTCATTAAATATGCCTCTTTTAAATTAGTTTATTACGTGTTAATACTCAGTTTAAATACTCAAACAGGTAAGTTTTTCCATATCGAGATTGTTTGGGAATTGTGATTTTTTGACAATATGACATAAAAGTATCTTTCGTGACCGTTTTCAAACCATTTATGTAATCATTCCAAGATATGTATCTATAGACGTTCAAGTATGAGGCTCCTTCTATAACGACATCATAACACATTTTATCAGTAGGTTACCTTGTTGATAGTTCGGTAATTACATACGCTAAGGCTATGCGGAGTGGTGAGTGATGATGTGGAGTGATAGAAGTTTTTTTTTAGGAGAGAGAGTGTGATTTGTAGGAAAGAGAGTGTGATTTTAGGAAAGAGGGTGTGATAATGTGGAGTGATAGAAAATGGGTGGAGTGGTGAGTGATGATGTGTAGTGATAGAGATTATTTTGTAAAAAAAAAATACTACATATCCGAAAAATATTTTGCGATAAGCCTTTGCTTTTCGCTCTCCGCTATTCTTCGATAAGGCTCCTCGAGATGACTAATGTCCTTCATGATCGTCTTTAATGTTTTTGCTCGTATTTTTTCGTCCATTTTTTCATTAAATTCCCCGAACCGTTGTGTCATCAACTCGAGTTGTTCTTCGGCCCTCGAAGAAGACCCGGTTTTGCCCTTTCCTTTGCGCGCTTTTGCTTTTGCTTGATCTCTACCAACCGGTCTTGGAAGATCTTCCTCCAACACTCGAAGCTCATCATCATCATTCATCATCCGATTCGTTGAGATCGAATGAAGCAAAAGGCGATATTGGAGTGGCGGGGCTACTAGACTCCGATGTTTTGGACCTTTTTGAGGACCCTCCAATAATTGGTATCGCTTGACAAACCGGGCTATTTTTCAATATTTCCTAACACGCGTAATGTGGGAAAGACGTACCCATTCTGGTGCGGTATGTCACCATAGCCTCTTCGAGCAACATTTGATCATTTTGACCGCTTCTTCTAGATTGCATTGCTTGTCGCATAATCCCGTTGAATTTTTTTACTTTTCGGGATAAATCGGTCCACTTGCTCGATATCATGTCCTTGGTACGATGATAATCGGGATCTTGTTGTTGCATCTTGAAGAAGAATTGTTCGCGAAACCTTTCCCAAAAAACGGGTGAAGCTCGATCTCTTCCATAAACGGGGTCTTCGGATGTCGACGCCCATGATGCGGAAAGTGCCACCTCTTCCCGTTCGGTCCACTTCTTTTTTTCGCCTTTGCCTCTTTGCGAATCGGCTTCCTTCTTCCTATGTCGTCTTTCCGCAACTTTCTTCCCACGGGTCCTCATATTTTCCGGTTGAGTTTCCGGAACAACGTCATCGTCTTCGGGATCTTGTGATTGGCGGTTACGGTCAACGTCAAATGGAGGCGGGTTTGGAAATTCGCCAAAATTGAGCAATTGTTGGAACGACCCTCCTTGGTATACCGGGTCTTGGTGAGGTCTTTGTGATGGTGGAGTTTGTTGATAAAATTGTGGAAATTGGTTGGGGTTTGGAAATTGGTTAAGGTTTGGAAATTGGTTGGGGTTTGGAAATTGGTTGGGGTTAGGAAATGGTTAGGGTTTGCACCAAAAAAATTGTTGAACCAATTCGGGTTGGGGTTTTATTTGTTGTTGGGATCCATTGGAAGTAAGATGATTGTTGAAAGAGATGAAGTAAGATGATTGTTGAAAGAGATGAAGTAGGATGATTGTTGTATGTATTTTTGATTGGTTTTGGGGGATTATATAGAATTTTTTTTATTTTTTTTACCGTTGAAGCTTTCAAACGGTCATGTAACACTCACCACGCTCGTGATGCAGAACACGCTCCGGCCTATAACGCCAGTCCCGGAACGGTGACGGGCGTTATAGCGGCGTTATAGGCGCTGACGGGGCTTATAACGCCCCCTTTTTTTTTCCACTCCGTGTAGTCTAACAAATATTAATATTACTGTCAGAGTGTCTACGAATAATTGCATTTATTTTAGAGTTAATTACATAATTGGTCCCTGTGTTTGTTCCAAAACAACGGGTCCAGTCCCTGGGTCACAATTCGTTCGGGTCCAGTCCCTGGGGCACATGTTTGGTTACACGCTTGGTCCCTCTTCCTAACGTTCGTTTATTTTGGTCGTTAAGTGAGTCATGTGCTTCTCACGTGAGGGGTATTATAGACATTCTCTCTTTTACAGGGATCAGTTATGTACATTAGAAATATCATATTTTAATTTTTTTTTTTTTATAAATTCATAAGCATAAAATAAAAGCACATGACTTCATCTCTTTCTCTTCCTCTTTCACCCCAAACCACCGCCGCCCTCCCTAACCACCACCACCACAAACCACCGCCACCACACCCCACCTCCTCACCCACTTCATCTCTTTCTCTCCCTCTTTCACCTCCTCACCCACAAATATACCGATCCCACACAGTAATAAGTGACTCACTTTTTGTAAAAAAACAAATCAAATCTCAATCACTTTGATTCTCCGTATCTCTTCACAATTTCACACACTTTTTTTCTTCTTTTAATTTTTAAATCAATTATTTTTATTAATTTCTTCTAACTTAATTCATCATTCTTCACATATTAAGGTTAGTTTTTTCATTTAATTTCAAATTTTAATTGTCTGTATAAATAGATCTATAATTTTTTTTTTTTTTTTTTTTTTAATTTTGTATTTTTGACCTAATTAGATATAATAATTGATTAAATTAATTTATATATGTATGTGTTAATTTATTTATAATTAACTTAATTTGTTGATTTTGACAGTGATAGTTTTTTTTTTTCTTCAATTTCATGCATTGACTAGGTCAGTGTTTTTAATTTTCTTTAGGTTAATTAGATAGGGATATATGTATATGTATATGGTAGATGAAGTAATTGTTTTTACTGTAAAAGAGAGAATGTCTATGATATTTCAATTAATTATTCATTAGTAATTAAAAATAGTGGGTGAGGAGGTGGGGTGTAGTGGCGGTGGTTTGTGGTGGTGGTGGTTAGGGAGGGTGGTGGTTAGGGAGGGTGGCGGTGGTTTGGGGTGAAAGAGGGAGAGAAAAGAGATGAAGTCATTGTTTTTACTTTATGCTTATGAATTTATAAAGAAAAAAATAACAAATTAAAATATGATATTTCTAATGTACATAACTGATCCCTGTAAAAGAGAGAATGTCTATAATACCCCTCACGTGAGAAGCACATGACTCACTTAACGACCAAAATAAACGAACGTTAGGAAGAGGGACCAAGCGTGTAACCAAACATGTGCCACAAGGACTGGACCCGAACGAATTGTGACCCAGGGACTGGACCTGTTGTTTTGGAACAAACACAGGGACCAATTATGTAATTAACTCTTTAGTTTATAAATCTGGGAAAGTGACGTCATGAAATTGAACAGTCAAAATGAAGACACAATTTGTGAATTCCCAAAAGTTATTTGACCTTCCAAAAGGACTGACTCTCACTGACTGTCATGGACCACATACACACTTGTCCCCGTGCGTTTCATGTTCATTTAATAATTCATTCCAAATCATCTTTACTTTTTTTTTTCTTTATCATATTAAATTAGATGATGATATTACGTTTATTTTGACGTAAATAGTTGGAACTAGAATTTAAGTGGGATGACTCTAAGCATCTCTTCTGGTCGAGTGGGACACTAACTGGAGAATGACGATACGTAGCTTGATTCTATAACTTTATCAAAAAATCTCGCTAGTCGGTCTACAAATTTTACGGAAATGAATCCTGTTGAAATAGACTCATCTTTTTATTACCAATATGCTCTTTTGAAATCTATGAATAGTGGTGGTAAATTTGATGAAATTTATGTGAAAGAGGAGATATACATAGGCCGACAGTAAGTGAGGTGTCACTAAAAAGCAAAACAAAGAGTGTGTGAATGGTTCAGTACTAAGCATCTGACTGACTCACCTTTTTTCAATGAAGATTCAAAGTATATAAAAGTACAAATTTTATTGAACAAACACTTCTATTTATTACTTACTTACCTTGACATTAATTTGCAAGCCTGTTTTTTTGGGAATGACATTTTCAGTTGTCTTCTATGTGCATGTATATATATAATCTTCAGTGGCGGAGCCAGGATAACAAATGACAGATATTGCAAACAAGTAAAAAGAAGAAAAAAAAGGTAGTTACAAGGATTTGAACCTTGTACTCTATATCCTTATTTTGAAATACTAATGAGTATAGTATCTAAAACTTAAAAGACTAATATCCGGCTAAAAAAGTTAAGATTTTCGACTTTTTTACATGAAGCGGAATAAATCCATCGGTATCCGGAGATACCCCGAATACTCCCTGAATCCGCCCCTGATAAACATGCATCATCAAACATAATATATATATACACTGTAATGCTCGTCATGATTCAGTAAAAGGGAGGGGGAATTTAAGATTATAGTGTAACAAAACATGGATTATGTTATTCATTAACAACAAAATTGTGTATTTTACTTGTCATATAAAATTTCCCGATACGATATGTTTGACGAGTACACTTTCTCAACTGAATTTTTAAAATTTAAATTGCCCGAACAACATAAAGTTGTAATTGTTTGTCCTTGAGCTTGACCAACAACTATTTATTTGTTCATAACAGTTTGGATTAAAAGTGTTGAATATGTTTGAATGTGTATTGCATAATCCGTTAAGACGGATGAACAAAAAGGTAATTTAGTCACTTACCTACTAAAAGTTTTAAGATAAAAAACCGTAAATGTTTTGTGTATAGTTAAGATTATGTCTTTGACATATTTTAATCAGGAGAAAAAACTCTTTCTTGTTTAAGTTTATCTGATGATAGACTCGCGTCCGGTTAAATATCAAACATTGTTACGGAAAGTAAGCTGAGAGCTAGACTCGTGTCTTAATCTTGTTTGGTTAGATATCAAAACATGGTTACGGAAGATTAGCTGAAAGTTAGAGAGGGATGTATATGATACGAGTTTCTATGAACATGTTTGGAATATCAATGAGAGTAGGGTGAGCAAATGTTTATGGAAAAATTTAATAAGAGACCATAAGTCAAAACATAACGGTTGCCATTTTTGTCTATTTTTTGGAAAATAATGACTCTTCTGAGTTTCTGAGCTTCAAGTGTGCACGGTGAAAGTGTGAAACTAATAATGTAATCGATATTAACATATGAAATTCCTCGTTTTCTTGGTTTTAAGTTTATATTTATGTATACGAGTGTATCTCATAATCATGTGGCCTATTGAAAAGACGTTATTATATCATTATAGAGATATTAGTTTTAAACCTCCGTAAGTAGACATTTTAAGATATCTAGAAAAAGAGTTCATAAACCACGATTAAACCATGTAAACCTGACTAATGACTAGCCATCCCTGTATAACTCGGACAAACCACTTCATTTTTATGTATGCATCTCTAGAAGTTTCATATGTTTGAATGTGTATTGTGTTATTTTTATACATCTTCATACTTGTTTCAAGGATGATGTTAAGATTATTCTTTAAACCCACAATTCATCAAATTCCACGAGTTAGCAACTAAGCATAGACATCGATAGTAGTTTAGCCATTGCTAGAATTTGGTTTGTGAAAATCGCTACACGATAAATTGAAACCGGTATGAATAAAAAGTAAGACCTTTGTTTAAAGAATTTCAAGCTACACAACCAACAATATTCTATTATACCTAATTATAACTAGGACCTCATTAATCCCCAACCACATAAGCTCTAACAATATTTGCTAGAATTATACTTTGAGAAAGCTCAAACCTTATCAACCCCAACCACAAGATCAAACGAAATCCAATTTTTAAAACTTTTTGGCCAATAAAATATTACCATTAGAATCAATATTTTACCTCGGCCTATCGGATTTTTACACATCAATAGATAAGAAAGAATAAAAGTGCAAGAATTATGCTTGAAAGATAATTATTTAAATTTATCTCTCTTAATACATATGCTTACTAGACATACATATTAAATGTAAGATTCTTTCAAATCGAATTAATAATGTTAGAATGCACAATGTAATAAAACTAGTTGTTAATTAAGTTATAATTATATAATAGAATTATCTATCACAAATTAATTCAACTCATGATCACCAAAGATAAAAGCAACAATTTACAAAGATGTTTCAATGAAAGTACATCCATATGATCATCTAGATTAACAATAATAGAAAAAAAAAACCAATATCAAGCTGAAAAAATTAACAAAGTTCCTAGCTAATTAATTAACCAAAATCATATTAAGAAACAAAAGAGTTTGACACAAAGTAGGAACAAAATGGTAAAAGAATGAAACCTGAAGTCTTGCTCAACAATTCAAATCCTCTAGGATAAACCTAAACCTTGTTTAAAGGTTATCGATATTCGATCAATTCTTGTGAATGTTTTCAAAAAGAATTGATGTACATTCTTTTTGTGAGGTTATAGTTAAAACGATGGACGACCACCACCGCCTCCGCTATTACCACCACCACCACCGTTTCCCCAATAACTGTCGTTTGGTAATTGAATCGAGTTCATTAAGTTTTGGGGCATTCCTTGAAAAAGTGAAGGATCTGTTAATAATTGTTGTTGTTGTGTTGGAGTAATGGCTCCTGGAGATCCCAAGGAGCCACCTTGCATTGGTAAATTATTTTCTTCATCTTCAAGAGGCAATCTCTCATAGGCGGCGTTGCTAAACGACGCCGCCATGATAACAACTGGCCCAGCGGCCAGAAGTGGCTTAACTACGCTTCCACCAACCACCTGTCCTTGTCCACCAGCTAGATAAATAGTCAAGCCAGTGGCAGCAGGTGGAGCTGGTGGAGGCAAAAAAGATCCTGATAAAGACAGGATCTCAAATCTACCATGTAATGTCACAACCGCACTAGGCGACGCCGGTTGTCGCAAGGTAACGTTTGTGACCGTCCCATTACCACTCATAATACAAACACCACGTTGTCTCCTCCTAGCAAACGTTTCTATACTATCCATCACATCACAACCATCACCAACTTCCATAACATGAGTTCTAAGCGCGTTGGCGCTATCTCGAGTAATAATTATAGGAGGTTTAGGTTTGTTTTTCGAACCCGAAGGTCTACCTCTTGGTCTTCTAGTAATTTCACCTTCTTTACCATCACTACCCTCACCGCCACCACCGTTACCATTAAACATATCCTCGTTTGTTTGTTCATCACGGTCTCTTTTAAGACCACTTGTACCACTTTGTTCATCTTCAGAATTTTGTTGTTGAAACTGATGAAGATTAAAGTTTCTTGTAAAAGGGGGCGGAAGAGTATGACCGTGAGATGATTGTGTTATTTGATCCATTGATCTTGACCGTACAATCTCTTTTATTCAACCAATCAAAAACAAAAACAAAAAACTAGGGTTTTGATCAACTGTTTCTAGAAAAAAGATGAACAAAGATCCAATCTAGGTTTTAAAAAAGATATCATAAGGTTAATAAGGAAGTAGAATGATGTGGGTTTTTGAGTTGGTTTCTCTCTCTCTCTCTCTTAAATTTGGGTAAGTTTATGTTTCTCTCTCTAGTATTTATGTTTGTGTTTTGTGTAGATAAAGATTAGAGGGTTTATGGGTTAGGGTTAGATTTGGATTTAGATAGGAAGGCGGTGGATGTACACGGCAAACATTATTTACAATTTAATTACAAATACTATGGTTTCACAACACAACATGTTCTAATTAGACCCGCATTTTGTTCCTTTATTACTTAATAATACATGTCAATTATTATATTTTGACCAAGTTAACAACAAGACTTATGGTTAATTGATTATTAGTATAAGGATGAAATTGTAAATGGAGGGTGATTATTAATGGATTTTGTTAATAATATTTTTATTGATTTTTATAACGAATTATTACATATTTGGTTTCCTAGTATATTAAGAAAAATTATTCATGTATTTTAGAATTCCAATCAACTTACGAATATACAACCACAAATATATATATACTCTATAAAAATATATTATAAGATTTTCATTATCAAAACCTTTTATTAATTAAGATTCATGGTTAAATAATTTAATATATAAAAAAACATATTTTTATAGATATATTTCGTATATGCTTTTAATAGTTTAAAGCTTTTAGTTTTATAAAAAAATAGATAATAAAAAAATAAAAATAAAAAAACAACGATTCTTAACGGTAGAAATTTATATTTTGTTTCGAACAAAACCTTTAAAACTAAAAGTTACTTAAACTATTTTTTTAAAGTTAGATGGAACCTTTAACTAATAAAATTACCCATTTACATGCCATTGTTATCATGTTTTCCATTTTAATATTTTTATCATTCTGTTAGCCGTGGTTGAAATCAATAAAAACTATTAAAAAACTTCAAACCAAATAAATCAATCATAAATCTTCATTTTAAAAACCAATCAGAATTTATTTTTGTTCAAAAATTAATTAACACATAAACGGTAAATGTATTAAACGAGAAAATTACACCATTAAAACGAGCATTTTCTTGTTTCTATAGAGCACCCACTCGATATAGTTTTGACGAGATTTATTTTCGGATTCTTTTTACGGGTTTTGAAATTTTATATTATATATCATTGTTTTATCACATGTGATTTGATTTCAGTAGTTTTACATATTATTTTTTTGTTTTTCTTTTTGATAAAACAAATATAAGTTTTGAAATTCGTATTTAGTGTTCAAATCACATGTGATATTGCGTTACGAATTTCAACATTTGGCCATAAACGAAAAAATAAATAATCGTCAAATTTTGAACATTTTTTCGGATCCATATAGGTTATAATATCACATATGATTTACAGTAATATCACATATGATTTGGTTTTATCACATGTGATTTTTGTATATCATATTTTATGTCAAAAAACGAGAAAAAATAAAACTCGTAAAAATTCGATAGTTAATACATTTTATAGTAATTCTCTTTTATTAAATTTTACGTATTGATGTAAATATCACATGTGATTTTAGCGTTACACCATTAAAACGAGCATTTTCTTGTTTCTATAGAGCACCCACTCGATATAGTTTTGACGAGATTTATTTTCGGATTCTTTTTACGGGTTTTGAAATTTTATATTATATATCATTGTTTTATCACATGTGATTTGATTTCAGTAGTTTTACATATTATTTTTTTGTTTTTCTTTTTGATAAAACAAATATAAGTTTTGAAATTCGTATTTAGTGTTCAAATCACATGTGATATTGCGTTACGAATTTCAACATTTGGCCATAAACGAAAAAATAAATAATCGTCAAATTTTGAACATTTTTTCGGATCCATATAGGTTATAATATCACATATGATTTACAGTAATATCACATATGATTTGGTTTTATCACATGTGATTTTTGTATATCATATTTTATGTCAAAAAAGGAGAAAAAATAAAACTCGTAAAAATTCGATAGTTAATACATTTTATAGTAATTCTCTTCTATTAAATTTTACGTATTGATGTAAATATCACATGTGATTTTAGCGTTACAATTTCAATACCTCCCCCCCCCCCCCCCCCCCCCCCCAAAAAAAAAAGAAAAAAAAAACTCGTCGAAAGTATATAACACCATCTAATTAAAAATAAAAACGAGACGATCGCAACGGTGTATTTTATTTCGTCTAATGATTAACGGTTTGTGGGATAATTTAATTTTAAAAAATTAAATAAAAGTGGATTTTTGTTTGAATCTTGAACATTAGATTAAAATGAGATAAATGACCATGATGGTGTCTTCTGGTCTTTAAACAATTATAAGTCTTAATTGATCATTTCTCTCTATCAGCATGCCTCCCAAATCTATATTTAAATAATCGTTTATATAAGTTTCCGCTTTTAATAAAAATTACAACTACTTGATCAAACTTTTTTATGTCAATAAAAACTTTGAATTTCAACATTAAGTACTAACTTAATTATCAGTAACAAGTACAACTTATATATATATATATATGCCGATGAGAAATGCATTTTCTATGAGAAACCTGACAAAAATAAATTGATTCAACAGATTTTTATTTTGATTCAAATTTTTTGAAAAAAAAAATTCATAAAAGTGTGAATCGAAGTTAGAATTATAATAACTATTTTTTATGGATGTATTGAATCATAACTAAATAAAAATGATATATTTAAAATTATAAAACTTTGAATCAAAATACAAATATGTTGAATTAATGTCTTTTTTCACATTTTCACCAAAAATCAATTTTTCACATGATCTCTTTCTATATATATATATATATATATATATATATATATATATATATATATATATATATATATATATATATATATATATATATATAAAAGGAGATAATGAGAGAAATGAGCTCATCTTCGCACAAGTCATTCTTTTGAAGTTCTTATGGATTTTCAATAGTAGTATTAAACTGAAAGTCAACTAATTAGAGGGGATTTGTAATCCAAATTGTATTAGTTCAATTTAACTTTTCATAATGTCTTACACTCAAAATGCACAAACTTTAAAGTCTTAGATATTAAAAATCAACACAATAGACTTATTAATAAAACTTGTTTTATGAAACATGTTTTGTCAATATTTGTTGAGGTCTACATATAAAGATTTTATTAATTTATTTGATAAATCACACATGCTTTTACTTTTATAATGACAAATAGTACATATAACTTTCCACATACTCCATTCAAACAACAACAATTTTGTTTATATTTCTTTAGAACGATATGGGTTGCTAGAGTCAGAAATAGGTTACAATAAGATGCATATTTCGGGTTAGAAGACATACACTCTTTATCAAACAATAAATTGTGTGGTACTTAATTATAAGCATTCAACTGTTGAGAAAAGATAAATAAAAATCATTAATTTTCAAAATATCAAAAGACTCACTCTTAATCATTCATTTATTTTAAATTTGCAAGTGTCCGATAAAGGAATACCAGTGTTGGTGGCCATGGTGGATTGAGTTTTTGGGGTTGAAATTAGGTTCTCAAAGCTAATTTTTTTCCAATAAAAAGATATATAATTAAATAGTTATTAAGGGTATTTTAGTCATTTAAGTTCGATAAGGGACCAATTGTGTAACCAAACTAGTTTAGGAGGGACTGAACCCGTAGGATTTGTAACCCACGGACTG
The DNA here is from genome assembly GCA_910822075.1 of Senecio squalidus. Taxonomy (NCBI): domain Eukaryota; kingdom Viridiplantae; phylum Streptophyta; class Magnoliopsida; order Asterales; family Asteraceae; genus Senecio; species Senecio squalidus. The sequence goes on from CAJVGC010000582.1 coordinate 14,175,653, forward strand.
AACACGTTAAATTGATACAAACACAAAGACCATATATGTAATCAACTCTAAAATGAATTTTTAAAATTGGGAATTATGATTGGTTCCCAACTCTTCAATTATAATTATAAAAACATATTATAATAGCACATCTTTAATTTTTAATATATAATAAAAGAGAGACCTTAAATGTTATATGGCGAAATAAGGTCCCTTTAGATGTGTAAAAAAAATTTATTTCAGCCGTTAAATCAGATTGATTATGTCAACAAAAAATATGTTCATTTTACACTCTCTTAAAATATATAATTACATTCTTTTTTGAATTTCATCTTCACTTAAAGAAAAAAAACATAATCTATAAAATCGTTCAATTTGAATTGTGATTTACTTTATTGTTATTCTACAATCTCCTTATATAAAATATCAAAACATGTGTATAAATGTAAAGGTATATATGTTACTATACATGTAACATTGTATTCGCATAATAACTTAAAAATATATATAAATATAAAGTTTACAATTCAATTTTTATTTATATTTATCCACACTGTCACAAAACAATAATGTAGTATATAATATAAAACCTTTCGTACATGGATAAAGATGTAATGGATGTGAACATATTTTTAGGTGTTTTGATATTCAAAAAATTCTTTTGGTTTATAGTGCTAATAATTTTTATTATTTTGTCTGAATAAAAACAACAAACTGGAAAAAAATTAAATATTTACACTATTAAATTTATATATATTATAAACATGTATAATGTGATGTGACATCTTTACAGATACCTAAACCAATAGTTTTGCTAATATCTTTTTCCTTTTGTTTTATTATAATAATTAAGTTATGGCTGCGGGTATATAAGTTTTATACTTTTACTACTGTTAATTACTAAAATAATATTTATATTACGTAAAAGTGTGATTGTGTATTTCAAAAGAAGAATAAAGCAAATTAAGATTTTTGAAGGAACATTTAACTTTGTACGAATAACTTAGGAAACATCTAATCTAAATGGCATAATATATAAGGATTCCATCTTTTAATATCTTAATATTGATAGCAGATGGTTTGACAAGGTGGTGTGTGCTTGAAGGACGTGACCGCCGAGCAATTGGCCCATCGTTCTTATATCCTCGTACATTATAGCATACGATAAATATACGATAAAATAGAAAGTATAGACGAAAAGCGAAAAACACATAAATATGTCTTGATATAATATGAATAGCAACTAATAAGCTTTGTTAATTAGATGTATAACATATGGATAAGATTTATGAAAGGCAAGATGTAATGAGTATGAACATATAGATAGATGTTTCCAAGAAGACACCCACATGCACCACTACTCTTCCATAAGTTCAACAACGTTGGATGGTCCCATACACTTGTTTTTATCATACCATGTGTCACTACCCCACCCATAAAAACGTAGGGTTTGGTTAATTTGTGTTTTAAAAGTATATGTTAAGCTGTATTTGATTAGCTTATAGTTTTCTTGAAAATTAATATCTTGATTTAATATTTTCAAAATATTCTATAACGTGGACTTAAAATGTTTTTTTTGGAAAGGCAAATACTACAAACACACTATATACAATTCACCAAATTGTCTCCACCGAGACAATTTAAAATGTTAACATAAAGTTAATTAGTGAAGATTAAATATGGACTTCTAGTTTAAAAAGAAAATTTGGCTCATTAAATTAGGTATAACATGTGTTTTTATATCACAACTTATCCAAACCTTTATATGAAATATTTTAGAATATAACTAATTTTTTTTTTTTGTTATTATTAGAGGGTCCTATACATAAATATTTAATTGTAATTTTTTTTTTCTAATAATTAATTGCATAAATCGTTTCTCGTGTTTGTTTAAATTGTTGATTTCGTTACTAGGTTTTCAACGTGCATATACCATTCATATGGGGAATATGTTATGCGGATATTGCCATTACAAAGACATTTTATACAACTAATAGTCTAAATCTTTTATATAACATTTCTGCCAAAGACAAAAGCCATTCAAATGATCTCTCCCAAGAACTATATAATTTACTCAATTTTTTTTATAAAATATTGTATAATATTAAAATAAAATACACAATTCAAAATAAACAAAGTCAAAGTTGAAATGGCAACGAGTAAGGGCATCTATTTTAAAACTAATAATTGAGGTTAGGTGGGTAACTAACCACTTGATGAAATACGCCAAATACCACATTCGTTTGAGTTCTTCAACTTGTTCATCAATATGTTGTTCACATTTTATTCCTAGGGGTGTTTGTTTCGGCTTATATAATTGGCTTATGAGCTTATGTAATTTTTTATAAGCTCATAAACCCATTTCTTTCAGTTTCTGAGCTTATCAAGTTGAGCTTATGACTTTGAATAAGCCATAAGCTAAGCTTCATAAGCTCATAAGCTGGAAAAAATGAGCTTATGAGCTTATGAAAAATTAGATAAACTCATAAGCCCGTTTAATAAGCCTTAGTGTTTGGTAATTTTATTCTACAGATTTTGCTAAAAACAAAAGTTATTCCACAAATATTTATGTGATAAAATATCATTAAACATATATTATATTTCACTATATAATAAATAAATCACTTATATACCGTCATGTTATTAATATTTTGATATTTTTAGTTTATTGTCTGTATCAAGAAATGGTTTTCTATTAATTGTTTGTATCAAGAAAGTTTCGTACAGTACAATTGAAAATACGAAAATACTAGTTGGTAAAGAGACGGATAAAGTGAGACTTTTCCTTGAAAGTGTTACTTTTTAGCAAGCTTTTGACTTAGATATACACAACTTCATTAGATAACTTCCATGACCATTCCCGAACATTTTCTCTGACGACCAAGATGTTTGTCGACTGTGGTCGAACCTAAAACTTCTATAAGGAATGAGGATGACAATCTTCGTGATATTTATAAAATTTTATTAGTATATTTATATATAAATATAACACTTTTGTACTTTAACTGAAGTTTAAAATTTTATTAGTTTAAAATTTTTGGTCGAATTTTTCGTCGTCGCTACATACCGCGGGTTATTCGGTGGTTTTTATATAAATGTAACACTTTTGTACTTTTATGAAATTGTAGTTTAAACCAGAGGAAAATAAATGCAAATATTGATATAGAAGTGTAGTTGGTGGAGTAGGGAAAAGGACACGTAGTTGGCGCTGACAAAAAGGCAAACCGGAGCACGAGGGTGCACCACCACCCTAACCGCCGGAGTCTCCGCCGACTAATGGTGGTGTAGGTGTTGGGATTTGGTGACCTTTTGAGAAATTATCAATATACCCCTCTAGTTGTTGTCAAGTTTTTGTTTGTATAGTTAACAAGTAACCACAATTTAAATAAGCTAGGAATATAAATTATAAAATGTTGAAATGACTCATTTTTGGAAGGGACAATTGCATATATACCCATTTAAACTTTGATAATTACATATTTATCCACTTAAACTTTAAAATAAAGAATATACCCATTTTAATATTGAAAATCACATATTTGTCTACTTTTTTAATATTAATTTGAAACAATTTATTATATGGCTAATATACCCTTAAAAAAAACCCACATGCAACTAATAATATATATTTGTAATTTAAAATACTAAATAAAATATAATCATCCAAAACAATAAAAAAGATACATTAAGTTTCAAAAAATGATAACATACGAGTTTTATGTGCTACCATTAGAAGTAAAAAATGCAATCAAGATCCAAAAGTTGGATATCCATATAGATGTGATAACCTTCATCATATTAACACAAATCTGTACATCTAATCCTTTCGAATAAAATAAAAAACCACTGCATCCAATATTACATGACATCGATAAAACGAATTTCACAATTTTAAAAGTAAATATGACTTCACATAAATAATGGGGTATCAACAAAATTAATATGACAAAAAGTTAGTATACTTTTATTGAGAAGAGCGAATAATTGAGATTTTTTCTTGTCTTTGAATATTAGTAGGAGATGTACAAGTAACGGTATATGTGTCGAAGATCTAATAATTTTTGAAATTTGGGATATTTTTATTTTAAATTTTGAATAGATAAATATGTAATTATCAAAGTTTAAGTGGGGATATATGTAATTCTTCCTTAAAAAAATGGACAAATATGTGATTTCCAATATTAAAATGGGTATATTCGTTATTTTAAAGTTTAAGTGGATAAATATATAATTATCAAAGTTTAAATGGGTATATATGCAATTGTCCCTATTTGAAAATATGTTTATATTATATTTATCATGCCGCAACCAACAACCATCTTATAAAATTGACTATGTAACTTATTCCATTTATTTATTGATACAAAATCAATTTTCAATTTCTTTGTGCTACATCACAAAAAGATGGCTTCATAATAAATCTACCACATTATCCACACCTTTTCAAAAACCTATTATAATATCATTTATATTTTCGCAAAATGATCTAGTAATAACGCATTCTATTAATTTTAGATTAAAGATTTTTAGGCGAATAATATGGTGTGGATAGAGAAATAGTTCACAAAATGATTAAGGAATACCATCTAAGTATAGAATCGTCATTTTCATATAACTTCGAAAACTATTTACCAACCATAGACATGATGTTTCCTAGTAATTATGCTAAGATTTTTAGGCGAATAATATGGTGTGGATAGAGAAATAGTTCACAAAATGATTAAGGCTTTGTGATAGATTTCCTAGGCTATACCATTTAGAAAGGAGGAAGGATGTTAGCGTGATGGATAGAGGGGTTTGGACTAACAATATTTGGGCGTGGGAATGGGATTGGGTTAGAGAGGTTAAGGGTAGAGTAATTAATGAACTGGATGACCTTCTTGGTGTTTTGCAGCAGGTTGTTATTCATAATGGTGGTAAAGATCGATGGAGATGGCTGCTTGCTGGTGATGGTGATTTCAAGGTCAAAGATTTGTCAAGCTTGATCGAGGAAAACATTCTACATTCGGACGGTGACCAGGAAACGCTTTGGAATAAAATGGTACCTAAGAAAGTTAACATATTCGTGTGGAGGGCTTTGAGAGGAAGACTTCCGGTTCGTGTAGAGCTAGATAAAAGAGGGGTGGATTTAGACTCGGTTCTTTGCCCATGTTGTAATAATAGTGTGGAAACGTGTGCTCATAGTCTGATCACTTGTGATTTTGCTATGAGTGTTTGGGATAAGATTTTCAAGTGGTGGAAGGTTGCGATTGTTAATGCTTTTTCTATCAATGAATTCTTTTCATCAAATGGAAACGTTAATATCCCTACCGGTATTTCTCGCGTTTGGCAAGCGGTTCTATGGTCTACCGGATACTTCATTTGGAAAGAAAGAAATGCTCGGGTGTTTGAAAATAAGATATCGAGTACAAATAAAATTGTACAAGACATTCAACTAAAAAGCTACGAATGGATTACGCGAAGATCGAAATATAAAACGATAAATTGGCATCAATGGATGTGGGACCCTACAAAAGTTCGAGTAAAACAAGATTGATACAATTTTGTTTTAGTAAATGTGCGTGCTGCTGTAGTTTCACTCTGCTGTGATATGTATATGTTTTGCAAGATGGTGGTTATGTGCTTTCTGTTGGTGTGACATTGTGCTACTGCAGCTTCATAAGTGATTCCATTTGATCAGGTTAAATTTTTCCTTTGTGATAGAGTTTGTGTCTTCTTTGGATTTTGGTCTCGTTTGGCCCAGCCCACATGAGGCTTTTTTTGGTTTGGCTATTTTGTTACTCTTGTCAAAGTGAGTAAGTGGTATGGTTAGTTTGTATATTTTTGCCACTTAAGGTTTGTCTTTTATGTTTTTTTCCAGTTTTCTTCGGGTCCTTTTCTCTTTTAATTATCTTGTTTAATAGAGAGGGATGCCGTGTATTGTATTTTCGTTGCCCTTTTGGGTCTTCTATTTATTGTTGTTGCCTTTCAAAAAAAAATTATGCTAAGTTTGAAAATTAAAGTTGACATAATATGGTTTAGAACAATATAATCAAAGATCAAAGTCATTGTCAATTAAAGAAAGTAATCCATTCTTTCTATTTTTAATAATTAAATTAAAATAATTAAATAATAGACATGGTTAAGTAAACCCTAAATAGCATGTGATAGGCACCACCCTTTGCGCGATTACTCCATTTTTTGAGACCTTTAGTTCCAAAAGTAAAACTTTGTTTATAATTTCAATATTATAGATTATTGATTACAGTAATCATTATTATATTAACATGGCTAATCCAAAATTAGATATACCATGTGAAGGATAACAGTGACAATAAAACTTCGATTATTGAAGCCGATTAGTCGTCGATCTCTTAATTAGTTGTTTTTCAGATTGAGATAAGTCTATAATGATTGTGTTAAGTTACATGCTCGTATTATTAGGAGTATAATTAGATGTGATTTTAAAAACGGATTTCACTAGAAATAACATTTGTAGGCATGTTTAATATGTTTACGCACATATTAATAGATTATATTAGATATTTTTATGTACGGTTATGTTCAAAATAACCCCGAAAGTTAATATATTTGTTTTTCTTATGGTCTAATGAATTCTTTTTTTTTTTTTCCTTGACTCGAAAAGCAGTGACGGAGCCAGTGGGGGGGCTGGAGGGTGCTCGGCCCCCCCTAACAGGCGACATGCTGCAGAAATGGTGAGTGAGAAATGGTGGAGTGAAGGTAAAGTGGTAAACTGTTTGATGAAATGCTTGATGAAATGCTTCTTAGAGTAAAGTGGTAAACAGTTTATTGCATATAAACTGTTTGATGAAATGCTTCTTAGAGTAAAGTGGTAAACAGTTTATTGCATATAAACTGTTTGATGAAATGCTTCTTAGAGTTTTTTGTTTGTTTTTTGCTGAAAAGGTAAAGTGGTAGTGGTGTTTGTTACTATCGAAATTTTTTCGGCCCCCCCTACTACTCATTTCTGGCTCCGTCTCTGTCGAAAAGGTTAAATTATATAAAGCCTATAGAAAAAGTCATGTATGGGTTTGATGAAACACACGTTCAAAAAGGTAATGATTTATTTATATTTATTTTCCTATTCTAGGAATATTTTTTGGTTGTTTTTCTATATATGGTTAAAGCAAATAAAAGAAATTGTGATGCATAGTTTTATTTATTTAATTCATTTTCTCCCATGTTTATGGGGTTACACAAAAAAATGATAATTTTGAGATATAAAATACAGCGATGTATATTTGACTTCTCACTACACATTTGACATATAACAAAATTATATTTTCTAATGATTGTGCACAATTATTTAAAATCCAAAAAAAGAATTAATAATCTTTAGAAGTTGTTGTACTAATCATTCGTCTAAATCCACCTCACATTCAATGGCAAACCTAATCATGATTTATAGCTAATCGAATAACAAACTCATGTCTTCTAAGTTGCAATTAAATTTTAATTCGGTTTTCTAACTGTTTACAAATTATAATGGCATTACATAAGTCTAAGTTTAGTACGTCACTACAAAATATGTGCCTTTACTGACTGAATAAAAACGTTCACTTTCACCCTCTGACAAAGTAGTTAAAACTTTGTTGTCGGACCTTCCTATCTTTTGGACTCTTTTCGAGCCTTACCTTCTCTGGGTTTTTCTAGTGAGCTATTATTCACTTTCTCCTGTCAAAAATCAGGACCATCGAAGGATCCTTTCGGAGTATGTTCATCATAATTTATTCCTAGAGGAACGGTTTTTTGGTAGTTATAGATTAAGATGTTTTTGTATTTAAAACGTTTATCTTAGAACAAATATTTCCGACTACTTTCTGTCTAGGGTTTTACCAATGGCCATTGGTATAACGTTATCAAGGTGTGTATGTAACATGTGTATTTTCCTCTATTGAGATCCGAGCTCGAGTCCCTGAGACAAATCTAATAATATCGGTGCATTAGATATTGTGTTTATATATAAAAAAAAATGCGAGGCCCGAGTTTAGAATGAGCTAACTCACAACAATCATAGGCATTTTGAAATAACAAAGCCCATGCCCAAGTTTAGAATGGGCTAACTCCCAACAATTTGTTTATATATATATGTAAACAAGCATCAAACAGAATAATGCATGTATAAATATTCAGGTTGACACTCAATTTTTGATTATAAGATGGGTTAGTGTCATATTTACTTGTTTGTTAAGCAAACGTACTTCATAGAGAATAGACGAAAAGTCGAGGAAAACCCCCCAGTCGAATAGGGTTTCCTTTCCTAAAACTCGATCGTTCGGTTGCCTAGCTAAAATAATAACGTAAGTAACTATCTTAAGCAAGACATTTATGGAGGTGTAAGTATCTGAATACAATCAACACAACCTTTTACCCGTTTTGACTCATCGAAGATAAACAAGCTAACTTGATGAAAGTTCAACTCTACCAAAATGTTATGGTACGTGTTTATCGTCCTTCAAAAAAAAAATATTATCGTGTCGATAGACATTTAGATTAATACGTCTTTTAATCTAATGACTTGCACGTATCGATAGACATTTTTCTTCATACATCAAAGTTACTTTTCTTCATATTTATGTATAATAACTATGTAAATTTTCAAGCAGCCTGATTTCAATTATTGCAAAAAGTTATATTCGTTTGCTTTATGTAATTGAAACACTATTGGACTAAAGATAGAGATCATGAAGCATAAAGGTTAAGACACAGCCAAGAGGTCCACCTGTGGTTGCACTTATAGCCAATTTAAACCACTTGTTTCTACAATCATTTTAAAGTTATGTGTGTAACACTATTGAGTCTTTAATTAACCTAATTATCATTATGAGAAATAAGACTTTTCATTAATATTGACAATAATGGAGCAATGGGTCTTAGTTAATCATATTTTACACAAAAAAATGAACAACTAGAGGACCATTAAATTTATAAGAAAGCGATACAACGTGAGTGAATCTATAAGCGAGGTTTGATCATTGATAGTAAGTTTGGTGTAACAAATGTGAACGATATCAAAATGAGCCCGATATAAATAACCTTAGATTTATTCCTTGGGCAACATCCCTTATTTCGTTTATGATTCATCGTATCGGATTTTAATACACATGTTTGTTTGGGTAATGGGAGGATAAAGAATGTGATAAAATGCTAATTAAAAGTATTATTCCGCTAACATGGGATTAAGCTAAAGAATTTTAGGTGTAATATATACACTTGCACCTTTTAAGAATGTTCATCCTAAAAGAATAGTATCATCTAGATGTAGTTTTAGATTTTATTTTATTTGATTCCCATGCAAAATTATATCATATGTTACATGTTATTATAACATTATGAGATAGCTTAAATTAAGTAGCTAAAAGAGGTCTTGTGCATTATTGCATTTATTATTATATAGATAGTAACTCAAATTATGAATTTCGTCCCTAATTTTAAAAAGTTGCATAAATCGTTAAAGTTTAGAAATTAATTTCGTTTTTCGTGTCTAATTTCTAATTTGCACCCATAATTGCGGCAAATATTAGGGACCAGATCCGTAATTGAGGACAAACTTTAGGGACAAAATCCGTAATGGAGCAAATCTTATGGATAAAAAAGATAATTAATTTCTAAAAGTGGATAATTTATATAACTTTCTAACTTATGGACGAAATTCGTAATTTAAGATAAACTTTGGAGACGATTTTTGTAATTAACTTTTTTTTTTTTTTTTTGTTTTTTTTTTTTTTTGTAGATAATGAAAATGAGTTTAAAGTATTGTCATTTTAGTGGACTATATACAATTATATCTTGTAAAGGAAAATATTGGAAGAAATCGAATTTGTTAAAATTGGAACATGATCATAAAATTAAATAAAAACTAGTTATTTATTATAATATAAATATTGAATAAAGGAATGTATATACTATCAATTAATATATTTAATTAAATAGAAAAGAATATAACAAGTATATACCCTTAACTTTCTTCGTCTCATCAATTCATCATGCCCAAAACCCACCACTACAAATAATGCTCGCTTTGTTGCCTTGCTTTAATTGATTGGCTATTTATGAAAAGGTTAAGTCGTTTTTAGCAGAGTTATTTGCAGCGATTGTCCGTGTGATTTGTTAGAATGTACATTTTTTTTGTTTCTAAAGTTAATAACGTAGATAGTCATTGTGATTTGAAAGCTGTTACATAAATAGTCCAATTTTGGATAACATAAAAAATATGTAATCTTTTCAAAAGATAACGATTTTACCCTTTCAAATAATACACATTTGGTCCAAATTCAGAATACATCTTCACATAAAAGTTGACTAATGTAGACATATTTTTCTGACCACCATCCAAAATATGGACTTTCCAAATACCTTAAGAACGAAAATAATTTTTTAACTTAAAAAACGAAAATCACAACTTTTAACACTTGGACCATCCGCGTAACATAATTAACTCTTAACATAGATTGATTTCGTTAACAAAACAACCACGTGAATGATGCATACCAAGTGTCTAATACATACACAGAATGCAATAAGAAATGCCAAATTATACATATCCATGAATAAAACATGATAGAAAATAATAATAATGATTAATATTTCAAGCCACTATAATAGTTATAAACTATAATAGTTATAAACTTATAATATTAGAAAAGACCACTTCATTATTCAAAGTTATGTCACGTTTTGAGAACAAACGTTTATTCTTATTATGCTTTTTCGGCATTTTCACATTTTCAAAAAAACAAATTACAAAAAGTAAACCTTATAATACATTGGAACGTAAGCCCAACCATCTTTTTCAACAAACTTTGGATGTTTTTTTGACAACAAGAAACCCATGCACCCAATTGTAGTTCTTGTCATCTTTTCTATATATTTATTGCTACCTTTCAAACAGAAAAACATAAACATTACTTAGAACTCCAAATACACATAAAAAATGGAAGAAGAAATCCCCCTCAAGAAGCCGGAGACACTCATAAAAATGGCGTTAACGGAGCTAAAAACTCAACAAGCGATTGTATGTCCGTTGGTTGTGATGAACATGACATGGTTCGCTAAGATATCCATCACAACGGTGTTTCTTGGACGTCTAGGTGAGCTAGAGTTAGCTAGTGGGGCTATCGGGTTCATGTTTGCAAACGTGACCGGGTTCTCGGTGTTGAATGGTCTATGTGGCGCCATGGAACCTATTTGTGGTCAAGCTTATGGAGCCAAGAATTTTAAGCTATTACACAAGACTCTTGTCATGACGGTCTCTTTACTTCTATTAACATCACTTATTCCTTGTTTCTTGTGGGTAAATGTTGATAAAATCTTGATTTATTTTGGCCAACAAAAAGATATTTCTATTGAAGCAAAAAAGTATTTGTTTTATCTCCTTCCTGATTTGATCATCAGCTCATTCTTGTGTCCACTTAAATCTTACTTAAGTTCACAAAGCATAACGGTTCCAATCATGTTCACATCCGTTCTCGCGGTTATTCTTCATGTACCGGTTAATATTTTCCTTTCAAAAACTCGAGGTTTTGAAGGGGTTTCAATGGCCATTTGGGTAACCGATCTTGTTGTTGTCATTCTTTTAGCGCTCTATGTGGCTTTGTTGGAGTTTAGAAAGGGTGGAACATGGAAAGAAGGCGGGTGGAGTGACCATGGTTTGGGTGACTGGCTTCGGTTAGTTAAACTTTGTGGGCCGTGTTGTCTTACTACATGTCTCGAATGGTGGTGCTATGAAATTTTGGTGTTACTAACCGGTAAACTCCCAAATGCTAAACAAGCGGTTAGCATAATCGCTATTGTGCTTAACTTTGACTACTTACTTTTTGGTGTAATGCTCTCGTTAGCCACGTCTGCATCCATTCGTGTTTCAAACGAGCTTGGTGCCAACAAGGCGGGACCCGCATACAGGTCAGCCTACACTTCATTAACATTGGGTTTGATTGCGGGTTTAGTAGGTGGTGCAGTCATGGTATTGGCTAGAGGCAAGTGGGGTGTTCTATTTAGCCACGATAAGGCGATTGTGAAAGGTGCTGGGAATGCAATGATCTGGATGGGTTTGTTAGAAATAGTAAATTTCCCGTTAGCGGTTTGTGGAGGAATCGTGAGGGGAACCGCGAGGCCATTGTTAGGGACATATGCAAATGTTGCCGGATTCTATATATTAGCATTACCGTTAGGCATAGTGTTAGCTTTTAAACTTCATATGGGACTCCAAGGATTGTTACTCGGGTTCTTGGCTGGTGTATTTAGTTGTTTACTTTTGTTGTTGATTTTCATTTCGAAAATTAATTGGGACGAAGAAGCAAATAAGGCGCAATGTCTTGCTGCTGATTCGGTTAAACACGAAAACATGATCACCAAAACATGAGTAGAATGTGACATATTTCACCAAGATTGTACATTATATATTCTAGTATTTTTCTTGCAATTTTCTGTGTCAGTAACATTACTTATGGGTTTTTTTTAACCTAAAAGCCGAACCAAACCATACCGAAAATCGTAAAAGATTAGGTATCACCATCTCTAGTCCAAAGTCTAGACATTAATCAAGATAACAACCATATCATATATATGATTGTACGTGCACTATAAATTGGATAGCATTAACATTAGATATGTATAAAGTTGGGGCCACATTAGTCATTAAGCAATGAAAAACAAATAAAAATGGAAAATATGTGGGCAAGAATGGTTATACATTATTAAAGTATAATTACACTATGATTCCACTACATTAACCTTTTTAATTGATACTAGTATTTATTAAAAGAACTCAATCATGAGAAAAGTATATATCAAGAATCCAAAATTGGCTTTTTTAAGAGTAAGAAATGGTACTTTCCTAACTCATAATTCCAGTGCATTGATTCTCTTTCTACAAGACGATAATCGAAATCATATGTCATAGGGTGAATATTCAAGGTGTGTTTGATCGATGGGTATGCTAATGAGAAAATAAGTTTGATTACTATTCAGTTATATGGTTAGTAGATTTTCTTTTTCATGATTCAAAATTAGACATACCTTATAAGGGAGAACCCCAAAATCATACTAGTTAATGGGTTTAGAAACTCATTCTTAATCTCATTAAAAGCTAAACTCGTATGATTCTCATTATCAAACCAAACACATCCTTAGTTCAAGTTGTAAAGCTTGTAGAAACCAATTACTTAGCAATTCTCCTAATCGTTACAATAACTTTATTTGAAGACTGATATCAGTTAAAGAAAAGCAAATCTAATCAGATTATAATATCTAGTAATATTTGACTAACAAACTATTAAGCTAAATATTTTTAATAACTCCTTAAATAATATTATCGTGAATATTTTATTTTGATATGCGATTTGATAACCACATCTCTATAGGCTGTGGATAAAAAACTTTCGACTGTAATTTTATTTAAATATTCTTAACCCACTTTTTTTTTTTTTTTGTTTAATTGTTTTCTTCAAAGTCAATTTTATTCCATTTTTTTAGATAATAAAATCGGTAAAACATAAAACAAAAACCCAGCCCCGCACTACAACAAAAGTGGTCTTTTAGGACGCTTGTTACCGTCCTAAAATGTTACTTTATGAGACTTTTAGTCTAATAGGACCAGTGCCAAAAGTGTCTTATATAAAGGCGTTGTATAAACTTGTAGGACGCTTTTAGGCATCCTAATAAACACCAATACTATGAAACAAAACTTAAGGTCCCATCAAATATTTTATAAAACATAAAATGTGTCCTAACACATTGCTAAATAGGATGCCTTTTGTTGTTGTAATATACTATTATGTTTTGAGACACATATTAACGTCCTAAAAAATATATTTATAGGATGAATATATGTTATATTAATAGTTTTATAAGGACTAAGAAAAGGGTCATAAAAGATAAGTGTATCATATAGTTTTAGGACCAAATTTAATGTCCTTATAAAAAGTCTCCTATATAATGAAACACAACATTTTGTTTTATTAAGACAATTACATAACATTGATAGCATCCTAACATATTATATTATAGGACACTTCTTTTGTTGTAACACATTTCTCTACATTCCTTTTAGGACGATTAAAAGCGTCCTAAGAATTGTCCCAAATTGAACACAAACCTAAATTATTAATAATTTTGATATATAATGTTCACAAACCATGTCTCTGAATCTTATTCAGTAGATTAGAGGCATGAAATTCCCATTTTAAACAAGTTACTTTCATACAAAAGTTCTTAACATGATTAAGTCATAAAACAAACCTAATAAGGTCTCATAACATAAACCATAATAAGGTCTTATAACATAAACCACAATAAGGTCGTAGAAGAGTTACAAGGTAATTTAAAACTGATAAAAACAAAAAACAAATGAGACGTCAATAAGCCACCTGCATCATTCTAAGGCACCAAGGTAATTCCAAAATAATAAGAAACAAACTAGTTGTTGCTTTCATCATGCATCCATAGGTGCCACCTAGAAATGGAAAATTTATATATAAGTATAAAATTCCATGTTTAATAAACCTTGATGTAACAATACACATATCACAAGTTTAAAAGGAATGACATACTGATATGAAAGGGCAAGGCCACGCAACAGTTGCACCAACAACGTCTTCAACTGTGACAATGAATCCATACGGTCTAACCAAGCGTTCATTCAGATTTCGTTATGAAACTTCTACTAAATATCCTCGCTGAATTCAGATTTCACAGATTAACTCTATTTTTGTAACAAAATAAATCTACTCTTTCAATAATTACTTACAACGGTTTATCATTAATTTGTTTTCGTCTAAAATCAAAATATAGCTAAGAAGAGAGTAAAATAAGAAGTAAACCTTGAATGATTCTATATGTTTCCAATGCAATAGAACCAATGGGGTTGCACCATCACTCAATACTTTTCCAAATAAATTTTGCAGTTGATGCCACACTTGCAGCCACATTGACTGGATAAGAAAACCTAAATACCAGATGATTACTCTCATAAAACAGCATAGATAAATGACTCACTTACAATGTAATGCTATGCGAGCCATAAATTTGTTTTCCGATAAGCTCACCTAGATTCAGATCCACCGTTACCTATTAAAAGTGTTTTGTGATTTTCATCTATAAGCTTGTTCATATGAGCTGATCCTGTAACATATGAATAGTTGCAATTCAAGACATGCTTTTATCAACAGATTGTTAATTCTTTCTTAAAAGTAGATAGAATGATGAACCGAAAGGTTGAAACATACCTTAGCTATGTTCTCGATTTTATCGAACTAGGAGATATATGCCTCAATGTCATGGATTGATACCACAGCTGATGCAACAGTTAGTTACGAGCACCAATAACCTTTTTCACGTTACCTAAATTAAATTTAACTTTAAAGTTGACACATACCTGATCCTTTGTTTTGACTAGTGTACTGACTCTTTTTCTAATGGCCAAACCCTATATTAAAGCTACTCATAAAGAAAATACACCAACTCGAATGATAAAAGTTAAAAACGTCAAAAACGTTAATTAAAAGAAGATACCTTTAGGTTTATATGGGTTCCTTCCTTATCTTTGTTTCGTTTGTGGACTTGAGAAACCTTCCTTATCTTTGTTTCGTTTGTGGACTTGAGAAACATACGCAAGAATATAATGGGGAACATGTGATTCTAAAGTTATATAAAAGTCGTTCTATGCAATCTGGAGATGCTCGTTAAAGAAGTCCTAAATCATAATACAATCACTCAATCATGTATATCTCTAGATAATAAAAATATAATTAACTACAAGATATGGAACAAACCCGCATAAAAACATATGGGTCATCACTCCAACGGTCCAACCCTTCTCATTATGGGGAATATCTCGTTTATCAGAGTTGAAACTAAATCCGGTTCAGTAGGATAGTCGGCAAATAATAAATCGGATGCCTGAAATAAAACAACTTTAATTTCACTCTCATAAAATCACTCCTTATCTATTTTTCCAGAAAGTCAAAATAAGCTTAGCAGTACAACTAACATTACACCGAAGCAACATCAATAAACTTTTTGACCTAATTGTTCTCCAATTCGAGTTCAATATTTGAAATCCCCAAATTCAGTCAAAACGAGCATCCAAATAATTTATACAAGACTCCACATATTTATGTAATAAAATTGATATAAGCATGAGAGAGAGAAGGTGTGAATACGTACAGATAAAAGGAAACCGTAATTGATACAGACGGCAACGATGATGTGAGGCGGCGATGGAATGGTGTAGACGGAGTTAGTGCAGGTAGCGGCGATGGTGCGGACGCGGTGGTGCAGGTGGCAGAAATGGTGCCGGTGGCGGCGATGACGCGGACGCGGTGGTGCCCGTAGCTAAGGCGATGCGAAGAATGACGAGATTTGAAAATGGAATAGGGTAGTAACTGTATTTAAAATATTAAAAAAGAAGTTGTACACTTTTATTTGTGTATAAACGTGTTAATGTAGTAATTGTGAAAACTATAAAATGGTTTATTAATATGTGAATAACTTATAAAAAAAATGTTAAATATATTTAATTAAATTTAATATAGAAGATAAAAGACATTAACTTAGAGACATTTTTAACACTTTTCTTGATAATCCATAAATTGTTATCACGTTGTTAACAACATGTTTTAGGAGACCATTAAAGTTACGACCTCTATTGCAACAAGTTTGAAGACGTCACTAATTCAGTGTTGCGTAACGATGTGTTTTCCAGAGTTTCAAATTTAGCGACATAGTCAGCGATATGTATCAGCAAGTCGCAAATTCGACGACATCCTTAGCGGCATATATTAGCAAGTCGCGACTTCAGCGACATAGTTAGAGTCATGTCAAGTATGACGCAACATCAGGAACTTACTTAGCGACATCGTTAGAGGCATGTCTAGTATGTCGCAACATTAGGAACTTACTTAGCGACAAAATTGCCGACATTGATATTTAGAAATATATTTTGCGATATGAGTGGCGACCCCAACCACACATACGTAGCTAAAAATGTCCTAATTACGACTTTCCACCCTTTTTCAACACTGTATTCAACATAAAACACCTGTTGTGCTTGAGAAGCTAGAATAAAAGGCTCATTATGAGGCTTTAATCCATTGAAATTGAGTAGAGTAACACCAAAGGTCACATACTTTGACCCGTTATCCAACCCATCCATTTTTCAGCTCTAAAATAAAGTAAACTTAGGCTTCTTTTTCTTTCTAATTCTTTTTGTATTTATGTACCTCTTCATTCCTCTTAATTGTCTTTTATAAGTGGAGTTCAATTTGAAACACATAGTTAAAGTGGTAAAATGACCCGGTCAAAAAGATAGTCAAAGCGGATTGTGTGAAACATATGAAGCTTGAAGGTTTTACTTATTTGTTTTGATATAGCTCCCCGCTTTTTTCATGAGTTTATAATTTCATAAACGTTACAGTATCTATTTTGTAACATAAAATTTTATTAATCGTAATTTTGTTTGATCAATTGTTAAACATGTAGAAACATGTTTAGATGTTAATCTTTAAACAAAGTGATTATAAAGGTGATAGTATGAAAGTTTACCAATTAATGTTATTATACATTTTAATGTTTCTGTATCATTATTTTTCATATATTTTTCCGTGCTACCGCGGGTATTAAGCTAGTTTCATAATAAAACCCTTGTGGATAAGCGTTTTATAAAACATAATATAATACGACTTATTTGTCAAGTGTCCTATATATTATTTCGTAATAAAACCCTTGTGGATAACCGTTTCATAAAACATAATATAATATGACTTATTTGTCAAATGTCCTATTATGTTTGATTATGTTAAGACCATAACTAATAAACATCCTATAAAACCTAATATAATAGGACGTGTGTCTAATGTGTCATTTTAGGTTACACCATAATAAGACTCTAAAAAATAAACGTCATATAAACTTGATTTTAGGACCTACATTTTAATTGTTCTATTATGTTCTATCATAAAAGGACATAAAAACTAACCCGTCCTATTAGATATTTTATCGGGACAGTATCTTTAAAGCGTCCCAAAGAAAGGGTCCCAAAAACCCATTTTTCTTGTAGTGCCGCCACTCCAAATCTTTATTTCTAACAAGAACTATAAATAAAAACCAGTCGATTCGATTTCAAACTATATAAGCAAACCGAGAACTCCAGTCGTTTCATCAAAGATATTTGGATCCCTAATCCATTGCCAATGGTACTCTTGAAAATTGTTTTGCATTTGAGGTTTCAATATGTGTACGTGGTAGTTTATTAGTTGCTTGCACCATTGAATATAATTTTGCATTAAAGTTCCAGTATTTATGATAATAGTGTTTATGATAGATTGTAATTGACAGAAATACAAAATGAAGTAAAAATTGAAAATGAAATATTAAATTATTAGTTACCATCTTGAAAAAATTGAAAGGTGGATTTTTTAAATAAATGGAGATTAACAAACGTGGGATAGGAAAATTTTAAAAGGATAGAAGTTTTTAGCCACAACCTATAACCTATAGGCAATGATTATCAAATCCCTTTTGATATATATGAAAAATGATATTATTCATTGATTCTACTTCATATCATATATATGGATCTTTACTTTTAATATTAAATTTAAAGTATATTTATTAAAATACTCTAACTTGTCATCTAATAATATTTGAATTTTAACGACTTTTTACAACCCCTGTACACTTTTTCATAATATTAAACTATAATTTGAAAAATTATTATACTACTCTAATTATAAGATAAAATCCGTATCCACATATATTTTTTTCTCCACACTTTTATAATATGTGTAGTTTTCTTATTGATTTATTCACACTTTTAAATGTATACAAAAATATTACATTAATAAGTGTACATAAATGTGTAAAACCCCAAAAGTTACACATTTTTAATTGTTTAAAACGATACACACACTTAAAATTATGTAAAAATTATAACTTTTTAATCCACATTTTAAAATGAAAAAAAAAGTTTGAAACAACTAATTTCTACACGCTTTTAAAAAGTGTAGAGAAATTAGGTGATAAAAGAATTTCTAAGTGTGTATATTTTTTAAACAACTAACAATGGATAAATTTAGAAGATTTTGCATATTTTTCACATTTATTAATGTAATAATTTTGTATATACTAAAAATGTGAATAAATCAGCAAAACATTTAGAAAATTTCTAGAAACGTGAAGAAAAAATGTGAGTAAATAATATTCTTTCTATAGTGTCTTCATTTGTTTCTTTGACTCGATATTATTTTGCAAAACCTATTTTTTCCTAACAACTTTTACTATTTTCAAAAAACATACTTTATTCAATTTTATACAACTTATATTTAAATAAAATAAAGTAATATTTAAGTATCTTCCCTAAAAATATTTTGATTTTAACTTGAAAATTTACTTTTTACGATCATTTCTTATGTATTTTATATATTCAATCATACATTTAGATAATAATTGAATACTGATAACCGTATACCCCTTCAAAAAAAAACCGGTAATAGCCAGAAAGCCTCTCAACCTCATGTTTTCATATCATGATATCGGATCCCTTAGCTCCATCCAACCAGAGTTGTGGCGCATAGGTCAATTTTATACATTAACAAATATATCAAAACTAATTGTTTATTTGGTGATTACATATAACTTTTCCTTTCATAACATACCTTGTATTTTATAGCTAGTAAAGTTGTTTATGAAAACAATTATTATGTTTAATTTGTTTTCGGATAACCTAAACATCATTAGCTTGAATTCAAATTAAACTTAAGAGTTTAATTATGAATTATGAAAAAATTAGCAAAGATGAATCATGAAAGTATGAGTTTATCATAGACTTAAAAGTAACTATATATAAAGTTTTGCTCATGACGTTTATTCTATTTTGCTACGTACCCAAATGAAGTTTTTCCCATCTCTCTATATATGTATTCCTAGCTTTCATTGAGAACAATAAAAACTTTAGTTAGAACTGCAAATAGCCATAAAAAAATGGAAGAAGAAATCCCAAACCAACGGCCGGAAAAACTCATCAAAATGGCACTGTCGGAGCTTAAGATGCAACAAGCGATTGTGTGTCCATTGGCGGTGATGAACTTGACATGGTTCATAAAGTTAACCATAACAACAGTGTTTCTTGGTCGGTTAGGAGAACTCCAGTTAGCCAGTGGGGCACTTGGGTACATGTTTGCTAACATGACCGGTTTCTCAGTCTTGAGTGGTCTATCTGGTGCTATGGAGCCCATTTGTGGTCAAGCTTATGGAGCCAAGAACTTTAAGCTACTTCACAAGACTCTTGTCATGATGATTTTGTTGCTCTTATTAACATCAGTTTTTTCGGGTTTCTTGTGGCTTAATGTTGATAAAATCTTGACTTATTTTGGCCAACAACCTGATATTTCTATTAAAGCAAGGAAGTATTTGTTTTATCTCCTTCCGGATTTAATCATCAACTCGTTCTTGGGTCCTCTTAAATCATACTTGAGTTCACAAAGTATAACGCTCCCAATCATGTTCACTTCCGTTCTCGCGGTGATTCTTCATGTACCCATTAACATCTTCCTTTCAAATACTCGAGGTTTTGAAGGGGTTTCAATGGTTATATGGATCACTGATCTTGTATTTTCATTATTCTTGCGGTCTATGTGGCGTTTTTGGAGTTTAGAAAGGATGGAACATGGAAAGAAGGTGGTTGGACTGAACAAGGCTTAGCTGACTGGGTTCAGTTACTAAAACTTTGTGGGCCGTGTTGCCTTACTACATGTCTCGAATGGTGGTGCTATGAAATTTTGGTGTTACTAACCGGGAAACTCACTAACCCTAAACAGGCGGTTAGCATAGTCACGATTGTGCTCAACTTTGACTACTTACTTTTTGGTGTAATGCTTTCATTAGGCACGTGTACGTCCGTTCGTGTTTCAAACGAGCTCGGAGCGAATAGGGCGGGACCAGCGTACAGGTCAGCATACACTTCATTGGCATTTGGCTCATTGATAGGTTTACTAGGTGGTGCGGCCATGATGCTGGCTAGAAACAAGTGGGGTTGTCTATTTAGCCATAATAAGGCAATCGTGAAAGGCGCAGGGAATGGAATGATTTGGATGAGTTTGATAGAGGTCGTGAATTTCCCTTTGTCGGTTTGTAGTGGGATCGTGAGGGGAACCGCTAGACCGTGGTTGGGAACATATGCAAACATCGCGGGATTTTATATATTAGCAATGCCTTTATGCGTAATTTTAGGCTTTAAGCTTCATATGGGACTCCGAGGACTGTTACTAGGGTTTTTAGCAGGTGTGTTTAGTTGTTTTGTTTTGTTATTAGTGTTCATTTCGAGACTTAATTGGGACGAAGAAGCAAGTAAGGCACAACAACTTGTTGCTGATTCGGTTAAAGATGATAACATCCCTAAAACATGAGTAAAATGAGACACATTACCACCAAGATTGTACATTATATATTGAAGTATTATTTTTTTCTTAAGAACAAGTATTATTTCGAGTCTTATAATTTATCAAATAACTCCAGATGCACCATATCCATATGAGTGTGCAATCAAATTAATTAGGATCGCATAAAGTATGGCCACATTAGTCATTACACTATGATCCCACTAAATTATACCCTTTTAAGTGCAACATGACTCGTTAACTAATCAAGATTATCCAACATTCACCCCCATAATCTTAATGATCTTGACCCATTTCTTCATCACAATAAAATCCGTTACATTTCTTGCTAAACTTTCTAAGTAAAAAAAGCGATATTGATCTCGTTCTTGCTTCTTTTTTTCTCACCTCTTGCTACTTTCTTTCATGCTTTCTTGCTTATGATTCTTGCTACTTGCCTCTCTTGTTTCTTGCTACTTGCTATAACTTGCTTTTGCTTCTTTCTTCCGATCTTCAATTTTGATCAGCCTGTATAAAGAAAGAAACACAAAGCTATCAACACCTTTGCAATCAACGTGATCCAAGAATGTAACCTGCATAAAAACATAGCAAGTCACACAAGTTTGACACTACCTTTCAACAATCAGGTTTCCAATCAACTAAATGGCCTCTCTGGCACTTTTATAGGTATAAACCCATTTCCGTGCCACAGTTGTGAGACCTTATTCGTTCTTGTACATGACTACATTCAAATTACTTCTATGACATTTATTCGCGTAATTATTCTTGATATCCAAAAAATTATTTACCTTAAATTCTTGATTAATGAATATTCCTTTATCTTTAGTGTCACGTGGTGAATTCTCATATTCACGACATGACTCCAAGATTTTTTCATTTTTCGACGATTTGCTTAATTTCTTTTTTTGTTTGCTCTCCTTTCGTCTTCCAAACTCCTAAAAATGTAAATAAGAAATATTAAGTCTATTAAATAGCAACTAACTTGGTCAACCTATATTCAAGTAATATCTAAAGTGAAACTATTATTTGAAACATACATAAACTTAACTATTTTGTTTTGATGTCATACCTTAGTAACCGGTTCCTTCCTTTTTAGTATAACATAAAAAATGTTTTTTCAAAAATAAAAAGCAACAACCAACAATAGGGTTCGAACACGTGACCTCCAAGTGTTTGCCATCAAACCCAAAAGCGATATTTTACATGTTTTAAAACATTACACATATATGAAATAAATTATTTGAGCTCATATTTGTATATATGAAAAAGTAGCTAAAACGTGTAAATATCACCTAAAAACACATGTATAACTCACCGTTTGTATTTGTCCCCTCATTCTTAAATTGCATCATTTTCATGAATCCTCACTGCAAACTAAAGTGAGATCTTTATCTAGATTTTTGATTCACTCACCGATATGCCGTTATTAATATTATTTTCAGTAATCCAATACCCCACTATTGTACGTGTCTGTATACTTTAAACATAGGATCGGGACAATGCTTAACAAGATAAAATGTTAAAACGTTTCCATGCACCAAAATGTAGTTCTCCCCCTATCTCTATATATAAGTATTGCTAGCATTCATTGACAACAAATTTAACAAAATACTTTGTTAGAACTACAAATAGCCATAAAAACAAATGGAAGAAGTTATCCCCAACCAACGGCCAGTAAAACTCATGAGAATGGTGATGTTGGAGATGAAAACTCAACAAGCGATAGCGTGTCCCTTGATGATAATGAACTTGACATGGTTCGCCAAGATATCCATAACAACAGTGTTTCTTGGTCGGCTTGGTGAGCTCGAGTTGGCTAGTGGGGCTCTTGGGTTCATATATGCAAACATGACCGGGTTCTCGGTGTTGAATGGTCTATGTGGTGCCATGGAACCCATTTGTGGTCAAGCTTATGGAGCCAAGAATTTTAAGCTATTACACAAGACTCTTGTCATGATGGTTTCTTTACTTTTATTAACATCACTTGTTCCTTGTTTATTATGGCTAAATGTTGATAAAATCTTGACTTATGTTGGTCAACAAAAAGATATTTCTATTCAAGTAAAGAAGTACTTGTTTTATCTCCTTCCTGATTTGATCATCACCTCATTCTTTTCTCCTCTTAAATCTTACTTGAGTTCACAAAACGTAACGGTTCCGATCATGGTCACTTCTGTACTTGCGGTGGTTCTTCATGTACCGCTTAACGTCTTCCTAACAAAAATTCGAGGTTTTGAGGGGGCTGCGATGTCTATCTGGATCACCGACCTAGTAAATGTCATTCTGCTAGGGGTATATGTTGTGGTGGTGGAGTTCAGAAAGGGCAGAACATGGAAAGAAGGGGGGTGGAGTGAACAAGGTTTGAATGAGTGGGTTCAGTTACTAAAACTTTGTGGGCCGTGTTGCCTTGCTACTTGTCTCGAATGGTGGTGCTATGAAATTGTGGTATTGCTAACTGGAAAGCTCCCAAACCCTAAAGAGTCGGTTAGCATAATCGCGATCGTGCTTAACTTTGAGAACTTGTTTTATGCTATATTGTTTTCGTTGGGCATGAGTGCATCCATTCGTGTTTCAAACGAGCTCGGTGCTAACCGTTCTATACACGCATATAGGTCGGCATATACATCCTTGGTGTTTGGTTCGGCTGCGGGTTTAATTGGTGGTGCGGTCATGTTGTTGGTTAGAGGCAGATGGGGTGGTCTGTTTAGCCATAATAAGGCGATTGTGAAAGGTGTAGACAATGGAATGATATGGATGGGTTTGACAGATGTGCTGAATTTCCCTTTGGCGGTTTGTGGTGGGATCGCGAGGGGAACCGCTAGGCCATGGTTGGGAACATATGCAAATGCGGCAGGGTTCTATATATTAGCATTGCCTTTAGGCATGATTTTAGGGTTTAAACTTCACATGGGACTCCGAGGATTGTTGATCGGGTTATTGGCTGGTGTGTTTTGTTGCTTACTTTTGTTATTAGTGTTCATTTTGAGAATTAATTGGGACGAAGAAGCACGCAAGGCACAACAACTTGTTGATTCGGTTAAAGATGAAAACATCAGCAACACATGAGCAAACTTTCGACACATTGCACCAAGACTCTACATTATATCTTCTAGTATCTTCTTTGCAGTTTTGAAAATTTCTCAATAAATAACAATGTAACATTACCAGTAGGTTTTTTCACCCCAAAAGTCGAACCAAACCAAACCGCTAATGAATGAGGGTTTAGCTAACTTGTGGCCTAAAAGCACGTGTTAATTTGCTTTTAATAAGCCCGTATTAACCGACCCCATCTCGTCAATATAAGGGTTATACGAGTTCAGATAAGTTAAATGCCTACTAACTGAGTTCAAGTCCTGTGGTTTAGTTCTGAAGTGTGTCAAGTCGGTGTTTCATGGTTTTGATGTTGTAGCTTGCAACTAATCATTAGCGTAACAATTAGATCTTTTGTATCTCCTAATCAATATAATCAACGGTAGTATGCATGACTCTCAAAAGTCAACCTGATAAACATGAACCGGATGCTAACTCGGATTGTAGGCATTTCAAGAACCGTACAATAAGGGGACATAAATGAAGTTATCGCAACTTGAACAGTATTTACCAAATTAAATGGTGATTCATTATGAATGAAAAGAGTCGAGTGATAACAAGCAATGCAAGTTAACAAAGTTGTTAATCTTCAACAAATCCAGGTTTAGAAATTAAAGAGTGAAGTTGTTCTGCTTTTTCATCATTAAAACCGAGAGTGGCCATTATTGTGTGTCCTGCTGCTTCTTTTTGGTACCATACTCCAAGAAGCAGGTGAGACGTGGTAATTTCTCCATCGTCACCTAAATGTATAGCATATAGTTCAAAGAATGACTAACAAATATAAAATGCACATCCAAAAATATCCTACTTTTCGTCTAAATGGAAACTAGTGATTTGAATGTTGTTCCTAAATTCTCCAAAAATATGGCGTTAAATTCATTCTAAATTAATAACTATAGACCTTTTTATAATAATGAAGTAGCAAGAAAGCTCGCGAAACATACAAGAAAACAACTTTAAATATAGAAACTTACCTGATTTGAGTTTCTCATCAACAGCCCAATCAAGTGCTTTTTGAGCCGCTTCAGTTAGAGGAGGATGCTCGGGACTGTAAAAGAAATAATCAGGTTTCCCAATCAACTTAATGGCCTCCTCTCGCACTTTCATAAGTGTAAACCCATTCGCACGCAACAGTTTTGAAGCCTTATTGGTTCCTGTACATTTCCAAATTCAAAAAAATTATTTACCTTAATGTTCAATTGCTACTAAGACGTTTATTCGCGTAATCACCTTCAAAACGCACAAACAAACACCCTTAATTCTAAAATGGTATACGACACTACTAGGCGCTCCCATAAACCAGTCTCACAGCCAACATGAGTGAGGTAAATCAAATGTCACAGGACATGTGGGTGGTGCGCAGGTTTGAACCTGACACCTCCACTACAGTTTACGTAAGTCTAAAATGCATATTCTTAACATACAATCGATATCGAAACTATACAAAAACACAATGTGCATAAGATAGGGAAATGAGACTAACCCTCAACTAAAATTCCCATCAAAATTGCTTCGGTACCCGTAGTCGAAAACTTAAGCTTCCTAGCTTCCAATTCACCCATTGCAAATGACTTTATTCCTTTCAATGACCACCTAACATAATATCAAATTTCACCCCCAAATTCATTCACTAAAAAAGAAAAAAAGAAAAAAAACTTACTTGGGACCATTTTCAGTCAAATTAACCCTCTCTGAATTTCTGCAACAAAAAAAAAACTTTATTTAAAATACCCAAATCTTTAATTTAATAATTTAATTTTATATATATATATATAAGAAAAAAAAAAAAAAAAAAAAGAAGATTACCCAGTTGGTAGACTAAAGGAAACAGTAGCGGAAACGGGTCGGGTTTTGGGTAAACAGGGTCGGATCTTGGATACTTGAAGTGGGAATTTGGTAATTCCTAACCATTGAGTTTGTAATTTGTGAGTGGTAATAATTTGTGGATTTGGTGAAAACGGGTCGGGTTTAATGGAATGGATATGGGTAATTCGGGTTGAAGTAGTAGCTGATGAAAATAGTGTGTGAGAAGCCATTTTGGGTGAAATTAAGCTAATGTTAGATCAACAATTTGGATAGGGGAAGAACAAATGGAAACATGAAACGATGTCGTTTATGGATTTGGGTTTGTCAATTTAGGGCTTTACATAGGGCCAAAAATAAAAGGCCAAATCAAAAGTTGATAGGGCTTGTTATATTCTATATCCTTATGTTATACATGAATTTCATTTTGTGTGTGGGTATGGTCATTGTCATTCAGAGATTCATGCAATTAATAAGTTAAACACATTGCATAAATTATATATAATAGAGACGATATTCATATAAAAGGTTTATTACAGAGACTGCTTCTGCAGTTTCTATAAATGTTGGGAAGAAATTACAATATTATCGAATCATAAGGAAGGTTTACGAGATTTTAAAGGGCATTGATGATTTGTTTTGTAATTCGTTTTTACGAGCCAACTTTGGCGTTTCGTATTAGTTTGCATTATAGCAATAGTGAAGCCATGATTTTCTATCAAAGAGGTTTTAAGGGGCAGTAATATATTAGTTGAGATTATTTGAACTTTGCTAAAAAAAATACATTAAATCAAGTCTCGTTGAAAGGGGATGTGATAGTATGTTGTTATTTATTGTTTTGTTCTCAAATATAATATAGTATGCTATTGCGTATCTCGGGTTTTCTATTAATGAGAGATCGAGCATTTACAAAAGATTTGGAGGGTCAAATACAATGTATCTCTATACACACTCGAGGTATACCATGAGGAATGAGACTTGATCATAAATGAAAATGATTTAATGTTGTCTTTTGTTGTTGGTGCATCATTTCATGTTTCCATGGAGTTCTTGCTTTCCCACCAGCAAAGCTTTAAATTCTCATATCAACTTGATTCATTAAGCAAGGATTACATGATTTTAATATCTCAAATAAAGCCGTCTCTATAATGACCTAGCAGTAAGACGTATCGTCATTCTTCTACGAGTATGGGTTAAAACATCTATAGATAAACATCAAGATGTTATTTAGGCTTCGTACATTAAATTTTAAAAAGTTCGTTTTTCTCAAATAATCTGAATAAGGATCTTTTAAAAGATTAACCTTCTCTTAGCCATGTTTTAAAATTGAAGAAATGACAAAATAAAAACGTTAATATTTTCATCCTTTTTGCATGAGTAAAGTTAGGTGTTGTTTACGTAAATGCATCATATAAAACATATTCACGTTAATTATTATAGATGATTAAAGTTAATACGTGTCTCATTTAAAACCCTCATAATAAAATAAAATAGAAACTTTGGTATAAATTTATCATAGAAAGTGATTTGATTTTAGCTTATGCTTGTTATGTTCTTTTTTGCATTTATAATATAAGATGAGTTTTAAATAAACACCAATATTTTAACTATAGAAAGTGGAAAACGTTTGGTAGAGTTAAGTAAAATGGGACCCTATTTAACTTATAAGTTAAGCCACTTTATTAGAGAATATTTAACTTTGCCTACTCCCTACGTTTTCTACACATTTAATTTGTCCAATCAC
This sequence comes from Senecio squalidus, assembly GCA_910822075.1. Taxonomy (NCBI): domain Eukaryota; kingdom Viridiplantae; phylum Streptophyta; class Magnoliopsida; order Asterales; family Asteraceae; genus Senecio; species Senecio squalidus. The sequence goes on from CAJVGC010000582.1 coordinate 14,203,661, forward strand.
CATATAACTAAATGTATCAAAGGGGTTGGTTTTAACTATTTATGAAATATATATCTCTTTGTATTGAGATCGAGAATAAGAGTTTTGTTAAAGACAAATATAACTGATCATATAATTGTTTTTCTTTTAATTGTAGTTGAAAATTTTGGGTACGGTAAATAGACATTCTTTTTCCAAATTTATTAAGTCCAATGAACAAATTGATACGTCTAACCAAATTAATATATGTGTCCGACTTGGGTTCAAGTTCTCGACAAGGATACCTAAATGGTAAAAGATAATTTCGTGACAAAGAACCCATTCCATCACAAACTCTTTTGTCGGGGATTCATTAACTAATACTAAAATGAAATAGAAAGACAAATTGGAAAATTGGATTATGGTTTCTTAGATAATTTCTTTAATCGTGTATGAAATTTATTTTCTCAATAAAATATTTCGTCCCAATTATCTTGTCTTTTGGTTACCACGAACTTTAAATGGGATAATTCAAGAAATGACAATTAGTGTTCAATGCAATAGAATCACTAATCAAAACAAATAACAATTTGTTGAATTTGTTATAATGATATTTTAGAAAGACCAAATGATGAGGTTCAATCATTCCACAAATGATTTCTATTTATAATAGACAAATGAAAAGTTGTGAATTTTAGTGAAAAATCACAATCTTTTATGAAAGGTTTCACTATGTAATAAATAGTTACACCTTTTACTATATATACATATAGTAATATTGGTGAATCATTACATCTTTTACCATTCAATATACCCAAAATCAAATTAACTTATACGAGTGTGCACTCCGGCTTAACCCGTAATAAAGCTTAATTTAAAATCTCTTTGGTCTCGATAAATCTCAATTATACTAAAATTACCGACACAATAAACTACTATGTATCTCTTTGCATTGTTTTGTCCCGGATACTTTCACCTCATAATAAGGTTTTTAACGTTGTATAAAGATTATTGTCACATCCTTTCTAAAACTCTTATGAATCTTCCGAATATAAAGATTTTGATATATGATAAAATCAAAACACAAACTTATAAAAGAAAGTTACTTGATACTGCAAAAGAAAAACTATTGGCTTGCCTACTAAAATATCTTGGGCTTGATGTTGTTCGACTCGTTTCATACACCTGCTCTGATAGTCGAGATTTCTAAAAACGTTATCTTATACCCAAGATCTCGAACCCACGTTAAAGAGTTGGTTGCACAAAGTGTCTTTCGAACTTGGAGCCTAGTCAATGAGAGAAACTTTTTGTGCGAATATCATCTATAATTTATTCAGTTACAAACACAGTCAACGTGATATATTTGTGTAATTCCTTACTAGATTTTTGTAGTAACTACATGGGTTGGTTGTTATGTAAATGGGAAAAAAAACGACCAATCAAAACATTTAAAAATATGTGTGTCGATCCGACTTGGGTTCAAGCTCTCGACAAGGATATCTAAATGGTAAAAGATAATCTCATGACAAAGAACCCATTCCATTACAAACTCTTTTGTCGGGGATCACTTAACAAGTGATGAAATGAAAAAATTAAAAAAACTACTCTCAATCTCTTTGTACCATTTTGATCCAAATACTATATATCTTATATATCTTGTTAACATCTTACAAAGTTAATTGTCATATCATTTTAAAAATATCTAATTTAAAATCGTAATTACAAGATTCAGATAAATAACAAAACTAAAACACAAAATAAAAAACAGATAATAAGTCGTTTCCCCCTTATTTTTTTTATTTTTTTGTTTGCTCTTCTACATGTCCATTTTCCGTCTCGATTAAATTTGTTGTTCAACACGGATGGTACACTTGGCATGATTGGTGATACTTTAGAAGAGTCTAACGACATCTGCAAGATCTCATAAATGTGTTAAAATTTTATAACTAATTTTTAAATACATTTAGAAGATGTTTGTTTTAGCTTATGCAGCTTATGAGTTTATTAGTTTATATAACAAAAATAAGCACATCTAAAAAGTTTGCTAGAGCTTATAAACTTAAGTTTATAGGCTTATCTAAAAGGATTTTCATATAATCATTTTTTTTTGGTTTAGAGGCTTATCAAAGTTTAAGTTTTGTTATAATCTAATAAGCTCATAAACTAATACATACACATCTCAAAAATTTATAAACTTATAAATTTTAAGCGATAAACTACTTATAAATAATAAACCTAAATTTATCAGACCCAGGAGCTAATACAAATAAGACACGAGGACATCTTTTCAATAGTCCAAAGAGTTGCTCTAATATGGATGGAAAGCCGTTGCAATCGGTCAAATATAAATTGGAAGTCTTTGCTTCTTGATCCTAAAACCCTCACTCCCGACAAATTGGCGTCGTGGTCTAGAATTTTCCTTTGTTACGGTGTTCTTTTATTATTATTTTGGTATTTGATTGTTCTCCTTCTCAAAGTTATTTCATATAGTCTATCATTTAATTTAGATTTTTAATTTATTTCTTTGTTCTTTGAAAATAAAAAGCCTAAACTTTGAGAAAAAACTTTTACAAATACTTTCTTGTTACATTTGATTATATTCATTATTTTTACTCATGTTGTACTAGATTTTTGAAGATTAGTAAATGTAAAAAAGCAACCAATAAAAAGACATAGGGGTATTTGTTTGGGTATATATATAAGGCTTATGGTTTATTAACATTTTGACTTATTTTTATATGTCCGAATTTTTCGGTTTATGTAACCATTTATTGGCTTATTACTGTTTATTTTGTCATAATACACAGTAATAAGCCCATAAACACTTATATAAACCGAAAATCCAACCTTATAAAAAATAAGCCGAAACGTGAATAAATCATAAACCGCTTATATAAGCGCAAACAAACTTAATTTTCAAAAATTGAAAATCAGACTGCAAGAGACACATGTGTCACTCTTTTTCTTTCCTATTTTTGAGTTTGCCGCCAATTATCTACCGGTCAGTCAAAAAGCATATAATCCACGCCACATTTGGCGGTATTTCTCATGTAAAAAAGCTGTCAAAATTACATATATATGAGCTGTCATCCACCACAACTTCTTTCCCATGGGTCCCACACGACAATTTTTCGCGGGAATTTTTCTTTTTAATTTAGCCTTTTTTTTTCTTTTTTAAGCTGTCGACATGTATTTAACAACAAAGACTAACGAAACTTGATTAGTAAACATTCTTCTAGCTCTAGGAGTTTATTGCTTAAGTAGTTTATATGGTCGGGTCGGGTTGGGTTAGATTGCCGTTTCCGTTTTTACATAAAATACAAACACAATTCTATATAAATCCTTTTATACCGATATTATCTTTGATAGACACGATAACTTTTGTTTGATATTCAGACAAAATATTTTTTCACATTATTGTATTAAACTTTTGAGACGAATACTTTAATATGACCAAACGACATTATACTTATCACAATAATTAAATCTGATTGAAAATATGTTTGGCAAACTAACTCCTCCATTACCTTTTGAATGTTAAAAGACATAGAAGACACATGTAGTCTAGGGTTTTAAAAGTACTCCATCCATGTCATTTTAAGAGCGCTCGCAACCAGGACGTTATATCCGACGTTATGAGCTTTTATCATAGCTGCGTTGCGTGTGTAACGCGCGTTATCATAAATATTTTTTTTTTCTTTTTTTTCTTTTCCTATTTATTTCTTTATACCATATACATACATATATATTAATCACTTATTTGATAGATTTTGATAGATGTTTGAAGAAGAAAAAGAAAATGAAAGATTACATGAATAAAAAATGAATTTCTTTTAAGTTTTTAGTAAAGTTGTTTTTTTGGCATATATATATAGACATTAATTTTATATAATAGATTTTTGAGTTAATTTTTAAATTTTATTCAAAGTAAATTTATTTTATATAATTAACAAACAAATTATTTCAATGTATTACTTATATTAATTATTTTATTTTGTAAATGTATTATGTTTTGTATAAAGAAAAAAAAGGAAAAAGAAAAAGCTGGTGAGTCCTATAATGTTGAGTTATGGTTTGTGGTTATTTTTAGTGTTATGTTATAGGCTGAATTATGCTAATATGGTCATAACATCGAGTGTTTCGGTGTTGATGCGCTATGTATTTTGTTTTAACTTTTTAAGTCTTTATTTTTCAACCTTAAAGTTAAATATTTTTGTTTGTATTATATAATACTTAATGAAAATTATATAAATGAAAAACACATTTAAAACTATATTATATACATATATTTTACAACAACTATTATATAACACAAACATACATAGTTAATGTTAGCCTTAAATAAAAAATAACTTCAATGATTGAAACTATACACTTAAAATGGAACATGAGAATATAAATATTTATCTTGTAAAATCGCAAAAAAGAAAAAATATGTCAATATGGATTGTGAAAAAGATAAGCTTGAGTCTAAAAGCCATCGCACTCGGTTTAGTCTTTTAGTTCATATATTTAGATTTTTGGTCAATTAATCGTCTTAGTAACCCTTAGAGTACGTCATTATATTTATTGTTTGTTCGTTTGTTTTTGTTAAGTTATAACTCTATCATTTCAAATATGTCAGGTATTAATATTACGTATTTAGTCAAAAGAAAATAGTAATATCTAATAATCATTGTCAAAGGGATGCCAATGAAACTGAATTATTGTTAGATTTACATTTCATTTTCAACGAGATATAGTTATTAATAATACATGTACGTATCTGTTCTTCAATAATATGACATGACCTTAATTCTCATGCATGAACGTTACTTCCATTTTTGATCAAATAAATTTAGAGAATTCGAGTTTGATCAGTGTTCGATACGCTCATACTTGGTAAAGCTCGCCTCGAGAACAAGAAATAGGTATATAAGGGATGAAGTATAAAACATCATAACCTATAACCTACTAACTGGAAAAAAGAATCATGAATCGTAACACATAATTAGTTGTATTGATATCTAACCGTTTATGTAAATATGTAAGGGTGTTGGAAGAGTATTGTAAACTATTCAAATATTGCCGCAGATAAGACTAATGACTACAATATTCTTCGTTCTGTTCATAGAGGCACAAATTTGGTTTTGGTGGAACTTTTCGGTGGGTCGTATCAAGATATTTCAAAATCATGTACATGGTGTGCGAGCTTCTAGGATCCAAAGTCTAAGTCGGGCTATTTTCTTTATAAAGTTTCTATAACGTATATAAGTTCAATAGAAATCAAGTTAAAAATATTAGTGTAAGTTCAATAACTCAATATAAGTCACTTTCTAATTGTTGTATATAGTATGTCATGGATAGTCTAACCTAAAATTACTCTAGCCATTGGAAGAAAAAGAAAATGCTTGGCGAAATGGAGAAAAAAATTAGACAAAGGTGAGTAGGAAAGTTTAGACATTGGAAGTCTTCGAGCGTTTGATTTGGGGCTTCTTGGCAAATGGTGGTGGAGGTTTCAAAATAAATCGGATTTGTTATGGGTCAAGATCATTAAAAGTATTCATGAGAGTGATGGGCGGCTCAAAGGTTCAACCTCATCATATTCGGGTAAACGGGGAGTAGGGAGAAATTATTAATGTTGGGAAAATACTACAAAAAAGGGGGTTGTTTTTGAATTTTTTTTTTAGAAAAAGGATCGGAGGTGGTAATTCAACGTATTTTTGGCTTGACAAATGGGTTGGAAATTTCCGTTTGTGTGATGGGTTTTTTAGACCTTTTGTGAAAATCTATAACGAAAACAGCAAGACCAAGAACAACAACTGAACTTGTATTAACCCGAGAATCAAAGACAATCAAGACTGAAAAACAACTAAACAACCTCTCAATAACTACTAGACTCAAACTATCAAACTCAGACTAACTAATTAAGACCACGATTTGTAGTCCTAACAAACCCTAATTCGGGTAACAATATATATATAGAGAGAGAGAGAGAGAGAGCTGTTTAGAGAGAGAAATAGATGCAATAATGTAACCCTAAAAGACTAGAAAAGTTGTTTATATACTACAACTTTACAATTAACACCCTGAACATAACGAACTAACAATCCAGTCCTTCAAGTTCCAGTTCTCTACTTCCAATAGCAAAACAACAACTTACTTTCATCAGTAGCCAACTTCAGTCCCTCAAGTTATTTCTGCACAAACCGACTTAAGTTAGAACCGATTATATTAAGTTAGGACTGAACTCGTTAATGTTATTTTAACATCCTCCCTCGGTCCTAACTCTAAAAGGATTATGTAGTCCCAACTTTTTACACAAATAGTTATGTGGAGAAGGAGAAAGTCCCTTTGTAAAGATGTCGGCTAGTTGCTCATTTGAATCGATTTTAATTAACTTCAGCACCCCAGAACACACCTTTTCCCGTACAATATGCAAAACTATCTCATAATGCTTAGTCCGCTCATGCAAAACTGGATTGTTTGCAATCATCATCGCGGCTTTGTTATCACAGTAGAAATCAACAGGGGTTAAATCATTTATTTTGATATCATGCAATAAATTTATTAACCACAAAGTTTCACAAGTAGCTGCAGCCATGGCTCGGTACTCTGCTTCAGCAGAAGACCTGGAGACCGTAGGCTGCTTCTTACTTTTCCATGACACAAGGGAATTTCCAATATACACACAAAAACCAGTAACAGAACGTCTAGAAATTTTACATCGACCCCAATCAGAATCAACATACACAGATAACTTGACACTACTAGATTTGCATAACTGAATTCCTTGACCAGGAGCAGTTTTAAGGTATCTAAGAACCCTTAGTGCAAGACTAAAGTGCAGTTCTGTGGGGGCATGCATAAACTGTGAAAGATTTTGAACAGCAAAGATAATATCGGGTCTTGTAAGGGTCAAATATATCAACTTTCCAACCAGTTTTTGATAAACAGAAATATTACTTAGCAATTTACTTGACTTATGTTCAACTTTATCAAATAAAACAGATATATTTGCATCAAGAGGAGTGGTTGCAGGTTTGCATCCTAACAATCCAAATTCATCAAGTAATTCCAAACAATATTTACGCTGAGAAAGACATACTCCCAATTCAGTTTCAATTAATTCTATGCCCAGAAAATATTTCAAATTACCCAAATCCTTAATCATAAACTTAGAATTAAGAAATTTCTTTACAGCTATGATTTCACTATCAGAGTTCCCAGTTATAATAATATAATCCACATAAACCAATAGCATAACATGTATACTACTTTTGGTCAAAACATACAGTGAATAATCTGCTTTACTTTGGACAAAACCGTATTCAAATAAACTGGCAGTTAACTTCTCATTCCATTTTCTAGGGGCCTGTTTCAGACCATATAGAGACTTTTTCAACTTACAAACACGATTATCAGACTTGTCAAAATACCCTTCGGGTAATGACATATAAACATCCTCATCCAGATCACCATATAAAAATGCATTATTAACATCAAGTTGATAAAGAGGCCAACTATTGCACACGGCTAAAGTAATCATACACCTAACCGTGACCATTTTCACAATTGGTGAAAATGTTTCCTCATAATCAATGCCATATTTTTGACTAAAGCCCCTAGCAACTAAACGAGCTTTATACCTCTCTATTTCTCCTGAAGCCTTATATTTAATCTTGAAAAGCCACTTACAATCAACAATATTTTTATTTTCGGGCTTTTCAGTTACATCCCAAGTTTGATTTTTTAGTTTGCCTCCATTTCTGTATTCATGGCATTTATCCAGTTAGGATCTAAACATGCTTCAGCAAAAGACTTAGGTTCACTACTTATATTCAAGTTAGCAACAAAACAAGCAAAATCATTTTTCAGCCGAGCATAACTAACAACCTTATCAACTCCATATTTGTGATTCCCCCCTAAAACATAGTCATCCCATTTTCTAGGAACATTTGTTTTTCTAGAAGATTTTCGAGAATTTGCAGGTTCATTAATAACAGATTCATCCAGATTTTGAAAAACATTGCCCTCAGGGATTACTGTGTTTTCATCAATTTGTGTTGCAGTGGTGTTCTCCTCCACAACAGTTTCATTCACAGGAGATGACTCCTGAAAACTGTCATGCGAGGTAGAATCTGACCCACTACCTTCACCATCAGTATCCATCCCTTCATCATCGGGACTTTTTGGGAGTTGGTTATACATGCTATCAAAAAAATTTAAGGTGTTTGTAGTGGTCTCAGTTTGCAAGTTTAGATGATCATCATTAGTGGATTTGAAAGGGAATACATTTTCATAGAATTTAACATCTCTAGAAAATATTACACACTTCTGATCAAAACTATACAATTTATAGCCTTTCTTAGAGTTAGAATAGCCAATAAATGCACATTTAAGAGACCTACTACTAAACTTATCATTATTATTAAGCACATTAGCATAAGCAAGACAACCAAAACTCCTAAGGTGGGACATATTTGGTTTATGGTCATAGACATATTCATAGGGGGATTTACCACTTAACACAGAGGATGAAGTCCTGTTAATAAGATAGGTAGCAGTTAGAACACACTCAGGTCACATATAGAGGGGAATGCCTCCTTGAAACAAAAGAGATCTAGAAAGGTTTAACAAATGTCTATGTTTTCTCTCAGCTATACCATTTTGTTGTGGTGTATAAGCACAACTGGTTTGATGAACAATTCCATTTTGATTAAAAAAGTTAGACAGTTTATTATTGACAAATTCAGTACCGTTATCACTTCTAAAAACTTTAATAGATCTTGAAAACTGGTTTTTAATCAAATTATAAAAATCAAGTATATTGTTAAATACCTCATCTTTGGTTTTAAGCATATACACCCATACAACCCTAGAGTAATCATCGACAATTGTTAAAAAATATCTGAAACCTTCCTTGCTAGTTACTTTATAAGGACCCCACAAATCCAGATGAACCAAGTCTCCCAAGTGACTGGATTTATGGTCACTTAGTGAAAAAGGTTCTCGGGTTTGCTTGGCCTTATGACAGACATCACAAGGTACGGTTTCAGAACTTCCTACTACATTTAAGGAAGATTTGAGGACATTTAGGACTTGATCAGAAGGGTGACCAAGTCGATTGTGCCACAAATCAAAAGACAAACAATTAAGCACATTGTTAACAAAGGCACAATTATTATTACTAACCATGTCAAAATAATATAAACCATCAGAAACACTACCAGTCCCCATGGTATTCTTTAGAGTTGAGTCCTGAATTAAGCAAAGGTGTTTATTAAAAACAGCAGAAAGGTCACTATCTTCAGCCAATTTGAACACAGATAGTAAGTTTACATTATATTCAGGCACGACTAAGACATCATAAAGAACAATGTTATCATTTAGCTTTAAATTTCCAATTTTAACAATCCTTGCATCAGTTCCATTTGGATGTCCTACTTTCAGATTCAAACCAGCAATATCTATAACACTATCCAGATATTCATCTGATAGCGTCATATGCTGGTTTGCTCCTGAATCTAGGATCCACCCATTATGGAACTTAGTAGTTTTTAGGTGTGAGTTGGAACAAAAGAATTTTTGTATATTAGAATTAAAGAACACATTGTTATTTTGAAAACAAATACCTGCCATATTGGCATGAACACCCCCCGGGACTGACTTGTCTCTAATAAGTTTCAAAATTCTATCCATGTGGTCACTAGTAAAAGACATAGAACCACTAGAAGCCACATTGTCAGCTAAGGCATTATTATTGTTAAACTTACTCTTAAAACCTTTTTTCCAGCCTGGAGGATAACCAACTATCTCATAACATCGCTCAATAGTGTGCCCGATCATTCCACATTTTGTACAAGTTAAGTTTGGGTTGGGACCTCTTATTTCAAACTTTTTATTAGAGTTGTTATTATTGTTAAAACTTTTATTAGTTTCAAAGGTTTTTGCAAAAAAGGCATTATTTTGACCTTTGTTTGAAGAAGAGGGTTGAGAAGAACCTCTATGAGATTCTTCTCTTGACACAATTGCAAAAGCAGTTTTAACAGATGGAAGGGGTTCAGTAGTCAAAATATTGCTACGTATGAGAGAGTAGTTGTCATCCAGGCCCATCAAAAATTGCATCAGTTTTATCAAATTATTATGATCACAAAACATTTTAGCACCATCACATGAACATACAGGAAGTTTAACTAAAGCATCAAATTGTTTCCACAAGGAATTAAGTTTATGATAATAGTCAGAAACAGAACTACCACTTTGAGTTAAACTATTTATCTTATGATGCAGATTAAATGTAATAGACCCATCTACCTTATCATATGTTTCTTTTAATTCATTCCAAACAACATAGGCAGAAGTAGAAAAAACTTGCCCCAAATACAGTTTATCAGAAATAGAGCTAAGTATCCAAGAAAGTACCACAGAATTACATCTATCATATTGTCTACTTAATACAGCATCAGACTCATCCTTTTTTAAGCTACCATCAATAAATCCAGTTTTATTTTTGGTTTGTAGGGCAAGTAACATAGTACAACTCCACACATTATAGTTTTCAGTTCCTTTAAGTTTAAATGTGATTAAGGAAGTAGTGTTAGTGTCACTAGCATGCAGAAATAAAGGGTCACTAAAGTCTAAGTTATTAACCTGGGTCATTTTAATTTCACCACTAGCACCAGATTTATCAGAACTCATTTAAGCAGATAAAGTCACACAAGACAGAGACAAACACAGATAATAAGGAAGAACAACAGCGGCAAGAAATAAAAAAAAACTACAAAAGAAAAATAAAATAAACACACAAGAGACCTAAAAACTACAATGTGTATTGCACCCTATATTGTTCGATTCAGTGGTCTACTAAGCAGGGGCTCAACAAGGTAGTTTCTCTTCTACCAAGCAAACGTTAGTACAGTGAAAAAGAATTTAACAATCACCAACCAACAAAAGCCAACAGAACACAATCAACAAACACCAGGCATAAACCTCTGGCACCACAAGCAACCACAATCAACCAACCAACAAAAAACAGTAAAGTAATTAAGAGGAAGGGAGAGAAGACTTACAGTGGGAGCAAAAAGCACCAGCAGCAATATTACAAATTAACAAAAAAGGAAATAAAAGAATAATACAGACCAAGAATGAATGAATAAAAGACAAAAAAAATAAAATAAAAACAATAGCAGCGGAAGAACAAGAGATAACCAGCAGCTAGCCAATGATCCTGGAACAGCCAAGGAGTCCACGAGCCAGCTACAACCCTAGATCTAGCCTGAACAGACTTGATCAAGATCACGAACCGAGACCGAAAATAACCACAAACCAGTAGATCTAACAGATCTGTACCGAAACCAACCACAAATCACCAGATCCAACAAATCAGAGCCACAAGATCCACCAGATCTGAACCGCAAACAACCACAAAACAATAGATCTAACAGATCTGTAACGTAACCAACCAGAAACCACCGGATCCAACAAATCCAAACCAAAAACAGTCACGAACAAAACAGATCTATATAGATCTGTACCGTAAGTAACCGCTAGCCAACCTCAAGATCAAAACCGGAACAATACAGCCACCGAAATCTATACAGCCACCGGAAAAACAATATACACCTACCGGAATATATACAACCACCGGAAAAAACAAACAGATCCTAGATCTACACCGCCAGTCTCGATATGATCTCAACCAATAACATTCAGAGCACCTCGGTGCTCTGATACCATGTGAAAATCTATAACGAAAACAGCAAGACCAAGAACAACAACTGAACTTGTATTAACCCGAGAATCAAAGACAATCAAGACTTAAAAACAACTAAACAACCTCTCAATAACTACTAGACTCAAACTATCAAACTCAGACTAACTAATTAAGACCACGATTTGTAGTCCTAACAAACCCTAATTCGGGTAACAATATATAGAGAGAGAGAGAGAGCGCTGTTTAGAGAGAGAAATAGATGCAGTAATGTAACCCTAAAAGACTAGAAAAGTTGTTTATATACTACAACTTTACAATTAACACCCTGAACATAACGAACTAACAATCCAGTCCTTCAAGTTCCAGTTCTCTACTTCCAATAGCAAAACAGCAACTTACTTTAATCAGTAGCCAACTTCAGTCCCTCAAGTTATTTCTGCACAAACCGACTTAAGTTAGAACCGATTATATTAAGTTAGGACTGAACTCGTTAATGTTATTTTAACACCTTTTTATCTTGAAAATAATAGAAATGCTTTGGTAAGTGAGAGGGGAGAATGGAGGGATGATGTGTGGAGATGGGTTTGGGGTTGGATTCGACTTGTGAGAGGAAGAGGGGTTGGCGAACTTGACGAGATGGTAGCAATTATTAATAGGAGTCAACCAAAACTCCAAGAAAACGATAAAAGTTTGTGGTTTTTAGGGGAGGAAAGTGATTTTAGGGTTAAAAGTGATTTTAGGGTTAAAGCTTTAAGAGAAATGGTAGATGAAAAAATACTAGAAAATAATGGTCAAAGACTAGTCACAAGATGAAATATGTTAGTATCTAGAAAAGTAATATTTTTATGTGGTGTCTAAGAGAAGGAAGAATACCGGTTAGAGTGGTGTTGGATCGCATTGGGATAGACCTTGATTCTATTCTTTGTCCATGTTGTCAAGAAGTAGTGATTTCGGTGGAGCATTGCATAATTTGGGGAAAGTGGGTAGAGGTCGGGTGGCGGAATTTGTTCAAATGGTTGAATATGGGGCATTTTAACGGAGGATCAATCGAGGAGCTTACGTTACATTAAGGAAGAAGCGTATTTACTAACAAACAAAAGATGCAATGGCAAGCAGTGGTATGGAGTATGGTGTATGTTATTTGGGGGTTACGAAATAGTCTTATCTTCAAAGATAAAAAAAAATACCACATTGATTTATGCACCGAGGAACAAATACTATCGTATTTTTGGGTACGACTTAGAGATAGAAAGAATTCAAAGTCATGGCAAGGATAATGCATGCAACCGAAGTCGGAATGGTAACGGTGATTTATTGTGTGTATGTGTTTTTGCTTCTAGCCTTAGATAGCTAAAGTGCCATTTGGTTTAAGTGAGCTATTGTATTTCAGTATGTAATTTATTTCCTTATGTCCTAATTCCACGTCTTGTGGAGATTAAGTACTCACTATCTAATTTTTGATATCTTTATATATTCATGATACTTTTAAAAAAAAAATATTACTCTAGCCGAAACACATGTATAGTGTTTAAAGTCTATGGTAACTGTATTTTAAAACCATGTTATGTTCGATATCTATTATATCCCCTTCGACTAAGGTTTTACAATTCGGTCTAGAGCTTTCCTAAAAGAAAAGTTAAATCGAATTAATATATAACTATTGTGTTTTATAAGTGGGTGAGAGAGAATATATTGATGTATTTATAACAATTAGATTAATATTATTTTTCATCCTACCCACATAAATTATGTCTTTATTCACATAATACAATTGTCCTAATTATGACTTTTTCTTTTCTCACATAAAACACATGGGTATTTATCTATTCCAATAAAGTAGGTTAGACAGTTTTCCAAATAAACAACATGTAGAAATCATTTCATCCGCCTTTAAACTGACCGTGGACTTACATATCTCGAAATGTTTTTTTTTTGGTTGTTTCCTTTTTATAATCTAGCATTATTCATAAATTTAAGGTTACGATTTCTTCTTCTTCCTATCATTTTACAACTTTTGCAGAAGAAAGTCATACGTTTTGCTTCTTGATCAAAGAATTTATGATTTTTGCCCACCCTCATTTTTAGATATCTATTAGACATCATGTCACTTGATTGTATTACAAAGCCTTCGAATAAATTATATAATTAATTAGATATTGTTTTGCGCTTTGATTGGCCGAAAAGGGAGTATGATTTGTGCTTATTCAAAACATAGATATGAGTTAAATTAAACTGGCAAGTTATTTCACTTTTTTAGGTTGTTAACTATGATGAAAGAATGTTTCTTTAACTTTTCATAATATTTAATTTGAACATTTCATGGGGATAATGATCTTCTTTCGAATTGTACACCCAAATTATTTTCTCTATAAAATATAGAAGCAATGAAGAGGAATTGATGGTAATTGCAATGGATATAGAAGCAATGAAGATGAATTTGAGGGTTGCTATGGAGTGTGCACAAGGGGGTCATTGTTTTAGATACTATCCATTAATGGTTGTGTCATTGTAACGTGTTGATTATCTCTACAATAAAGATGAAAGGATGAATTATCTCAAAGTGTAACATGCAAGATGTTTATTCATGGCTGGTACTTACATTATTTGTGAAGTCATTCTCTCTGTTTCTCGACATCTCATCATTTGCGACTACAACAATTGTCATCATCTACAGATTACAATTATATAACTTTATTTGTTTAGTTTATAATTGATTATTATTTAACTATTTATGGTGTATGTATTTCTAATTGGGTTTGGTTTAAAACTTAATCTTCTTAATTCCCAATTGGGTTTTGAATCCTATAATTTATATAACAATACTTTGTAATCAAGAAATATAAGACTTAACGACAGAGATGATGAAGAATGTTTTATTAATATCTTGGATGCAAAAGAAACAAGTTAAGGAATAAATATATAGGAATGTCATAACCTATATCCTTAAATGACTCCCCTAATTACAGAGATGATAGCAATCAACTAATCAAATGACTATTCTGAATATGGAGAGTGTATCAATCAGTCAATGGAAAATATGAAATCCTATATTCCCCCTCAAGATGTAGCATTCAAATTAGTAATGCTAATCTTGCCAAGTAGGAACTTAAGCTGATGTGCAGTAAGTCCCTTTGTTAACAAGTCTGCTATTTGCATTTTGCTGCTGATATGCATGGGTTTAATCTCCTTGGACTCAACACGTTCACGAACAAAGTAACAGTCCATCTCGACATGCTTAGTTCTTTCGTGGAAAACCGGGTTGTTGGCTATATGGCGAGCTGCTTGATTATCGCAAAACAACGGCGTGGGTGATGAAATGTCAACTTTCAGTTCGCTAAGTAGCCAGCGTACCCAAAGGACTTCACTAACCGTGGAAGCCATAGCTCTATATTCTGCTTCGGCTGAAGATCGCGATACAACCGATTGTTTCTTACTTCTCCAAGAGATGGGCGTCCCGCCAAGTAAGAGGAAATAACCAGTACGCGAACGTCTCGTATCGGAACATCCTAACCAGTCAGCGTCACAATAAGCGTTTAAGATAGGATCCTTTGCTCGGGAAAGAAGAATACCTTGACCTGGAGTGGCCTTTAGGTACTGAAGAACACGATTTGCAGCCTTCAAATGATTGTTTCTTGGATCGGCCACAAACTGGCTTAGGATATTAACCGAATATGTGATATCTGGTCGTGTGGCCTGAAGATACAACAATCGGCCAATCAACCGGCGGTATTGACTCGCATCAACACTTGGTTCTTTTTCTCCTTTGTCTAGCTTCAAGCCATGTTCGATGGGAAAAGAACTTGGTTTGCAACCTAATTTCCCGCAATCCTTTAAAATATCCAATGTATACTTCCTTTGGCTTAGAACCATGCCATCGCGAGTTTTGGCTACCTCTATCCCCAAGAAATATTTTAATGGACCAAGATCTTTGACGGTGAATTCTTTGTCAAGCTGCTTCTTGATTTCTTGAATTTTGTTGAGACAGTTGCCGGTAATAATGACATCGTCCACATAAATCAAAATAACCACTGTTATATTTGAGGTCTCATAAATGAACAACGAGTGATCAGCTTTGGACTGTTTGAAACTCAAGCTTAAGAGGAAGGTGGTGAACTTGTGATACCAATTACGTGAAGCTTGCTTTAACCCGTATAAAGATTTTCTTACACGGCAAACTCGAGTCTCGCCATCTTTATAAAATCCTTGAGGAAGTTTCATGTAAACTTCCTCATTGAGATCCCCATGCAAAAAGGCGTTATTTACGTCGAGTTGATGAATAATCCAATTCCTTTTCACAGCCACTACTAATAAAGTTCGAACCGTAACTAATTTAGCCACCGGTGCAAATGTATCGTGATAGTCTACCCCTTCCATTTGAGTAAAACCCTTTGCAACTAAGCGAGCTTTGTATCTTTCAACCTCGCCATTTGGTTTGAATTTGATTTTATAGATCCATTTTGAGTCTATAGCTCGTTTTCCTTTTGGCAAAGGTTCCAAGGTCCAAGTTCCATTTTTCTCTAGTGCTTTGATCTCCTTTTTCATAGCTTCACACCAACGAGCATCTTGAGCAGCTTGTTTGAAATGCTTGGGCTCATCGTTTTTATCGATGGCCGAGAGGAAAGCTTTATGATTAGCCGAAAAACTATCATAAGAAACAAAGTTAGAGATTGGATGGCATACCGTAGAGGCAACTTGATTGGATGTCGATGCCGGGTGCTTGATGGAAGGGGGAACTTGTACCACAAAGTCTTTGAATCTTGTTGGCTGAGTTCTATTTCGAGTGGGTCTTATCTCAGATTGGGCTTCTCTTTCTACATTTGTTTCATTGATCTCAAATTCATTATTAATGGGCTCCCCTCCATCATTTATTTGTCCTACTTCAGGCTCATCAAGTGTCTCTTGTCGGTCAGTTGGATCACTGACTTCCTCTTGGTGCATTTGAAAATCTTGCTCCATTGAGTTTTGTTCTATGATTGATTCATCATGACAATGACAATCATGACATATCATGGGTTCTTCGATACAATTTTCATGGTTTTCTTGGATGTTTTTGAAAGGAAATTTTTCTTCATGAAAGTTAACGTCTCTACTAACTATTATTTTTCTAGTTTCGAGATCAAGAATTTTGTACCCTTTAGTTCTAGGAGGATATCCAAGAAAAACCCCCGGCTTCCCCCTTTCTTCGAACTTGTCACCTTTAGTGCTGGTGTTTTTGAAATAAACAAGACAACCAAAAACCTTTAAAAGATTATAATCTGGTTCATTGTTCCAGATTAATTCAAAAGGAGTTTTGTTTTTAATAACCTTGGACGGGAGGCGATTGATAACGTATGCTGCTGTTAGAATGCACTCTCCCCAAAACCTCTTAGGGATATTTGCACCAATCCTTAAGGCGCGAGCGGTTTCGAGTAAATGCCTATGTTTTCGCTCAACAACACCATTTTGTTGAGGGGTATGGGGACATGTAGTTTCTAACAAAATTCCTTTTTCATTGTAAAATTCAATCATAGTTGTGGATGTGAACTCTCCACCATTATCACACCTAATTCTTTTGATTTGTTTCTCAAACTGAGTCTCTATCATTTTGTGAAAATTTTTGAGATATTGGCTTGCCTCATTTTTGTGTTTAATAAGAAATATCCATACGGCTCTACTAAAATCATCAACTATTGTAAGAAAGTAGTTTGCCTTTGTATATGATGGAACTCGATAACCTCCCCAAATATCACAATGAATTAACTCAAACGGAGCGTTTGTTTTAATAAAACTCGAAGGAAAAGGTAATCTAGTATGTTTTGCTTTAGCACAAGGATCACAAAGATTACCCAAATTATTTAAACTAGTTTTGAGAAAATCAACTCTAGCCATCTTTCCCTTAGAAGCATGTCCAAGTCTTTTGTGCCATGTCTCAATGGTAGTAGCCATAGCTTTCCTTCCTTGAATCATCTTCATTCGGTACAGTCCCCCTTTGCATCTACCCGCACCAATCAAGTTCCTCTTTAGTAGCCCCTGCATGATACAAAAATCAGGAAAAAAAGATATTGAACATCGAAGGTCGCGACAAAGACGACTGACAGAAAGAAGATTGCATTTGAAATCCGGAACATAAAGGACCCCATTCACTTTTGTTCCCCCTGGAAGAACATATTCCCCTTTTCCCTTAACCGGAATGGAATCCCCATTGGGAATAAGAACAGGAGCCTCGAAAGGGGCAGATTTCTTGTTAATAAGAATATTTGATAAATGAGTAATATATTCGGTGCAACCCGAATCAAGAATCCACTCACCTTCTTTGTCATCTTTATGTGCCATATTAGCTATGGGTTTGGTACCCTGGCTATTACCTGTTCCAGAAAAGTGATTCAAAAAGATTTGGTAGTCTTTATTTGTCAAGCCTGGAATCGGGCTCGTTTCCGTCTCGACACATGCTGCCTTTCCCTTTGCCTTTTCTCCTTTCTTTCCGGGCCACCATTCTGGATATCCAATCACTTTGAAGCAACCCTCACTATTATGACCATCTTTGTTGCATTCGGTGCAGTGTTCGGTTCCTTCTTTTATAGTCTTTGTTCCATTCTTCTCTTTATTAAAACCTTGAAAGGCATTCCGCCTTTGAAAGGCCTTAAATGCAGCGGATTCAAGTGGTTTGGCGTTTTCATTCGAAACGGCTCTTTGTCTTTCATCTTCAGCCACCATGTGGTATGCTGTGCCGAGCGAAGGGATCGGTTTTGTAGCTAATATCTGGGTTCTGATGACTGTGAAATCGCCATCCAGCCCCAACAAAAACTCATAAAGGCGTTCCTTTTCTTGATGTTCATTTAGCTTCTTTCCAACATCACAATCACACTTGTTACAAGAACATCGAGGAAAAGGATATATGGACTGAACTTCATCCCATATGGATCGCAACTGTGTAAAGTATGTGGAAACAGAAGCACCATCTTGTCGAGTAGAAGCAATCTTTTGTTTTAATTCGTACGCCCTAGGAGCACTCTCCTTCCCAAAACGTTCATTTAGATTAGACCATATCTCCGACGCCGTCCCTGCATATTTGACGCTATTTCGTATGTTCTTCTCCATAGCAGTTGTGAGCCAACCCTTTATCATGGCATCGACTCGCATCCACGGCATGTAATCCTTGGATTTCTTTTCTGGTTTACCGATGGTTCCATCAACAAACTCTATTTTGTTTTTAGCAAACAGAAAGTTTGTCATCTCTTGGCTCCAATCGGCGAAGTTATTGTCGGTAAGAATTTCGTTCACGTGTAGTTGTTTTGGGTAGTCGGATGGATGAAGGTAATAGGGTGAATCGTATGCAATGCCACCGCTAGAACCTTCTCCATTTTGGGTTTTGTTTTGATTATTATCTCCTGACATTTTTTTTGTTTTTGGATTAGAGGCTAGGTTTGTTCAACCCGCTCTGATGCCATATAAGACTTAACGACAGAGATGATGAAGAATGTTTTATTAATATCTTGGATGCAAAAGAAACAAGTTAAGGAATAAATATATAGGAATGTCATAACCTATATCCTTAAATGACTCTCCTAATTACAGAGATGATAGCAATCAACTAATCAAATGACTATTCTAAATATGGAGAGTGTATCAATCAGTCAATGGAAAATATGAAATCCTATAAGAAATAGATCACTAATTATAGTATCATATTCTTAGGGAGAATTTAGCTCAATTCTTTTCTTATAGTTGGATTTTAATCATACTAAATGAATGAGAATGGTGCTACCAAATATTGTTAAGGTAAATATTGTTACAATCAGCTCATATTATTTGTGTGGTCTCAAACTCTGATTCATTTTTACATTTTGTTCTTAAATTTAATGTTTGTGAACAAGAATAGGATATTAGTCTTAAATTATAGCTTGTCGTTGAACTTCATGCAGGTGTCCTTGAGAGAGTATGTGTATATACCGACTATACCACACATGAAAGATGTGGATTTCAAATGTGAAGTTGAACTCGACTAAAGTCTACACGCGGATTGGTTATGGATCCTCTTATAGTCTCCGTTAAACTATGTTTACATATGATTTGGTTCAAAACATATCCATTTGAGATGTATTTATATTATCTTTTATATCATGTAACTATGTAAGTATATAAGTATAATGATTTGATCCAATTTGGTCTCCCAAATCAAAAGAATTGTATGAAAAAACATCTTAATTTCAACAAAATCCTACCATTTTTTTTGCTTAATAGTTGTAATTCATCTATTCATTATACTTCAAATGATTTTATGTATTTTTCTTTCGGAGACCAATACATGTAACTTTTAAATATAAATAAAAATGAGATATGTTCATTCACCCAAACAACACACGAGTATAATATTAGTTGGATATCGGCGGACAAAAGGCAAATAAGTCCTCACAAAGATCATGGAACTATATCTAAATAAATTATGCCACATCAGAATAAAAATCAAGGCATCGAATGTAAAATGTTTTCTAAATAAATTATGCCACATCAGAATAAAAATCTTTAACAGAGATTCTGATGAACGTGTTTTACGATGGGATTGCACGTGACAAGCACACCGGTAGATTAGGTGACCGCATTAAATTGAAAATAAGGTGGTGTGACTCTTGCCCTGTTTGGAATCACGTGACTACTCTGTTTTCCCAAATTGCATATTTTGTGCAAATATATCATAATAATATTTTTTTATTATTATCATAAGTTTAGTTTTTTACTAATTGATTAACAGGTTAAATATAGTTTATTAAAGGTCGTGGAAACACACGCCTACATTTATATTCCATATTTCATTTTCTAATTTAAAATAGAAGATTTGATAAATAATGGGTATGTTTTATACAAATATCTAAGTTGAAGTCGGAGCCGAAAATTAGAGCTTTTTATTTTTTAGATTTTTTTCATTTAAATAGAAGCTCAAGCTCTTCTATCTAAACTAATCTTAATGGCAACAAGTTTACTTTTTTTAAAACGAAAAATGCAAACTTTATAAAATTTGTTGACAAACATACCTAATAGGTCTATTTTGTATGAGGATTATAAGGTTTGATCTTATATTTTATCCATAGCTCTTTTTTGGTAGACAATTTTTGTAGGATTAATTAAAATATTAAACCCACAAGAAATAAGCTACTTGATGAAGTGTTTGTGCTAGAGTTCGATCTTAAGATTGAAATTGGGTGGAGGAAGCTCTCCACCGCTAAAGCTTTTGATCGTGGGTTTATATTTATATATAAAGATAAAAAACAAGTTTGATAAAATAGATGTTTTTTGATAAAATAGATGAAACTAAAGTTTATAATGTAAAAAGTCATAAAATGATATAATAAAAATATAAGTTTCAATTATTTGTTTATTATAAACTCAAACTCTTTTTTCAAAAACTACTTCAAATGATTTATGATTTTTGAGTTTTTCGGAGATTATATTTTTAATAACACCGTCAGATCAAACAAGTCTTACTGAAAACGATAAGTTTAAACTTCTATACGCCCTTGCGTCTAACATGCCTTAAGTTTTCCATAAAATACTTATGCTATTAATAAGTCAAATTGTATAAGTACCAAAGAGGCTTGGCTTGGCGGTACCATTTCCCCTCCGCAACTGCCTAGTGAGGTCAATTACGGAGGACTTCTTGTAGAAACATGTAACGTGTTCAATTCCGCTTCCAGTCCCAGTTATTGGGAAAATGGTCGGTTGGATCCAAATAGATCACACAACTAAAATTACTCCGTCGATAATAACATTTTTGTTGTATATAAGTACCTTTGGTCGTTATTTAAATATATATTCTCGTATATATGTTTTTATGTAATTTTAGCCTTACATGCTCCACAACTTAAAATGTTTCTTTTTTATTCTATATATATATATATATATATATATATATATATATATATATATATATATATATATATATATATATATAAGCTCTAGCTACAACAAGGGTGTAAATGAGACGGGACGGCTCGCGAACTATTCAAGATCGACTGGCAAACTATTCGAAATCGACTCGACTTAAACGAGCTTTATCGAGCTTAGGATTTATACGTATAATAACTTAGATATCATACTATATAAACTAATATTTATACAAAACGAGTCGAGTCGAGCTTGATCTAACAATTCTTTTTATCGAGTACGAGCTTGTTATGTAGTATCTATCAAGCTCGAGTCAAGTTTCGAGCCTAGTTTTAGAAGTTGAGTTGAGCTCGAGTTTGAAATATAAAGCTCGATTGAGCTCGAGTCGAGTTTCGAGCTCGAGTGTTTCTAGTTGTGTTATGAACATTTCAGAAAAAAAATTCGTGATATCTTCAAATGTTTATATAAAAAAAATCCGAACATGAAAACAGTCAAATTCGTTAAAAGATGGTTGGTATTAAAAATGGGAAGTGTTGTGTCCATGATCATGCAAATTCGTTAAGTTGTGCCTAAGAAGTTGTCGTCCACTACCAATCAATTGCTTATAGTACGGAGATTGACAGACAAAATATCCATTTATTTTCTTCCATAAATTTAATATAAGATTTATTTTCATATATAAATATACTTAAGATTATCTTTCATTTAAAAATTTATTAAATCCTTGTAGTTGGTGTTTAGAACAAAACTAACTAAATTTAATAATCAATAATTAGATTAAACTACTTGAATCGTTTCATGTCTTAACCACGTCGTGCATCCGGACTACAACTCATTTTTATTTAACAATTCCAAGTGTGCGAGTTTCTTATGAAAGTAATCTAACAGATGCGTTGTTTCTCGTATGTTATCTATGTTCTCGTAATTTAGGATTGATAAAAGTTAGAATACGTGATTTGTAACCCGTCATATTGTCTACAAATAAAAAGAATGTGAAAAACACGGATTTTGTAACTAATAGGCTTTAAAGTGTTATTACATTTTTCACGTGTAGTATTATCGGTGATTCTATGAATTTGGATGCTCGATTCACCATTTCTAATATTCGAGATCCTAACATTCTAAAACGCATTATGATAAATATATCATATTATCTATATAATATATAAAATACATTTTCATATAAAGATCCTTGAGCAAGAAAATGGAAATAGGAATATCAATAATTTATAACTAGTGTTATAAAGAATCTTTAATCATAAAAATGCTAAATTGATATCATTTTTAACATGGAAAGTAAATGGTTTTTAAACCAAAAACGAATAACACCAAGTAGCATGCAGTGGCGGATCCAGTGTTGTAGGAGGGAGGGCAACCGCCCCCTACGGTCAGAAAAAAATTAGAGAAAATTGGTATAAAATCTGTGCCGTCATGCCTAATTTGTTTAGACTTTTATATGTTTGCCCCCCCCCCAATTGGTCGAAAAATAATTCCGCCCCCCTTATCTCGATTTTCTGGATCCGCCACTGGTAGCATGTATGAATTAATCTTTATGTTCGAACGGCAAAGAGCACGAAGTAGACTCGAATTCAAACTCAAAACTATTTTAAGAAAAAATACGTCGTGACTAGATCAACTGATTATAGCACATAAGGCCGGATTACCTGGTCATGTGTTAAATTTTTTTAGATCCGTCTATGAGATTGATTAATTTAAAAAATATATGTATAGTAAGTTGCAAGTTACATATGTTGTAATTATTGAGAAAATAGTTAATCCGTACTTTAATTGTTAAAGAATAAGAAAAAATAAGTAGTTAAAAACCGGCGTAAAAGTTAAGACAATGAAAAAGCCAATTGTGGCGGTGATTATTGTTGCCATCATTATTTGGGTCGGCAATTCCTCTTCATTGTACTTAGGGACTAAAACTTTTGATATTATTTTAAATTTAATTAAACTTAATTGTTTTTTTTTTTATGTGAATTGTAGCATTTATTATGTAAAACAACTATAGTATTAAATTACCAAACGTAACTTAATTGTTAAAATATAAATCATTAAATGATAAAATAAAAACTGAAAATAAGGAAGATTCAATACGGATTTTTTTCCACATGTAATTAATTCAATATCAAGAATATAATTCAGCAATTGTAGTTATTTCTTCCTTAAAGGAACATTATAGATTATTTTTCAATTCTATTACTACAAGTTTGATTTTATTGATAGTAAAAATGATGAAGTCGGATCTAAATAGAACCGGTATAACAAAAATAACAATTATAAAATATAAAAATATTTTTATGTCGTTAATTGATTGACTGATATCATTAACTCGTTTTAATTTAAAATAAAAATAATATGTTTTTTTCTAGTTAAGAAAAACGTCTATATAGTGAAGGTTAAAAAAGTAAAAATTTGGATTTGAATCTCAATCTAAAGTATAAAAAAATATAATGTTTCCGATTGCCTTAAATAATTTTATTTCAAAACCGACGACACTTAATTAAGCCACTAGTGTCATAACTGGAAAAATAAAAATTTCAAAACCTATTACACTATAAGAAAAAAATTCATCGTTATCTTTAAAATACAACGGGATGCTTTTAAATCCGCCCAAACTGTATTTTTAACACACCATAAACATTTAACTTTCGAAAAATAGAATTTGAAGAACTTTTCTAGATGCCCCTTCGCAACCATATAGGTGATTAGAGTCCAAGTAAAGCAAAGAGACACTTCATAAAACTATAATCCTAGCTGGCAACTCAAAGGGTCGGATTAATACAACCACGTCTTATTTCTTTTAACTTTAATTTTATTTCATTTACTAAAAAATAAAAACTAGCCATATACATGCTTTTTTATTTATATTTATTTATTTAATTAAATAATAATAAAAAAGATGTGCCAAGTTGACTTGAATATAAAGAAATAAAAAATTCGGGTAATCGGATCCGGGCAGCGTGCGATAAATCCGGCATGTGACCGTTTCACGCCTATACTCTTTAAAAAGTAAATATTTTTGTATTTAAATACAATTTTTTTTTTAAAAGGAAAAAATAATAAAAAAAACATAATATAAATTCCAACCAAATGGTTCCTTTCCTAGAGAGAGAAACAAACTAACAAGAAAAAAAAAACATAAAAAAGCTCTGTTTTTTATGGCGATTTAGTCGATAAACAGTCAACACAAATTTCTTCGATTTCTGGTTCAATATATTGATAGCTGTTATCCACTGTTCTTTGTTCAAATCGTTCAAAAAACGCATATATCATCTTTTAAAGGTAACTGAAATAACCCGAGCAACGCACGAGTATAATACTTATTCAAGATGATGCAAATGGATAGAAGACCTTGTACTGATGAATTTGAAAAACTTCTTGTTCGTATGACCACTCCAAGGTATTTTTTCTTTTAGGTTTTGTTACGTTTATATTTAGAATATTTTACCGACTTAAAAAATGAGTTATCAACCGAAAAATAAATTTTGTTTAGAGAAAATAATTAGTGAATAATATCTAGTTAATATTTTGAATTTTCTTACACGTTATAAAATGTCTAAATCAACTTTTTATTTTGTATGTTACAGTGTCATGATCGACAATGCTGGCTGTTTAAACGCAACACTTGTTATGGTAAGTTTTTATTAAAAAATAAATATTTACATAAATTATTGTTTTTATTAAATAATTATTCTAATTAAAATTTGATTTATTTTTGTAGATTGATAGTGCAAGAAAAGATGGAATACTTCTTGAAGCTGTTCAAGTTCTTACTGATTTAAATCTTTTAATTAAAAAAGGTTATGTTTCTTCGGACGGAAGGTGGAACATGGATGGTAATTTTCTTTTACCCTAATTAAACGTATTTCCCGAGCTATGTTTACTATATTCAGACACTCATAGTCGCATACTATTATGCATGTCTGAATACCTTAAACACGGGCTTAATCAATTTTTTTTTTTTCTTTTTAATAATTGTTGTTTTATTTTAATTATCTACAGTCTTTCATGTTACAAATTTGGATGGCAACAAATTGACTGATAAGAGTATCATCAATTGCCTTCAACAGGTAAAGTAAATAATTTATTTACTTAAACAAATTATTACCATAGGAGTACTAATTTTATTAATTTGTTTTAATTCGGACTAAATCGGTTTTGATTTTTTTGTAGTCACTTGGAACTATTCGTGATACGAGGTCTAAATCTATTGATGGAATGACAGCGATTGAGTTAACGGGGACTGATAGAGTTGGTCTTTTATCTGAGGTTTTCGCGGTTTTATCTGATCTTAAATGTGACGTGGTTGAATCGAAAGTATGGACATATAATGGAAGAATCGCGTCTTTGATTTATTTAAAAGATGGTGATTCAGGATGCCCAATTGGGGACTCTGAGAAAATCGAGAGTATAGAAGCTAGATTAAGAAATGTGCTTAAAGGTGATAATGATATCAGAAGTGCTAAGACGTCCGTTTCGATGGCTCTTACTCATACAGAAAGACGGCTACATCAGATGATGTTTGCTGATCGTGATTATGAGAGAAGTGCGGTTGTAAAAACTAATGGCAAATCTTCTCCAACAGTTGATGTTCAAAATTGTTTAGAGAAAGGGTATTCTGTTGTTAACATTCAGTGCAAAGATCGTCCCAAGCTTTTGTTCGACGTTATTTGCACCTTGACTGATATGCAATACGTCGTTTTTCATGCCACTATCGATACTACAGACCACGGAGCTTATTTGGTACGTATTCTTATATTCATACCCTTTCTTATAATTGGTTTTCGTTTATTTTGCTAAAAGTTAATAAATCTTTTCTTTGGATTTCAGGAATTCTTTATAAGACATGCGGATGGAACGCCTATTAGCTCAGAAGCGGAAAAGCAACGAGTGACTCTTTGCTTAAGAGCCGCAATTGAAAGAAGAGCATCCGAGGGTGTAAGACTAGAGCTATGCACAACAGATAAACCAGGCCTACTAGCTGAAGTAACACGGACGTTCCGTGAAAATGCACTAAACGTAACACGTGCAGAAATATCTACAACAATGGGTACAGCTCTAAATATCTTCTACGTCACAGACGCCTTTGGAAACCATCTAGACCCAAAAATCATAGATTCCGTCATAACAAGAATCGGGTCAGATTACCTAAAAGTTAAGGAACTACCATTCCCATATCAAAATCATAACCAACAAAAGCCCGACAACGAAGGAATCGGTGGCGCGGTTTTGTTATCACTTGGAAGCTTATTAAGAAGAAACCTCTACAATTTAGGCCTAATCAAGTCATATTCTTAAATTTTTTTTAAAAAAGGTGGGAATATTTTTTAAAAATTAGTTTTTTTTTTGTATATAATATTAAAATTAAAATATTGGTGGGTTTGGTTTTGGTGGGTGATAAGTAGTTGTGATGGTTGGTATTGAGTAGGTAGAATACATAGTTTTTGTGGGCCAGTGTGGTTAATGAGCTGTCATCTAGCTGGCAATATTTTCACACAACATATGAAGAAGAATTGGGGCATGTTACTTATTTAGGTAGATTATTGTCCCCAAACATAGACATGGTTTTAGTAGTTTGTACATAAACTTTATTTATATATAAATATATAATTACTACTAGTTCTATTGGATTGTTTTGACCAACTTTTTTATTTTATTTTAAATACAATGGCTCATATATAGTACTGGGATATTTATATTTGTCTTAGACGGAAAGCCAACTCATAAAAAAATACTTAAACATAATTTGAATTCAAAACGTTTAGATTAATGGACCATACCGTTATCGTAAGACAAAAGATTTGTTTGTTTGTTCTTTTGAAATAATCATATCAAATAAAAAGATTTTGCTAAAAACTGTTATCGACTATGTTTAATATATTTAAACACATTTAAATCAATCATGATTTAAAGGTAATTGTTTCTGTAATATTGTTATTTGTGTATTGATACTTTGATAGTGAATTAATCACCAGAATAATCACCTATCACTTACACTTTACAAAAATAATAAGACACGTCATCGCGAATATGAATATCGACGCGAGAAATGAATAGTGTCGCGACAACGTGTCGAATTTTTATTGGTATGATTAAAATATATGTACTTTCGCGACGAAAAAAATATCGCGAGAAATCTGTCGCGAATTAGGTGATAATTTTTGTAAAGTTTAATTGATAGGTAATTATTTTTGTAATTTGCTCCTTTGGTAGACCAGGTTATTTTTTAAAGGATCTTTATAATATAAAATGTAATGTTAAGTTATTAGAATTGTTGCTATGATTTGAGTTATGCATTGTACAATGTTACACGGTAGTATGTCTTGTGATTGATGGTGCCTATTCGGTGATTAAGATAGTTTGAGTAGATATTTATTATTAAACTCTTTTGGACAGATTTTATTGAAAAATCTTCGATCATGAATACAATCAACGAACATAAAAATTGCTTTTATTTTCTGTAGAGTTAATATTATTCATTCAATTTAAAATAAATCGTACCAACCTTAAAACATCTTCAACAGACTTATATATGGTTTCTTTTAAGATCATCGGAAACTAAGATAAACCAACGTGTGATCATATGAGATATCTTTCGCCGGATATTGCAAGAAGGAAAGACATTTGGACTAATTTGTTTGTATGTACTTATATTATTACAAAAAATAATAATTTAATTAATTAATACCTTAAACAAGTTGTACGAGGTGACGAAAGATGTTGGGTTGGAAGAAACATTATCTGGTTAAATATAACAAGTCAACTTATGTATCTATACCTCATGGCCGCCCTCTCACTTCACTATTCAAGTATACATGCGTTACATGTATACAATTTCGAGTCGAGAGTATACAGTTGACTTAACTGTTGATATTTAAATAATTTTAATAAATATGTGTACGTAAATGCGTGAGTCTATGGGGTTGAACATATTGACATTTAGACACGACTATACGTTTATTATTTACTAATTATCAATTAAATGAGTTAATTGTAATAATTAATAAATGAAAGAATGTATTATGTAATTATGGAGGTTTCCTAATTATAATACAACTTGAGCTCTAATGTATTGATTGACTATATAAAAAACATGAAGGCTTAATTCCCTACACCCTTGAAAATCGATTTCCACCTCCAAAAAAGAAGAAACCGATCGGCTTATTCCTTCAAGAGGAACCGATCGGCCAAACACCCTTGGGGTGAGTTTTGGTTCGTTTGCTTGGACAATCGTTGTGAAAGTTTTAAACATGTACTAACATACAAGTCTTTTGCTAAAGAAGATGTCGTGTAGAAGCATTTAGAGGGATTTCACTATAAATCTCAAACGAGTTTGTAAACATATTAGTGAAGGCCGGTAAGCATAAAAATAAAGCAATATATTGAATTTACAATCAAGATTTTTTCTTTATTATTCTTTGAAGGGATAAGTGTATGAGAATGTAATAAACTTTGTTCGATTTGCTATTGTATGTATCCAACTCTCAAGTATACATCGTCTATATTAATCAACGACACCCATCCAAAATCACAACGGTCACTAACTCTTAAGACAATTATAAGATCGAAACATTATAAAGTCAACAATCTAGAAGCAAAACATTCTCGTTGTTAGTCATAGATTCTTGACATTTGTAAACATATTAGTGAAGGCCGGTAAGCATAAAAATAAAGCAATATATTGAATTTACAATCAAGATTTTTTCTTTATTATTCTTTGAAATATCTACTTTGTAATATATTTGGTAGAAAATAATTAATTTATATTGGGAATAGTTATGATATTTGTTCAATGTATTAAGCCTAAATAAATAGGCACAAATTTTTGTCTACATTAATTATGTGAATAGGAATGGTGGAAAACGAGGGTTGTTTGGTTACTTTAGGAAAGTCATGATTTCTAGAATATGTTCTTATTTTTTTTTGCCACATTTTATTATGTTCATACAACTTTCGGTTTGATGTCAAATTCTCAAATGGTATCAACAACTATACACCCACTTCATCTTTTATTTTCTTTTTTTTTATTAAAAATGGGATAATTGTCTAGAAATTTATCATACTTTAGTTTAAAATCTATTGTATGTATCTAACTTTAAAGTCTATTGTATGTATCTAACTTTAAATTAGTCTATTGTATGTATTTTACTTTTAAAAATCTCTATTGTATGTATCCAACTTTCAAAAATCTGCTATTATATGTATTCAACAATACGTGTCATCCATATAATTGTGGCACCGTAAGTTGTCACATCATCGTTTTGCTAAGATTTTATTGGTTGGATATATAAAATATCGATTTTTGAAAGTTAGATACATACAATAGACCAATTTAAAGTTGAATACATACAATAGACTTTCGAGTAAAGTTTGATACATTTTCAGACACTAATCCATATTAAAAATAATTGTTTATTTATAAAAGTTACCGGTTAAATAATATTATAGCTATTATATTATCTAGCCAATAAAATTTTATCTCTATTATATGTAAAAACTTTTTCATTGTTAAAATTTACAAATGGATAATTATTTTAGGTTCTACTAAAATCGAAAGGTATAATTTTGATTTAGACTAAAATGTTATCCAAGTTATGTTACTTGTTAATATTGTAACCATGCAATCGATATTATTCTAGCTAATCCAAACCTTAAAATTTCTTGATATGACGATAGCTAATCCGATGTTATTCGATAATCCGTCATCATATTCTTTTTCAATCGAAAGAAGTTTCGATAACATAAGCAACCTTAGAATCAAAATACCAAACAGATAAGTTTTGAGTGGTTTCTAAGTGACTTTTGTTCAAACAACAAAAATGTACGCCAATTTTGATAATAATATAAAATTCATTTATTTTCTAAATTCTTTAACAATTAATCAATTATAGTATATAATAATTAATCTCGTTGCTTACATCATCTAACATGCTTGACACACTACATCACATATGTTTTTGTGAGATTAAATAAATTAGAATTTGTATTCACATAATGTTGGAGTTAGGAATATTTGGGGCTTTAAAGACTAATTGGCGATTAATTAAATTATATTATTTATTAAATTGGTAGTTAGATGTCGTTAATTGGAAGCATGTATAAAAAAAGATTAAGAGGAGAATAAAAGCTATCCCTTGCCATTGGAGAGGGAACAATGAAAATGATTGACACAATCTAAGAAAAATAATATTGTTCTTTACTCAAAGTAATCGACGAATCGGACTAAACAAGATTAAAAGAAATAGGTTTTGAATATTAATTTTTAAAAATCAACATAATTAACGATATATATTTTGTAATTTATTACCTTAAACTGGAAAATTGAACGATTCATAAATTATAATTACGAATGTTTAGTATCATACTATTATGCACAAAATGAACCAATGAAAAATATACATTAGTCTTTTATGAATTTATTTTGAGAAAGTTACTTGAATAACACATTAACTATTCACATTGC
This sequence comes from Senecio squalidus, assembly GCA_910822075.1. Classification (NCBI taxonomy): domain Eukaryota; kingdom Viridiplantae; phylum Streptophyta; class Magnoliopsida; order Asterales; family Asteraceae; genus Senecio; species Senecio squalidus. The sequence goes on from CAJVGC010000582.1 coordinate 14,234,641, forward strand.
TTAATATACAATTTGATATGAAATGAAATTGTATTCGAAGTTGATATGGTATGTTGATTAGTAGTTTTAGCTACTCGTTCGGGATGATATAGTAGCAAGGTATGAACGACATTATCAATTTTATCGATGCTAAAAGTTTTAGTATAAAATTGTCTCAACAATTTTAAAAAATTGATACTTCTAACTATTTTGGTTTAATTGTATTTTTTTTCAAAACTAAATATCTACCATTAAGCTAATCCTTCTAAAATCCAAAAGTATTCAATGGATCCAGGTAGGTCTCTTAAGTCCAATGTTCCTTAAGGCCTACTTATATATATGGGCTCATATGTTGAAAGTGCAAAACTAGACCCAAATGTATTTTTCTTTTTCTTCTTTTCTGTTATTTTTTCTAAATAATATTCATGTGAATAAGCCGGCACAAACATTGACCTTTGCATTAAAATAAAAATAAAATCTATGGTCATAAATTTTGTCTTTAAAAATTATACTAGAATAAAACTCACGCGATACAACGGTGATGAAAAATAAATGTTCGGTTAAATATTATTAGTAGAACGATCGATTATAGTTTTCTCATTCATCGCGTAATATCTTTGTAATATTTCTTGGTTCGACCATTCTGGCTTTAGAAAGAATTATATATTAAGGTTTTAGGGTTCGACCAATCGGGTTACAAAACGAATTAAATGGTAATCGTTTCTCGATTCACGTTCCCTCTTAATTATCACAATAAACCCGAAGCGCCTAAATATAATAGTTTCTACTTTCTACTCGAGTTATCCGGACTCTAAAATAGAACCTATTGTTATTTATAATAGTTTCAAATTCTATTATTCGTGACATAAAAATAAATATTTCTTGTTTGGGTCGTATGCAAAATTAAGTTTGTTCCAGGTCATTTGATTTATTAAGCCGGGGTATTGAAATTAAACCAAATTTTTCATAAAAACTTTTCACTTAAAATATTAAAAACATTTATTTATTATTGGGTTTCATCAATCGTATTTTACCATCATTGAAATTAAGATCAAAATCACAAGACTCAAAAAACCAAGATCAAAACTGTTATTATATTTACTTATTACTTGGGACCGAAGTGTATATTATATCATTTTAAAACACACTTAAACAAATAACTGACATCATTTGAGAAAAATACATGTAAATAGTAATATAAAACATTTGAAGTTTTTAAAATAAACATACTAAAGTTTAAACATTTTATTTTGAATTTAAAAGGCTCAAATATAAAAGATAGAATTTGAATAACAATTTAAGTGTTACAAACAATATTATTGACGTTTTCTTTTGGTTTAAACCTTTAGACGATTGTGTGATTGTTTCTAAAAAGAACCTTGAAAAGAATAATAAAAGATTGATACTATTTTAATTATTTTAATTTTATAAAGTCAGAAAGTAAAATATTGAATATTGAAAGTCTTAAAATTAAACATAAGAGAGGGTGTGAAATGTTTTATATAATAGTGGTTATTGTGAGATAATCCTTAAAGTGAAATACGAAAAAAAATAATCAAAAATGATGTACGACGTAAAATCTTTTGGATTATCATTTCTTTTTACGTTATCATCAACTTTAAAATAGAGGGTTTTTATTTACATCAAAATTTTGATGGTTTTGTTGGTGTGCATCTGTCACACCCCGCTAAAGCGGAAACACGAGATGTGAAGAGCAAAAATATCATTACACGAGATATAATAAATACAAACGGTTTTTAAGTCATTGAAGTCATAAAACGTTTACAAAGTTCAAAGATAACCAAGTATTTAACAATACAGTACAACCACGATAACATATGTAAAACTTCAAAAGACATTCCCAAAGTAACTAAATAAAGTCTTCCCGATTCTTAATCACGTGACCTTCCTGACCCATCACAAGAGGTATGCAGTTAACGTCCTTACATTGCGTTTCCTGAAACATGAGAGCAAATGTCAACTACAAAAGTAGTGAGTGAGTTACCGTTTTACTAGTCCTTGACTAAAGCGGTTTTGGCAAAATATAACAATATTTTGTAAAAATATGTTTTAAGAGTTTCCTCAACAGAACAAGTGTTGAAAATATGATTATACTAGTAAGAGGGTCGATCCCTTGATATGATATGACCGTAAGCGTTCGCGAGAAGATGAACCGTCGAGTAGCAGGTACTTGAGGTAACACTCAATACCAATCGAGAAAAATACGTACTTGAGATAACACCCAAGATTTATCGAGTAAGAAACACTTGGACTAACATCCAAGATCAACCGATGAATAAGCGTTTGAACTAACATCCAAGATCAATCGGTTAATAAGCACTTGGACCGACATCCAAGATCAATCGATTAACAAGCTCTTGAGCTAACACCCAAGATTAGTCGATTAATAAACACTTGGACTAACATCCAAGATCAATCGATGAATAAACACTTGAACTAACATCCAAGATCAATCGATTGATGAGCACTTGAGCTAACACCCAAGTAGAAACGATTTAGGCTAACTCTAATGTGTACCTAGGCTAACACCTAAGAAAGGATCTGAGTAACATGTACTTAGGCCAACACCTAAGTAAGGATCTGAGTGTTATGCACTTAGGTCAACACCTAAGTAAGGAATGACTGTTTCCTAAGTATCGATACCCATACTAAGCGGCTTAAACAAGCTAATAGTATGTAAGAAGCCGAGCGCCGTTAGACAAGAGGCACTTACGAATCGCGTTATATTCTCATCAAGGGTGGTCTCGCATACAAGAAATCATAGTTTAGTATAGCCAATTAACGGGGGCAAGCCAGTAAGCCGAATAAAGGAGGCAAGCCACTAAGCCGAGTAAAGGGGGCAAGCCATTAAGCCGAGTAAAGGGGGAAAGCCATTAAGTTTATTGTATGCCAATCGGGGCAATCAAAACTGTTTACGCATATAAGTTTCACACAACGTTTCCAAAATAGACCAATAATTCATAAAGTGTTCCAAGAGTTCATAACAGTTTCAAAATGTTCATAAGAGTTGCAAAAGTTCATAAGAGTTTCAAAATGTTCAAAAATCTCATGTTTCCCCCAAAAAGTTATGCAAAATACAGTAAATGAGAGGGAATGTAACTCTCGGTTTGCGAAGAATAGCACAATAGAGAGAGAGCGGTCGGAACAGGTCGAAATGGGTCGTAATCACGAAACTCCTATAGTAATACTAAGATTTAATAAGTACCAATGTTTATAACTCTGTTAGTTAACGAAATGCTTTTATTATAAGTGTTGGTTTTAAGTCTAACGAAAATCGGGCAGCGTTTCCGCGCCAAAATCTTTAAATCCAATTTTTAGACACTTTCCCCGCTTAACGATTTTCATAACCAAAGTTTATATATTAACACCAAACACAATGTTATATAAACATGTTCAAATAGTCCCTTTTTACACAATTTAAGCTCATTACAGGTTATAAGACTCGGTTTGAAGAAATAAGCTCAAGATCACGTCTTATACCGAAAATTGAATTTTTTTTTCTGCTGCTGATCTTGGAATGCGCCGCGTTCTGTTGCAGTTCTATGGCCAAAAATCGTTTTTATGCTAAAAATGCTATTTTGGTGGTGGATTTCGACATGCATTCATAGATTCATATAAATCCTTGATGTTTTATAGTTTCTTTAGTGTTTTTAACCACAATTTCATGGATCTAATCATCCATTTTATATAAACCCGTTTTTGTTCATAAATAGCCTCAAATCTTTATAAAAACTCATTTTTAGTTGTTGGATTGGACATGCAACAAGGATATATTAAAATACAGAGGATTAAAAAAAGTTTATACCGAGTAGAAATTGATTTGAAGATGGTTGAAGTGATTCCTTGGTGATTTTGACCCAAATTAGCTTAGAACTCGATTTTTAACCCAAGAAATGCAAACCCCTTTCTTCCTCCTTGATTGATGACGATTTTTAGGTGTTTTATGTGGCTATTTTTCTGTATTTTTGAAGTACAAATCACTGGAAATTGTTGGTGTGAGTATGTGTTCTTGAGAGAGCTAGTAGAGAGAGAGAGTGAACTTAGAAAATGAGTGTGATTGTGTGTGTTTGTAATGGTGTGTGTGTTTGTGTGAGTTATATTGATGTTACTGGACCTTTAAAGAGGGCCTTGGGCTCTAAGAACCTGGGACAAATCGTTGGTTTAAGTTTTGGTCCGTTTGGTTAAATTTTAAAGATCACAAAACATTGCTGAACTAGCCCCGAATGCGGCGCATTGGAGCATCATGCGGCGCATTTGGGGCCTGTTTCAGCTTTGTTCGTTTTTCGTTCGTTCCTTTGTTAAACGTTTTTGTTAGTTGAAAGTTTCCGGTTATTTTAGATAGTAACTTAGGCAAGTTCACTAGGTGTTTACTTGGTATTAGGATTCATTTATGTGATTCCGATTTCGATTCCGACACACACAAGGTAACTAAGCAAGTAACAATAAGATCAATTCATAGTTAGGACAAAGATAGAGAATGTGGATTTCACCCGAAATAAGACGGTTGTCACAGCATCAAATTAATACATTTATTGCACAAAAACAATGAATTTGATGCATATGTCACACCCCGCTAAAACGGAAACACGGGATGTGAAGAACAATAGCATTCGATACACAAGTTTATAATTCCACACCAAGTTATATTAAAAGAAACATAACTTCAAAGGTTTACAAATGTTTAAAACAACGTTTACATATCCGAAATAAAAATAAGTGTTCACAGCCAAGCCACCCGAACCCTTTCCCATTCTTGAAGTCATCAGCCCAAAGCATAAGTATCGTCTCCAAAGCTTACTCATTTCCTGAAAATACGAGTCAAGTGTTAACTACGGGAGACGTAGTTAGTGAGCTACAAGTTTAGATAAAAGCATTAGAGTCTCGACGCACATAACAATGGCGTAAAGTATAGCATTAAAATAGTTGTCGCATAACCATGCGTAAAATATAGCGTTCAAATAGTTGTCGCATAACCATGCGTAAAGTATAGTGTTCAAATAGTTGACGCATAACCATGCGTAAAGTATAGTATTAATGTTGTGTTTTGTCATTACCTCAGCGGTGGAACCATCCACATGTGTAAGACGATAAGTATTCGTGTTCGTGTTCGTAGGCATTGACCACATAGCGCGACTATGTGACAATCCTATGTATTGCCCAATGATCGTATCGTTGCGTTGCTAAGCCTATTAATTACCCACTAGAAGTTTATGCACCATCTGTTGTTGTCGTTGTGGTGAGGGTCTTTGCAACTACCCTAATAGTGCTATCCATAAATTCTATCGGTCCTTTCCAAGGGATTAATAGCAACTAATGTCACTCGGGTTGTATGGGATTTTCGTAGCATCTCACGACCACGTTGTACAACGTCCGCAACATGTCGATCGATGCCAAGTCATTGGCAATCTAGTGTTTGTATCCTCAGCATCGTTGGCAAAACCATCAACGATGCTGGAAAAATAGTTGTTTGTTCCTCGGCATTGTTGGCAAAATCATCAACAATGCCGGCAAAATATCGTTTCGAAATGGTATGCAAGTAATAAAGCCTATCGTAATAGTTTTCAAGTATCAAATCGTTTCGTAATAGTATTCAACTATCAAGTCGTTTCGTAATAGTATTCTAGCATCAAATCGTTTCGTAAAGTATTCTAGCATCAAATCGTTTCGTTAAGCGTTCAAAGTTTGTTTCAGCTTAAAAGTAGTGTTTAAGCCTAAGACTCGCATTTCACCCCAAAAATATGTTTAAAAGCATTTAAAAGTAGGGGTTTGTAACTCACTGTTTGCGAAGATCGTAGCGTGCTCGGAAAAGCTCGAAAGGTGCTCGGAATCACGGAATCCTATTTTTATAGCAAGTTTTCGAGTGAGTATGATTGTTTATGAGTTTATGACATCGTTAGTCAACGAGAAATACTTAAGTTTTAGGATTATATTAAGGTCTAGTGAAAATCGGGCAGCGCTTCCGTGCTATAGTTTTCAAATCCAATTTTTAACACTTTCCCGCTTACAAACGTCATAACAATAATCTTTAACTTATAAAAACAAGATAGGGATTATATGTTGAATAAGTTACCCTATTACAGGTTATAGTTCATGAACTTCAGTTTTATATATAATCTTAAATCGACAAGTTTAAAGTTACGCTTAATAATGGTTTAAACAAGGTTTTGTAACAAGTCTGCACCACGACCGCCTCGCGGTGGAGGCACTGCGCCGCGGTCATGGGTTCACCACGACCGCCTCGCGGTGGAGGCACCGTGGCGCGGTCATATGTTCACCACGACTGCCTCGCGGTGGAGGCACCGTGGCGCGGTCGCGAGACAGTTCCTTTACCCAAAAATTGTTTTTGATGAAATTTGTTATTTTTGAGTTGGATTTCGACATGCATTCATAGATTCATATAAATACTTGATGTTTTATGGTTTCTTTAGTGTTTTTAACCACAAATTCATGGATCTAATCATCCATTTTATATAAACCCGTTTTTGTTCATAAATAGCCTCAAATCTTTATAAAAACTCGTTTTTATTTGTTAGATTGCACATGCAACGAATATATGTTAAAAAGACAGAGGATTTGGAAGATATATACCAAGTAGAAAATGATTTGAAGATGGTTGGAGTGATCTCTTGGTGATTCTTGACCCAAAATGTAGAAAATCGTTTATGAACCCCAAATGGTTGAATGCTTCTTTCTCCTTTTGATTATGGAACGATTTTTGTGGTGTTTTTGATGAATTATTTCTGCAAACGTGGCTGTGTTTATGGAAGTTTTGAGAGGGTTTTCTTGAGTGTAGGTAGCTAGAGAGAGTGAGAGATAAACAAGTGTGTGTAAGTGTGTTTTTGTGTTGGGAGTTTGCAACAAGAAAATGGGTGTTCTAGGCCAGTTTACTGGGCCAAAAGGAGGTATCAAACCCGCACAAGACAGGTGTCTTCGAGTTTGACACGTTTGAGATGAGTCACAAAGTTTGTATTTTTGGCTGTCTGCACCCTCCACCGCGGCGCACTGGGCTCACCGCGGCGCGGCTGGAGGGCAGATTTCGCCTTATTCGTTTTTCGTTCGTTTTATTGTTAAGCATTTTCGTTCGTTGAAATTTTACGGTTTGTTATGAGATGAACTTAGGCAAGTTCATTAAGTGTTTTCTTGGTATTAGGATTCATATAGTCAGTTGATTCCGATTTCCGACTTCGATTCCGAGACACACATGTTTTATGTTTAAGTAACGTAAACCTACGTTAGAAGTTTTTGTATGAGTTACATCGAGCTTAGCTTAAAGAGTTATGCTTACGTAACCACGTAACACATAAAGTTAGTTATAGCAAGTAGCAAATATAGCGTATCGAGGTAAAAAGTTAGCGTTCTCGAACTGAGTTTTGACGGTTGTCACATTCTCCCCACGTTGAAAGAATTTCGTCCCGAAATTTCAACTTGTAGTATTCGTTGTGGGAGAAGTGAAGAGATGAGGACACTCAAGCATCATTCGATCCTATAGTTCCCAGGTATATTCGGGGCCTCGTTTTGCGTTCCATCGCACCCTTACTATAGGGATTTGACTGCCTTAGTTTCTTAGTTTCGCAATCTATAATCTCAATAGGCTCTTCGTCGAGTTGAAGTTTTTCGTCTAATTGTACTTCTTCTAAAGGTGTGATAGTGTTTCGTTCGATGAGTACTTTTTCGGTATCGACACATGAAAAGTGTTATCTAAGTTATCGTGCTCTTGTGGTAGTTCCCAACGACACGCAACTGGACCTACTCTTTCGAGTACCTCTAGTGGTCCTACGTATTCGGAGTTAAGTTTTCTAGTGTTTTTCGCGGCGTATTTATCCTTTCCAAGGTAACGCCTCAAGAAGTACTTTGTCGCCGACTTGAAATTCTAAGTCTTTTCTGCGCATCCCAGCGTAACTCTTTTGACGACTTCTAGCAGTCTTAGTCGTTCCTTTGTCGTTGGGATTTATCAATCGTTTCTTGGACTACATCTGTGCTAATTAGTTGTCGATCTCCTCGTTCCAACCACACAATGGAGATTCGCATTTCCCTTCGCAAAGAGCTTAAAAGGCGCACACTTGATACTAGCGCGATATCTATTGTTATAGGAGAATCCTGTTAGTGGTATATGATTATCCTGACTTCCTCCAAAGTCAATAACACATGCTTTTAGTACATCATCTAAGATATGTGTTGTACGCTCGCTTTGACCATCGGTCCGTGGATAGTAAGCCGTGCTTAAATATAATCGAGTGCAAGAAGATTCTCGGAATGCCTTCCAGAATCCGGAAGTGAAGCGAGTGTCTCTGTCCGAGTTAATTGACGTGGGTATTCCGTGGCGAGTCACTACCTCGTTGATGTATATTTGGACAAGTTTTTCCATGTTAAAACTTTCCTTGATGAGAATAAAGTGTGCTGACTTCGTTAGCCGATCTACTATGACCCAAATCATGTCGTTACCCTTTGAGATTCGAGGTAATTTTGTGACGAAGTCCATTGTGATTTGTTCCCATCTCCAGTCGGGAATTTCGGGTTGCTGTAGTAATCCGGATGGCTTTTGATATTCGGCCTTCACTTTCGCACAAGTGAGGCATTTCTCTACGTATAAGGCAACGTCTCGTTTCATCCCAGGCCACCAGTAATGTTCCTTGAGGTCCTTATACATCTTGCTTGACCCTGGATGAATGGAATATCGTGTTCGGTGTGCTTCGTCCGTAATGGCCTTCCTCAATTCGTTAGTCGTAGGAATCCAGGCTCGGTCCTTAAAGTAATAGACATCGTCGCTCTTCCTTACAAAATCCTTGTCGTGTTTGTGCAGGGTTTCGACCTTTATGTTATCTGCTTTCAAAGCCTCATGCTGAGCACTTGCTATACGCGTCCTCAAATCGGGTTTAGTGTAGATTCCTAATGCACGTGCTCGAGTCGATTGCTGCCTTTCTTTCCTACTCAAGGCATCTGCTATAGCGTTGGCTCTGCCAGGGTGGTACTTAATATCGCAGTCGTAGTCGCTAAGGAGTTCCAACCATCTCCTTTGCCTCATATTGAGTAGCTTCTGATCTAGTATGTGTTGCAGACTCCTATGGTCCGTGAATACCGTGCATTTGGTTCCGTAGAGATAATGTCTCCAGATTTTTAGGGCAAAAACTATCGCTCCCAATTCTAGGTCATGCGTAGCGTAATTTACTTCGTGTTTCTTGAGTTGTCGATATGCATATGCTATAACTTTGTTTCGTTGCATCAATACACAACCTAATCCTAGGTTAGATGCGTCACAATATACTACGAAGCCTTTGTTTCCCTCAGGAAGAGTTAGAATTGGAGCATTGCACAAATTTGTTTTTAGGATATTGAAGGCTTGATCTAGTGCATCTCCCCAGTTGAAATTCTCGTTCTTTTGCGTTAACTTTGTTTGGGGTTTTAGTTACCTTAGAGAAATCTTGAATGAGTCGCCGGTAATATCCAGCCAATCCTAAAAATTGCCGGATTTCTGTCGGACTTTTGAGAGTTTTCCAATTCTCTATAGCTTTGATCTTTGATGGATCATCGTAGAATTCCAGATCCATTAACTAAGTGATCTTCTTTGATACGCTAGTAGATTAAGATGTCGTCGATGAATACAATAACGAATTTGTCTAGATACGGTCGGCATACCCTATTCATCAAATCCATGAATATCGTCGGTGCGTTTGTGAGTCCAAATGGCATTACCAGGAACTCATAGTGTCTGTGTCTAGTGCGGAATGCGGTTTTCGGTATATCATCTTCAGAAACCAGAACTTGATGATACCCAGACCTTAAGTCAATCTTTGAAAAGTAGGTTGCGCCTTGGCATTGATCGAAAAGGTCATCGATTCATGGATGAGGATATCGGTTCTTAACAGTTAGTTTATTCAATTCTCAGTAGTCGATACGCATGCGGAACGATCCATATTTCTTCTCAACGAATAGGATCGGCCCTCCCCATGGTGATAAGCTTGGTCGGATAGATCCTGTATCCAATAGTTCCTGAACTTGGTTGGATAATTTCTGCATTTCAGTCGGAGCTAGTCGATATGGCGTCTTTGCCACCGGTGTTGCTCCAATAATTTCTTCGCTTCTAAACTCTACTTGCCTCAGTGATGGTAGTTCTAGTAGTTCTTCGGGAAATACCTCCGGATAGTCTCTAACTATCGGTATATCCTTAAGGTCTGCTGCTTTCGTTTGTTTGTCTTTTATGTTTACTAATAATGCAAAGCAGTCTTTATTAAGGTATTGGCGCATTTAAATCACCGATATAAGTTTCGAAGTTTGTCCCGGCCTATCTCCTCGTACTATCAATTCCTTCCCATCTCCTAATGGCATCTGAATCGTCTTATCTAAGCAAAATATCTTCGCATCTTGGATGGTCAACCAATCCATTTCTATTACTGCGTCAAAGCTGCAACTACACGGGGGTCGTATCTCGCTTCCTCAGTTCCTATCGCGAAGGCTCTAACTTGTATGATGCTCGGGCCGCAAGGGTTGTGCTGAGTATTGAGTTAATGTTTAAGTTCTCTTAATGGACTAGTAACAGTTCGGGCAAGTCACCAGGAAATACTTCCGGTACTCCCTTACTACTAATCGGTTTCCCTGGGGAACCTTCTTGGTTAAATAGCAACGAGCCCTAATTCCGGTCGTAAGTGTTTTTCGGGTATAAGGTTTAGCCTTGACCTTTCCATGTCGCCTTGTGTGAATAAGGTCTTATTGTAGCGTAGATGTTTAGATGATTTCCTTGTAGAGACATGACTTCAACATGTTTGACAATTATCTATTCCGTGGTTTATCGTAATCATAAGAATGTGATCATATCTTCGTGATGATCCTTCGTTTTAGGATATACTGTCACAACCTACCTTGGTTTGAAGTTACCTTAGATTCGTATTCAAGTCTAGGAATCCACACTGACCAACGATTCCCTTGATAAGTTTGCGATATCCTTGCGATTTCGTAAATGCTAGCCCCGTAATCGAGTACGATCAATTATTGTACATTATTTTGCATAATAATAATGTCAATAAATGAATGTAAAGTATGAGATATACATGTTTATGCTAGGGGCATATCATGTAATTAAGATTAAGAATAAGTGCGCGACCGAAGTTTACAACATTGTGTATACTAAAGCGAACGAATGATAACAGTGATTTTCAACAATCTTACGTGTAGCAATTCCACAACTAGCATCGAGTTGTCTGGATTGCCTTATGTATCGTGTACTTGGTATGAAGTATGTCGAGTGATAGTTTGTGAATACGAGTGTCATGATATATCGACTTCTAGACCATTCCTGGAGATCCGTAAACTTGTTGCATGAACTCATCATGTCTTCCGGTGTCAATCCTCAGTGATCGGATATCTTGGGTGCATCACTTAGTGTGTCGAGTTGCAACTGCACTCATGTGTCTTATGTGGGAATACTTCCCAGTTGCCATAAAAGGCATCGCGTAAGGATTAGTGGGGATAAAGCGTATATGGTGTCGATAGTCGAGAATGTGTTGTTTCCGCCTAAAGAACGGGAGAAATAGTCAGCATGGGACAGTATAAACCAGTCCAGTCCCGAGTCGTTATACGGCAATATGATAGTTTACGATTGTATAAGTAGCTTACGATAACGTTAATTCAACGCTCCTATACCTTGATAACGTATCACTATCGTGTATCAGGTTCGTAGGAAAATGTGAGTTCTCAAGAGTATACGTCGGGTATCTACCTCGTTGTCTGACACGGTTATATTCGTTCCTTTCATCGCATCATAGTAAGGTGAATGGAATCAAATTCCCACTAAGTCTCAAAGTTATCTTAGTATAAGTCTAAAGCGTATAGCGTTTCGTGTCGAGCGTAGCTACCTCTTTCCCTCTCGGCGAAGCCTAGACCGGAAACGAGTTAATCGAAGATACGGCTCATGTTAGTGTTAGTAATAAGCTGAGCACATAGAGTATCTTAAGTATAGCATCTAGGTCTGTGTGGGTCTGACTTCAAGAATTCCCGGGAAGGTTCGTTTAATGTTTACCAATCCCGTCCTGGCATGATTTAGTCCAAATTATTCATAGGTGATCAGGCTACGAATAATTCAAGTTAAACGATGCCTTCACGTTTTGGTTAAATAAAATCTTTCGTTTAGAAACTGGTTATAGTTTGATTTTTGAAAAATCGGTATTCACTATAACCTTGCGCTCTGATACCAAGTCTGTCACACCCCGCTAAAACGGAAACACGGGATGTGAAGAGCAATAGCATTCGATACACAAGTTTATAATTCCACACCAAGTTATATTAAAAGAAACATAACTTCAAAGGTTTACAAATGTTTAAAACAACGTTTACATATCCGAAATAAAAATAAGTGTTCACAGCCAAGCCACCCGAACCCTTTCCCATTCTTGAAGTCATCAGCCCAAAGCATAAGTATCGTCTCCAAAGCTTACTCATTTCCTGAAAATACGAGTCAAGTGTTAACTACGGGAGACGTAGTTAGTGAGCTACAAGTTTAGATAGAAGCATTAGAGTTTCGACGCACATAACAATGGCGTAAAGTATAGCATTAAAATAGTTGTCGCATAACCATGCGTAAAATATAGCGTTCAAATAGTTGTCGCATAACCATGCGTAAAGTATAGTGTTCAAATAGTTGACGCATAACCATGCGTAAAGTATAGTATTAATGTTGTGTTTTGTCATTACCTCAGCGGTGGAACCATCCACATGTGTAAGACGATAAGTATTCGTGTTCGTGTTCGTAGGCATTGACCATATAGCGCGACTATGTGACAATCCTATGTATTGCCCAATGATCGTATCGTTGCGTTGCTAAGCCTATTAATTACCCACTAGAAGTTTATGCACCATCTGTTGTTGTCGTTGTGGTGAGGGTCTTTGCAACTACCCTAATAGCGCTATCCATAAATTCTATCGGTCCTTTCCAAGGGATTAATAGCAACTAATGTCACTCGGATTGTATGGGATTTTCGTAGCATCTCACGACCACGTTGTACAACGTCCGCAACATGTCGATCGATGCCAAGTCATTGGCAATCTAGTGTTTGTATCCTCAGCATCGTTGGCAAAACCATCAACGATGCTGGAAAAATAGTTGTTTGTTCCTCGGCATTGTTGGCAAAATCATCAACAATGCCGGCAAAATATCGTTTCGAAATGGTATGCAAGTAATAAAGCCTATCGTAATAGTTTTCAAGTATCAAATCGTTTCGTAATAGTATTTAACTATCAAGTCGTTTCGTAATAGTATTCTAGCATCAAATCGTTTCGTAAAGTATTCTAGCATCAAATCGTTTCGTTAAGCGTTCAAAGTTTGTTTCAGCTTAAAAGTAGTGTTTAAGCCTAAGACTCGCATTTCACCCCAAAAATATGTTTAAAAGCATTTAAAAGTAGGGGTTTGTAACTCACTGTTTGCGAAGATCGTAGCGTGCTCGGAAAAGCTCGAAAGGTGCTCGGAATCACGGAATCCTATTTTTATAGCAAGTTTTCGAGTGAGTATGATTGTTTATGAGTTTATAACATCGTTAGTCAACGAGAAATACTTAAGTTTTAGGATTATATTAAGGTCTAGTGAAAATCGGGCAGCGCTTCCGTGCTATAGTTTTCAAATCCAATTTTTAACACTTTCCCGCTTACAAACGTCATAACAATAATCTTTAACTTATAAAAACAAGATAGGGATTATATGTTGAATAAGTTACCCTATTACAGGTTATAGTTCATGAACTTCAGTTTTATATATAATCTTAAATCGACAAGTTTAAAGTTACGCTTAATAATGGTTTAAACAAGGTTTTGTAACAAGTCTGCACCACGACCGCCTCGCGGTGGAGGCACTGCGCCGCGGTCATGGGTTCACCACGACCACCTCGCGGTGGAGGCACCGTGGCGCGGTCATATGTTCACCACGACTGCCTCGCGGTGGAGGCACCGTGGCGCGGTCGCGAGACAGTTCCTTTACCCAAAAATCGTTTTTGATGAAATTTGTTATTTTTGAGTTGGATTTCGACATGCATTCATAGATTCATATAAATACTTGATGTTTTATGGTTTCTTTAGTGTTTTTAACCACAAATTCATGGATCTAATCATCCATTTTATATAAACCCGTTTTTGTTCATAAATAGCCTCAAATCTTTATAAAAACTCGTTTTTAGTTGTTAGATTGCACATGCAACGAATATATGTTAAAAAGACAGAGGATTTGGAAGATATATACCAAGTAGAAAATGATTTGAAGATGGTTGGAGTGATCTCTTGGTGATTCTTGACCCAAAATGTAGAAAATCGTTTATAAACCCCAAATGGTTGAATGCTTCTTTCTCCTTTTGATTATGGAACGATTTTTGTGGTGTTTTTGATGAATTATTTCTGCAAACGTGCCTGTGTTTATGGAAGTTTTGAGAGGGTTTTCTTGAGTGTAGGTAGCTAGAGAGAGTGAGAGATAAACAAGTGTGTGTAAGTGTGTTTTTGTGTTGGGAGTTTGCAACAAGAAAATGGGTGTTCTAGGCCATTTTACTGGGCCAAAAGGAGGTATCAAACCCGCACAAGACAGGTGTCTTCGAGTTTGACACGTTTGAGATGAGTCACAAAGTTTGTATTTTTGGCTGTCTGCACCCTCCACCGCGGCGCACTGGGCTCACCGCGGCGCGGATGGAGGGCAGATTTCGCCTTATTCGTTTTTCGTTCGTTTTATTGTTAAGCATTTTCGTTCGTTGAAATTTTACGGTTTGTTATGAGATGAACTTAGGCAAGTTCATTAAGTGTTTTCTTGGTATTAGGATTCATATAGTCATTTGATTCCGATTTCCGACTTCGATTCCGAGACACACATGTTTTATGTTTAAGTAACGTAAACCTACGTTAGAAGTTTTTGTATGAGTTACATCGCGCTTAGCTTAAAGAGTTATGCTTACGTAACCACGTAACACATAAAGTTAGTTATAGCAAGTAGCAAATATAGAGTATCGAGGTAAAAAGTTAGCGTTCTCGAACTGAGTTTTGACGGTTGTCACAGCATAACACCTAAACGACATATTTTTGATGCATATCAAAACTTCATTTTTAAAGTTGATGATAAAGTAAAAAGTAATCATAATACAAAAATACATGCATCAAAAATTATTTTTTAAATTTTTTTTTTTTACTTATTTTATTTTAAAGGTCTTTTTATTTGAATCTTTTCATTTATATATATATATATATATATATATATATATATATATATATATATATATATAGAGAGAGAGAGAGAGAGAGAGAGAGAGAGAGAGAGAGAGAGAGAGAGGTGAGTGCAAATAAGAACTACTAAATATTTAAGAACCATTAGAAATCAAATTTAATATGATATTCACCAGTGTATACATATGATATTCACCAGTGTATATTTAATATGATATTCACCAGTGTATATACACTGGTGAATATTATATATATACACTGGTGAATATCATATCAAATTTGGTTCCTAATTATTTGTATGGTTCTTATTTGAAAACCAACTATATATATATATATATATATATATATATATATATATATATATATATATATATATATATGGAATAGGATCCAATACAAACAATGTCAACTCTATACACCAATAATTACTTTTTAAGTATTTATTAAAAAATAGTAAAAAAGAAGTTTTTTCATATTTTTTTAGGAGAATCTTTCTAAAATAACCTCAAGAATATCTTTATAAAATAAAAAATAAAAATTGATTTTTTTTTTGAAAAAAACGTAGATGTATTTTTTCGGTAGATGCATTTTTCTAATTTTACTGAAAATGCATCTTCTTTTTTTCAAATATGCATTTACTCTATTGATAAAACTGCATCTTATTATTAATATTACAAAAAAATTGAGTTAAAATACACCTTATTTTTTAAAAGTATCGACTTTTCTAAAAAAATGCATTCAAGTTTTTAACAATCAAAAATTTCGAAAATAAATGATTTTAGAGGTTATTTTAGGATGAATTTCCGAAACAGTTTTAAAAAAAAACATTTTTTAATTTTTTAAATTAATTTTTTAATTGATTTTGGAGTGTTCCTACCGGTATGTATTTTAAACATGAACTGTAGCGAAACCTCATCTTTTATATATATATATATATATAATATATATATATATAATATTCTTTTTATACCTATAAAATACATAAATAAGCGTGATTCAGTCAAATTGCGACCCCGTTTCCTACATATTTCAAAGTGAAAAGGCAATCCCGGTCGTAAACATTTGGTTCGTATAACATCAATAACGAATCAAAATGACTAAAATACCAATCTACTCTTTAATACGTTTTTCTTAGATTTCATGATATCTTGATCATTACAATTTGGTTAAGGGATATCCAAACAAAACATTTTTCATGTAGATTGTTTACTCAACTTCAAAGATGTAAGGACCGTATACCGAATTTAACAATATATTATGGTCAACCTTTGCGATTTATATTTAATAATTTTTAAGTAACATAAGATCGTTGAGGTTTTTATGTTATTATTTATTAAGAAAAAAAAATATCATATTACATATTTATATATTTGTCCATCGCGAGACTTAAATTCTTATACATTACCCAAACCAATAATCAATAGGTTATCAAATACCGCTAAGCTAGATATATTCTTAACTTTATTATTATTTTGGGAGGATTACATTCACGTCCTTATAAAAGTTTAAAATTACATCAATATCCTTGTAAAATTTGAAATTACGTCAATATCCTTTTAAAATCTTTAAAATACTCATTTCTGTCCAAATTAATTATTTAATTATTTTTAAATGATTTGAATGATTAAATCGTTTATCTGATCATTAATTTAAAATTTTATATTATACTTTTATCCATATCTGGTAATAAAATAAAATCATAATAGATGAAATTATTTTCATGTCCAATGTCTTATCTTTAAAAAAAAAAGTGTTATTGCGGATTAATCTTGAAATAAGTTGGAGTGTAAATCTTTTTGTTTTAATCAAAACAAGTTAAACGATTTACAACAAAATTTTTGTTTAATTCATTTATTGTTTATTTTCTTGAGTTTGAGATATTTTTCTCATAAATTGGTAGACATAGATGAGTTTTAAAAATAATTAAATCATATTTATATATGACTATTGATTATTAAATTTTTTTAAAGTTGATTAAATTATTAATTAAGACATAAATGAGTATTTTTAAAAATTTAGAAGGATATTGACGTAATTGTAAATTTTAGAAGAATAATAATGTAATTTTAAACTCTTATAAGGACGTGGATGTAATTTTCCCTATTATTTTTATTGGTTTAATTTTTATTATTATTATCCAGTTTTGGATCAGCAAGAACATTTTCTCCCATGTAAAAATATAAAGTGATTTACAGATTTAAATTTATGCATCTCTCTAGCATGTAGGTCTTTCATTAAAAAGAAAAAAACTTTGTTTATTTAAAGTCACTAGTTATGTAAAAGTAATAAATAGAATATTGCATGCTTAAACTTAAAGTTTTTATTTTTTAAAGTAAAAGAGATGACAGCTTCATAATGATTTATTGGGTTCATCGCATATATTTAAATGTTTGATGACTTAAATAATAGCTTGTTCTTATCTATACTTTATTTTTTTATAGAGTTAATTACATAAATGGTTCAGTCTCTAAATCGTAAACCATACGGCTTCAGTCTTTGGATAACTAGTTTAGCTACACAATTGGTGAATTTTTCATTTAAAATTATCAAACTACCCTTAAATGAATTATTTACTTACTTATATCTTAATTAAATTAAATTTTATAAAAAAAATTTAATCAATCTAAAAACTTTTATTGCTTTTAATCATAATTTAACCCTTTTTCAAAATCACATTCAATCACCACCAGCTTAACACCACCTTCACCACTAGCCCACGACAACATACTCGTTGCTTCGCTCCCTACCATCTCCCTCCCAAAGACTACTAAAAGCCTCTCAAGAAACCGAAACCCAGAAATATCACTACCAAAAATTATTTTTATCTAATTTTGTTTTTATGTATTTAATTGTCTTTCTTCTTACCTAATAAATGAAATTAAAATTAAGATTTATAATTTTATATTTCCAATAATGGTGGCCCCCATTTGAGATGTTAATTATATTGGAGGACTATTATTTTACTTTATTTTAATTTAGAAAATGACAAAAGAGTTTTCTTAGCAACAATAAAACAATTATATGGAAATGCTCTCAATTGACTAAATTCAAAAATAATTTCTTTACACATTAATAAACCCATTAATTAACCATTTTTTTATTTGTTTTATTTTATTTTATAATTTCGATGTACATATGAAAGAAATAATTCAAATTTTAGAAGATTTTTATTAATGGAATTATACCACTCAAATAAGCATAATTACATGAATATAACTTTACATAGAAATTATACCAAGGTTTTTTTTTTGTTTGTAATCCTATCCTTTCATATTCATCAAATAAACTAACTACAGGTTGGAACTTCAATTCAAGATTGAGTTGAAGGTAGAGTTTATTGTTTAAATTTAAGGTGAATATTATAAAAGTTAAATATTCAAATTCATGAATATATCTTTGTTAAAAATTTGGTAAATTTAACTTAAATTGGATAATGAAAAAAATATACACCTATGAAAACCCATATTAGAGATATAAGCACTTTAAGTAAATTGAATATTAGAAAAAAGCCCTTTTTAAAAATTTCGTAAATAAGTTTCTTATTCTTCTAAAGGTTTATTATTTTAAAAACCCAACCTAATTTTATCAAGAAACTTATAATTGAAGTTTCTAGGAAACAAAATACATATTATATTAACAATGTCTCCTTTTTAAGACATCAACTTTTAGTTATATACATGAATTAAAATGTTACTCAACAATTTATAATATAAATTATTGGAAATCATATTAACCTATAGTTTAGTCGTATGTAACTATGTGAGTGATCAATTAATTAAAAAATATATTTAAATTTTGTAATAGACAAAAAATAAGTGTAAAAATATGAGTTGTTGTGTATGTCTTTTTAATACTATATATATAAAATATAAATCAATTGATTCGAACAACTTTTTTGACTTTACGAGACTTAGTTTTTACATATCTAAAAAATACACCCACACACTAAAATTAGCTCAATCTCCCTATTAAATGCTTTAATATTATCAAGAGTTAATTACATAATCGGTCCCTGTGTTTGTTACAATTTAACGGGTTCAGTCCCTGGGTCGAAAATCGTTCGGGTTCAGTCCCTGGGTCACACGTTTAGTTACACGTTTGGTCCCTTTGTCACTTAAAATGACTAAAATACCCTTAATAAATAAATATTGAATAAAAAACTAATTATACCAATCCCAAAAAAAAAAAAAAAAAAAAAAACCTACAAATCAATCCCCAATTTCATCAAATCAAATCCAAAAATCAATCCCCAATTTCATCAAATCAAATCCAAAAATCAATCCCCAAAAATCCAAACCATCAAAAATTAATTGATTTTTACACAACCCAAACCAAAAATCAATCCCCAATTTCATCAAATTCAAACCCTAAATTTTCAATTTTTATTCAATAATCACATATATTCTACTCTTAAACAAACTTTCGATATGTCAAGCCCCAATTTTTCAGAAATCTTGAAAACCCTAAAACCTGATTTGCTTATTTACGACATTATTCAACCGTGGGCTCCCTTGGCGGCTGCTGAACTCGGAATCCCTTCGGTGGTATTCATCACCACTAGTGTTGCTGCAACAAATCGGACCTATGAGCCCATGGAATGCTCAACATATATTCGCAAGGAGATAGATCGGGTGTTGTTTCTTTTGGAACGAGATCTGAGTGTAGTAATTTGCTACGGGTGCTAGATCTGGCTAACAATACAGATGGCGGCGGTGGGCGGTGGTGCAACAGCAGTTGTGGGCGGCGGTGCATCGGCGGTGGCCGGAGTTGCAGCGGTGGAGGTGGGTGGCGGAGGTGGTGCAAATTTAATTTGATTTTGATTAATGAAAATTTAGGGAAGAATTGTGGTTAAAAAATTTAGGAAAGAAAAAGGTTGGTAGGAGAAAATTAAAAGGAAAAATAAATATTAATAATAATATTAAGGGTATTTTTATTAATTGTTTAGTTGTCATTAAGGGTAATTTTGTCATTTCAAGTGACGGAAAGACTATCTTTGTAGCTAAATTGATGACCCAGGGACTGAACCCGAACGATTTTCGACCCAGGGACTGAAACCGTTAAATTGGAACAAACACATTGACCAATTATGTAATTAACTCTATTATCAAATTTCATTACATATATAGATGTAAATGCTCATATATTCATTTTGTTTTGTCTTTACATAACTTAAAGTAATTAAATGACATTATTCATTGTTTTTATTAGAAATTGAATTCCATATCTATATATATTGTAGTAATTACATAGCAATAATGATTTATGTTTAAAATCTTTACATTTCTTGACATTTTTCTATGATAATTAAATTCACTACTTAAAAACATACCAATTGAGCTTAATGGATACTTATAACCATATATTATGCATATATATAGTATTTTAACATACAAAACGCAATTTAAGTGTTTGAATAAACTATTTTTAATCTTATTTTATAAAATCATATTCACTTATTTTCAAGTGTTCTAACTTGATGTTTATTTTAAAGACATTTATATAAAATATATGAAGATTAAAACAAATTTGACTCTCAAGAGAAAAAAAAAGCAAGAAAACTACAATTCTTTTTTTATTGATATATATTTAAATAAAATTTATATTTATATACTTATTAAATAAAAAATGCTTGGGCAACCTTATTTCACTTTTCCCAATATAATTAATTTTCATTTTATATTTCACCGGACTTGAATCTTTTCTTAACCAAAACAAATAATTTCTTCCACTTTAATACTTATAATTAAATAACCAAACATTAAATAAAAATTTCTTTTTTCTTTTCTTTTCCATTTTTATTAATATTTCTTTTTATATTTATATAATTCAAACTATCATTAAAATACTTTAACAAACCAAAATACAATCATCTTCTTCATTTCAAACCATTTTTTTTTTCTTCAAATAAATTTCATAATTCTCATAAAAATTTTCTAAAAAATATTTTTTTTTTTTTTTTGGAAATGGAAGATGGAACAGTGGAGGGATCAAGTGCAGTGCCTGACTACAACATGTCACCTAAACCTGAACCTGAACCAACAAACCAGGTGGCAATCACCGGAGCATCACCACCAGTCACCACCGGTTCTCCAGTGTCCACGGTGGCGCCACCACCTTTAGGTGTGATGCCTTTATCCATGAAGAAAAAAAGAGGGAGACCTAGAAAATATGGACCAGATGGGTCTGTCACTCAAACTTTGTCACCGAAACCCATTTCCTCTGCGGGTTCTTCGCCGGTGATCGACTTCTCATCGGCGAAGAGAGGAAAAGTCCGGCTGCCTTCAGCCGGAAAAGTTCATCAACTTTCACCCAAGTTTGGGATGGAAAGCTTAGGTAATACTTACTATTTTTGTGTTACGAGTTTTTTGATTTCGCCTTATATTTTATAAACCTGTTTTTTCCGGTATATTATGAAATGTAAGTTACCGAAATAAGCCGGAAAAGATGATTACGAAACATAAGCCAAAATTAATAAAACAATTACTCCTTTTATAAAATTTGATTATTTTTCTTTTTTCTGAATTTCATTATTTATTTATTTTCATCTAAATTTAAGTGAAAATCACATAAATAATGATCTGCATAATAAACTTTTAAAAATAATTACAAAACTCACAAAAAAATTTAGCGGCACCTTTTTGTCGCAAGAATCAGATAGGAAAGTACAACGCTGGAATATTAAAGGCGGCGCGAAAACATGTCCAGTTTGTCCCATTGGTAGCAGGTTTTTCTCCCTCGTGAGGTATTGGGTTCGAGCCTCCATCGGGGGTTTCCTCCTTAGCTGAATATTAGGAGATATGTAACTAACTTTGGTGTAAAGTTCGTGGGTCGCATACTGCCCAAATGGATGTCACTGTGGCCCCGAACACTAACATTGTCGTTCAAAAAAAATAAAAAAATTTAAACATATTAAATTCTCACGACTGGAAAAAGAAGCGGAAAACTTTTCGTGAATTTTGTGATCAGTTTTGAAAAAAAGTTCGTTCATATACGAATATTTTGATGATTTTCTCTTATTTTGTATTCTTTTAAATTTAACCGTTCTAATATGGGTTTTGGTGGGCCAACAAAACCCTTTTTAACCGTTCTAATTTGGGTTTTGGTGGGCCAACAAAACCCTTTTGGGATTTAAGGTTTTGGTTACAAATTGTGTTTTTTTTAAGAATCCTGATCAAACTGGAAATTGATGAATCTATATATATTTAAAGATGAATAATTTGGCTTTTATTATATTGTGGGGTTTGGTTTATGTGTTTTGTTGGAAAATGTTTCTTTTAAGAATCAAGATCCTAGGTAGTTAGTTCTGTTGAGATATGGACCCAACCCAAATGTAACATCATTTGTGAAGCCGAGGTTGAAAGCCGAGCCCTAACGGTATTTCACTATGCATCAACTGTCTAAAGTCTAAACTAGCCATGTCGGAGTCGAAACATCCTTGTTGGGTCGGGCTACCGACTTGACTGGTTAACACCATTTGGTTTATTTTTTTTTATAAATATTTTTGCGTAAATTATAATTATAAATAGAAAACCTGTGCCTTTAAATAAAACGGTTTAAGTGGTTGTAGGTATTAAACGTTGTTTTCGTCGACTTATTACTTCTTTGACATGATACCCTTCTTGTTAAGGCCATTGATCGGATTAAGTTCAAACAATCTTCTATATCAATCAAGAATATACTATATTGCTAAAACACACATATTATGATCAATAAGTTGACTTAGTGTCTCAAACGACTACGATTTGACAATATTACCATCTTTCCCACAGGTGATTTGTTTTCACCTTCGGTTGGAGCTAATTTTACACCCCATATCATCAATGTTAACACCGGGGAGGTAAATTCAAGTCTTATTCATCTTTGATCACATTTCGTTTTGATTCTTTTATATGGTCTTAGAGGAAGTTAACTCGTGATAATGTTTTATGTATTTCATTTTCTGTGTTTGCTACATTAGGATGTGACTATGAAGGTTATATCGTTCTCTCAACAAGGACCTCGGGCAATATGCATTCTGTCAGCAAATGGTGTCATTTCAAGTGTTACTCTTCGGCAACCTGATTCTTCTGGCGGTACATTGACATACGAGGTACCATACCCCAATATTCATATTTTTTTTTTTAATGAATCTATCTTGCAATAGATAAACAGTTACGTACACAATGTTACAATGCGTTTTGATATTTGCAGGGCCGTTTTGAGATACTTTCATTAGCCGGTTCATTTACACCATCAGAAAGTGGAGGAATAAGAAACAGATCCGGTGGAATGAGTGTTTCTTTAGCAAGCCCAGACGGGCGTGTCGTTGGTGGTGGTGTTGCCGGGCTCCTCGTTGCTGCCAGTCCCGTCCAGGTACCTTTTTTTTTTAAGAAGTTGACGTATAAACTATCAATGATCTTTTTATTAATGACCGTTATATTGCAGATTGTGGTAGGAAGTTTTTTAACAGGGAACCAACCCGAACACAAGACAATCAAGAAGCCAAAACCCGAGACTATAACACCTGCATCGCCACCACCAGCTATCTCCGCAATTCCAACATCAACCATGACATCAGCCTTAGAGACCGACGAGTCATATCCTCATGCTACTGCGAAATCAAACATGTCATCACCTTCGTTTCGAGGGGATAGCTGGTCTGCCTATAATGCACATACCCCTGAGCCAAGGAAAATGTCAACTGACATCAATGTGAGTCTTCATGCCATGGATAGTAAGTACTAAGTAGTAAGGAATGAAGTTATATGAGGGTAGTTCGGTAATTTGACTTCATAGGCCATTTTATGGTCTTAGTTTACCTTTTGTTTAATGTTTGTTTGGATGTAAAAAACATGAATTTGAGGTGGATGTTAATTTGCAGTTGTAGTTATTTAGATTAATTTCGTACTTTCTTTTGTGTGTGTTTCTAATAGATTCGGAGTTCAAAGATGTGTTTGGTATGAGCTTCTAACGGTCTTTTAAGAGTTTTAAACTTTTAAATTTAAAAATATATAAGTATTCAAATATAAAAGTTTGTTTAGTTAAGTTTTTTTCAAAGTGAGTCTAAAAATAAAAGACCTAAATAAAAATAAAAGCTCTAACTTTCATTATTTAACTAGAGTTACATTTTCTAGCTCCATTTATATCAAGCATAACCCAAACTAAAAGTAGGTTTAGTTATTAATCTTTTTCGGAACAAGCAATAATTTTTTTTTTTTTAGAAAGTCATACAACATACCATACAATAATAAATTGCTTTTGCTAGAAGCTCTTTGATAGTATTGGGCAGGAATGGACATTTTTCATTTTGGTTCGATTTTTAATCCAAGATGAAATTAGTTTGTATTTTTATCCACTCACATTTTCGGTTTTTATAGTCTTGTTTGATTCGGTTTGATGTTTTATCGGTTTTATTTGAAATTAGGATAGTTTAGTTTAATAATGAACATCTTATTTATTTTTAAGTAATTTATAATAACTTTTTTGAAAACATTTTGCCTTGTAACTTTATGGTTTTAGGCCAAAACAAATCAATATAATAATTATAATTAAATTTAAAATTTTATTCTAATAGTCCACTTTAATAGGTTCAGTTCAATTTTTATGATCAACCTTGTTTTTTCTTAATCAAAAATTTGAACTATCGATTATTGTTTTGGTTCTATTTTTGTACACATCCCTAGTTTTAATTATTTAATAATCTAGGTTTTTTACTTATAATTGGAAAATTATCATGCAATTTCATCCGGCTAAATAAACTTCTTTATTTAATATTTTGGTTTCTTGTGAGAAAAAAGATAACTTAAAATAAAGATTAAATATTCTTTTATTATTTAATTCTGAACATTGGAAATGTATACACTTCTTTAAGCATCTTTTAATTATAGAATATTGTATATTTTATTTAGTCTTAATTCAAACAAATTTGAATGCTACATGTATCTTTAATATATAATATTTAATTGTAATATATATAATAAAAAGTGACCTTAAATACTATATAGTGAATTTGGATAAAATAATTTTTTTGATTTCAGTCGTTAGATCAAATCGATGATGTTATCAAAAACTATTTATTTTATACCTATTACAATTATATTATAATACATAATGATATTATCTCTTTCCTTTCATTTTTACTGAAATAAAAACATAATTCTAATTTATTTATAAAACCCTCCAATTTGGACTATAATTTATTTTAACTTTATTCCAAAATCTACTAATTCAAAATTTTAAAACATGTATATAAACGTAAAATTATATGTTTATAACTATAAACAACATGTGTATAAACGTAAAAATATATATGTTATTATACGTGCAAAAGTATATTTTCGTAATCTATACTATCTATAAAGCATTTTAACCGTAAATCTAAATGTTGAAATTTAAAAAGAAAAGACATATTTGCCCTCATTTAATTATCAATATTTTATTTATGTTAATTTACTATCATTTTATTTTTTAATTTTTCTTTTTTTTATTTATGAAAAAAAAAACATATTAAATCTTAAACACAATAATTTAATTTTACAAACTTTTTTTCGAAAAAAGAGAACTAGAATACCCAAAAATTTTAATACTATTTTATGATCCGAATGGTCGATATATTATATACAATGTATATATCATAAAAATGTATGAGAACTATTATCACAATGTAATTTTTTTTCCTATTACTTTGATCTAGCCGCGAGATCGCGTGGGTATTTTACTAGTAATAACTTAAAATCTACATAAATATAAAATTTACGTTTCAATTTTTATCTTTGTCTACACTATCACATGACAATAATCTAGTATTTTAATATATTAATATTAATTAATTAGTTAGCTTATTCCTATGCTATACATTTACCAAAAACAAATTGTCGTTTCATCAACCAAAATCGCCGTTTTCATGAATAAAAAGTTAATATAACAACTTTTACATGTCAAAAAAGTCAGAAATATCAACCTGAAATTTTTACGTTTTCGCTTTTAAATACTATATTTACCGAAAAATATAACAAAACCTTCTGTTGCCAGAATGGTTATGTCCATGATCATTTAACTGCGTGGCTTGAGTTCGAGAATATGTAGTAATGGCGCCGAGGCGCGGCGAGAATTTACTAAAACATGCAAGGCGTCTTTGTTAGGCGTGGCGGCAAAAAAACGTGGTCATGGCGTCTCATGGCGCGCCTTAACGCGAGTTTTTTTGTAACGCGTTATGAAATTTTAAAAAAAAAAAAAAAAAGTTTAAAAAATAGTTAAAAATGGTTATAAAAATCATTTGATTGTAAATTTGTGACTATATCTTAGAATATATATATACTTAAATGTTAAAACAGACTTTTTGATAATTTATTGATATTTATATAGCTTAATAATAGTAAATATATATATAAGTATATATAAAATTATAAAAAATATTAAAAAAATTTGCCGCCTTGTCACGCTTTAAAAAACGCCATGTCTCGGCTTTTCTTGCAAAGCTTGAGGCTTACCCTTGCCGCCACGCCACGCCTTACGTTATCTGTAACCTTGGATATAACTAAATAAGTAAATACTTCAAGCACACAACGAAGCGCAGACTTGTTACATAACTTTTACGAACGTCATGACATATTTTATCGATTTTAAAGTAAAAAAATAATCATTAATCTTTAATATATAACAGTTTTTTTTTTTTTTTTTTATGAAAACTATTAAAGTAAACTTTGTATACGAGTAAAGGATGAAATTTTCCCCTGTTTTCGAGAACAACGAGTCTATGATTAAAATGTACATGATCTTATTAAGGTATTCTCGTAACTATTTTTGAATATTTCTAGGACCACTTGAAGATGTGTATCTAACAATATTCGAGATGTTTATATAACCATGTTCGAATGTAAAAAACTAAATGAATTGTAGTTTAATATTGTTGACTTAATGCCAAATTGAACAGGATAGCAAATGTAAAGCAACTTTGACCGTTGACTTTCAAGCATAATGTTTGGATAAGTTAATACCACCACATGCACCATAAACCAACCCATATCAAATGAAGACAATCACCTTACTCGCATTTGCATTCATTATCTCTGTCTTCTCAGCCAACTCAGCTCACGTTTCCGTGCTCGATGTCACCGGAAGAAACCTCCAGGCAGGGGTCAACTACCATGTTATGCCAGCGAGTAAGCTCGGCAATGGTGGCGGAATAACATTGGGTCGAACTGGCCTAAACAAGACTTGCCCGCATGGAGTCACCCAACTCGGAACCCACAAGTATGGACTGCCGTTGACTTTCACTCCAGTCAACCCAAAGAAAAAGGTAATCCGCCTTTCCACGGATGTTAATATCAAATTCTCTGGTCGAACATTTTGTAACGAGTCAAATGTATGGAACCTGAATTACGATGAAGCAACGAAACAGTATGTTATAAATGTGGGAGGTGTAGAAGGAAACCCTGGAAGGCAAACAGTCGATAACTGGTTTAAGATTGATAAAACCGAAAATGGATATAAATTTGTATTCTGTCCTACTGTCTGCAACTACTGTAAGGTTCTATGTAGAGATGTTGGAATCTATGAAGACGATAAGGGAATGAAACGGTTGGCACTCAGTGATATTCCTTTTTCTGTTATCTTTTATCGCTAATTCAATTATAAGTTGTACTGAATATGTAACAAAGAACCTTGTTCTATTTATGCTCGAATAAAGTTATTCACGCTCATAATACTTTTCCATTAGTCACATTCTAACCACAAGTAAACAATAAATTCTAAGATACTGTAAATCACAAAAACGTAGAATAGAAGGTTTCCAGACGGAAAACAATTGAAAAGTAGATATCATCCAAGACCTGTACCAGCTTCTTTACTTGGTGCATCAGCCTTTATACGTGGAGGCCTTACGATTCGATCAATGAGTCCATACTCCAAAGCTTCTTGTGCGTTAAATCGCTTAATCCGACTTAAGTCCTTGTGAACCTATGGTTAACGAGTATTAACAGTTACAACTTCCAAACGAGCTAACACACAAAAAAGTTTACGAGAAAATATCATATCATATAACATAATATACCTGTTCCACTGGTTGACCTGTTTTTTTAGCCAACTCTTTGAAAAGATAATCTCTAATTCTCAGAAGCTCATTCGCCTCATTTTGAATATCATCAGCTTGACCACGAGCTGCTCCAGCTGGCGACTCTAACGCAATTCTCGAAAGTGGCATTGCAAACCGTTGACCCTTTACAATGATAACGAAATTATATATTGGTAACTGTAAGTATCAATTCCAACAATGGGTGCGAAATTACCTTTTCACCAGCTGCAAGAAGAAAGCCAGCGAGATTATAGGCGTAACCAACACAGTGGGTGCCAATGGGACTTTGCAAGCTTTGCATCGTGTCATAGATGGCCATACTTGGAGTAAGCTGCCAAAGGAACATACTAAAATCTAACGGAATATATCATTTATAAGGAAATAGTATAGTTTGTTGAGAAAGAACTCACATCTCCACCAGGGCCGTTAATGTACATATACATTCTTTTGGAGTTGTCAACACTGTCAAGATACAACATTGTTGCCAGTATTTGATTACTGAATTCTTCATCTATATTTTGCCCAACAAAGATAACTCGTTCACGGTACTGCACGACAAGTATATGTCAGCTAATTTTAGGGGAATTTTTAACCGATGCTATTAAGTGTAAAATAGAAAAACAGGCAGTGACTTACAAGGGCATTCCACAAATCAACCCATTGCCAGGTTCCTTCACCAGGAACCCTATAGGGCACTCTTGGAGTCCCTATTGGCATCATTGTAATGCGTCCTCGTGCTGGCTTAATGCCAACCCTGAAATCAAACGTAAATTAATATAAAGAAATGTAGTCTACTAAACGTGTTGGTCATAATAGTTGCTAACTTGCTACACACCTAGGCTCAGACACATTGATGTCATTTGTATCAATGTTTCGGAGCCTTGGAATGAAGCCAGCTCATGATATATAGATGAACCAATACATTGATGAATGATGACGTTTGAATTGCTCCGAGTAAAGTTACAAAATAGCTCAAGAACCTCCAAATTAACTACAATTATAATAAACTGATACGACTAACTTTTAGAGCAGCTGGAAGTAGCATCTCATATTCAAAACCACATATGACGTAAAGGACTCTTGTTTTGGGTCACAATAGAAATACCTATAAAAGCATGCTAATATTTCTCAGATTTTCTCATTTCCCGAAAGAGTAAATGTATAACTTCTATTAACTAACACGAAAAAAGTGAACAACATACTATCCCTATCACTAAATAGTAAATACTAGCTAGAAATGTTTTACATTTATAATGGGGCAAGCTATCACATCACATAATATAATCTCGATCCACAAATGAAAAAGTGAAATAGCCGAAAAATGAAATCGTCTACATTTGATTTCAGTTAAAAATATAGTAGACGACAACGAACTGTGTTTTCTGTTTTTAAATTGTTGACAAGTACAAGACACTCAATACTTTCATTATCATTCATATCTTCAACAGGCGTGTGGTTGTTTTTCTCTCCCATGAGACGAATATTGTTAAGGAATAATTCAGCAAGTTAATAGTTAACGAACGCTCCCAACTCCAAAGGAATTCCTCATTCCTCAATAACACTGTTTTCACCTTACTTATGGACCTAGCAACTAAATTATTTCACGTACAAAACGACATATCCATTGTCAATGACTATTATCAACAAATGAACTATTTGCAGTGGCGGATCCAAGACCAAAACTGGTGAGTATCCAGAAGAAAGATTTTTTTTTTAAATAGAAACAGTTAAATTAACATACAAATATCGCTCGGCTGAGCGATATCCGTGGCTACCTGTAGGGATGCATATGGTCGACCACTAACTATGTGTTTGCGTGTTTCAACGATAAACTAAAGAAAATGTATTTAGCATACTAATAAAAAATATACATACGTTTATGCATTCGGTAAATATAACACAATAGAAACATTGACATGCTTTTCTGATTCATATGTGGTTCTGGACATTGCTAATAAGCAAGTCATACTAGTTTACTCTAATCTAGTCGACTTAGAGGTTATTGACCTAATTCGTAGCTTCACTATGCAAACTTTGTGTTAATATCATCAACCAAAACATATACATATACAAATACAAATAGACGAAAACACGAAATAATAGGATTATGAAAACATACCTAGGCTCAATACTTTTATGAATTTTTTTGTGCAATTCCGCACTCAAATTAGGTCTCGAAATTCCATAAGAATCTACAAAAAAAATAAAAAAAAAAATTAGCAAATGAATCCAGAATCTAAAAAATATATATATTAAATTAATGAAAAAAAACTGACTAGGAGATTGAAGTTTTAATCCAACAAAAACCTTGTCTCCACAGCTACTGCTATTAATTAGATTAAATTAAATTAAATTAAATTAAATAAATAAGAATGAGATAGGGTGTAAATTTAATAAGGAAATAATGAAATGAAAGCTGACGTGTGAGCAGGCTGAGATGATGGATGTAGATATGATGAACAAGTGAAGGAATTCATGGATATCGCCATTCTTAGCTTCGTAATTTTACACACAAAATCAGGATTGTGTTTATTTTTGTTTTCTTAAGAAAATACGGCTCGAATATTCACTTTCCAATCGGATAGAAATACGGGTCGGATAGTTATTTCGTTTTGCGCTTTTTCTTAAACATAGGCCCCGAGCATTGGTTATGGTCGCATCAACATAATACATTTTAATCATTTAGACCGTTTGCGCTTATAATACGGTTTTATCCAGTGTTATGATCACATCAATATAATTCAGCTAATAACATAACACCAAAAATAATTCTAAGTTATAACTCACAATTTCGAGACACACCAATTTTATTTTATTTTTTTCTTTTTACTCATATTATTTTTAATACATTAAATAATAAAAATAACTTATTTTTAAAAACAAAATACATTAATAAAGTTAAAAAGATTACATTAAAATAAAAATCGTAATTAAAACATACATAATTAAAATAGATAAATAGAATCAACGTGGGTAACGATAGTCATCATCAAGTCTCGCACTGTGTTCAACAAGATCGCTTCGAAGACAATGGTGCGTATCACGATCTCGTATCTCTCTCGTAACTCGGATTTGATGTTGATATCTTTCTGGGAAGTTTTTTTGGTATTGGAGTATAATATTCATCGTAGTCGCTGATATTATTTGCATTGTCTTCGATAATCATATTATGCAATATGATGCAAGTATACATGACTCTCTTTAACTGGTTTACCTTGTACTATCTTGCGGCAGTTTTTAAAACCCAAAATCGACCTTGTAGCACGCCAAATGCTCTTTCAACATCTTTTTTTGCAGGTTCTTGAAAATTTTGAACTTTATTCGTTTTTCGGCTGGTGGATGGGAAAATGATTTGACAAAAGTCGTCAACTATGGATAGATTTCGTCTGCGAGGTAATAGCCTTCTTCATACGGATTGTTGTTTACCACGAAGTGAGAAGGTGGAGCGGTGTCGTGGAGAAGTTCCCTAAAAAGAGGCGAAATATTCAAAACATTGATGTCGTTGTTAGAGCCCGCGATACCAAAATAAGCATGCCAAATCCACAAATCATATGAGGCAACAACTTCAAGCATGACAATTGAGTATCCATCATCACCTCGTGTGTATTGGCTCTTCCATGCGTTTGGACAGTTATCCCATGCTCAATGCATACAATCAATACTACCAAGCATCACGGGAACCCATGTCTTTCTTCATGTTTTGCATAAATACGTTGAATATCGTCTTTTGTTGGCTTTCTTAAGTAAACGTTTTTATATAAATTGATAACACATTTACAAAAGTTATTTAAAGCCTCGTTTGATGTAGATTCCCCCATGCGTAGATATTAATCAAATGCGTCGGAAGTGATTCTGCTTGCTAAAAGACGCGTGTCGGATGAACATTTTTCTATAGCGGTAAAACTTTGTTTGGCCGTAGCATCTAACTGGGTTGTGAAATATTTAAAATAACTAGGAAAAGGTAGTTAAGAATAGTTAAAAATACTATCAACTATTTCAAAAAATTAGCATTATTTAGTTTAGTAACAAAATAGTGATATTTAGTAGATGTGACAACTTTTTTTTTTTTTGAGTTCAAACAACAAGTAACATTTTCTTTCTCTTTCTTTATTTGTTGCTTAGGTGCCCAACCCTTGAGTAGTTAAGTATGAGTAAAATAATGTGACTTTTTTCAACATGTAATTATACATTTATACTTATCTATGTGGAATCTTTATATTGGATGAGCTGGATTACTACAGTACATGTTATGCACTTAACCTGTTTGTGAAAATGCCTAAGTGAATTTTTGTCAAATTTAAGATATTTTTCGTTCTAGTAATCTTTCGAATTTCATCAGGATCTCAAGATCATTTGGTAACTTTGCATCAGTTGTGAGCAATGTTGAAATCAGTATGCTCTATTATGTCATATAAACATGGAGTCGAGAAGACGAAATTCTGTTTGAAAACTCTTAGACGACATATTCATGGCGATCAGGTAGTAACACACTATTCTTATTTCAAGATTGGTTCTTTGTTTTAAATCATTCTTTTACTTAAAATCTAATTACAGCCTCGTTCTGCACCGAGAAGCTTTTTTGGAGTAACGGACTTTGTTGACGATAATAACAGTCGTCCATACACTTACCAGAAAGAAAAGAAATCCAAGAATCCAAACAAGCACGTATCGTTCAAACAACGTACAATATCTTACGTGGAGCCATTCACTCTAGACGTGTTCATTTCAAAGCGGTTTGTTTCAGCTTCTCTTACACACAGGGTAACAAGCAAGCAAGTTGCAGTTGCTGGTACCAACTCGAAAGATATCAAAGTGGCACTTAAATCTCTATCAGATATTCTTGCTTGTTTGGCAATTGGGAGAATATTGTCTGAACGGGCTAGAGAAGCTGATGTGTATGCGGTTTCTTATTTACCCAGAGAAAAGGATAATTTTGAAGGTAAAGTGAGAGCTGTTGTTCAGTCCCTCATTGATAACGGTATTAATGTTAACGTTAAGCTTTGATTAAATCACTCTAGTTAAAACCATATGTATTACAAACTTCTCATTTGAAACTCGATTTCAATAATCACTCCAACACTTATATTGCTCATGCTTAACTTTGTATATATGTAAAACGACTTTTTATCGTCCAAAATATTCGTTAACTCTATCTGTATATAAATTGCTTAGATGCCTGTATTTTCATTTTCAGGTATGTACATGTAATTGTTTTTCCAAGTCATAGTCAAGTTACAAGCAAAAATCACCCGCCAAAACAACCTAGCAACCTCCAAATCTCGCACGTTCTTTGTATCATTTTCTTGAATTCTTGATAAATAAAACTTGGTAAGAAAATATTTGAACTTGGTGATGGAGAATCGTTTGTCCTAGCCACGATAGTCTTTGAATCAAGGGATGGGTTGTTGTTGACACTCTTACGCATATAAAAACTTCTGCTCCCTATATCCCCGATTACGTCTGATTTATCCAAACCTACGATGACAAAATAATAAATTTAAACATAGTCATTGCACCATATGGTTTTTATTCGAGTACGGGGGAATTACATTGAAGACTAAAGTATGAGTGGTGCAACTCAAATGAAGTTATGGTATCTTGTTCCAGACGAGGAGTTCTCCCATGTTCGTTATATTTGTTCATAACAAGCTTTATTGTCTCGTCGACACTTGAACCCAGCTTCACCAAAGTTCTGATCGGTCCAACACTTCCCTCGATGTTGACCTTAACCACAACTTTTGCATCTTTGTTGTACGCCTGTGATACTAGAAACATTTAAAATGAATGTGTACACATATATTTGACCGAAACACGAAGCTTAAATTTCATATTTCATGTTGCACTTAAATCGATCAAGTTTCCATCATCGAGATCTTATTCAGCCAATTAATATAATATGGATCCCAATCCCAAATGACTAAGATCATACGACGAATCTTATGCATTCGTGATTCTATGCAATATCGACAAGTTTTCACTTGTCGTTAAATCATAAGAACGCGATCAACATGGATGCTATAAATTGTAACTTGCTCATAAGATCATATGTGAATGGATAAAAGTTTCAAAAATTAATGCTTAAAGAAAATGAGAACGGGGAAAGCTAAAAGGGTTTCATTAAACATAACTTATGACCTTATGTTTAATATTTTTACACATGTATCAACAAATTATACTCCCTTCCTAAAATGCACTAGACAATTTTTTGAATATATAACACGTATTGTTATATTAAAGATAGTCACGAGGTTATATTTAATAAAATCCAAATCAAAATAGATAATGTTTTAAAAGCATTTAAAGCTAAAAAAAAAAATGTGAAGTTTGAATGACGTATCATTTTCCTAGGCGTTGACATAAGATATCATTTATTGACCAACACGTAGTCACTTCTGTTGTCGGTAAAAACTAAAATTAAAAAATAAATTGACGTTAAGTCGTCAACAAATCATCTTGCCACGATTTATTCGGATGTTAGTAAACAATAGCATTATTGTATAAATCATCGTCATCTTACCTATATCGTAATATGTTAAAAAGAATACACATTAAACAATATATGATCATAACCGAATCAGAAACTATTGTCAATGAAATTTTATTTATATTACACGACCTTTATAGAATTGTATAAAGACGACTGTCTACTTTGCTTCGATGATCATAATAACATGTATAAACCTATAACTTGATCAAATAATTAACAAACATGCATTACATTAAAAAAAATACAAATTACAAATTACCTCACTTTTAACAGGAGAATTCGGCAATAACTCCGGTGACGACAAGAAAACATCCTTAGACATAATCCGATTTCGAACCATAAAACAACCATCACCAGGGGGAGTCATATTCCTATGATCATCACCAACACTGGCACTAGCACCAGCCATCGAAATACTATCTGTTAACAAAGTAGGCTCGGAGTTGCATCTTTTAATCAGTTTCGAATGATCATTGGACGATCGTCTAACAATTAGTTTACGATGAAGTTTATGAGATGAAGGTGACGTATGAGAAGGTTTGGTTCTCCGGTTTACCGGAATTCTACGACGGATAGGCTTTTCCGACATAGATAGATGGATAGATAGATAAATAGATAGATACAGGTTGAGTGTATGTATAGGTTTGTGTTTGAGAAAATGTTTGCTTAAAGAAGAGGCAATGTTGTCTTTAGGATGACTCGAAAAGCATGTCTTATGCCTTTAATTAATTAATTAATGTATTCAAATCATATTCATTTCACACCTTAACATCATTTATTTGATGCCAATGGGGTTTGTCCCATTGGTAGGAGGCTGTCATCCCTTAGGGAGGTCTTGGGTTCGAGCCTCGTGTAAGATTCGTGGGTCGCATGTGGCCCCGAATCACTAACATTTGCCGTTTCAAAAAAAAAACATCATTTATTTTATTATTATTTCATTCTAATTGGATATTACATTATTAATTACTTCTCTTCATAAGTTTTAAAGAACAATATTGAAAATATTAATTTTTTTTATCATCAACTAGATTACGATCCCGTATAGATGTCCAGGCATTCGGGCTCTTATAAAAAAGATTTACTTTATTAATCTTATAAATTGTATTTTTATATTTTGTGATTATTATAAGAAAGTTGTTGATTTAAAGAACTAAAAGTTGAGGAATTATGAATAACAATTTG
Organism: Senecio squalidus; assembly: GCA_910822075.1. Classification (NCBI taxonomy): domain Eukaryota; kingdom Viridiplantae; phylum Streptophyta; class Magnoliopsida; order Asterales; family Asteraceae; genus Senecio; species Senecio squalidus. Next base: position 14,270,538 of record CAJVGC010000582.1, read on the forward strand.
GTTGCAATATTTGATAGAGACAAACAGTACTATTGAAACTCTAAAGTTAAAAAGAAAATAAAAGATAATAGCAAATATAATAGTATTAAAATTCAAGTATATAATTAATTTATTCGAAAAACATAAATATATAAAAGAAAAGTTATAATATCAAGGTTTATTTGTCTTCATATATATTTGAAAAGGATGAGAAAACTTTATGTTCTAGATATAAATATAGGAAAACATAAGAAGAAATGAAAGTTAAATATAAACCGAAACTTCATAAAAATTCATTCAGCTTTTGGTTTTCGATTTTGGAATTCTATATTCAGTTTGGGAGCTGCAAGAAGAGTTTGAAGCTTAGTTTTGAAATCTTATCTTCAAAATCAACGTTTTACGCAATTCTTTCGTTTACTTAATCGACCATTTGGTATTATGTCTATTTCTTTTATATTTGATTACTTTCTTATGAACATAAGTAGCTAATAACTTTAACACTTGTTTGGTAATTGACCTTTTGTAATGATTTAGCTTTATGATTAAATGTTTGTAGGTGTTTATTTTTAATCGAATAACCTTTATTGTTTATGTCTTAAATATTTTTCAAAGTTATTTATATTTCAATTTGTTAGTTGATACTTTGGGTATTCGAGAGGAATCTAGAGTTAGATTAGTTAATTGAACGAAACAAATCAATCGGTCTTTAATTGCTTTAAAATTGCTAATATTCGAGAGGAATTAGTAATAGTAACTTAGATAATTAGACTAAAACGGGAAAGCTAGTTAATAATTACTAGAGATTGGATTAGAAAACTAGAGAAGCTATTCGAGAGGAAACTTTATAAGATTAAATCATAAAACACTGACTTGTTTCTTAACGATTAGTTATCTAGGGCTTTTTACTGTATTCGAGAGGAACGGTAGAGTTTGAAATAACTAAAGTTAATTAAGTATTCAAGAGTAATTTAATTATACATTAGAGGTTAAAAACAAACATCCAATTACCTAAGTTAAATTATATCATTAGTGAAGTTACCAAACGAGTGTATTCTCCTTAATTGATAACAAAAACAAACCTTTCAACGAACGATTACTTAAATCACTTTTCTTAATTTTAGTTAAGCAACGTGATAATTCGGTCATAAAACAAATTAAAGACCATTTTGACTATGGCTATTTTAATTCTTCAAGTGATATCAAGTTTTCTTCTTGGAGTTCACCCCATTGAATTGATATATACGAGTAAATTACAAGACCCCATTGTTATATATATAGCGCTGATATTGTTATTCATTTGTGTTAATTGGCACACCCCTAAAACTGTTCCAATAATATTTACATGGCCACTGCAGTCAAATGGTTTTTAGAACTGTTATCGTAAACCATATTTGTTTTCTTTTTTACATTTCTAAAAAAAACAATTAGGTTTACTAGAATGAAGAAAGAACTTTTAGTTAAATGATGTATATATAGTTTGGTTTTTAATTTGAACCGTAGATTTTGTAATTTTGAGAGAGGGTAAATAAGTAATATACTTTTATATTAATATTAATATAAATGTTTTTATTATTAAAATCATTTAATAAATATAAATTTTTCATTTTGGATATATATGAGAATTGTAAAAGTTTTCAAAAGATATTTACGTAATTTTAAGTTTTGTAAGGATAATGATGTAGTTTAGAAGATTTACAAGGATATGGATGTAATTCTCCTATTATTATTTTTATTGATCAAAAGTCCAGTCGGTTTTATAAAAATCTTTTTTAGTTTTTTTGTTTTTTTAAAATAAATTCATTACAAAATTGGCAACAAACAAGATTTTTGGATGAATTTATGTCTATTATGATCGAGACATAAAAAAAGAAAAACACGTTCAGCTTTATTAGTTTAATTTACATTAACGTTGTTACAATACACACTGGTTTCATTTTATGTCATTAATGTTTACGTATAAGTTGAATGTTTTTATACCGACTATATTTCAATAAACTGTGCGTGTGGTGATAGATAATTTAGAAACATTCGAATCTACAAGATTAAGTTGAACATGTCTTTTTGTATGTACGGTAGGGTAACGGGGCCAAACATGAAGCATACCACACAAATAATTTGACACAAAATCGTTTCACTAAAGAAAAATTGTTTTCTGTCTAGGTATCGACATGATTGCGTCGTTTATAATTTTTTACTTAATTGATATAATATATCATAGTTTTTTAGTGCTAGCTATCACTACTACAAAAAGTATCATTTAGACCGGTTGTAAAGGCTTATTAGACCGGTTATTGAACACGTCTACATCTTAGAGGTCTACTTGATTAAAAGTAATGTAGACCGGTTCTCTAACCGGTCCTGATATTATCAATTAGACCTGTTCATATTATCAATTAGACCTCTTATTAATTTTTTGGCGCAAGTTTGAATATCATTTAGACCGGTTAATATGTCATATTCATATTGTTTTTAGACCTTTAATATTTTCTTTTAGACCTCTTTTAGCAGGTCTTAATATTTTCTTTTAAACCGGTTAATATGTCTTTTAGACCTCATAAATTCCAAAATCTAAAATCACAGATTACATTAATCTGGAATTTATAACCCAAACAAAAAATTCAATGCTATTATTGAAACGAAAATATATTATGAAAATATTCAAAGTATTAACACACGTTCAGGTACAAACAAAACCATAATCCAATCGTATTTACTACATAATATTCAACAAAATTAAACAAAACTAACTACTTGATATGAAATCTCAAGTGCCAAAAACTAATAGATCCAAAAACTTTTAATTTCTTGTCCAGGATGGCTCTTCGAGTTTCCTTTGTCCCTAAAAGACATTAAGATCAACATAAACATTTTTAGTCTTCAAAAAGTCTAAACATGAATGTATTACGAACACCAAAGTGAATTATAGAAGTCTTTTTACGACATATATAGGGTAATGTAAACATAGAAGGAAATAGGTTTAGATGTAACGAGTTGTTTAGAATATACCTGATTAAAAAGGACAAAGTAGATGCCACTTTTCAATTATATCTTCTAAATCCGTTTTAGATAACGCACGTTCATCCCAAGAGATCTATATGTAAAAAAAAATATAAATGATACATATATATATATATATATATATATATATATATATATATATATATATATATATATATATATATATATATATATATATATATATATATATAAGAAATCGTTACCTAACTAGCAAATATATAAGAAAAAATACATAAAAAAAACAATAAAGCTTATATATTCTTACTCTATTAATATCAGCAACATCATGATATTGATTTACTATACAATACATCCAGTTGAGCACATAATATCCGCATTGCCAATTAGCCGTTTGTTGATTGCACTAATTTTAATACCACAATTACATATACATGTTAAGCTTGCAACAATAATATCATTTTTTCTCAAATATATATAGTTCGATGATTTACCTTAACCACTTTCCAGGAGCAAATCGGGAAGATCCTAGAGGAAATGTTACAATTGTGTTAGAATTATAGAAACAATTTAATTTAATACCAAAATAAAATATATATAATTTCTTACTCATCTACACAGTCTGTGAGCAAAAAATCATTCTCCGTCTTCTTTTGATTATTTGGTTTCATAACTAATGAATCCACAATAATCCCCCTATACCGTTTAGGAGATATAATAAACAGCACCCAATGACCGCTGGTGAAATTTAAACTCGTTAGCATAAACGATGAACATACATAATGAAATATAATGAAGCAATTTAGGGATCTAGATTAAGTACTTTTGAAGATATGGTGCGAAGGCATCATTTTTATTGGAGTCGAATGTTTTCTTCATATACTCTATTACACTAGATTTCTGAGAAGTGATTGCAGAGTCCCGAATTAAGTGGGGGTTCAATAACGCATATGAGTTACGACATGACATTTCCATCATCTTGTGTAGGCCGCTAGAAATACAAAAAAGAAAAAAAATATTAAATGTAAGTTAACGTGAAATCAAATTATAAGTAGGTCATACATTAAACAAATGAACTTACATCATGAAAGAAACTATGAGGTTGCAATCAATCCAACGATACTTCCAAAGAGCCATAATATCGTTAACATCAACTGTACATAAGAACTCTTTTGGTTGCCCAAACATCCGTGGGGGAGCAGTAAAAATGTGTCCCGTAGTAGGATCATCTTTAGTAATCCACCGAGTATACGCTTCGTGTACACGTATTCTGTTGGGTATGACATTTTCCAATAAAACCAACTCGTCATACACCTTGGGTTTCTTTTGTTCTTTAGCCTCCGATAATCCTTTCATTCGTGGGGAAACCTGTAAACACAACGGTATATTCTCAATTTATATGATATAGTTAATATTAATCCGCGTATAACTAAAAGGTTTATTGTTAGCATTTACCTCTTTATGATTGTGGACATTTTTAGCCAACAATGTTGGTTTCGGTGAATCTTTAACTTTTGATATCGACGCCATCCCCTATTTAAAAATTGTGTTTTGACGACATGAACAAATCTTATCAATGACATAAAGCAACTACATAACTATAATTTGAATACGCCTAAATAAGTATGTATAAACATTATAAACCTAATATTACATTTATAACATATAAACCATAAAAGTAAACACTTTTCACTTGTACCTTAGTATTGCGACACATTTTCATGAGAGGCCATTGAACAAAAGTCCCTATCACCTCCTTCAATGTATTATAGTGATATTCTTTAACCGGCATTGGAAGCCTCAAGGTTTCATACTCTTTTACAACACGGTCTATCGACACCTTCATGTAGCAAGGAATCACATATGATCCATGTACTAAAGTATTCGTCGTTGTTGGATATACCGTTCCTCTAGCACACTCAATAGGCTCTACACTCTGCGGGTGGAACAAAACGATTTTTGTAGCCTCCTGTAAACAATTAGCAAACATGAAAAGTACTTCGGAATTTATATATGTGTATAAACATATTGAAATATTTAGTAAAGGGATTTTATACTAAAAAGAACAAAAAACTACCTTTATGACTTGCAAATCCAGCACCCCTCGTTTTTGCACCCTTTGTTCATCTACCCGTTGTTTTTGCAAACCCTGATCTAGTACTACCCGTTCTTGCACCACTCGTTCTTTCATCACTTTCTCATTCACTACTTGTTCGTCTAATGATGTCGTATCCGTTTCACGTGCTTTAGCTCGCTCTTCTACTTTCTCACACACAAAAACCTTTACTTTTTCAAAAAATTGATCTTCTTCTTGTTGTTCTTCTTTCTTTCTTTTACGTCCTTCTAGGTCTTTCTTATAGCCTATATGACTCCCAACTCCCCTTTTTCGACCTCCGTGCTCTTTTCCTACATGTTCTCTCATTGCATCTCCTCCAACTTTATCCGTCTTAACCTATTAATTAAAGAGAAAAACAAGACAATTCTATTATAAACAATAATAGTTGACAAGTTAATAATAACATTAAGACCAAACCAATATATTACAATATTATCTATAAGTGTAGGATTTGTATCGGGACATAATGCCCTCTTTCCTTCTTCATTGGGCTTCGTCCTACTCAACACCCAGTGCCTTGTAGGAGTATCATCGATATCGTGGTAAATTGTCCGCTTATTCGGATCACTTTTCTCTTTCTCCCACTTTTTTATGTGGCCACGGTATCCTGATCTGCCTAAATGAGCATAATTCTTTTGCTTCAACGCATTTAACCTCCCTTGTTCCCGTTGTGCCTTTACATAGGAGTAAAGAACGTATTAGAAACAGTATCACAATCCAAATTTATACTCGTAATAATATAAGTACCTCAAACTTACTCTTTTGTCGGGTTTATTTTCCTTCTCGCAGAACTCCTCCCATTTCTCCGCTGTTATAAAACTGTATTCGTTTTCTTCAATATAAGGAAGTTGATCATTGTCCATATATTTTCTTAGTTTTGTCTTGAATCTCTTAAAAGCCGAGCCGCAATGAAGAAGCGTTGTTTCCTTCGCAAAATCATCTCTAATGTTATAATGATCCTGAATGATGTAGAAATGAAACTTCAATAATGACTATATATTAAATAAAAAAGGAAACTATCATTTTAAGAATATTACCTTGATGTCCAGCCATAATGCATCTTTCTCTTCCTCGGGTACTTTTTTCCAGTCATCTAATAGATAACTAATCCTACACCTCGTAGTAGCCGCTACATAAGTAGAAAAAACCCTTTGGAATTCACCAATAGCTTTGCCATTTTTGTCAAATTGCACTTCAAGCGGAACAAGAGATTTTTCTGTACGTTTGTTAGGTCCTCTTTTTTTCCGTCGTCGGTTCTCACCTATACCGTTGTTTTGGTCCTTAAAAAAATAAGCAGAATAAGTGTTCATCAGTTAAAAGGTAATCAACGCAAAAACGAAAAACGGAAAAATAAACAGAAAAGTATTAAATTAAAGACTTAAAAATCATAGTCCTAAAGTATATGTCCGCTAAGAGTTAACTTCTGATATTGATGAAAGATTCTATTTTTAGTGGTTCTTGGTCTATTTCCATTCATGACTCGTTTTCTGAATTTATGTCTGTCTTTCCTACTGTAAATTGTGCAGATACACAAAATTCTCTGTTTTTTCCGCATATCCTAAACATTACTGGCTATTTTAATTATAGAAATACCATCTTGCCTATTTTATTTTACAAATGAATCATTTGCTTAATTTCAATGATTCGCAAACACTGCTTAAACAATAGATAAAGTTGGAATTGAGTACAAAAACAGCTCTTAAAGTCTCCTATCTGCCAATATAATAACATACACAACGCATAGGAACACATAGAATCATGTAAGCGAAAACAAGTGGTCATTATCTTAATGATACAAGTAGTCATGTCATTAGGAGGATAATTAGGCATGAGGAATACTTAGGAGACTTTGGCTTTTATATACTCCTTTTATATGGTAAGATTTCAATATCTGAATTGTGTTTATATCCCCTTTTAACAATTGAAGGAACTTCATGCAAAATTCACTACTAGTAACACTCGAGGTGACATGTAAGCTTAGTTTTTATCACAAAAGTTAAATTATGCCTACATACAACACTAATTGCTAATATATGCAACAGTGGTCATTTCCTAGACTCTAGTAATGTGGTATAAGGTATATATAAGTATAATAGCTAACATCAATATTTTGACAGCATACAAGGAATAAATATGTCATGCTTTAGATTTGGCATGAACATAGAAATAGCAAAAAGATCCAACTGACTCCAGACTAGAGTATTAGCTTATCAAATAAACAAATTTCTAGCAATGGGTTGTCTACATTTTTGAATACCGATAATGGTTCTGTGAAAGGGTTGGTTAATAAGAAGTCTGAAAAATGTATTACCCCGGAAAGTTCTCAGAAACAAGAATTTAGCCCTCTGGTTTCGAATGACAGCAAAATAATTGATGGTGATTGTAAGGTAAGAAGCGATGCTACTTTGCTGATATTTTAGTGTATATACATGTTTACATTTAGTGATTTGATTATGTTGTATTTGTGTACGCTTTAGAATTCGGGTTATGTTCTGTGAACGCTTAATGTGCATGCTTTTAAACACTTTTTTACATGTTGCCATCGCTTCTATAACCGTACACTTATAGTCATACAATCCAAGTTTTGTCAAATTATTGATTTCAACCAACCTAACCCGACCCGACCAAGATTTATCCATACCAAAAGGTTACCTGTTTTAAAGACTGTTTTAAAGACTGACCCACCCATTTGTTCAACGATAGGATTGGCTTTCCATACAAGATTATTAACTCTTCCTAATTGTCGTGTTCAAATAGTTTTAAAGCTCCTAACAAAATTTTTGACAAGTAACACGAATAATATTTTAACATCAGACTTTCGACACAAAATCAGCGGGTTTAACAATACAAAATCAGCGGGTTCAGTTAAGCAAACAATACTAACATTAAGAGATTTATACACATACTTGCAACAATTTTTAAAATCCGAGTGATTAAATATGTTACTGTTAACTATTTGAAGTATTCTACAGGCTACATTAGCAATTTATTTTGATTAAAAAAAAAGGTTAAACATAGATGTACCATCTTTGTAGGATATGACAATGGCTGTGCTCGATGTCGCGTATCAACAGGTGCTCGAGTGTTTAGTTTTTGGTTCAGCAACAGGTGTACGTCGTGGGTCGCTGGTTGGGAGCAGCAGGTGTTGTGGCTCGCTGGGATTAACAGCGGTGGAATTGTTGTGGTGGTATGGTGCAGTAACGATTTGAATTTGATTAGAATTAGAAAAATCAACAGCGGTTTCTTTTAGGAGGGTAATTGTTTTGGCGGCTTTTTGGTTTTTTTTTTTTTTAGTTCCCTGATATTATCATATATTAAGGTGAAATAGGTATAATTTGAATTTGATTAGAATTAGAAAACATATATAGTATTTTAGTTATTTGATTAATCTTAATTTTATTTAACAACTTTATTAATGTTTATATTTAGTTTATATAAATCTAAAAATTTATATATACGATTTTTCTAGCATTCTTAGAGGGTGTTTGTTTCGGCTTATTAAACGGGCTTATGAACTTATGTAATTTTTCATAAGCTCATAAGCCCATTTTTTTTGGCTGATGAGCTTATGAAGTTGAGCTTATGGCATATTTGAAGTCATAAGCTCAAGTTGATAAGCTCATAAGCCGAAAAAAATGGGCTTATGAGCTTATGAAAAATTTCATAAGCTCATAAGTCGGTTACATAAGCCGAAACAAACACCCCCTTAGATTCGTTTCGATTTAATGACCACAATCGTTTTAATTGTCTAAATCCCAATGTATATCTAACACGAATAAAATATTGCAAAAACATAAGAGAAAACAAAAACTTCACATGAAACATATGTCAACATTATTCAAGTCCAAAAATTAAATGATTCATAGAAACTGTCTAAATAAAGTAAAACATGTCTTCGTTTTATCGAAGTTCTTCATTTATTGTTGTTGCATATTTTTCCTGAAAAAATAAAGTATTAGATAACTTGAATTTAATAAATAAAATCACTAATAAGAATTGATTAATAATAATACTAATAGTATTAAGTTATTACCATCATTATTTGTATCAGACTTCATGTCCTTCGTGGTGGTCATCTCTGAAGTACACAGCATCATCAAGAACTGCATGTAGAGGTGCAATACCGACGGAAAACGGAGGTAACTCGTCAAATTGGTCATATTCTTCCTCGTCTACAACATTATCAACACCAACTATACGACGTTTTCCATACTGGACGACGTGGAATCTTGAATCTTTCGGGTCCTCGATGTAGAATACTTGGGTGGCCAGTTTTGCTAGAATGTACGGTTCAGATACATAACCGTTAGTGGAGAGATTGACAGTTGTAAAACCATCTTCATCAACTTTAACACCTGTACCGTTATCGACCCATTTACACTTGAACAAAGGTATAACAAACGAACCATAATCCAATTCCCATATTTCTAGAATGACACCATAATAAGAGTTTTTGGCAATCCTTGATCTTTCTTCACGATTGACCGTGGATACTTCGGTCGACGAGGCTATTAAAGTTACTCCGCTATTTTGCACTCTACTCTTTCCATCTTGTTCTTTGGTGTAAAATGTGTACCCGTTAATGTCGTAGCCTTCATATCTTACTACATGTTTAGGACCAAATCCTAAATTTTCTATTGATTTATCAACATTAGGAAGTGTACTCTTAACTTTGTCTTTCAACCATTCTGAAAATGTTCTATTATGTTCACTGGCCAACCATATCGAGTTCTTTGACAAATTTTCTTTTCTCAACCATGATTTGTGTTCATAAATGTATGGAGCGATAGATGTCGTGTGTTGTAAAACGGTAAAATGTGCCTCGTGTAAGTCGTGTACATTCGACACCCACGTTTTGCGGCCAAGTGTCCCCTGCCCGGTAAGCCTACCTTCGTGTCGACTTTGCGGAACCCCTATACTTCTAAAACCTTTCATATACTCTGTGAAAAATTCTATCACCTCCTCGGAAGCATATCCTTCAACAATACTACCTTCTGGTCGATGATGGTTCCTTACATACCCTTTTAAGACCGCCATGTATCTTTCGAATGGATACATGTATCGTAAGAAAACTGGACCGCACGCCTTGATTTCTCCAACGATATGAGTAACCAAGTGAACCATAACATCGAAAAAAGAAGGTGGAAAGTACATCTCAAGTTCACAAATAGTTAAGATGATATCACGTTGATGTTCATCTAACACCTCGGGATCAATCACTTTCGAATGAATCATGTTGAAAAACAAACAAAGTTTTGTTATCGTGTGTCGAATGCGATCGGGTAATATTCCACGAATTGCGATCGAAATCATTTGCGATCGAAATCATTTGTGTCATTAAAACATACCAAGCAACTTCAAATCCTTCATTGAAACTAACTTCTTAATATTAGCAGAATAGCCGGAGGGAACTTTAACACCATTTAAACATTTACAGAATTTAGTTTTCTCGGCCTTCCACATGGTATAGCAGGCTGGCGGAAGATACAAATTTTTCCTTCCCGGCATATCCTTTGGTGCAAGCTCTGGTCTAATCTTCATTAATTCCATATCCTTTCGAACTTTAATTCCATCTTTTGTTTTCCCTGGAATGTTTAACAACAAGCCTATCAAACTCTCACAAACATTTTTCTCTATATGCATAACATCAAGACAATGTCTCACTACCAAGTACTTCCAGTACTCTAATTCCCAAAATATAGACTTTTTTTTCCAAATACCCGTGGGAGGAGCACTATTTTTTTTTCCCAACACAATGTTTAAATCTGCAACTCGAGAGAGAGTAGTTTCTCCATCTAATGGTGCACGTAGCTCTCTAAGCTCAATATTACCATCAAATAAATCCTTCTTTTTACGGTACACATGACTCTCTGGAAGTGATCTTCGATGTCCCATATATACCGTTTTTTTACAATTTTTCAACCGCATCGAGTGAGTATCGTCTTCACAAACAGGATGTCACACCCCGCAAAAATGGCGGAACCGAGGTGTACAGTGTATACGGTATCAGAGATTCAAAGGTTACATAAACATAAGTAAGCCATACATCATCAACATAGATTAAAGAGTTTGAAAATAGAATACTTATTACAGTCATCCGAATATATCAAAATACGGCTACAGCGTTTGGGATACTAAGGAATTAAATAAAACAAAACAAATTCCATGCAAAAGTCCCACGTAGCCAAGCAAGCATAGCATCAAAATAGAGTAACCTCAAATCCCTGAAAAGCGTTAAAATACGACGTCAACATAAAGTTGGTGAATTATTCGCAATAGTAAATGAAAACATATTAGTATAAAAGTTTTCAATAGGTTTTGACCCAAAAATGATGAGATTTGAAGATAAGTCATTTGAAAATGATGTTTCAAAATATACTTGAGGTTTACAAAAGCTTTTGATAAAATACTCATACTTATACCATAAAATACCATAATCATTTCATAAAAATACCATACTCAGTTCATAACATAATACCATACTGGATAGAATAATAGCCTTCGGTAAATACGATACACCTGAACCTCAACAATACTGACAACTAACCCCACCTAGTGCATTACGCTAGGTTGTCCTCGATAATAATCGGTCATAACATTGCTAACACGGACAGGGCGCATCCATCATCCATCGTGTCAATGAGGGCTTGTTAGACCCATATAGCGCTATATATACGATCCGGCGGCTAAAAGCTAACAGGTGTGTATACGGGGCCTCGTTCTACCACAAAGGCGGAACAAGTTGGGTAATGCTAACCTAAAGGCATCCATATCCAAAATACATACCATAATACATACCATACCATATATATAACATAAAATACTTTTATACAACGCTAATCATGCCCAAAAAGTAAAAGCGGTAAAAAGGGCAGCGAAATAACTCACAGAATAGCAAAGCAATCCAAATCACGATATGTCGGGAAATACTATAATACCGTCAAGCTCCCACGTCTAAGTGCCCTAAACATCACGTAAATAAACATGTCTAAGTATCTCTAAGTCTAGTGGATTATGCCTTATCGATTAACGTTTTATACGGGTTTTAAATGACCAATAGGAATATCGATATAACGGGATTACAAACGTTTCGGAAAATCAGCAAGCTAGTTACGTGACTAAGACTAATCGTCTTAGTCACGTGATCAGTTACGTGACTAAGACTAATCGTCTTAGTTACGTGATCAGTTACGTGACTAAGACTAATCGTCTTAGTTACGTGATCAGTTACGTGACTAAGACTAATCGTCTTAGTTACGTGATCAGTTACGTGAATGGGCATCAGTTACGTGATTTGGGCATCAGTTACGTGATTTGGGCATCAGTTACGTGATTTGGGCATCAGTTACGTGATTTGGGGGCTTGTTACGTGATGGGGAGGTCAGTTACTTGCTCAGTTACGTGCACGTAACACAGTTACGTGACGTAACTGGGTTTTTACGAAAAATTACATTCGGGATGAGATTCAGAGTGTTTGTAAGCATCAAAATGACCCATAATCGAAACCCTATGTCCAGAATATGTTTAGGAACAATAATCTTAAATAAAATTCGAGTTTTGACGGTGAAAAGTGGGATTTCCGTGTTTGAATCAAAATAACAAAGTTTAAAACAAAAATCGAGAAATACTTACCCGATCAAATTCGGAGGATAGATAGAGATGATGATGGTGAACAATAATCTGGTCTCGGATTGGAAATTTAACGGTCGGATCGCCGGAAAATGTAAAGAGAAGGAAGAGGGTTTGTGTGTGTGTTGTGTGTGTTTTTAGAGAGAGAGAGAGTGAGTAGGTGAAATGATAGAAAAAGACAAAATCTCAGGTCTAGATAAGACAAAAAAGTTGGTAGAGGATGGTTTTTGTAATAAAAATCTGAAAAGGACTAAAATTGTAATAGAATTTCTCCCGTAGGACTAGTTTCGTAATAAAATTTCCGAAAGGACTAATAATGAAATACTTTTTAAACGTTAATCTTAATCATATAATTAAGGCATAATTCCCCTAAACTTATCATAAGAGCATACTAGACTTATACTAAAGGCACTTAAGACTATACGTTCCCGACATAAAGATCCGAATCACATAAATACAGATACGATACTCAATAAATACGGAAATACGAATACAATACTCATAAAATACGAATACGATAAAACATAAAAGGGATACGATAGGGTCAAAACATAAACATAAATAAATAAAACGAATACGTGACGATAGAATTACACCTAGAAATTCGCGAATGTCACAGTCTCCCCAAGTAAAAAGAAATTTCGTCCTCGAAATTATCACTTGGTACTACTTCCGGGGGAAAGGTGAGGATACTTTCGCAGAATTTCGTCTTCGCGTTCCCAAATGAACTCAGCTCCAAAACGGGAATTCCAACGAACCTTGACAATCGGGATCTTACTTCGTCGCAGACGCTTAACATCACTAGCAACGATCTCGATCGGTTCCTCAACGAAATGAAGCTTATCATCAATCTGGAGTTTCTCAAGCGGAACTAATAACGTCTCGTCAGCCAGGCATTTCTTCAACTGAGATACATGAAATACATTATGTACGCTGCTCAGTTCTGCCGGCAAATCTAATCGATACGCAGCTGGGCCGACACGGGCTAAGATCTTGAACGGACCCGTGTATCTTGGACTCAGCTTGCTGCGCTTCACGAATCGGACAACCCCTTTCCATGGAGATACTTTCAATAATACCGTATCTCCAACACTGAACTCAAGAGGCTTCCTGCGCTTATCAGCATACTTTTTCTGTCGGTCTCTGGCAGTAATTAATCGTTCCTTGATCTTGAAGATCTTGTCAGTGGTCTCTTGTAAAATCTCCGGACCAGAAATCTGACTATCTCCAACTTCTGCCCAACATACAGGCGATCGACACTTGCGGCCATACAACGCTTCAAAAGGTGCACACTTGATACTCGTGTGATAGCTGTTGTTGTACGAGAACTCAATCAATGGCAAATGAACATCCCAACTACCACCAAAATCAATTGCGCAAGCTCGTAGCATATCTTCCAAGGTCTGGGTAGTTCTCTCACTCTGACCATCGGTCTGTGGATGATAGGCGGTACTCATATCTAACCTTGTACCCATAGCAGTCTGGAATGACTTCCAAAATCGTGAGGTGAAACGAGCATCATGATCGGAAATAATCGATACAGGGACTCCATGTTTCGATACAATCTCGGCAATATACAAACGTACGAATCTCTCCATCGGATAATTCTCACGAATCGGTAGGAAATGAGCAGACTTCGTCAAACGATCCACGATAACCCAAATACTGTCATACCCACTCGAAGATCTTGGGAGCTTTGTAACGAAATCCATAGTAATACGCTCCCATTTCCACTCGGGAATCTTCGGTTGTTGAAGTAGCCCAGACGGTTTCTGATACTCAATCTTCACTTTGGAACACGTCAAACATCGACTAACATACTCGGCGATCTCACGCTTCATACCCGGCCACCAATAGAATTCTTTCAAGTCATGATACATTTTGTCGGAACCCGGATGAATGGAATAGTTAGACTTATGGGCTTCGTCCAGAATCAACTGACGGATACTAATCGGAACCCAAATACGCTCGAGGAAATACAAAACTCCATCCTCCTTCGGTTCTAATTCCAACGCCAACTTATACAATCTTTCCTTTTTAACACGGTCCTCTGTCATAATACCCTCTTGTGCCTGAATAATCCGAGCCTTCAAGCTCGTCTGAATAGATACCATCATAGAACGGATACGGACCGGTTTGACTGTTTCCTTGCGACTTAGTGCATCAGCAACAACGTTCGCCTTACCAGGGTGGTAGCGAATGTCGCAATCATAGTCGTTCAATAACTCAACCCAGCGTCGTTGTCTCATGTTCAGCATCTTCTGATCGAATATGTGCTGAAGACTCTTGTGGTCGGTAAATACAGTACACTTGGTCCCATACAGATAATGTCTCCAAATCTTCAATGCAAAGACGACGGCTCCCAATTCTAGATCATGTGTCGTGTAATTCTGCTCATGGACTTTCAACTGACGCGAAGCGTAAGCTATAACTTTTCCATTCTGCATAAGCACACAACCCAAACCTTTGTGCGAAGCGTCGCAATAAACAACAAAATTCTCGGAACCAACTGGCAGACTAAGAACAGGAGCGTTACACAACCGCTGCTTCAATACCTGAAATGCTTTCTCCTGATCGGAACCCCAAACGAATGGTTCACTCTTCTGTGTCAACTTTGTCATAGGTGAAGCGATCTTGGAGAAGTTCTCGATGAATCGGCGATAATACCCAGCAAGACCCAAAAATGAACGGATTTCGGTCGGTGACTTTGGTGCAACCCAACTTTTAACAGCTTCAATCTTAGCAGGATCAACGTGAATACCCTTCGCGCTAACCACGTGGCCAAGGAATTGAACTTCGGATAACCAGAACTCGCATTTAGAGAATTTCGCATACAACTTTTCTTTTCGAAGTACTTCTAGAACAAGACGCAAATGCTCTTCATGTTCCTTGCGACTTCGGGAATAGATCAGAATGTCGTCGATGAATACGATAACGAATTTGTCAAGATACGGACGACAAATACGGTTCATTAGATCCATGAATGCTGCAGGGGCGTTTGTCAGACCAAACGGCATCACCATGAACTCATAATGACCATATCGAGAACGAAAAGCGGTCTTAGGTATATCATCTTCCTGAACTCTCAACTGATGGTAACCAGAGCGAAGATCGATCTTAGAGAAATAGCAAGAACCCTGAAGTTGATCGAATAAGTCGTCAATACGAGGAAGGGGATAACGGTTCTTCACAGTCAGCTTGTTTAACTCCCGATAATCAATACATAAACGCATGGAGCCATCCTTCTTCTTAACAAAGAGAACAGGAGCACCCCACGGGGAGAAACTAGGACGGATAAAACCCTTATCGACCAGTTCCTGAATTTGTTTCGACAACTCGAGCATCTCGGAAGGAGCCAAACGATACGGAGCTTTAGCAACAGGTGCAGCTCCAGGAATAAGATCAATACGAAAATCGATCTGTCTCTGGGGAGGGACTCCAGGTAAATCTTCGGGAAAAACGTCAGAATACTCGCGAACAATCGGTACACCATCAATCTTTATCGTAGAATCTTTCTTCACCAAGTGAGCGAGATATAAGGAACAACCTTGACGGATATAGTCGCGAACCTTCAAACAAGAAATGATTTTAAGACGTTTCCCAGCCTTGTCTCCGTGTACAATCAACTGATCTCCATCCGGTTTCTGAATACGAATAAGTTTCTCATAACAGACTATCTCGCCTTTATGCTTAGCTAACCAATCCATACCGACTACGACATCGAAACTACCGAGTTTCATAGGAATAAGGTCGATGGAAAAAGGAATATCGGCTAATACGAGGGAAATATCACGAATAACTTCTCTAACACAAGCACACCTACCATCAGCTATTTCTACCTCATACGCAGGCTCTAAAGGACTAGAAGCACGGTTTACTAAGGGGCGGAAATCACTAGATATAAAGATTCTATCGGCACCCGAATCAAACAAGATAAAAGCAGGATAATCATCAACAAGAAATGTACCAGTGACTACGGTAGGATCCTGATGAGCTTCGGAAGATTCCATGGCGAAAGCTCGGCTCTTAGCAGGATTCCCTCTCGCACTAGTACCTGCACCAGGAGTAGGAAGGGGAGTAGGTGCTTTAAGCTTGGGACACTGATGACGACGGTGACCTACTTCTCCACACTCAAAACATGCTCCAGTAGCTTTTCCACAAAACTGCTCAGTGTGGCCTAACTTCTTGCAGCGTTTACAAACCCAACAAGCCACATTCGCAGCATGAGCACTGCCACATGTACCACACTTAGGGCGCACGCCCTGATATCCAGCTCCAGAATCCGTCAACGCATACACTCGAGGAAGTTGAGGTCTCTGATCATGACTACGGCTTCTCTTCCTCAAAATGCCCATAGCTCTTCTTTCAGATCTTCCAAAATCTCTTCGGCTCACAACTGGCTGGAGAGTACCACCACGGATCGCACTAGCGGTCAACCGACCAGCAATATCAACCGCACTCTGAAGAGTACCCGGAAGGTGAGAGATAATGTGGTCTCTCATAGTCTGGGGCAACCCATGAGTGAAGCGTTCGATTCTTTCAGTCTCCGTGCGGACCAACCGAGGAGCCAAAACACACAAGTCATAGAATCTATTCACATACCCGCGATAATCAGCACCTTGCATAGTTAAGTTCCATAACTCGTTCTCCAATCTTTGCGTCTCAGACGACGGCACATACTCTTTTCTCATAATAACTTTCAAATTCTCCCAAGTCATCAAGGCAACAGTAGCACGGCCCCGAACCCGTTTCACCGAGTTCCACCAAGTTAGGGCTTTACCCTGGAACAAGAATGTAGCATACTTAACCTTGCTCTCCTCAGCACATCCCGAGACATCAAATACCGACTCGATCCTCT
Source organism: Senecio squalidus (assembly GCA_910822075.1). Classification (NCBI taxonomy): domain Eukaryota; kingdom Viridiplantae; phylum Streptophyta; class Magnoliopsida; order Asterales; family Asteraceae; genus Senecio; species Senecio squalidus. Next base: position 14,288,096 of record CAJVGC010000582.1, read on the forward strand.
CAAACCACTGCAGGGTGGCAACCGCATCCTCAGTACCCCTAAACTCAGTAGGTTTGCAATCCAGAAAGGTCTTATACGAACAACCTTGGGGTGGATCTTCAATAACAATACTCGGTCCTCCAGCTCCCACATGCACTGCTCTTCCCACATCGGAACCATCGCGCCCAGACGCCATACCCTCCGATCCAATACCGGGCATCTCAGGTTCTTCCAACCCTACGTCGACATTCTGCACCGGTGTCTCCTTGAGTTGTGCCACAATCACGGGTATTGCTGCTGCTATCTGCTCCGCAATCAACTGACTGATGTTCGGAGTAGCAGAAGTAGCATTGGGGGCAGCAGTGGTATTCTGTGGCGTAGCACCCGCTCTCACACTAGCGCGACCTCGCCTTGCCGACCTTCTCGTAGCAGTGACGGCAGGAGTAGACCTAGTAGAAACTCTCTTAGGCGGCATCTTCTACGAATGTCAAACCGAATAAATAAGAACGATAATTGTATGTGCGACTAAAACAAGCAGACCTCAAAGCATAAAAAGTAAAACAAAAACACATAAAGCATACAAATCACATACAGGCCCACAAAAGAAGGAAATGCGCACATAGAGTAAATCAGATAGGTCCAAAAGCCTAGGTCATAGTCTAAGTGATTCCGTAAGGTCACTTAGTTCGCTATAACCATTGGCTCTGATACCAACTTCTGTCACACCCCGCAAAAATGGCGGAACCGAGGTGTACAGTGTATACGGTATCAGAGATTCAAAGGTTACATAAACATAAGTAAGCCATACATCATCAACATAGATTAAAGAGTTTGAAAATAGAATACTTATTATAGTCATCCGAATATATCAAAATACGGCTACAGCGTTTGGGATACTAAGGAATTAAATAAAACAAAACAAATTCCATGCAAAAGTCCCACGTAGCCAAGCAAGCATAGCATCAAAATAGAGTAACCTCAAATCCCTGAAAAGCGTTAAAATACGACGTCAACATAAAGTTGGTGAATTATTCGCAATAGTAAATGAAAACATATTAGTATAAAAGTTTTCAATAGGTTTTGACCCAAAAATGATGAGATTTGAAGATAAGTCATTTCAAAATGATGTTTCAAAATATACTTGAGGTTTACAAAAGCTTTTGATAAAATACTCATACTTATACCATAAAATACCATAATCATTTCATAAAAATACCATACTCAGTTCATAACATAATACCATACTGGATAGAATAATAGCCTTCGGTAAATACGATACACCTGAACCTCAACAATACTGACAACTAACCCCACCTAGTGCATTACGCTAGGTTGTCCTCGATAATAATCGGTCATAACATTGCTAACACGGACAGGGCGCATCCATCATCCATCGTGTTAACAATGAGGGCTTGTTAGACCCATATAGCGCTATATATACGATCCGGCGGCTAAAAGCTAACAGGTGTGTATACGGGGCCTCGTTCTACCACAAAGGCGGAACAAGTTGGGTAATGCTAACCTAAAGGCATCCATATCCAAAATACATACCATAATACATACCATACCATATATATAACATAAAATACTTTTATACAACGCTAATCATGCCCAAAAAGTAAAAGCGGTAAAAAGGGCAGCGAAATAACTCACAGAATAGCAAAGCAATCCAAATCACGATATGTCGGGAAATACTATAATACCGTCAAGCTCCCACGTCTAAGTGCCCTAAACATCACGTAAATAAACATGTCTAAGTATCTCTAAGTCTAGTGGATTATGCCTTATCGATTAACGTTTTATACGGGTTTTAAATGACCAATAGGAATATCGATATAACGGGATTACAAACGTTTCGGAAAATCAGCAAGCTAGTTACGTGACTAAGACTAATCGTCTTAGTTACGTGATCAGTTACGTGACTAAGACTAATCGTCTTAGTTACGTGATCAGTTACGTGACTAAGACTAATCGTCTTAGTTACGTGATCAGTTACGTGACTAAGACTAATCGTCTTAGTTACGTGATCAGTTACGTGAATGGGCATCAGTTACGTGATTTGGGCATCAGTTACGTGATTTGGGCATCAGTTACGTGATTTGGGCATCAGTTACGTGATTTGGGGGCTTGTTACGTGATGGGGAGGTCAGTTACTTGCTCAGTTACGTGCACGTAACACAGTTACGTGACGTAACTGGGTTTTTACAAAAAATTACATTCGGGATGAGATTCAGAGTGTTTGTAAGCATCAAAATGACCCATAATCGAAACCCTATGTCCAGAATATGTTTAGGAACAATAATCTTAAATAAAATTCGAGTTTTGACGGTGAAAAGTGGGATTTCCGTGTTTGAATCAAAATAACAAAGTTTAAAACAAAAATCGAGAAATACTTACCCGATCGTAACGAAATTCGGAGGATAGATAGAGATGATGATGGTGAACAATAATCTGGTCTCGGATTGGAAATTTAACGGTCGGATCGCCGGAAAATGTAGAGAGAAGGAAGAGGGTTTGTGTGTGTGTTGTGTGTGTTTTTAGAGAGAGAGAGAGTGAGTAGGTGAAATGATAGAAAAAGACAAAATCTCAGGTCTAGATAAGACAAAAAAGTTGGTAGAGGATGATTTTTGTAATAAAAATCTGAAAAGGACTAAAATTGTAATAGAATTTCTCCCGTAGGACTAGTTTCGTAATAAAATTCCCGAAAGGACTAATAATGAAATACTTTTTAAACGTTAATCTTAATCATATAATTAAGGCATAATTCCCCTAAACTTATCATAAGAGCATACTAGACTTATACTAAAGGCACTTAAGACTATACGTTCCCGACATAAAGATCCGAATCACATAAATACAGATACGATACTCAATAAATACGGAAATACGAATACAATACTCATAAAATACGAATACGATAAAACATAAAAGGGATACGATAGGGTCAAAACATAAACATAAATAAATAAAACGAATACGTGACGATAGAATTACACCTAGAAATTCGCGAATGTCACACAGGACATGCATTTTTTCCTTTCGTACTGTATCCTGACAAATTACCATACGCTGGAAAATCACTAATAGTGCAAAAAATCATGGCCCGGAGTTGGAAGTACTCTTTCTTGTACGCATCATATACTTCTACGCCCTCACTCCATAATTTCTTCATGTCATCAATTAACGGAGCTAAATATACATCAATGTCGTTTCCGGGTTGTTTCGGACCTTGAATTAATAGTGACATCATGATGTATTTCCGTTTCATACATAACCATGGTGGAAGATTGTATATACATAAAAGAACCGGCCAAGTGCTATGACGACTACTCATATTTCCGAAAGGATTAAATCCATCTGAACTGAGTCCGAACCGTATATTTCTTATCTCATCTCCAAAATCTTCAAAATCGTTATCAATATTTCTCCATTGAAGTGAATCAGCCACATGTCGTAGATTTCCATCCCTTTTACGCTCCTCTGCATGCCAACGTAACAATTTTGCGTCTTTGGAATTTGCAAATAATCTTTTCAGTCTTGGTATAATTGGAAAATACCACAATAATTTAGCTGGGGGTCCGTTCTTCGTAACATCACTATTAAGTCCAATTAGTTTTTTATTTTTATACCTAGATGTTTCACATACCCTACATTTATGTAGGTTTTCGTCATCATTTATGTATAACATACAATCATTTGGACATGCAGGTATTCTTTTTATTTCCAAACCCATCGGACACATCAATTTTTTCGCTTGGTATGTTGAAATGGGCAACTCGTTATCTTCAGGGAGCATATCACGCAACAACTCTAATAGGCTTGTGAAACTTTTGTCACTCCAACCATTATTTGTTTTTAAGTTAAATAATTTTACCACGGCAGAAAGTTTGGTAAAATTCGTACAACCTCTATACAATGGTTTTTCGGAATCAACAAACAATTGGTGGAATTTATCATGATTTTCTTCAGTAACATTATCCTCCAAATCATTAAACATCCTATCAAAATTATCATCATCACTTTTGAATAAATCATCATCATTATTATTACAGTCGGAAACAAATGTATTTGTATCAACTAACGATTCACCATGAAAAGACCAACAAGTATACCCTCTCATAAACCCGTTTACTAATAGATGATTTCTAATAACGGTAGAATCACTAAAGCACTGGCCATTTGTACATTTTTTGCAAGGACAATTAATTATGGTTCTTCTTCTCTTTATCCGATCATCCTCAGCAACTTTAATGAAATTGGATAACATTTCCATGTATTCGTTGGTAACACGTTCTATCTCGTACATCCATCTACTCCGATCCATCTATAATTTACAAAAACAAATATCTTAATTATAACATGATGCTATACATGACATGATTATGTACAAATGTGGTTCATGTGGAAATCCTAACCCATTTTTTGAATACTTTGTCTCATATGTGAATGTGTATCATCACATTGAGTATTACTTAAGAAAAAAAATCGACAACATTTCTCCTTAACTCCCTAAATATGCTTGTAAAACTCATATTCGTAGGAGTAAAGGGAATGTTGAAGATTTTTTTTCTTAAATAATACTCAAATGATAATACACATTCACATCCTAAATGAGACAATGTATTCAAAAAACAGTCCCAAAATGGGGACTATCCGAAATTAACCTCTATTAGGTTAATTTTGGACGGGTATTTAACTAATGGGTTATGAATTATACAATAATAGATGAATGTTATGTAAAATATTTGTGTTTTTCAAAGGATTTAGAAGAAAAAAACACTTACTTTCACAAATGAATGTCGTATATATCTTGTGTGATATTGAATGAATTATGCAAAGTCCAAAATTTTCCTCAATTTCCTGACAATTATATAGAAGATTTGGTCAGAGAGAAACAAACATATTTTCATATGAACACAAATATGAATTTAAAAACATATAATTATCTCAAAAAAATATAAAAAATGGTATTTAATAGTATTACCTTAGAAAAAATCCTAGTTGAATTCAAAATAGAGAATCACTTTTCACAGAGCATTAATGGAGTTTGTTTTTTTTTTATTATTGAATGAATGTAATCAATAATAGATATAGAGAATATAAGTTAGAAAATAACTAGTTTTTAGGAGAAATTTTACTGGCCACGTTTAAAAATCTCCACAAAATCTTATCTAGACCACGTGATTTAGAATTAGTCGTTTGCAATTTCTATCTAGACCTCTTGATACATTTAGACCGGTTCATATATTACTATTTAGACCCCTCATTTTTTGTTTAGACCTCTTGATACATTTAGACCGGTTCATATATTATTATCTAGACCTCTTGATACATTTAAACCGGTCATTTAAATTTAGTCGCTCTCATTTCTTTTTTAGACCTCTTGATACATTTAGACCGGTTCATTCCTTTTTAGACCTCTTGATACATTTAGACCGGTTCATTCTTTTTTTAGACCTCTTGATACATTTAGACCGGTTCATATATTATTATCTAGACCCCTCATTTAAATTTAGTCGCTCTCATTTCTTTTTTAGACCTCTTAACACATTTAGACCGGTTCCCATGACATATTAAGACCTGTTATCACTTTTAGTTTTGACGGAACTTATTATATAGACCTGTTACATTTTTACCGGTCTAAATATATGGGTCTAGATAACCATAAATGTAGTAGTGTATGGTTCATATGATTTTTGAATGATCATTAGAAAAAGGAGTTGTCATTATTAACAAACTGATGCATATGCATCGATCATTCGATATGAGATTTTATACAAATTAATTCATATAGTCTATATCTTATGGTCTAATAATACGAAGGTGAAAATCAATAGTGAAGGTTTCAGATTAAATATATACACCATCCATCCCATCCATCTGTTCCAGTTCCAGATGTGCAATTACTTTTCATGTGTTAATTATAAAAGTTATCGATAAGACGTCTAGTAATGACGTATACTATTAAAAAAAATAATGTAGAAAGATATGTGAAAATACTATCATTAAAATTTGAAATTTGAGTGGTGATGCTAAGACATGCATGAAAACCAATCAACTAAACAACTTTGAACATGTTTATTTGCTTGTACAGCTTTTGTTAATTTACAAAATGTACTAATATAACTAACAAGTTTCTTTTAATGATAAAGTAAATAACAAGAGTTTCGATTAAAACATGTAGACATATGATAATCAGATAACATGTACCTGGACTAATTCGTATTCTCGTGATTGTTTTCAAGTTGCATCTTTGATCAAATTTGAACTATCGTCTAATAACTAGTTTTCGTTGAAGTTTGTGAGTTGAAGGTGGTGGATGAGGAGGTTTGATTCTCCGGTTGAGCGGAATTTGACGACCAAAAGGCTTCTCACATAGATAGATATATTTAATGTCGAATGGGGTGAGTGCCCCATCACACATCCGTCTTCATTATAAATTTATATTCTCCGCGGTACCAACTTGCTATCATGGTCTTTAAAATGTCAACATCCAAAATCTTGATCTACTGTTGAAGCCGAATTTTAGGGAGTTGTTGTCATAGCCGATATAGCACGGTTCCATAAAAATTTTCGGGAATTATACACTTGACTCTTTACAACAACCATTATCTCCGGCGATAATATATATTTGTTTTGTCTACATGTCTTCCAACCCAGTTCAACATCAACAAACCAAGCATATTGAGATCTACATTAACTTCATTTGGGATAAGGTTGTTACCGACCATATTCAATTCGGGGAACGTTCTATCTCGCTATCAGCATACATTTTCACTAAAGGAAAACCGTCATTATTATTTTCCGAGTTTCGATCCGATTTGAACATACGAAAGTCTCATCCCTCTCAACTACCAGGGCATATTAAAGTTTACTGTATTAGGTCCGTCTATGTAAAACCCAATTGTATAATCGGGATATGGTGTGTTTACTAGTCAGACGTGTCTTGTATATATTATGAAACTCACAAAATAAAACATAATCCTTTAGATACATGAGATTAACCAAATGCAAAACATGCTTTGCCACATAACAACTATCACATATTATTATAATTATGATCCATGATACATTCTCAACGGTAATGAATGTGGATCTTGTAAGGTTTGTAGGCGATATGAACCAGATATCATCAACCATCATGATACATATTAGAGGATAAACGAGGGGCCAAAAGGACCTCAAGGGGTGTTGCTTTGTGATTAGTTATTCCTTGGGCTTCAGACATATCGACAGGTCCATTTGACGGTGTTTTGAGCATAAATTGATATATCAAACTTGCTAGCGTTAATCCCAAAACTGGAAGAGAAAAGAAAACGGCAGGGCACATTCTTCTACCACTACCAAAAGGAAGCAATTCAAATTGTTTTCCCTTGACATCAATATCCTTGTGATCTGTCAAAAATCTTTCTGGACGGAATTCCAAAGGATCAGACCAAACATTTGGATCACGTTGCATTTTCCAAATATTCATCAGCAAACGGGTACCTTTTGGAACGTTGAAGCCACCCACAATACAATCCTTAGTGGACTCATGAGGAACTGAGAGAGGTCCAGCTGGGTATAAACGAAATGTTTCTTTGATAATGGCATATAGGTAGACCAAGTTCTCCAAGTCTGTCTCCTCCACTTGTCTGTCCCTTCCAACATGTGTTCGGTTAATCCCGATTTTGCCTCAGAAATCAAAGTTTAGTGTTAGAAATTGTAATTAAAATAGATTAGGACCAAAATTGTAAATCCTAATTCTGAACCATTGCGATGGTCAGACAGGAACACATCGGTTCATTAACACCGATTAGAAACTATAAATACCTTACTCATGTTGTAATTCAAATCATATCAATTCAATCAATTTCTCGGTTTATAAAACTTTCGTTTTAGTTATTTTCGATTCTGTTTTAAAACCTTAAAACCAACAATTGGTATCAGAGCTTTTGGTTAATTAAACCGAAAGTTCTCATCATCTACCTTTTATTCGGATCTCTGATTCAACAGAAGAACACCAGTGGGGTGTTGTTTGAATCATTAGATACCCAGGGCAATCGAAAAGCAGGGGACTTTTCTTCACCATCAGGCACAAAGTCCGAAAGAAAAAAAGGAAGAACATACCGGAGAAGACGACCGGAAAACAACCGGAGACATCTCAGACGGTCCGAACCAACATCACAGTCTCGATCAAAGCAGTAAGCAACCGAGATCTGTTAAGCATTTAAATTCGAAATCAACCGAAGAAACAGATTGATTTCCAATCGACGCCATCGCCAAGAAGGGAACAGTCGGTTTTCACACAGAGAGAGAGAAAGAAATAGAACAGGTACAAATTCTATAACCCTCTCACGTTTCTTTTTTTCAAAACTTATATTAAAACTTTACATTAATATTACTTGATATTATATTATAAGTAAAATATTTTTTAAAGTTTTATTATAACTAAACTTTTAAAAAAAACTATTTTAATAATAAGTTTTTATTATTATTAAAACAAATATAAAATTCTTTTATTAAATAAAGTTTTTTGACATATTTACTTTTATACTAAATTTGTCCTAAATTTTTTTTATAAAGATTTTTTATAAACTTTTTTTATAAAGTTTTATTAAAATTCTATTATTATAAATAATAGATATTTATTTATTATAAAATAACAAATAAAGGACTTTTGTTATTAGATAAAGAATTTTATATTTTTACTTAGAACTTTGGAACTAAGTTAAAATGTCCGGAAACGAAGACGCTAAATTAGAAGTAGGTACTTCTAAAATTAAAGAAATTGGGTCCCAACCCACTTTCAATGCCCTATATTAAAAGGGGCAAACTATACAACTTGGTCAATACCGATGCAAGTTATCTTGGAAGCAAATGGGCTTTGGGAAATGATCGAACCAGATTTGACAACTGAGGCTGATAAAAAGAAAGACAAAACTGCTATCGCCTACATCTATCAATCATTACCTGAAGAACAATTGCTACTCATCTCAAAATACAAATCTGCAAAAGAAGTTTGGGATGCATTAAAGAAAAGACATATTGGTGAGGACCGAGTCCAACAAGCCAAGCAACAAACACTCAAATCCGAATTTGAGATGTTACAGATGAAAGAAAATGAAGACTCTAGCAACGAAGAAAATGGTTCAAGGAATACCCCCCGTTAAACATATAACCAACATTTGTGATATATGTTTAATAGGAAAGCATAGCAGAGCTCCATTTCCACAACAAGCAAGTACAAGGTCAGTAGCACCTTTAGACTTAATATTTGGAGATCTATGTGGTCCAATATCACCATCAACACCATCAGGCAAAAGGTACATATTTCTACTAGTAGATGACTATTCAAGATACATGTGGGAATATTTCCTAAGTACAAAAGATCAAGCTTTTGGTATCTTCAAAGAATTTAAAATAAGAGTGGAAAACGAGCTGGGAACCAAAATAAAGTTGTTCAGAACAGATAGAGGAGGAGAATTCACATCAAATGAATTCATTCAATATTGTAAAGACAATGGAATCGCCCGACAGTTAACTGCACCATACTCGCCTCAACAGAACGGAGTAGTTGAACGAAAGAATAGAACAATACTTTCAACTACAAGGTGTATGATGAAAGCTACAAAAATGCCACAAAATTTTTGGGCTGAAGCAGTTAGACATGCTATATTAATACTAAATTGCACTCCAACAAAGTCACTTGAAGACATTACTCCATATGAAGCATTGAAGGGAAGAAAACCAAACCTGCATCATCTCAGGATTTTTGGATGCATAGCATATGCAAAGGTACCTTCACAACACTTAACTAAATTAGATGATAGAAGTATACAGATGGTATACTTAGGCACTGAGCCAGGATCAAAAGCATATCGCTTATTTGATCCCATACAAAAGAAGGTTTGCGTCAGCCGCGACGTAAAATTTAAAGAAGATGAGACATGGAATTGGGAGGAATATATGAAAGATTTCGATTCAGAAGAACCAGAATGGACTGACTTCATTATAAGGGATAATGAAACAACAAATACACCGTACATCTTAGACGAAGATGATGTTACATATGAAGATGAAGTACCACCTTCACCACCCAATTCACCACAAAATATGCCCTCACCTCATCAAAACAACCTTGAATATACCCCACAACAATCCACCATATTCTCACCAACATCATTTACTTCAGAAACATCCACACCTTCAACCACAAATTCTAAAATCGATCATACACCAGTCAGAGGATATAGAACCCTAAATGATCTGTATGACAACACCGTTGAATTATTACTAGTTGAAGATGAAGCAAGGAATTACAAAGAAGCAGCCAATGATGACAAGTGGATTGAAGCTATGAAATCAGAAATTGACTCCATCAACAAAAACAAAACTTGGAAGCTAACCACTTTACCAAAGGATCATAAAGCAATTGGTTTAAAGTGGGTATTCAAGACTAAAAGAGATGCAAATGGAGAAATAGTGAAACATAAAGCACGATTAGTAGCCAAAGGATATGTTCAAGAACATGGCATAGACTTTGATGAAGTCTTTGCACCAGTAGCACGAATAGAGACAATACGATTGATATTAGCTCTAGCTGCATACAATGGATGGGAAGTACATCACCTGGATGTAAAATCAGCTTTTCTACAAGGTGATTTAAAGGAGGAAGTTTATGTCTCACAACCGGAAGGATTTGTAAAACCAGGAGAAAAAGAAAAGGTCTACAGACTCATGAAAGCACTATACGGACTAAGACAAGCACCACGAGCATGGTACACAAAGTTAGATAACACCTTGAAGATTCTTGGCTTCAAGAAATGTGCTTTGGAACAAGCTGTCTATACAAGAACAAGCAAGACATCAACATTACTAGTTGGAGTATACGTTGATGATTTAATAGTCACTGGAACATCAAAGAAAGAGATCGATCTATTCAAACATCAGATGCAAGAAAAGTTTGAAATGAGTGATCTCGGGCTACTTACTTATTATCTTGGCATAGAAGTTATACAAAGCAAAGGAAAAATCATAATAAAGCAAACAGGATATGCAAACAAGATACTCAAGGATACAGGCCTATCAGACTGCAATGATGCAAAGATACCTATGGATCCAGGACTCAAGTTAACAAAGACAAGCGAAGGAAAATATGTAGACTCTACTGAATATCGAAGCATAATTGGATGTTTGCGATATCTACTTCACACAAGACCCGACTTAAGTTTTTCAGTTGGATTACTAAGTCGCTTCATGCAAGAACCACAAGAACAACATATGAAGGCAATCAAACAAGTTCTACGCTACATCAAAGGAACAAAAGATTATGGTATAACTTATGGACATGAAGGAGGAAACAAGATACACGGCTATAGTGATAGCAGTTATGGTGTAAATACACAAGAAGGAAAAGGCACAACTGGAATAATCTTCTATTATGGAGACTCACCCATTAGTTGGAGCACTCAAAAGCAAGGAACAGTAGCTTTATCATCTTGCGAATCAGAATTTATTGCAGCAACTTCAGCAGCAACACAAGCACTTTGGTTAAAGAGACTACTTAGCAAGATTACAGACACTAAAGAAGAAATGATTACGATCTACGTCGACAACAAGTCAGCTATTGCACTAATGAAGAATCCAGTATTTCATGGAAGAAGCAAACACATAGATACGAAGTATCACTTCATACGACAATGTGTAGAAAAAGAAGATCTAACGGTCGAGCACATAAGTGGAGAGCAACAAAGAGCTGACATACTTACAAAGGCACTACCAAGTATAAGATTCGTCGTCATGCGACAACTGCTTGGAGTTAAAGACCTTCGGCAAGATCAAGATTAAGGGGGTGAATGTTCGGTTAATCCCGATTTTGCCTCAGAAATCAAAGTTTAGTGTCAGAAATTGTAATTAAAATAGATTAGGACCAAAATTGTAAATCCTAATTCTGAACCATTGCGATGGTCAGACAGGAACACATCGGTTCATTAACACCGATTAGAAACTATAAATACCTTACTCATGTTGTAATTCAAATCATATCAATTCAATCAATTTCTCGGTTTATAAAACTTTCGTTTTAGTTATTTTCGATTCTGTTTTAAAACCTTAAAACCAACAACATGCTCATCAAGTTCATCTTGTGCAATTTTTAATGCTTTTGGGTTGTTAAGAAGCAATGATAAAGCCCATGTTAAAGTCACCGACGACGTATCCAGGCCTGCTACTAGGAAGTTCTGGAGTAATAATAAGGTTTACATTAAAAGCTCCCGCGGTTAGATTATAAGCAAAATATTGAAAAAAAAAAGACATAAAAAATAAACCACAATTAACTAGGGAAATAATAAAGTTTGTATTTACTTGACATGTAGATTTGATGATTGTATCATGGTCAAAACCGTGGAATTCGCCTTCTGAAGCACCTTGAAGAATGTTAATGAGCACATCTATGAGGGCTTGGTTTTCGGTATGTTGATGAGCATACTCTTTCTTCAATTTGTGATCCTTTAACCAACTTTCTAATATGTTGTCCAAATCCTTCCCTGTCTTCTTCATGGCTTTTTTGTATTTACCCACATCGAAACACTTGAAACAAGGGATAAAATCAGACACCACAAATGACCCTAATAATTTGAAGTATTTCTTTACAACTATTTGAAACCATAGCCCTTCTTCATCATCGGGAGAAAACCTCTTTCCCGAAATAACCCTAACAATAATGTTTAATACCAAATTCCCAAACCATCGACTCATGTCATACTTCACCATATCAGTATTTTCACTCTTCTTGTTTTTTACCCAAGCTTCATATATATGAGTGATAGATGCTCGAACTTCTGAAACCCGAATATGTCCAAGCATTTCAACTCGTCGTTGAGAAAGAACCTCGAGCGTGATTATCTTGCGTATTGCACGCCAATAATCTCCATATGGGGCAAGACCGAACATGGCATAGTTATAGGCCAAGAGCTTTGTTGTCTCTGATTTGGGGCGGGTGGCAAATACCTTGTCGTTTGTAGTTAAGCATTCCTTCACCATCTCCATGTTACTCACCACCAAAGCCCGGTGAACACCAAGCTTGATGGTGAAGATAGGTCCGTGCTTGTCAGCCATGTCGCCTAACACCCTATGAGCAAGCTTAGACCCACCTAGAAGGTGTAGGTGTCCAATTATAGGCCATGCACCTTTTGCTTGTGGCGGTTTTCTAACTCCCCCCTTCATTGCCCTCTTTGTGTTGAGAATAAGGAGTATGAGAGATAGTACGATAATAACATAAATGGTTGTTAAATATGTTGAAGATGAAAGATAGAAATCCATGATTCCTTGTCCAAGTTATCGAGTATATGTGTTATATATATATATAAAAGACACCTTTCAATAAAGGTTTTTTTTTTTTTTTTTTTTTTTCATATACATATACATATACAATGTGATTGATTTTTAAACCCATGTGCAACAAATAAATATCTAGAAATTGGGGACCATCTAAATAATTACTCCGTATCATACATGGTATACGTCAACTTTCATAGTACATAAACAAATTCATAAACCTTTACAACATCGACAACATAAAAGAGTGATACGTGGAAGAGAATATAACGGAATTAGAAAACGGTAGTTAGCTAGATAATTATTAATGTCAACGAAGCAATAAAAATAAGTTGTCGTGTTTGTTTGGGTTTATATAAGGAGTTTATGACTTATTGATATTTCGACTTATGTTTTATAAGCCTAGATTTTTCGGCTTATGTAACCGGGGCTTATTACCGTTTATTATGACGTAATAATTTCAAGTACAGGAATATATTCAAATTTTAGCTTTGAATCATCCAATTCAGAAGCAAACAAACAGCCCGACCCTTAATTTGATTTAATGCGTATATATTCATCCTGGTTGTCGGACCTCTACAAGTCGTCTCTTATCCGTCCATTCGTGTAAGATTTCTAAAATGGAGATAACATCTACTTTTTTATTTAGGATAATACTACTTATTCGATACTTAGATTTTTGCATTGCAAGTAGGCGTATGAGAAAATTCATAACGTCCATTATGAGTACATCGGTTGGAGTTAACGATCCTTGGGATTCCATTTTTTCTCGGTCCAACAATTGTTTCATGCCATATAGTTACATTCTTGTTGAGGGTTGCCTTGAGGAAGACTGAAGCAATTGATTCTCACAGTGGGTAAGTAAGATAAAGTATGTTTTCGGAATTTAACATGTGAATGAATGAATCTGATATTACACATTCTTGTTAAAAATACACATATTCGATCATGGGATTGAGTCACTAACATAAAAATAAATGTCATAAAGATTCAAGATGAGATGTGAATTGGTTGTATATATTACTTTTACTTTTTCGTACTAGGTGTGGTACTCGTGTAATGCACTGCAACGAATTTTTATTTTTTTCCTCGTTATTGTGTATTAGCTAACATATAAACGTACTATTGCATATTATGTCGAGTGAAATATTCAACTTAGTTGCTTAGACGTGTTTCTTTTCTTTTTCCGTATTTTCATATTTTTACATAATTCTAATTTCTAATTACTTGGTCAATTTATTTATTGAAACTTTTCGCGTAAAACATGTTAGATCTACAACCTCTTTTTTCTTTCTTGTTATGGTAATTTATTCTGCAAATCGCTCTTCTCATTTCAAGAAGAAGAGACCAACAAAAAAACGAAGATAAAAATCAACATACACAAATTCAAATAAATATTTATGACAATGAAAGAAGGAAGCGACACATTGCCCAAATTTGGAGATTGGGATCTCAAGAACCCGTCAACAGCAAGCGAATTCTCATTCATTTTCGACAAAGCAAGGCAAGCGAGAAAAGCAAGATACGACGAACATTCAAGTGCCAACTCAAATCATAAAGAGAACGAAAGTGTCTCATTGAATGGTAAACATCAAAGAAGACATTATCGTGATCATCATATGGTCAAGAGTAATTCACTTTTATGTTGTTTCTTCCCCTCTTACAAACCTTGATATAACAGACCAGGCTATCCTATCGTTAAATAAACATTCAACGGAAAAAAGAAAGCACATGTGAGATCATATAAACATTGTTGAAATACGAATATTCAATCCTATGTTATAATTGTTGTTATTTGTGTCTTTTATGTTCATGACAATTTCAAAGCAAATGATGAAAGATATATAACCATCTGTTTTCGTCAATTCTTATTTCCATTCTATGATTTTTGTTTCCCATCATTGACATCATTTGCTCCATGAAAAATCAATTGTGATTCAAGTTAAAGCACTAACCGTTCGAATTGTGTTATCGTTTCATTTGGTTAAACGTATACCCCTATACACAAACAAGTATCCATTTAGCTCAATAAACATAATCATTCCTAATGGGTGTCGATATGTGTAATTGAACTAGTCATTTTTATATCAAACATGACTAACCATGTTATCAAGTCGAGTAACATGTTCGATAATATATAAGCCTTACTAGGCGATTTTGGAACCATGTCTGGTAGTTTAGACAATTTACAGTTACGATCTATTTGATCATAGTTTATGATTGAAGCATATGTGATTGATTACACAATGCCCTATGCAACAAAGTTCCATACTACTTGCACCATAAAAGATTACAAACAAAATCTTAAAACATATATGTCTCTATCATTGAACAACAGATGTATGATTGTCTACATCTAACCTCCTCATATCTTGCCCTTAACGGGATTATGCCTATCTGACAAGAATCCACACCAAACCCAATGACAAAATTGCCTAATATACTAAATTGTTTGCCCGTAAGGACCCATAAACTAATATCTAATGACTTGATGGGTTCCATTTAGCCCATATCACGCAAGACCCACTTACCGGCCCAATACGATATAGTAAAGACTAAAGAGTACTTTGCAGTTTGCACGAACACACAAATATCAAACAATTAGTAAGTTTACACAAGGATTTAAGCTTGTCCAATGAATATATCATCCATGTAAATGACGATATTCACACAAAAAGTTTTCTACATAATTAATAATTAACTAGCAGACCCTCGTGCGTTGCACGAGTTCGATAGACTGTGTTGATAATTGAAGATAGAGTTGCATTCGATATTCTTTACAAAAGATTAGAGGCTGCGATTGTTACGGTTTCTAGTAATTACAAAAGTTCGATATCCTTTACACGTCCATAGACGGTTTCTAGTAGTTATAAAAGCTATACGGGTGGTGTTACAAAGACGGAGGTCGTGATGTGTGTCAACATTAGCTGCTGCCTAAACCAAGGGGTCAGACTTGGTGAGGAACGCTGGGAGCCTATCCGACATACCCCTCACAAAAGAGAAAAATCGACGGCAGAAGCGGATAGAAGGCCTTCAAGCATAAGATCCTAAGCTATTAAGCTCCGACCGAAACAACAGTACGGTGCCTAGTATCCCAGGCAACAGTAGACAAACTGAACGCAAGAGACTTGGTGGCAACAACCAGAATGAAATATTATTTAATCGTGGAAATGTCATGTCATGCGGATCCGGAGTGAGTCAGGCGGCTAAGCCTTTAATCCTATCGCTCACATTTTGTTGGATTGAAGTTTTGTAAACGCCATAATGGGTCAAAATGGGTTGGGTGTTTAAACACAACCGTCTCAAACCTGCAAACAATTTTCAAATTAGCATAAAATAGCCACGCGTTACACAAAGAGTGAAGTAACCTGAGGAAAAACAAAATCATTGATGTTAAGAGCGGTTGCAGATGCAATGTTAATCGCCTCTTCCCATCAACAGCCTCTAGAAAGCTCTTTGCTTGCTCCAGATTGCGTCTAACCTGAAAAATGTAGATGAAAATATTTAATTACAAAAAAATATACATTTATGAAAGTTGATGAATATCAGCCGGTGGTTGCAATGCTTACTTGACGAAGCTTTTCAAATGATTGCACGTTGTTTTCCCTTCTTTGCATCTGATTTTGAATAACAAAAGGCCAAATGTATATTACATTTTGATATATTTAAAAGGAAAGGGCCGAATCAAGAATGAACGGGTCAGGAACTTATTCTTCTTGTGTGAAGCCGGTGAGTATAATTTATAAAAGTACATCGTTTTTTGAAACGATGATCAAAACTACCCGTGTTTTGGGACAACTTTCAAAACTACCCCGTTCGCACCTTCTAGGTGCGAACTCTCTGAAACCAACAAATTTAACCCAATGATCGCACCTCCTACATGCGATCTATGTGAAATAATAAAAAAAAAAGTATTTAGAGGGGTCGCATCTGGGACCTGCGACCCCTGTGAAGCAGAAAATTCCCATGCAATCTACGTAGAACATTTGCTATATATACCAACAACACATAACTTACACATAATACTTACACAACACATACACAAAAACACACATTTCTACTCTCTCATTACAACATAAACTCAAACACAATCTACCAAAAATTTCGATGGAAAATTCACGACTTGCACAACTTCGCGAACAACTAGTTAGACTGGATGAGGAAAGAAATAGAGTGCAAAATGAAATTAACGAGATTACTGGAAACGCTGTTGAAGTTGATGATTCAAACCGCGTAATTTTAGCCGATAGTGCAAGAACATTCTATCTTCATGGGGATATAGGCAAAAGAGACGAAGTGAAATGTGTGGGTTTCGGGCCGCCACCTTTCCACCAATGCCGTTACCAAAGCGTTATCTATTCGGCGGTTTCCAATAGAAAAAAAGCCTCCAAACCCAGCAACACCAATAAAGTGTCGGACGCGTTCATGTATGTTTGTTGTACGAACAGCAATCCAAAACTTTTCATCCATACGCCTAACGGTCAAAGTCTTGGTAGATTCTAATGAACCATTAAACAAGAATGTAGCCCGATGTTCATGGTTTGAGTGTAACAATGATGGATCAATTGGACCGGGGTTTAGGTTTCTAGCCATGATAACGATAAATAATAAGGTTATAACGATTGTATTTGTAGGAGAATGTGTTTGTAATAGATGTGGTTTTTACGTGCATGGAATGTGTTTGTTATATAGATGTAGAAATCAATCGGGTGATCGAATTAAAGAAAGTTTGGTGAGAATTTAATTCACAGAGTTCGCACCTCCAATATGCGATCTTTGTGAATGGATGATTAATGTGCTGACTAACTCTGACACCGAGGCAGGAATTTAATTCATCCCGTTGAGAAATCGCACCTCCAACGTGCGAACTCTGTGAAGGATGTTGACCGATTATTAATATGGTGGTTGGGGGTTAGAGAATGTGTTTAAATTCGGGTGTTTAAATCGGGGGTTGGGGATGTTGACCGATTATTAAATTCGGGTGTTTTTTTTTTTTTGGAAAAAATCGATTATTAACCTTAAATAATGAATGGAATATACAATATGTATCAAAATTAACATAATCAAATTCAACTAAACTAGAATCAAATCGATTATTAACCTTAAATAACGAACACTAAAATAATATTATTTTTTATATCAATAATGAATTTGTTATCATTCTTTTTTATATAGAAACATGTTTTTTATTAATATGTTTATATTAATATATATATTAGTATAAATGTAACGATTTACTATTTTTATATATTTATCTAAATTGTTATTAAATCACCAAAATATTTACATTTATCTATAAAATAACTATAAAAACTAAAAAAAAAAAAAATAATAATAAATTCGGTAGTTAACATTAATAGTGAACATAAATACTGGTAGTTGGGGGTTAGAATAAATAAACAGAGTATCAAAAACACACTTCTAAGATTCGAACCCAGGACCTAAATTACCACGAAAGACTATCACCAACACCCGTCTACCACTACACCAACACTAACTTGTTTGAAATTTATCCTAACACAATATTATTATTATCTATAATACTGTATTTAACAATTCAAAAACCTTAACTTTTTTTTTAAAAAACACAAAGTTACCAACTTTTTTACCACAACTTATTATTATGAATTGTTATTTAATTAATTACGAAAAAAATATTATTAAAAGGATAAACAAAATATTTTGGTTAGTTTTTTTGTTTTGAAAATGGTTAAGTGTTAGTGTTTAGGGTTAATTATTTATGTAATGTGATGAGTTTTATGAAAAATTCCAAATTGTGTTTTGTTATTATGTTATTGTTTTAGAGTTTGTAAAAGTTAGATTTTTATTTTTGGTTTTTTTGGTGTGTTTTATGCTATGTACAAAATGCCAAAAAATCATTTTGGTTAGTTTTTTTTTTTTGAAAATGGTTAAGTGGTAGTGTTTAGGGTTAATTATTTATGTAATTTGATGATTTTTATGAAAATTTTCAAATTGTGTTTTGTTAATATGTTATTGTTTTAGAGTTTGTAAAAGTTAGATTTTTATTTTTGGTTTTTTTTGTTGTGTTTTATGCTATGTACAAAATGCCAAAAAATCATTTTGGTTAGTTTTTTTTTTGAAAATGGTTAAGTGGTAGTGTTTAGGGTTAATTATTTATGTAATTTGATGATTTTTATGAAAATTTTCAAATTGTGTTTTGTTAATATGTTATTGTTTTAGAGTTTTTAAAAGTTAGATTTTAATTTCTTGTTTTTTTGGTGTGTTTTATGCTATGTACAAAATGCTAAAAAATCATTTTGGTTAGTTTTTTTGTTTT
Source organism: Senecio squalidus (assembly GCA_910822075.1). Lineage (NCBI taxonomy): Eukaryota > Viridiplantae > Streptophyta > Magnoliopsida > Asterales > Asteraceae > Senecio > Senecio squalidus. The sequence goes on from CAJVGC010000582.1 coordinate 14,307,690, forward strand.
GAAAAAAGTTAGATTATTTTTTCTGGTTTTTTTTGTATGATTTATGCTATGTACAAAATGGACAGAATAGAAAACATATTAATAAAAACATATTAAACAAAAACAATACATATCATTAAATATAAAAAAAAAATTACATTTTACGTTTTGCATATAGTACATTTGCCATCCTTCTCCTGAAAGCAACTACTTGTTCATTGGATACGTCAGCTCTAACTACACTTGAGGCTTCACCAGTGACCATGTAGTGAATAAACATACATACAAAAACAGCAGAGTTCTCCTTACTACCGGGATATTGACTTACATTTTTGTAGTAAAGATGTGCATCATACCCAGGAGGAGGTTCACGTGATGTTGGTCCGATACGTTTTGCAGAGTAATAAAACCAACAAATGTATTTAACGTAAAATGTTAATAATTCTTGCATATAAACGGCCGGATGTGCAGATTGCTCACGGTCGTAAATGCTCAACTCATTGGAATCAATTTTATACTCAAGAAGAAACCAATAACCCCCAAGGGTAGATACTGGAATAAGGACTGAATCAACGTTTCTCCAGCCTTTGTATGGTTTTTTTTGTCCAAGGTAAATTTCAAAGTTTTTGCCCCAATTATGATGATTGAAAAAATCATCATGAAACGATATAGGCATTACTGCATACCTGGTTCTTTTGCCTTGTGGTTCCCTTTCTTCCCTCTCTAGTAAATTTCGATGCACCACTTGTGATCGCCTTATCCATGCATCGACATGCTGAAAATAAGCGGAAAAAATTAAAGTTATTAAAAATTATAGTTATTAAAAAAATAAAATAATTGTAAATAAAAAACTTACAGTTTCCGACAATTCGTTGTCTTGCGTAAATCCTAACAGAACGCCCCAAAACGTTCTGGAACACTCTACATTTTCTGGTAAACAACTAATTAAACAATATTGGTCTTCTTCGTTCTTTCCTCTGTCACCTTCAAGGAAAAGTTGCTCAACACTCTCAGCTGGTATAATAGCTTGTGAGATGTTGACCGCATCTACATCTTCGTTTACGTTGCAAATTCGTTGTATAAAGTCATTTTTCTCTTCTACTTGAAGATCAATCCGACTTATCAACTCGCCACATTTGGACGTATTTTCCCAGTCTTTCACGCACTGGAGACGAAGGTGGTTGAGATAATCTTGTTCTAAAATTGATAGGTTTGGGTCATCTTGAATTGATTGTATGAGTTGGGTTTTTTCGTTATCAGCTTTCTGGAAACTTTTGATAAGGGAGTTTAGTTTTTCCAAACGCTTTTTATCTTCTTCTATATGTTTGAATACGGTGTCGAGGATATTGGAGGTAGTGGAATAAGAATTACTAGATGAAGCCATGCTTAAGAGAATTACAAATAAGTGTGTTGTGTTTTAAGTTGTATGAAAATATATGTTGGTAAGTTTGTGTAAGTTATATGGTGTATATATAGGCAGATTTTTCAACGGTGTAAGTTACCCCTCACATGGGTCCCATCACAAACTCTATAAAATCAAGACACCATGCACCTAAACTCTATATCAAAATCTCTATAATTCAATCACAAACTCTATAACACAAAGTTATAACATAAACTTATAATGTCTCGTATTCCTGCAGATTTCTTAACACCAAAAATATATTTACCATTCTCGGGCGCGCCATACTTTGGTCGATTCTTTTTACACAAATCCGTCTTTGAAGACAATGAAGATTCAAGCACTAGTTCAGTAGGATCTAATGTTCCAGTTTACGACGTTATAGTTATCCCTGATGACGAAGACGATGATGACAACATTGTGTCTCCACCGAGCAGCGAAGAAGCTGCCAAAATCAACGCACCGTTGGCGACCGTTGTTGAGAAGGATATGAAAAAAAAAAGAGAAAAAAGATGAGTTTGTCACATGTTGTTACTTAAAAGATAAAGACTATTGGTTGAAAATAAACGATAGCATGAACGGCTGGGTGGATTATTAGTGTTTTTGTAATGTTCAGTGTTTTTTAATTATCTTTTTATTATTAGTTTTTTTTTTAATTATGTTTTTTAATTATGTTTTTGTAATGTTCTTTATATTAGTGTTTTTTTTAATTATGTTTTTATCATTGTTTCTATATAACATATTTTTTGGAATATTCTTTATATAACATTTTTACTATTATTAAGACATATTTTTATTGTTTAAGAAATGATTCAAAAAGTTTATTGGCTTTTAAAACTAAACTCGGTATTAAGTATTTAATATAATTGATATACTTAATGATGCAAGTTCGTATAAAATGTTATATTTGTTTCATATTAAAGAATGATGCAAGTTCGGTATTAAGTATTTAATATAATTTATTGTTTAAGAAATGTTTCATAAAATGATATAGTTAAGGTTTTGTTTTGATGGTAGGTATGTTCATGGATCGCACCTAGGACGTGCGATCCATGTTTTCAGCAGTTAAGGACTCATGTTGTTGCGGACAGAAAGTTGTGTGTCATATCCGATAGACACAATGGAATACTCCACGCTATGGAAAATCTTATTGGGTGGATGCGGCCTTTTGGATACCATCGTTTTTGTCTGCGACACGTGAGAAGTAATTTCACAAAGAAATATAAAACTACTGCAATGAAGAAACTTTGTTGGGCGATAGGAAGTACCACACAAGCAAGAAAGTATGTCGAAAGTATAGACGATATGGTGCATCTCGACGCAGAAGCATGGAATTATCTTGACGAAATCGACAGAAGTAAGTGGACACTTCTTTATGACGAGAATGATCGAAGGTGGGGTTGGTTGACAACGAACATTGCGGAGTGTTTCAACAATGTTCTACGGGGAGCGAGACTTTTGCCGATAAAGGCCCTCGTTGATTTTACATTCAACAAGTGCGTCGATCACTTTAGAAAACACGCCCAAATCGCAAGGAACTGAGATACACGTTGCCCCCTCGTATGTGGGTATTGTTCACCCAACGTGAGGTATATGCACAACGGCATAATATTACCGAGTTTAATTACGAAACGGGGGTTTATAGAGTCGAGTCACGGTTCAATCCAAACGATACGGGCGGAAACGTTTGCACTGTGAATTTTGGAGGGAGAAGAAAAACTTGTACGTGTGGAAAATGGAAAACACATAGATTTCCATGTTCACATTCTATGGCAGCAATTCGACATAGAGGTGAACAACTTGCTGATCACGTAAACAAGGTTTACAAAACGGGAACGTACAAAAGAATGTATCGTTCCAATTTTCAACCACTTCCGCACGTTGGTTATTGGGTAGATCCGGGTTGGAAGATTCAAGCGGATCTCTCTCGTTTCTCAAGGTCAAGAGGACGCAGACGTACGAATAGAATACGTAACGAGATGGACGTTCAACCTATAGATTCCCCTCGAAGGTGTACCGCTTGCAATCAACCGGGTCATAACATTTCAACTTGTAATAATAACTAATCTTTATTTTATGAACTTTTTGGTATTTAAATTTCGTTATTATAACTAAAATAAAAAAATAAAAAAACAAAAATAAAAAAAAATTAATTAACTTTACCACTCCACATACACACATTTTTGTTATATTTTTATACATAAATGCATATAATCTACAATTTACGGAAATATAACATATTAAAAATAATTAACTGTTTTTTTTTGTGAAAAAACACAATTTATCAAAATCTAATTCTAAGGTAAAATATAACAAAAATTAAAAATAAAACACATTTTATTCAAAATTTAACTTCATAACATAAAAATTACAATAACGACTAGTGACGACAAGTAGACTCTGCGTCACTTTCGGAAAGATTAACATTACAAGATTCAAACTTATTGTTATTGCTACAACTACCACTAGAACTCGAGGAATCGCTACAATATCGGAGGAATTGGTCTTCATTACTGACGGTTTCATCTTCTTGATCACTACAATCGTCGTCAACGACAATCCATTCATCGTTTTTATACGTCTGTCTACCACGAAGTTGAAATTCGGTTACTTTAAACTCTTCGACGGATCCAGGTAATTTCACAAGATAAGATTCCCATTCGAAATCTTTCAAAACAATTACCATCTTCCAAGCGAAATCATGAAAAATTTCAACAATATCACCAAGTTCCCGAGATTTGTAAGTTTCTAATATCGGAGGAATTGGTCTAATACATTCGGCGGCAACTTGTTCCACATCCGGCTTGTGACTAAAATTTGGATACACGTTGTAATCAACGATGTATGACCGAGTATAAACGAAAACAATTCGACCACAACGCCAAAATATGTTATCAAACTTATCTTTCTTCGAAACTTCGACAATATTTCCAACCTCGTAAATCATTATTTTATAAATGGTTTTGATAAAAGTGTTTGAGTTTGTGTTTTAAGTTGTGTATGTTGGTGTGTTTTAAGTTGTGAAAATGTGTGTTTTTGTGTATGTGTTGTGTAAGTATTATGTGTAAGTTATGTGTTGTTGGTATATATAGCAAATGTTCTACGTAGATTGCATGGGAATTTTCTGCTTCACAGGGGTCGCAGGTCCCAGATGCGACCCCTCTAAATACTTTTTTTATTATTATTTCACATAGATCGCATGTAGGAGGTGCGATCATTGGGTTAAATTTGTTGGTTTCAGAGAGTTCGCACCTAGAAGGTGCGAACGGGGTAGTTTTGAAAGTTGTCCCAAAACACGGGTAGTTTTGATCATCGTTTCAAAAAACGATGTACTTTTATAAATTTTTATCTTTTTCGCGTGGTCTAAATACATTGTATGGATTGGTATCGTTAACTGGCGGAGGAGACTGTAATCTAAATTAATTGATTAAAAACTCAGAATTCGTCAAACACTCAAGCATTTAATTATCTTACTATTACAACTAAAAAGCCCATAAAAAGCTCATCTGATTCTATATATTAAATATCCAATAATCACTCTCAAAAGGCACATCTAAACACCTTTGATTATCTTAAATCACAATTTTAATAATAATGCTTAGTTTTTAGTTTAATAGTATATAAAAATGTTTCTTCTAGGTGCTTTTTATTACATGCTTTCCGCATTAAATATAGGGGTTCTCTCAGAAATATTGCAGGAAAGGGGAAAAGGGCTAAATATATGAATATGAACTTTCACTGTACGCAGACAAAAGTTGATGTAAATAATAAAGCGTAACAATAACATGTTGGTAGAAGAAATGAGAGCAAGTAAAATTAAACCTTAACAAAGTGCCACCATCGTCAACAATAGAACTCTGCAATCTTGAAATGCTGCACAAAGATTACATCAATAAGTACACTAACAACATAATTACAGATGTGTTGCCCACCAATAGAGTAATACCACCAATGGTATCCGAATTTTACTAAATATAACATCTGCAACATATTAAAAATTTCACAAGAACGCTATCAAATGTTGCTACTCCTTCAATACTAATAATAAGAGACCAACTTCCGGTTCTTAAATGGCTGATTATTTGAAACATACAAACTAAAACTTAATAAATCAAAAAAACAACCGTACAAAACAGCAACAAAACCCGAAATATGTGAATGGATGATAGGTTCTAACGCGTTCGAAATGAGCGCATATTTTCTTATGAAATGGAATAAGTTGTTCGATCACAGTTTAACACATTGAAAAACTTCAAAACTATCCCCTTTGAAGAAACGAAAATTTCATAATATTACCAATTAATCTAAAATAAATAGAACAAATCCGACAAAACAACATTTCCTTAACTCTAGGTCACGGATACAATTAGGATACTGGTTATGCCTCAATTAGATCTTATGAAGTGTTTGGAGTAGCTTATGACAAGGCAAAAAATGTTTGATAAGCCCATAAGCCACACAAAAAAGCAAAAATCATTATATTTTATTAGCAACAATAAAAATAAATTGTGGGTTTAATTCTTTTAATACGAACACCTATCTGAGTATCTTTCAACCTCGTGGACTTATAACCGAAACTACAAGAAAATTCCGATTAGCAGATTGAATCAAAAACTAATAACTGTCACAATTTTTTTTATTGAACAATTGATTGTTCATTTTTTCTTGTATATTTTGGTTTTACCGAATCTGCAAAACAAAAGCAAATAAATGCATATATACCACAAGCTCGACCTCATGCTTGCACGTAGACAGTTCACCACACTGATTCTTTGCTTCTATTGTCAAAACCTGAAACAAAAAGACATGTTAAAGAGAACACCTAGGACAAAGGATGAAAAACATAGTGTCTTGCAAGTAACCAATTGAACAATAATAGAAAAACAACAGATATAAATTACCTGATAGAAAGACAATCAGACGAATTCAAATTTCTTAACGCAATATTAGCCGAATAATCGTGACCAATCGTCCTAAGAATCCTGCAAATCTCCCCCTATACATTTCACGCTAAATGGATTTTGAACAAACAATTATGAGCAAAAACAAATTGATTAAATAATCGAATTTACGAAATAATCATTTAAAAAAGAAGATTATACGAGCTTAACAGCAACTTCTTCCCCAGTTTGAAGATTAACACCTGCATATCATCATCAAACAAATTAAACTAAATTCATAAAAAAAAAAAAAAAAAAAAATCAAGAAATACCTAAAAAAAGTTGACCAAAAGATCCACTCCCAACACCGGCTTCTTCTTCAATCTCCTTCAACCTCTTCTTCATATCTTCCAATTCCTAATTTAATAAAAATCATAAAAATCAACTTAGGGTTAACAAAAATAAATACAAACCTCAGCAAAGATTATGTTTGAGCAACGATTGACGGGGCTCAAGGGTTTGGGGTGTTGGCTAATCGATACGATCTCATGCGAGAGCAGTGCAAACCTACCAAGCTCTTGACGAGCCTAAGGTGACGTATGATTAGCGGGTGTGACGTAAGAGAGTGGGAAAACTTCTCGTGAACGTGTATGCGTGAGTGATGCAAATGATTGACAACTGATCCCTTCTGACATTGATCAGAGGGGTATTTATAGGCCTGAGATTAGGGTTTCCATTTATGGGCCGCGACCCATGATTACGCTCATGGGCCGTCGCTTTATGACCCACAAATGGGTAAGTGACGTGAGCATGTGTGCTTGTGACGTCAGGTCAACTTAAGTCAACTTAAGTGTATACCGGGTAGAAGTTAGCGTTACCGGGCAACCAGACCAACCGGGTAGGCTATGCCCGGTAACGGGGCTAAGCCATAGCGGGTTACCGGGTACTGATCCGAGGTGTGCCGGGGTGAGCTCGAGCATGGGGCTCTTTACCCCGGCAACGGGGCTTGGTTTACCCGAGCAGGGCCATTTTATCCCGGTGATGGGGCTCAGCCTACCCGGGCAAGGTCTTGGCGGTTTATACCGCGCAAAGGTCCTTGGCGGGGCACCTTTTCTCGAGAGCGGGGCACACTTTCTTGGCGGAAGTGTCCGAGGTGTTTGGCTCAAGTTGTGTCCGAGAGCGAGGCGCCTTTTCTCGAGAGCGGGGCACACTTTCTTGGCGGAAGTGTCCGAGGTGCTTGGCTCGAGATGTGTCCGGGGTAAGCCGTGGCTTATCCGGACAGAGCGGTTTGTTACCGGTTAGCGGCGCAGAGTTTCTCGGGTACCCCGGTAACGGGGCACGCGTAGCCGAGTCAGGGCGGTATATGCCCGGGTAGAGTTCACCGTATCCGGGACATGCTCGAGATGTGTTCGAGGTGTGCCCGGGTAGCCTTGGCGGTTACCGGGATCACTCGAGTCATAGCCGTTTAGTACTGCCCAGAAGTTCAGGGCCGTTTAGTACTGCCCAGAAGTTCAGGGCCGTTTAGTACTGCCCAGAAGTTCAGGGCCGTTTAGTACTGCCCAGAAGTTCAGGGCCGCGTAGTACTGCCCAGAAGTTCAGGGCCGTCTAGTACTGCCCAGAAGTTCAGAGGTGGCTCGAGTCGTTTTCGGTTATCGGACCACATACCTCAATAGATTACATATCCACTATTTCAACTATAATATCGAATATTATCAATAACCTCAACAAAAATAACAAAAGCAAAACAACGAATTAAACTCACACCTGCTACGAACACAAACAGAATAAACTAATAGCACGAAGCAGAAAAAAACCTAAACCGAGAAGAGCACGATAACACCAAACAAAGCGATTTCGTAGCAAGAGATGGAGAAACGATTTCGTATCAGCAGACAAAGAACAATGACTAACCAACACACGTGTAGCGACGTTAAGAAGCCAACGAAATCCAGATACCTGGGCTAAAGGGAGTCCAACAGAAAAAAATTAAAACGGCCCAAAAGCGGATAAGCCCAAAACCGAGCACGAAATCATAGGAACGGACGGAAATTAATCTATAGAGTAATAGATACAATTTCAAAACCATTAACCAAACTTTGATCTAAGCAAACGTTAGAAAACAATTTATGCAAATAAGGTGTTTGTTTCGGCTTATATAACGGGCTTATAAGCTTATGTAAATTTTGATAAGCATATAAGTCCAATTTTTTCGGCTTATTAGCTTATCAAGTTGTGTTTATGGTTTATTTAAGATCATAAGCTCAACTTGATAAGCTAATAAGCCGAAAAAATTAGGATTATAAGCTTATCAAAATTTATATAAACTCATAAACTTATTACATAAGCCGAAACAAACATGCTGATTTTTAAATTATTTTATCAAAAAATAATCATGTGACACACTCTCTTTACCACTTGGCAACTCTTATAAGTCATTTCCCCCCAATATTTTAACAGAAAAACAAACAAACCAAACAAACCCCAAACCCTCACTCCGATCCCCATTTCTGACCACTACAAAATGCTACCATACGCCACCATCCACGACGCGGAAACCGCCTTAAACCGGTCACTCACCGCCACCGAAACGCTGTGGTACAATTACACCGTCAACAAATCCGATTACAATCTCTACTTACACAACATTCTCTTCCTTTTCATCATTTTCACTAGCGTTCCTCTATTTTATATCCTTATTGAGCTCGTGTTACGCGAGTACGTTGACCGGTATAAAATTCAACCCAAGGTTAGGTTTTCGCTTTATGAGAATTTTAAATGCTATGTTGAGGTAATGAGGATGTTTATACTTGTTGTTGGACCGCTGCAATTCGTTTCGTATCCTTCTGTTCAAGTAAGTTTCTATATATATATATATATATATTTGATTTTAGTTTATTTAGCGTAGATTTGAGATTGTAAAGTATTGAGATTATGTGATTGTGATTAGTTTGTTAAGTTTAGATTCGATTTCGTGTTAGTAAAATGTGGTTATCAAGTATTGAGATTAGTTATTTGAGCTCAGATTCGATTTTGTTTTATGATTACAATATAACTTGATTTCAGTAATTCGTAATTGTGAAGTATTGTGATTAGTTAATTGAGTTCAGATTCATTTTCGTGTTAGTAAAATGTGATTGTAAAGTATTGAGATTAGTTCGTTAAGTTCAGATTTGTTTTGGTTCATGTTTTCAATGTATCGAGATTATTATGAGTTGATTTCTGTGATTATGTGATTGAGAAGTATTGTGATTAGTTAATTGAGTTCAGATTTGATTTCTACTGATATGTGACTGTGAAGTATTGTGATTAGTGAATTATGTTCAGATTCGATTTCGTTTTATGATTACAATGTATTGAGAATTTAAGATTATTTATGTAGTTGATGCTAGTGGTATGTAATTAATTATAAGTATTGCGATTAGTTAAATAAGTTTAGAGATTTGATTTCGTTTCGTGATTGTAAAATATTGAGATTATTTATAAGTTGATTTTAGTGATATGTGATTGTGAAGTATCGTGATGAGTTGATTAAGTTCAGATTTGATTTCGCTTTATTTTTGTGAAGGCGAGCTTACTTTTCTTTTTTGTATTATCTATGAAAAAGGAGAATATGATGTTATTGATTTGGATTAATGATGTTAGTTTACAAATCACGATTTCCGTATGTATCAGATATTATTGACCTAATGTAATGATTTGTGATTGTTACTGCTGATAGTGGAGCTCGTTTTACTTTATTTCATTTTCATATTTAAAACGACTTCAAATTTGAAAAAAAAAAATCTCAACCTAATATGTCCCTGATTTTTGTTGCTGTTCTACTGTTTTTCAATTTGTTATAAAACTGAAATAGCGACTTAGCAGTAACAGTGAAGTGATATGACTTTTTTTGTGCTTATAGTGTTGAATATTAGTTTAACTTTGAAAATCGTAATAATATGTATAGGTAATGTAACTTGTAGAAGTTATATAATTATCTTATTCCTTGTGATTGGTATTATTGTAGATGATTGGCATTCGAACAAGCCTGCCGTTACCATCATTAATGGAGATAATATCTCAATTGATTGTCTACTTTCTTATCGAGGACTATACTAATTATTGGATCCATAGATTTTTTCATTGCAAGTGGGGTTACGAGAAAATTCATAAGGTTCATCATGAATATACAGCACCTATAGGATTTGCAGCGCCTTATGCGCACTGGGTGGAGGTATTAGTCCTTGGGATTCCATCTTTTTTGGGTCCCGCAATTGTTCCAGGCCATATGATTACGTTCTGGTTGTGGATTGCTTTGAGACAGATTGAGGCAATTGAGACTCACAGTGGGTAAGTAAGCTAAGTTAAGTATACTTTGGGAATTAAACCGCACTTTCTAGCTTCGCTTTTTTCGTTGTGTGTGATTGATGTTATCTTTCTTCTTTCGTTAATTTTGACCAAATGATGCTTAATAGTGTATTCAACTCAGGCCTGATTAGTAACAGTGTGATTGCTGATATTAAATTAAACTTTTTGTCATAATGAAAAAGATTACGCTACTTTTTCCTTTTTCTCCCCTCTCAATGCCTTTTTGTTATTCACACTCTACTTTTCTTATTGCATCTCTTTTTTCTCCCTCACATATATATTCCCTTGCTGACCGTTTTTTGTTTGAAAAAAATATGAATATTAATGGCCTTATCATGAGACTAGAAACTCGATAAGTTATTATGAGCTACGATAATGGAACTTTTCCCTAGAGCTTTATAGTCTTTAATGACCCAATTAAACAAGTACTCCAATAAGGTAGATATTCTTTGCTAGATAGTAGATAGGAGTCATCACTCTCTACCAAGTTGATCTTTAGTGTACTTTTTCGTTTTAACAATAATATGAGTTAGTTTCTACGGAAATTACAAGTATGATGGTTAGAAATCTCGTTCGCCTTTTGAGTTTATAAACCATCATCATCTTTCATCGTTTATGTTACTAATATTAACTTATCTTTCTAAAACGCAGAAATATAAAAATAATATACAGGGCGAGAACATATTCTGCAAGTTGTTCATGCACTTTATATTTTCTGTTCTCATAATTGAATTCACATTATGTCAAATTTGCTTTCTTTCCAATAATAAAATAAAAATAAATTGAAGTTTACTGGTTTTAGTCTTATCCTGGTTCTTGAACAGTTGGGGTTTATTCATGGCATAGTTTGCGTGTTTTGGGAGTATTAAAGTTTATTCGTCGTTCTATTACAATGCAAACTTATCATTAAGAATTTGACGGGATTGTTTTAACAACTATTATCGGTATCTATGATGGATCTAACTTGGAAAACTGTCATAACGCCGGATGGGCTAGTTTAGAATGACATTTTGTCTATCCTCAAAATATATTAAAAGGTACTCGTGTTAATGTTGGAATTTGGCATTATGGCAGGTATGATTTTCCCTGGACAATTACAAAGTATATCCCTTTCTATGGTGGTGCAGATTACCATGACTATCACCATTACGTTGGAGGCCAAAGCCAAAGCAACTTTGCATCCGTCTTCACTTACTGTGACTATATATATGGGACCGACAAGGTATAACTATAATTCTACTGTTTTCTCGTTCATTTTTTTAGTATTGCCGATAAGTAAATGGAAGATCTGGTAATGCTTAGTTACATTCAAGATCCAAGCAGTTGCATATATATTATGATTTCATCAGTTACTAATTTTTTACGTTTATCATAGTGGTATAATAATGCGTTTGTTTTTTAATCTTATCAGGGATACAGGTATCAAAAGAAACTCTTGCAGCAGGTAAACATGCACTATATATTTTTAAATTCTTTTTCTAAAGAATGAATGCAGAAAGTAAACCGTAACACTCGTATTGTTAAAATTAATGGATTTTGCACACTTTGCATACTGAAAAACCTTATGTTGATCTAATTTAGTTAAAAGATGGTTCGAAAAGCAATGGTGGATCATATGGTTCTGCATCAGATATCAAATCGGAGTGACCACGAGAACTGATATAGCAATTGTTCCGTTTCCTGGTAATGCCGACTTTCAGAAATGTGTGTGTGCCCGTCTTCGGTGTATCATTAATGAATTGGATAATCTGTGTTTAGGCCTTTTGTTTTGAAATTGTTTGGAATACACAATCTGATTCTCGATGTTGTTGTATATAGTATCTGCAACTATTCACTCCATTTGTCGTCTAGTTACATAACCAAAGTAAATAGCACATACATCAAACAAATTTGTGTTATCGTTATTTACAAACATATATAATGAGTAATGAGTTGAAGTTAAATTATATTTTGCACCTTTCTTTCTAAAAAAAACAACTTTATTTTGCACCTGCCTCTTTCCGAAACGGTTCAACCTGACCGAATCACCGGTTTAACTGCTGACCAGGCCGAATCAACCCGAACAGTTCAATCGGTTGGATTTGGGCCTTTTTCTTCCCCGGACCCGGTGTAACTGGACATCTTGGACGGTTTCAATTACATTTTTTTCAAAGGAGAAAGATAGTGTTGAAAGCTATTTTAAAATGGGCCAAAACTTTTTGGTCCAAATAGTATTTTTTTTATGACATTTTGTAAAATTCCATATACTATATGCGAACTGTTTGATATTTTATAAAATTCTTGGCAAATTTTGACATTTTGTAAAATAACACCCCCCTTCCTTTTACCACTTTTATATTTGAAAACGATCACAAGGCACGTATATCACATGACTTTCAATATTTTATAAGGGGTTTGTTTTCTACTTTCAATCATTTATTATATTTCGTACACTAGTGTTTTTATATATCTATTCATGTAAATATCACTTTTTAAGGTCAATAACTTTATTAACAGTGAACTTAATTGTTATTGAAATGAAATGAGTCATATTTATTAAATATGACCTTACTTTTACATACTAGTTAGTTAATCTCCACATAATGTGTTAGATCTATGATAATCCTTAGTCGTAAATCTAAATAGATTAACATTGTCACATTTGTTAATCATTAGTGGACTTTAACTCCACAATCAATATTTTGACCATTTGTAATTTATGGTCATTAACTAGATTTTGCACCATCTCACACTTTTATAAGTCATTGAATATGCTAAATTAAAACTTGCATAACGACTAGATTTGAATTAAAACTGTTTTTTGCCTAGCATCTAACAATAGCACCCATCAATAAAAATGTTATAGATCCAAGTCTCGTAAAAATAAATATAGTGGATATATAATATGTATAGTAAGCGCGTGGGTATTTTACCAAGTGACAAAACAAACAGAGCTTATGTTTTAAACAAAACGATAGAAAAAATTTGTTAAATGATAGTTAGGCTAGTATCTTCAGGCGGACTTAGTGTTTCTAGGGTTTGTTATGTGTCTCTTGTTAGAAATAATTATTTTTTTAATACAATATGTTATCTATCAAGATTCGAACCTTAGACATTTTATAAGGATATCAGAACATATTATCACAGAGTCAGCATACTCAAAATAATTTCTTAAACATTTCTCCATTCTTATTCTTTTGAATATATCTATATGTTCATTAAAAATCTTTCAAAAAAAGTAAAATATTTTTTCCTTTTTGCATAAAACTGTAGGCGTGAAATTCGAGTGAAAAAAAAAGTTTATAAATATGAAAAAGACAAATACAAAAGGACGTGAAACAAAGTAATACGGGAGGAGTTGTCGACCTATATGTAAAATTGGTCCACGACAATTGTAAGGAGTGAATGAACAACCACAAATTCTTAAAAGATGGACATGTGATGGTTTTAAAATCAAGATAATGTTACATGTTTGTTTGTTGATTTTATTTCGTATAGCTTTCATTTACACAAATAGGTGGCAACGTTTTAAACACCCGTACTCAACATTGTTGTTGCAAAGCGATGTGGTGGGCCAAACTCGTCATATCCACTACGTCCCTTCACTCATTCCTCGTATAACTTCACTCTCGTTATCATATTGATGGGGTTGGAAAAGTGACAACGTTGATATCTCAAAAGCAAGACTAAGAGAACATCTTGAAACTAAATGCTTCAAGAGCTTCTAATCTAAGGGTATGTGTTGATATAAGTGTGCATCTTTCTATTTCTATTGGAGGTTGAATGTTCGATTCTCGTTTGAAATAAAATATATATAGTGAGTTTAGTAAATTGTTTTTTCTTCTATTTTCCAAAAAAAAAGGATTTTGAAAATTATTATATTATAAATTGACTTTAACTTTTTTTATACTAAATAGAAAATCAAAATTACTTTCATATATTTTTACTTGACCAATTCTTCTTTCAAATGATAAAAGAACAAGCAACAACCCGGCATTTCCTCTCCGATAGGAAGGAAATGAGTAAAGGACACGATTTTTGTAATTAGACAAAAGAAATGTTAAATCCTTGTGATATAAAGTTGTACGTTTCATGTTGATCAAGAAAAAAGATCTACTTCGTTACAATCCAATTATTATTATTATCCTTTATCATCTCGTACAATGCTTTAACATTTTATTTTAAACACTAATTATTCTTTGTAACCTTCCTTTTCATGTTCACGTCCTCACCATCACCATCGTCTCTCCGTCCTTCTTCATGTCCAGTGATGGAGTTAGCGGGTGTTCGGTCCCAACCAACAAGCCAAATTTATATATAATTTTTTAATAACTTCACATCACAAAATAATAAACTATAAGCCCCCTATTACTCTTCTAATAAGAATTCATAACTTCTTTCGCTTACTAACCCCACCACCACCCCAAATACAAAATTATGGCTCAGCCCGTGTTTATGTCGGCTTCATCGCCACCACCAAACCATACTCTTCTTACCTTTTCTATTCTTAACCATTGCATCAAACTTTTTTCTTTCTTTTTCTTCACATCTCTATCACAACCATGATCCATCACATCCAATTATGAATTAAGTACTCGTATACGTTTGTACCAAGAGTTAAGTTTTTATTTCTATATTTGTTAAACAAATTAATCTCATTACACTTAAATCATATTTGTGACATAAATCATCAACACTAACTTGGACTCGATCTTGGCTCGAACTTGTCTAGGCTCGGTTGGAATCGAATTTTTAAAAAAATTGAGCTCGGATAACTCACTAGAAGTTTGACTCGTTTACACCCTATGTGAAATGGATTTTGTGACAAAATTTTGAGTTTAAACAATTAATGTACGTGAAATAGATTTTGTGACAGAAAAGTTTAGCTTGAAAAATATAAAAATTCATTGTAATCATAGATACACACATAGGAGTGTCCATTAAGAACTCGGTGAAAAACTGATTTAATCTAAACCATACTGATTTAACACACTCAAATATCTCCTCTCTTTTTTTTAAGACGGTTGAGATATGATTGTCTACATCTTACCCCATACCCGACCTCAACGGAATTTGTTGTAGTTGTTGTTGATGTTGTTAAATATCTCTTTTGCCCGACTTCATTTCCCCATTATATATATTGCAAACCAAAGAAACTAAAATCATAAGAACCCCTCACTCATTTCTTCTAGTTCTCCCAATCCACATTTCTTCACCACCACCACAATGTTGCCCTACGCCTCCTTGCAGGAGGCGGAAACCGCCATTGGTCGATCACTCACTGTCGCTGAAACCTTATGGTTTAATTACTCGGCCAATAAGTCTGATTACATCCTCTACTGCCATAACATTCCCTTAATCTTCTTCCTATCAACTTGCATACCTCTTTTCTACCTTGCTATCGAAATCGCCTTTCCTAATTATGTCGCGTCTTACAAAATTCAACCCAAAGTAAAGATTTCATACTATGAAAACTTCATATGTTACTTATATGTAATGCGAACGTACTTCTTCTTGGTCGTGCCTATACTACTCGTCTCTCATCCTTCCATAGAAGTAAGATTTTCCGTCATTTGGTTAATTAATCTCATTATTTTTTAACAATTATTGATAACTTGACATTACTATTAATAATGTAGATGATTGGTATTAGAACAAGCTTACCATTACCATCATTAATGGAGATTATATCTCAGTTGTTGGTCTACTTTATTATTGAGGACTACGTAAACTATTGGATCCATAGACTATTTCATTACAAGTGGGTGTATGAAAAAATTCATAAGGTGCACCATGAATATACCGCGCCAATGGGGTTTGCTACGCAACATGCTCATTGGATTGAAATATTGGTCTTTGGGATTCCATCGTTTTTGGGTCCTTCAATTGTCCCGGGTCACATGGTTACCTTTTTGTTGTGGCTTGCCTTAAGGCAGATTGAGTCCGTTGAGAATCATAGCGGGTGAGTAACTTAGTTAAGTTTAATACTATATCGTTAGTTAGTTTGCAAGATCAAAATCGTAGTTATGTGTTTATACAGGTACGACTTTCCTTGGACGTTCAAAAAGTATATTCCATTTTCTGCTGGTGCTGAATACCATGACTATCACCATTATGTTGGAGGTCATAGCCAAAGCAACTTTGCTCCCATCTTCACTTATTGTGACTACATATATGGAACCGACAAGGTACATACATAATCATGGGCGTATTTGAGGGTCTGCAAGAGGTGCAACCGCACTAGATTTATCTTATAATTGATTTATATTACATATATAACGTTACTCGTATTATGAATTATTCCATTAGTCAGGTACATTTTTCTTTAGTTATCATACTGTCGGGTCTTAATGTTGTATAATCTTACCAGGGCTATAGGTACAATAAGAGACTCCTGCTACAGGTAAATTTAGCACATGCACTTCACATTTGACGTTACCGTAAAAACTTATTTTAACTGTCTATATTGATGAGTTGATGTAATTTAGTTAAAAGATGGCTCAAAAGGTGACGACGGTATGCAGCAAAATGGTGGATCATATGCTGCTTTTGGGACGGATATCAAATCGGAATAACCTGTTACCTACCATCATCCGATCCATCTGTAGATCATAATAAACGTCCATCTGTTTGACGGAATTAATGAGGTCCCTTTATGTTATTTTCTTTGTGTCCAGGACGACGTACTTTTATGTATCATTGTGTTTAGGCTTTTCGATTTGAAGTAAAATGGAATATTGTGTGATCATTAGACGTTATGTACTCTACGAATAATGTTGTATGGGTGTACTATTTGCAACTATATTTTTCATCCACATAATTCACCAAAGGCACGACGATGGTTTGGTGCCAAAACGCCTTTATGATTATAGTGTGTAAGTTTTCCGCTTTTTGTTTGAATACATCTCTTTTGGGAATTACTTCGAAATTACTTCTATTGATACTTCAAACGGAAAATTATATCATACTTTTATTTGCGATATCCATACGTTTACCTAGAACCATACTGATATACTTTCACAACGAATCATATTATAACCATATAAATTTGGGAAAAAGGAAAAAGATTGATCATAACTTCGAAGGTATTATTATAAAACACTCCTAAACTTAAGGTTTTCTAAAATGGAAAAAGGAACCATTTACTAAAACCGTCAAGGTTCCATAGGTTTGTTTAAACGAGTGATAAATATAAATGCGCGTATATCACTATACTAGTTTAATATGTTTATAAAGAAACATATTCACTTCTTTCTTTCAGATTCTCGAGTACATTACTTCTAAAGGGTCCATAAATCATTACTCGTACAATTAAAAGATATGAACTAACCTCACAATGGCCTCACTCGAACATTTGTGTGCCTCATCTCATGAGCCTACTGCACATTTGTTTAAATCTATCCAAGACAAAAAAAATTACTCTAAACCTCGAGTCCGGACTAAACATTATTAAGTACTTCTTTCTTTAAGTCTCCCCGGCCTAAATATAATCATATTGCAATATAATAGTCTAATCGCTTCTTCTGAAACTTACATGAGCTTAAGTTGAATACTAATCCCCATAATTGTTCAAGAATTACTAATTTAATATAATAAATAAATTAAACTATTTAAATTTGCCCCTGGAGTTGCCGACTTGGTGTCACAATTTCAAATTGGATAAAGTCTCATGATGAAAAGGGTTGCTTTTTCAATCTTCTGTGACCTATTCTGACCCGTTCAGAAAATTGCAAAAAATATAATATGACCCATTTGACCCGTACTCTAATTTAAAGGACGACCGATTCAACCCGAAAGGTAAGAAAAACTCATCCAAATCAACCCGAATCTAATACTTCGAGTCATCTTTGCCAGGCCTAGTCTCATCAAAAGTAATATATTGAGGTTCAATTCTCATAAATATCGAGTAAAAATGAATTCGGGTCAGCTTTGCCACGCCTAGTCTAAATTAGTAGTAACATCAGGCTCAGGCCCAGACTCTTATTAACATTTATTATTAAGCCCAACTCTCACAAGCAAGGCTTCATATTAGTTATTCTTTCACAATTTTGGGCTTTTATGGAACCAAAACATGCTATTCTTTTCTCTAATCGAACATTTTTTGTTAGATAATGAGATAATAAGAAGAAATCATATATCAATGATTTATATATTTGTTAATGTTAGTAAACGTCCTTGGTAGAAAGGAATTCGGAGAAAATTGAACTTTAAACCCTTCATTTCTTTTAAAAGCTATCATCAGAAAAACGTTTATTGACGAAAAAGTTTAACGTTAACGAGGTAAAATAATTAAAATTTCAACATATTTTATATTTATAATAAGCCTTAAAAGTTTCAAAGCTCAATTATTTATTGCAATATGTAGTACCTATAGCAATTACTCATTTATGTGTTGTTTATGGTGGAATTTTAATTTGAAGTCCTATTTTAACTTTTAATGAATTTTAATGGCAAAGCTACCAAAGAAATAAATGACCAATAAAAATTAGACATGAAAAAGCTTGAATGCAAATGAGTAAATTACTATTCTACCCTTGTGAAGTCCTTATTATGAGACCACAAATAAACAACATGGGACATAAAAACCACAAAACAAATTTAAACATATGAATTTAAATGTTTGAAAAGATAGAAGAAAATGAAATAAATAAAAGAAAAGTGATGTGTGGCTGACCCACCAACAAAAAGACAACATAAAAAATGAAAAAAGTGAACAGGATTTTGCCTTGTTTTTTAAATTAAATCGTTTGTTTTTTTTAGACTTTGTCCTTACAAGTATCTTAAAAAACCAAAATTATATAACGGGTTTATAGCTTGTTTAATTTTCATAAACTTATAAGTTTATTTTCTCAATATATTAATTTATCAAATTAAAATTATGACTTATAGTACAGATTTATAAGCTTATGAAAAATTATATAAGTTCGTGAACCCATTACATAAGTCGAAACAAACATTCGGTTTATGTCATAAGAGGATATGTTAAATTAGCAGTAGATGTATCTAGATTTTTTTTAAAACATAATGTATAATATTTCAAAAATATTAAAAACTTAAAATTTTTAAAGAATAAAATTAAGATATTTTAAAATAACTTGAATACATTAAATACAGTTTAACATATTATTTTTTTAACACAAGTTAACAAATTTGAAAAAAAGAAAAATCAAAACAAAAAAGAACTCTACCTATTATGGAACATTATTTTAAGAGAGACTAAAATTAATAATTAAATAAATAGTCTCATATTAAAATACTAAAGAAATAGAAATATGATGGTTGAACCACCAAACTTCTTCCTTATGGGTGGATATATAATATACAAAAAAAAACTAAAAATAATAATTAAATATACTCCACTTCAGTAAATACTGTTACCTCTAACTAACCTCAATAATTCTTGAATAAATCTACATATCTTTATTTCATTTTAATATTAATAAAAAAACATACGGACAGCCACTATGTGACTTTTGAACAATACACAACAAAAAAACAAATCTAATATCATAATGTATTCATTCATATATAATAATACAATTATTTAATGTACAAATTCTATTCATCGCCTTTAAATCATACCATCTTAATGATATTTAAATAATTAAATGATCAAAAATCCTTCTCATAATATAGTCAATATTTATTATTGGGTTTGTGCAATATTTATACATAATTACATGTTAGAGTTTTAATTTAACTATTAATTATATTAAAAGAGATGATATACATGTCTAATTTAATATTAATATATATTATAAATAAGACAATTTTGAGTTTTAGCAATTATAATTTTTAGAAAATTGATAACACTAGCCTTCAGGGTTGTGTCTAAAACTTTAGGACATGCTTTAACTAGTTGTATTTTCATAATAATTATCCCTGTATTTTCGGAATCACCATTATCTTAATTAATATATAAATTTATGATGCATGCAATAACTATCAATCACAGTCCCGAGTGTTGTTGTTATCAACACTCTTTTTTTTATCATCTATTTCAATGGCTTTTTTAACCTTTGGAATAAAATTTAGCTTTTAAAATAAAATAAAATAAATAAAATTTCTTTAAAGGATTGTTTGTAATTATTAATTGTATCTTGACACATTTTAGAAAGAAAAAAATCATTTATTAGAATACTTTAATAATTTCTAATATATACATTTATAAAAAAAAAACTGTCGTTTCATCAGCCAAAGTCGTCATTTTCAACAACAAAAAATTAAGAGTTAATTACATAATTGGTCCCTGTGTTTGTTCCAATTTAACGGGTTCAGTCCCTGGGTCACAAATCGTTCGGGTCCAGTCCCTGGGGCATATGTTGGGCTACAAGAATAGTCCATTTGTCACTTAAAATGACTAAAATACCCTTGATAAATAATTATTAAATAAAAAACTAATTATCAAACCCCAAATCACCAACAAAAAAAAAAAAAAAAAAATCTGTAAATCAATTCCCAATCTCATCAAACCAAAACCAAAAATCAATTCCCAAAAATCCAAACCACCAAAAAACACAACCCAAACCAAAAATCAATCCCCAATTTTACCAAATTGAAACCCTAAATTTTCAACTTTTCTTCAATAATGTTCTTCCACAGCCTGCGCAATAGCAGCAGCTTCACCGCCTGCTTGTGGTTGGCCATCATCGGTCCACCGGCCATCACCTGGCCCTCTCCGTGTGGGTGCACACAACGACTCCAAACCAACAGAAAAATCAGACATTGAAGGTGGTGCTGCACCTCCAACTCTCTCACCAAAAACACTTGATTGTACATGATCAAAGGGAAGAACGGGAGCATCAAACATATAGAAATGGGCAACATCAAAGCCTCCACCAGACAATGATTCTAAATCCCGAGATGAACTGCCACCACCTGCTGACCAAAGTAAACTTGATTCACCAGACTGTGATGGTCTCGATAGTAGAGGATGTTGCAGACCATTACTCTCTGTACCAGATCTTTCAAATGACGTTCTACTCTGCTGGCGACGGCGGTCAAAGCCTATAGGTCTACGAAGGCCAAAAAGGTCATCAACATTCACGCCTTCAAACGGCTCTGCAGTAATGTCTATAAGTCCATTATTCGCTCCTGGTTGACCAAGGACCCCATCAAGAGCCTCTCTCCATCTTACCTCAATTACACGGTTTTCATGGTAATCATCATCCTCTTCATCAACCATGTCATCAGTATACTCATCTCCCAAGCCAGTTTCATCGTGGTCCTCGACATCTGTGTCAGCAAGGGACATCAAAGCAGTACCATCTTCTGCTATATCTTCATCCTCATCATCCCCGTCGTCATCATCGCCATCATCTCCCATTTCGTCATCTTCTTCAATATTGCACCGGGGAATCTGATTATTGAAGAAAAGTTATTTAGGGTTTGAATTTGATAAAATTGGGGATTGATTTTTGGTTTGGGTTTTGTAAAAATCAATTGATTTTTGGTAGTTTGGATTTTTGGGGATTGATTTTTGGTTTTGATATGATGAAATTGGGGATTGATTTGCAAGTTTTTTTTTTGTTTTTTGTTTTTTGTTTTTTGATTTGGGGTTTGATAATTAGTTTTTTATTTAATAATTATTTATCAATGGTATTTTAGTCATTTTAAGTGACAAATGGACTATTCTTGTAGCCAAACATATGCCCCAGGGACTGGACCCGAACGATTTGTGACCCAGGGACTGAACCCGTTAAATTGGAACAAACACAGGGACCAATTATGTAATTAACTCAAAAATTAATATAACAACTTCCATCAGTCAAAATAGTCAATAATATCTAGCTGAAACTTTCAGCTTTATGTTTAAATAGAAAGAATATTTACCTAATTTTATTGTAAAACATTATGCCGTGATATAACCATGAGGTGGGAGTTCGAACCTCTTCCCTGTCAATTTTTTTTTTCTTTCAGAAATGTTTATTATCAGACCTTATATGTACCAGATATTGTAACAAAACACAATGTTGTCCCAATGGTTGGACGTGTTGCTATATGACTCACAAGTCCAAGTTCAAAACTTGTTGTTATTTGTTTGTTGACACGAACAAAGCAGAGAAAACCTCTAAAATTTTTTGTAACAAAACTCAATGTTGTCCCAATGGTTAGACGCGTTGCTATATGACTCACAAGCCCAAATTCAAAACTTGATATTGTCTGTTTGCTGACACGGACAAGGTCAGAGAAAACCTCTGAATGTTGTCCCAAACTCCCAATGGTTAGATGAGTTGCTATATGACTCACAAAGCCAAGTTCAAAACTTGATTTCCTTCTTTTAAAAAAACACTAACCTATCTCCCTTTGTTGACAATTTTAATTTCCTTCTTTTAAAAAAATCCACAATTTTTGAAAACGAAATTCATTTATGGAAGGTTAAATAATGTAATCCATTTTATCTAGATTACATGATATGATATGATTAAGAAATGTTAGAAATATTCAAGACAATTAAATGGATGAAAGAATGGAACATGTTATTGATTAAGAAGGTTAATTTTCTAATTATGTAACCAAACCCTAATTAGTGCCAACAAATCCTTTCTAAAAGGACTATTTACTACTCTCACATCCTTTTTAAAAAACAATCAAACCTTTTATATTTTCTTTTGGTTTGAAACCACAAATTTAGTAGGTTGAAAGGGGTAATTATTAACATAAGACTTTGTTATACATAGAAATGATATAAAATAAGTTCACTAATATTTATAGTAACTTTCAAGAAATCATTAAACAATTTTTATTTGGTGTAAATTAGTTAATGACATAATTTGGTGTAAATGATACAATATATATATATATATATATATATATATATATATATATATATATATATATATATATATATATATATATATATTTGTTTATTTGTAATTGACATGAAAAAATAATAAATTCAATGGTGAGCACTTCAAACGGTACATATGACGTCCTAGAAGGAGTTTGGCAGACGGTGTTATGATCGTTGTGATTCCCAGACGTCGATTTAAGTCTTTTTCTTTTAGTTTTTTTTTCTTCTTAATTTTAACTATTTTATAAAAGATAAAAATAAATAAATAAATGGGTCATTGGGGAGTATATTTTTAGCGTATATATGATATTTAGTGTGATACTAACATAACAAATCGAGTTTTTTGTTCCATGACTAACGGTGTTGTCATCTTATACTTAAAAGAGTACTCTACTTAAAATACCACTCAAAAAATACTAAAATACATTGGTTTCCATTTTTAGGTTGCAAGAAAAACTAAAGTATATGTCTTTACTTTTAATGAAAGTTACCTCTCTTAAAAAGTTTTTCACATAATTGGTGGTAATCATTGTTCATCTTTTTGTATTGTAAACATGTGAAATATAACCCAAAACAAAATTCAAAACCATACATTGCATTATAATTATTCATACTCATTTTCATAGGTATATTTTTACTTTTTTTTCGTTAGTGCTTTGATTATTAAACTAGTCAAATGCATAATAGTAATAAGTATGTCATATTCACAATTAATTTCTTAAAATAATATAGAAAACTTATATATTCTCTTTCTCATCTTTTCTTTTCTTCAACACGGTCGACACCATGTATCTTTTTGTCATCTCTAGGACTAGATTCATCTTCATGTACATTAGATTCATCAACAACCGATTTTCGTTATTTTGACTAAAAATATCATGAATAAAATTGTCGGATTTTAAGTTTTAACCCATTTGCTATTTGAAACGGAAACTAGTATGTTTTTATGTCTTCAACTTATTATATTGAGACATTTTGAGAGACCAACAAAATTGTTTCATATTTTGTCCTCACAATTGTTAAGATAATTGTTTTCATTCTTAACCGACAAACTTAATACATTGCGACATTAAGTCCGTTTAAGTTAACTTATAAGAAAACAATACCAGGGAAACCATAAAAACGTAAGAGCTTATAATTAATGACACAATCATATATAAAATCAGTTCAATAGAGGCATCGAAATCCATCATCTTCAACGAATTTGATGTTAAAATTCCGATATGTTTTTGTTTTTGTCATGTTTTATAACAATATCTTAAAACTAAATTCTTGAAATGACTGGAATAAGTCGTATAATGTTAAAACGAGTGTCAATGTCTTAAGTCATAACCTAATTATACTATCATCCAAGATATATTGATAATAGAAAAGATGTTGTTTTTTAGAGTGATCTTAAAATGGTATTAGTAACATAAACAGAAACAAAATCTAGCATTAATCACTTAATATAATAAATTTCTAACAATTTACCCTTTCTAGTTAATTACTTATGGCCTTATTCCTTATAAGGGACTTCTCGACAAACTAAACACAATGTAGGTACTATTTATGTAACTTTTCAATATTTAAAAAAGAAAAAAATACTTGTGTATATAAATAGGTGAGCACAATATCTAACCGAATATTATCGAATTTTAATAGGTACAATGAAACAAGTATTAGACCAAAATACATTGGTCGATATTGATATGACCCGATTTTAGAAAATATGATATAAAATACAAAAACGTTTATACTCAATCGATATCGATTGGTGTAATACAAGTTCGATGTCGGATACTTTGACATCTTTTAAAAAGTTTTAGGAGCTCATTTAAAAGAAAAGAATTGTTTGAATGATGGAGCCTCTTTTTTTTTAACTTTTTTTTTCTTTAAACTCAAAAACACAAAAATCTAATAGAAGTAGCTTTTGAAATATAAAAAAAACAACTCCAACTCCAACTCGTAAATAAAGCTTTACCTTCAGCTTGAATCTTTAACTACAACTATTTAGCTTAAACATATCTTAAATATAAATGAGCACATGTAACATTAACATGTTTTTCATCTTTATATAAGCTTAAGTTTCAGTTCGAGTTCGTGTCTAAGCTCCAACTATTACGTCAAACATATCCCGCTACAAATAAGCGCGTGTAAGAGTCACATAAAAAAGTGAAGGTGGGAGAAAAAGATTACCCCACAACTAATAGTAACAAATTCTTTAAAAAAAAAGACAACCAAACCCTTCTCCTGTTGACTCCACACGAACTCACACTCTCTCTTTCTTTTTCTCTCTCTGTCAGTCACTCTTATAACCCAAAATTCCATTTCCATATAACAAATTTTAACCCACTTTTAGATCACCACCGTTAAACCACCATCATCCACCGTTAAATGTATAAAAATTATGCTATCTTATAATAACAAACCCAAGATTCAATTTTTAAACCACACCCCCCCATAAAAATCATTTCTTTACAATACCCATATATTATTTTTCCAAAAAAAAAAAAAAAAGATTTTTTTTTTTTTAATGGCTACCGTGACAAATACAGCGTCTAGTCAGCAGCAGCAACCACCGTCACCGGCGGCGAATATACCCATTTCCGAGCTAGTTCCGGTACCGGAGTTAAGTAGTGATGAGGTGGCAGTAAAATCTGTTCATAAAAGATATGAAGGGTTAATAATGGTACGGACAAAAGCTATAAAAGGTAAAGGGGCTTGGTACTGGGCTCATCTTGAACCGGTTTTGGCTCGTAACCCGGAAACCGGGTTACCCAAAGCGGTTAAGCTGAGGTGTTGCTTATGTGAGGCCCTCTTTTCTGCCTCGAACCCGTCTAGAACGGCTTCGGAGCATTTGAAAAGAGGGACTTGTCCGAATTTTAATTCGGACTCGAGCCCGAACCCGATTTCTTCTATTTCGCCCCCTGGAATGCCGGATTTGTCTTCTCCGGTTATTAATCACCGGAAAAGAAACTCATCCGGACACCGGAGGGGTAAGTTAAATAATAATAATAGTAATACTAATAATAATAATAATAATAGTAATTCTTCGGAAACTACTTATTCGGTTGCTCCAATTACTATGATTGAACCGAATAAGTTCTCGGTTGATGTTTATAACCCGACCCGGACCGACCCGTTTCCGACTTTTTCGAGCTCGACTGTTGTAACTGCTAATAGTGGTGGGCTTGGATGCGGCGCGTTGTACTCGCCGCCTAACCACGCCCACCAACAACATCAGTTACAACAACACCATGTGATGTTGTCTGGTGGGAAGCAAGATTTAGGGGCTTTGGCTATGTTAGAGGATAGTGTAAAGAAGTTAAAAAGCCCAAAATCGTCGCCGGGTCAAGTGTTGACGAAAGCGCAAGTCGATTCGTCACTTGAGTTGTTAGCGAATTGGGTGTATGAGAATTGTGGGTCGGTTTCGTTTTCGAGTTTGGAGCATCCGAAGTTTAAGAGTTTCTTGAATCAAATCGGTTTACCGGGGATTTCACGGCGTGATCTTGCGGGTGAAAGACTTGATTCTAAGTACGAAGAGGCAAAAACGGAATCGGAAGCACGGATTCGTGACGCGATGTTTTTTCAAGTCTCGTCAGATGGTTGGAAACAAAAGAGTTATAGTCATAATCATAGTCATGGTCATCATTCGGGTGATATCGAAAATTTGGTGAATTTATCGGTTAATTTGCCTAACGGGACTAGTGTTTTTCGACGAGGTGTTTTTACGGGTGGTTATGTTTTTTCCAAGTACGCTGAAGATGTTTTATGGGAAACAATTGGTGATATTTGTGGGAATAATTTGCAACAATGTGTTGGTATTGTTTCTGATAGGTTTAAGAGTAAAGCTTTACGGAATCTCGAAAACCAACATCATTGGATGATCAATCTTTCGTGTCAATTTCAAGGGGTTAATAAATTGATTCAAGATTTTAGTAAAGAATTACCGTTGTTTCATAATGTGACTGATAATTGTTATAAAGTTGCAAACTTTGTAAATACCAAGTCTCAGATTCGACATTCTTTCCTCAAGTATCAATTACAAGAATACGGTCGTGCTGCATTGTTTCGTGTACCATTTTCCAAGGTTGATTTTGAACCCGTGTTTGATATGGTTGAAGATGTGTTAAACTCAGCTAGAGCGTTACAGTTGGTTTTTCTTGATGAAAGTTACAAGATTTTGTCAATGGAAGATCAAATCGGGAAGGAAATTGAAGAAATAATAAGGTCTCAGTTTTGGAATGAATTAGAGGCGGTTTATTCGTTGGTTAAATTAATCAAGGGAATGGCTCAGGAGATTGAGAAAGAAAAACCAAGAATCGGGCAATGTCTGCCGTTATGGGAGGAACTTAGAGTGAAAATTAAGGAATGGTGTGGGAAGTTTCGTGTGAACGAGAATCATGTCGACAAGGTTTTTGATAGAAGGTTTAAGAGAAACTATCATCCTGCTTGGTCGGCTGCTTTTATTCTTGATCCGTTTTATTTGATTCGTGATGCAAGTGGGAAATACTTGCCACCTTTCAAATGCTTAACTTCTGAACAAGAAAAAGACGTTGACAAGCTTATAACAAGACTTGTTTCACGTGAAGAAGCTCACATTGCGTTAATGGAGCTTATGAAATGGAGAACAGAAGGCCTTGATCCAGTTTACGCACAAGCAGTCCAATTAAAACAAAGAGATCCCATAACCGGTAAGATGAAAATAGCTAATCCGCAAAGTAGTAGATTAGTTTGGGAAACTTATCTAACGGATTTCAAGTCTTTAAGGAAAGTTGCCGTGAGATTAATCTTTCTTCACGCAACTTCATGTGGGTTCAAATGGAATTCGTCTTTATGTCGATGGGCTCAATCAAGAAACGGAATAGATAAGGCACAAAAGTTGATATTCATTGCCGCAAATGCAAAGCTAGAGAGACGAGATTTTTCAAACGATGAAGAGAAAAATGCGGATTTTTTCTCGTTAGCAAGTAGAGAAGATGATGTGCTTAATGAGGTCTTATTTGATGCATCTTCTTTGTGAATCCCATCTTCTTCTTCTTCTTTTTTTGTTGATTTTAATGATTATAATCCATAGTTTATGTAGGATTTTTTCGAGATTCTTTTGTAACTTCTACTTGGGTACTTGTTTAATTGCTCCTTTAGAAGATCTTGACACCTTTGATGGTTATAAAAAAGGAGTCCTCTTTTAGTTTTTGATCATGAGGGTAAAATGGGTATTTATTTATTTGTTTATTGAGTACAAGGATTCAAGATCAAATGAAGATTTTTGTAACATAACATTCCTTTCTTTGTATAATTTTGAGTCGATAAATATCCCGACAAGAATGCAATCAATAATGTGACATTCTTGGTAGCTAAAGTAAAGGTTATCCAAATTCTTAATCTTAGGTTAAGTGCTTAATGTAGAGTTTTGATTAACAATCAATGCTTGTGAAAATTAATGATTGAAATTTGTTTTTTATGGAAAAGAAAAAGACAAGTCAGGAATAATAAACCTTGGAACTTGGAAGGACCTAATTGCAAAATCTTGTATAGTTTTTTATTCAACTAAATTATTTAATTCAACTATTTAACCTACAAATTAATCAAAAATACTATAGATGACACCAATTTTGTTTTTGACATCAAACTACTACTTATTTAAAATTGTTTTTTGATGTTTAATAATATGTTATATTTTTAAGAGGACTAAAAATGTAATAATGTGAAAATTTTGAGGGTGGTAGATGAAAATATGGGGTGGTGGGCCATGATTTTGAGGAAAAAAAGGTTTTAGGACCAAAAGAGGAAGAAGACTGTCGGCATGAAGCAACACACAAAGAGGCCCTCATTGCCATTTTACGTTACAAACACACGATTACCAATTTCATTTTTTATATTTATTTTTACTTTTTATTATATATTTTTTTAAGTTTTCAGTGTTAGTAAAAGTTTTACCCGATATATATCTAAGTATAACAAGTCTTTTGAAATCAGATATATACGAGTTTGGACTAATCATGATATTTTTACGACCGTTCTAAACAATTTCTCTGGCCATTGCAAGATAATTCTAGTTTTTATTTTTTATATGTTCTTTTCTTGGTGTTGATAGATTTTTAACCACGTAAACGGAAGAGATTTTCAATTACCCGAGTATAACTAGTCTTTCTGAATAAGATGTATTTGTGCTAATCATGATATTTACACAAACACAACCGTTCTAAACATTTTCTTGCAAGATATTTAACTATGAAAATTCGAATCTGATACATTTTTTAAAGACGTGCATTAGAACAATAGAACGTTTTACCACTTAATCACTTGTTTATAGTTAAGATCTCACGTTACATTTTTTTTTTGTACGTTAGAGATAATATATATATAAATGTCAAGAAACAACGCTTGTTAACCTTTGGGAAAGATTTTTTTTCGTAGGTTTAAGAAGTATTTTTGTTGAAGTATATATCTAATGTAATTTTTGAGAAATATTTGATATCGGTTTTAGAAAACTTTTGTATGACATATATGTTCATCTTTGGATACTTATTTGATGAAGACATCTTTTAGAAAAATAAATAAAGTGTATTGAATTGACAAAAGAAAATGCTCTTGTAACTTTTGTACTTTTTGGAAATAAAAAAGTTACATACACTATATAATCAATCAATGAGATAGAAACATAAATGATTAACGATAAATGGTCAAATTGATAAGCTAAATTTTGATAACGAGTATTTATTTTTGTAACAAACTAAAATAGTATTGTAAAAAAAAGAAAATTTTTAGATGAGATTTGTTCGTTCTTTGAATTAAATTAAATAAAATGTCATTTATTGAATGAAAAAAGCGGAGTTTTATGTAACAAAATCCATAGTATTTAGAAAAAAAAAAGAAAAAAAAAGGTTTGTATATGGAAAGTTTTCTTTGGATACCTACGTGCTCGAAAGCATCTTTCGCGAGATATACCATTTTCAAATAAAGTGTGTTAACATGAAAAGATGCAATATCTTTTTCTTTTACTAGAAAAAGAAAGCCATGTATTCGACAAATAATCTTCAATATATATGTTGGAATATAGAAACACAATTAGGTAATGCTTGTATTATGAATGTATTTCATGATACTAATATTTAAGAATTTTCCTAATAACAATTTTATTGGTTCCTTTTAAAAGGTAATTATAAGCGCAACTTGATTATATTTTTATTAACATAGAGATGATACAGTAAATGCCGATAGTAATTTCTTTTATTGATATATTATAATTCTAAACATATTTTATATTCACTAATTTATATTTGGTTATAAGAATTTACAAAGTGGCAGAAGGCAAGCAGACAACAAGTTGCGCCGTTAATCCTTTTTGGATTGCAAAGCCTAATTGGAGTAGTCATGCTAAACTTGAATTTGTATCAAGTGTTGTCAACTCAATTGATTTTATTCACTTCTAAAGCATATTTAAATTCTTGTTTATGGAAACCTCTTTGCATCCTCAAGACATTTTAAAATTAAAGAGTATCTATATTCTAAGTCACAAGTTTTAATAAGTAAGGTTTTTCTAACGTGTGCCATAGGGGCACATGTTAACATCATTTTTTAATATTAAAAGTACAATCAAAAGTATCATTTGATTGTACTTTTAATATTAAATATATAATCAAAAGTACCATTTGATACTTTTGATTGTACTTTTAATATTAAAAAATAGTTGTTAACATGTGCCCTATGACACACGTTAGAAAAACCCTAATAAGTAATATGAAAAGATTTTTATCATCATTTCAAATCATTAAAAACAGTAATTTTTTGGCTTAATTCATCATGAATTCATGATGTGTGACATATTGACATCTCTTGTTGTCCTTTAATCATAAAAAATATTATTATTTTGATTTGTATAGATACCAAAAAAGAAAAATAAATAAGTGCAAATAGTCCTTAAAATGTCATTATATGTTTAGATTTTAATTATTTAATTATTTATTAATAATATAAAACGTGTGTATGTATATGCACCATTATAAAAGCTAAATTAATGATTAAAAAGTAGTAATTGAGAAAGGATGGGTGGTATATCACAATTCCACTTTTGTAATAAAGCAACTTACCAATAATTAAAAAAGGCTGACATACCATTTCTTACATTTGGGTGCCAAAATTGAAGTGGCATTTATTAATTTCATTTGTCACACATTAAATTATATATTTATATGTATAGCATAGATGGTGGTATAATTTTATCAAAATTATTAAAGTTTCCTTGAGTTAAAATTTTATTGTTTATCTTTTTATCTTGATAGGTTTGAAAAATTATTGAGAGATGAATTCAATAATTCAAATAAACACACACCCAAATAATAACTATAGTATCATATTGTAAAAAAAAAAAAAGTTATTACACACTTAACTCCTTTATACATAGATTTATAGTTTAACTAAATTTAAGTTGGTCTATTAATCTAGAAGATATAGATTCAAGTTTTGTTCAAAACAAGGGATAAATTATCGTAATACGTTATATATGTTTCTCTAAAAGAACTAAGTTATTCATTGCTATATATTAGTATTGACCTTCATAAAGAATTTTGATTTGCATTTCATTTATTTTTATTATAGTGTCATTTGTTTCAATTATGATTTAGTATATTTATTAACATTGACTTCTCACCCAACTACATTATTTATCAAAAGTTACTAAATTTTTAAGTCTCTCAAAAGGTGATTAGGAGAATAACCAATCATTTTTTTCATTAATTTATTCTTGTAGGTTAGAGCTAAAGTTGAGAGTATAATAATTATTGGAAGATTTGCATATATTAGCAATAATAATGTCTCACTTAACCGTCTGATTATTTTGTTCATATTAGTTTTTCTTTTTCTTTCAAAAAGTTTGATTCTATATTTAACCTTTTAAACCTTTATTAAGGTGACAAAATGATAAGATGTCAAAATATCTCTATAAAAGATTTTAAATTCGAATCTTTGAAGGTAAATATTTTCGGGGTAGTCAAAGAGACTTCTATTTTCCGATAATCTGAACATATGTGAATTAATTAAACATTCTGTTAGATGTTTTTGGAGGTATTACAAAACATGTAATTCTCATTTAAACTCAACCATCGACCGTATACTACATGTATATGATATGATACGATATGTTATGATATTGCTTCTAACCTAGCGGTATGTGAGTGATCAATTGACTAGAATGTCTGTTTGTATTATTTGATTTTCTAAAAAAAAAACATGTTATGATATTGAGAAAATTGAGATTGTATTATATTAAAAAGTAGTCAATTAAGTAAAACAAATAACTTAACTATATACATCGATTATAATTTTGATAAACAAGTTTCTAAAACTATTAGAATTTTTCAAAATTCCTTTTATTATTAAAAAAGAAACCGATTATAAGTATATTAAAATATTATATTTTGACAAATAAAACCTTTATAATTGTTCGGTTATTACATATTTACATGCATTATAAATTAAACTTCAATCATTTCCTTGTAATCTATGTTCATGGCCCGGTTTATACTAAAAATGTATTTGTATGAACGGTAACCTTTTT
Organism: Senecio squalidus; assembly: GCA_910822075.1. Lineage (NCBI taxonomy): Eukaryota > Viridiplantae > Streptophyta > Magnoliopsida > Asterales > Asteraceae > Senecio > Senecio squalidus. Next base: position 14,340,611 of record CAJVGC010000582.1, read on the forward strand.
AAAAGTATTTTCATGACCGGTATCACTATTGATAACGTTTTGACCCGTTAAACATTATATATCGCATTAAATGAAGATGAATTATTAGTTATTCAGTCGGAAAATGAATTAGAACAATCTTTTTGTTGTACATTTTGGAAGAGATGTGAAGCAAGAAATGATGTTTCAATAAAAGGGTGTCGAAAATATATGATAGATCATATAATAATGTATGAAAAAGTATGTATAGTCAATGTAGTGAACCTTAATTGGCCCAAACCTTTAAATGTACGATTACAATGAATGGTTAATTTCATCTATTGAAAAAGTCAAGAATACGATCTATGGTACACATTTGGTAGTAATTTCGTAGTGGACCCAAACCCTTAATGAAAATTGAATTAATATATATATAGTACCACATATATTAGCTAGAAATAATATTATAAGAGTTATTGTCCTTCGTGTTTGGTTAAATTGTAATCTTCATCAGTTTACAATTAATTATATAAATTTTCTCTATGATTTAACTAGATTGTTATTTGCGTCTATAAGTATTTGAAAGTGCAATCTCAATACATGTGGAAAACTTTTTGCGAAAATATCCTCTCTAGGTTTTTTTTTTTGAACGACAAAAATACAAACAAGAAGCTCCGACATTGTCATCACTCTGTGTCTGTATTCAAATATATTAATATTAGGAAGAAGCTAAAAAGAACCAGTTACATAAGAGTATATATTGGATTTCTAATCCAAAATGACCAATCAAGTTTGCGCATACCCCTATTGTTACACCATAAAAAGACTTGTGACACCATCATGTTAAAAACATCACTACGATAGACCTTCTTGAGAGAGAAAATCAACTTGGGAGAGAAAATATCCTCTCTAGTAAATATGGTTTATGCAATTAACTCCAAGGTCTATGTGAGAAACGAATAATGTGAATATTACTCTGACATGTAAGGTATATTTCATATGTTAGACTTGTTAATTGCATAAATCGTCAGTTTCATAGACAATAGACGTAAAAAAGTTTTCCGACCCACATTTTGAAAATATAATGACGAAAACTACAAGTTGGTCAAACTAGATGAACGGTTTGTGCAATTAGGTAAAAGTAAGAAGAATATGAAAATGAAAATGGCAAATACAAAAAGAAACAAGAATAGTTGAGTAGTCTTACTTTACATAAAAATGGACCACAAAAAAAAATGTACGGAATGGAAATGGGGCACCACCAATAATAATAAAAAAGAAAGTGAAATGTGATGTATTTGGAATCAAAATAATGCTACCTGTAATTCTAGTGCTTTGCTTACCAATCCTTTCTATTCCAAGCTAGCCAGCTATTCTTGTCGACTACTTTCTAATTTCATGCTTTTTACATTTTAAAATATAGTCGTAACGCTACTCTTAAGACGATACATACATTATTTTTGCAAAACACGATGATTCGAGCACGATATCAACACATGGAATTCAAAGCTTGGCTTTTATAGGTTTATAAAAAATTATAACCAAAACAACAAACTATTTCTGTTATAAGTAACTGACTCTTTTTGAACCGATAAAATGTCCTCAATAAAAAAAGCACATGGCTGGAATCAAACTTTATCGAATTTCAAATTCGTCATGGAATCAAACCTAAAAAAGCAAACCTCCATGTTTTATATCATGCATTGTGTTCATTCTATTGTGATCATATTGATTGGACCAGTCCAATAAAGCCCAATAAGAGTCCATGCCTTAGTATTTGGGTCCAGATTTTAGTTAAGGATTTATTCTGAATTAATAGGCAGAAAATAAAAATAATCAGTTTCGGGGCAACCGAAAATCGAAAAACAATGAAAAATTAGCAGTGTTTCAACATTTGTCGCGTAATTTGGCATCAAGATAGTAAAGAAAGAGTGTAAATGATCAATATATATACTAGTTTGATGGACAATGGATCACATCAAAGCATCTTTTAAACCGAAAACACACACGGAAACAATTTCAGGGGTGAAAGCCTGAAGTTTATGTGTCTGGATTGGTACAAGATGTTTATAAAAGAAAAGGTTAACTGTGATGCATATTACATCAGTTGTCAATAATGGATATATATGATTACAAACCGAAAAACCATACACAAATGCGTCTTTAAATTTCAAGATCGTCCAACGAGAGGTCATCTGCAGTCAGCAGCTTCAGTTTCTGTAAATTAAATATAAAACATTTCGATGTATCAATACTAGTCCACAAGATCGATTTTAATTTGTATATAGGGAAGTTACTGACCGTGATGAACTGTGGAGGATCATCAAGACTAGATGAACCTAGAACGATTTCTCTCTTCAACTTATTTGTCAACTTGTGACAAACTCGCAACTGAAACGAACGAGATATATGCTTATCATAAAACTCCCATTTCCTGTAATAAACTAGAAAATATAAATAAATACTTACCTCTGATCTAGTTGCTCCACCAACTATAAAAACAAAAACACGTCGGCCCATTTTCTTAAAATCACTAGATGCGTGCCTCAGAATGGAATCACTACAACAAACGAGAAAATATAATTAATAAACATGGCTTTGATGAATATATATAAGTATTATGATGAATATACCTTGAATAGCCATCTTCAGAATCTCGAGGCCTGGCCCATGTCGCTGTTCGTCTGGATCTCATTGAATGGGCGGGTGGAGCTTCAGCCATTTTTGCTGGCTCAGATTGGGTTCGCCCATGAAAAGTGGGACTTGGATCATTCATACACGGATAATCACTCTTTGGTAGTTCATTTTTAGCAAGTTTCTCAATTAGTTCCTGAAATAGATTATATTCACACTTTATAGTTCAGCTAATTTCACGAATAAAGAAGAAGAAAAAAACTATAGTACAATACCTCAATCATAGGATAAAACCGAGATAACTGCCAAGTCGATTCTTCATCAGTACGGTCTTTTCTCAAGCCATGCTTCTTCTGAATATATAAGGAGAGAGAGGATTTAGAAATAAAAAGTTAAAAAAAAGTGGAAGACTTTATACAACGAACCATGTATACATACATACCTTGTGAACATCAAATTTTAAGGAAAATGGAACGATTGAGCTCTTTTTAGTATCTGACGATCCCTCGAGAAATCTCATATTGTATACGGCGTTCATATCATCAGAGGGAAGTCTTGCTAACTGGAAAACATATAGGGGCGGGGGAAAGGTAAGCTACATAAAGCACAAAGGACGTACATAATGTAAAGGTTAATAAAAAAGAACAGTTGAAACCTTACCTCCATTAATTTTGCGAGTTTGTCACTTTCAAACTTCTCTGGATGAGTTGCTGCATAGATCATTAATAATCGCAATTTATTTTCTCGTGGAGCATCCTGCATAGGGAGGCAGGTCAGGAACAAGGCAGTGATGCACATTTTCTTATATGAACAATATATATTTATATACGTGATGGATGATCTTTACTCACCGGTTTCGTTCTAAGAAAGTTGATCACCTCCTTAGTTCCTGCATCTCCAAATACAAGTTCCTGCTCTAGCTGTCCCACTTCTTTTAGCCCCGACTCCCTAATAATGGTGTTAATCTTTGCAGCAATCTGTGTTAAATGATTTCATGCACAACTAAAAATGTATTAGAGAAGTACTTACCTTCTTCATTTTTATAATGCTCTAAATTCCAAATACGCTTGGTAATTAAAATTATTAAGGAATGTATTTCGGTTTCACAAAAGAAGTTTTGTTAAAACACTTGCTTAGTCTTTTAAAGGCCAATAAGCACTTCTATCCGAACATTAAAAATGGCTAATTTTGAGGTAACCCAATAAGTTAATAAGCTCATCAAACAAGCTATAGCCCAAACACCAACTTAGTAAACATAAAGGTATAGTATATTATTATATTAACTTTAACCACAAGTAGCGGTATATCTATATAGAAAGATACAGGTAACATAAAAAGAAGTCCATAAATGAAAGAGAGGGTTTATTTCTAACTGAAAGCATTATTAGAAAAGTGAAATTTAATGTCAACTTACATCAACATGGAGGGATAGTTTGTCGATTTGTTCACTATATTGTGGTAATGCTTGGACCATCTTCTGCAAATCTCGAGTAGACAACTCACTACCACCTCTACGCACAAACACAAAAATATTTGTGATCAAATTAGTTGGTGTTCAATTTCAAAATTAACTTTTTCATAGAAACATCATATTGCGTTACACTACAAAAATAAGTGCAATATAAACAACCCTCAACGAAATAGGTAATATTTTGAGTATTAATCTTTAAAAGAGCAAAATAATCAAACACGCATAGAAAGCATATGTAAACAGACCTTGAACCATGCATCTGTGCAGCCTTATTCTTTGACACAAAGCTCGTCATCTTGTCATGCAACCGTTCACTTGCCTGACAAGGCATAAATTGATTTAAGACCATTTAAATGCATTTTCTAAACAGTAACGAAACCCGATAATAAACATACATCTGCTATATGTGAATGGCGGAGCTCTAGCCATACAGGATCGTGATCTTCAAGCAAGACCTCTTTCTTTTCAGGAAGGCCACCTGTTTTGCTAGCAACCTAAGTAATATAGTTACTTGATGTATAATAGACAAAAACAAGACGGAACTTGATGAATAACTCGTTACTAGAACCATAGACTAACCTCATGAACATATTTATTTCCATCCATATTAAGTAAATCATGGCACATGGCGTCATATGTCCATTCGTGAATGATAGGAGCAATCTAAAAGAAGATAAAACCTATAAGAGGCTAATAAGATAAAATTATATATATAAAATAATCTATAAATTAAGATCAAAACCTGGTCTATTGATCTATCTAGGATGAGCAACTCGCATGTTTCTGTTTGGGGAAAGTTGGTGTTTTTGAGAGCTTTATACTTTATAAGACAATTCCACACAGCTGCAGCGAGCTTCGTAGGGATCAAATCACGGATTGTTGTCATTGTGGTAGGATCAAGGGATTTGGCAGCACGGTAACGTACAAAAGGGAACTCCTGAGAAAAGCTTATATAAGCTCCAGATTAAAGTAAAAGCACTAGAACAGGTTTCACATCTCAAATAGCATATCCTCAACCATTATAAGATTAGAAATAAGCAAGATTAAATACCAATAGTGAAGCAAAGACGGTTGCAATGCGGTTGGCCATCGCATTCAAACATGCATCTCCTTTTCGGGACATTTCCTCATTCCCATAAAGTTCTTCCAAGGCCATCGTGTTATCAGTTATAAAACACTGTATCGTCAAAAAAAATATGGCTAGTCAAAAACACAAAGCAGCATATATTTATAAACTTACTTTAACCAACAACTTAAAAGAATTATCTGCAGAATTCACTGCGATCAAGATACCACTTACAAACCCAAGCAGTGGCTACAAATAGCTTAGATATTGCTTTTAAGTCAGGCATTATGTGCACCTAGTGGTGCTTTTCTTAGAAAGTTAGCATTATCTAATGAGCTCCAAACCTTGAAATCTACTTCTTGGCTTAGAAACATGAAATCAAAGGTGTATTTGTTGTATATCAAAATGCCCACATATAAAGTAAAAATTATCTACCGGATACCAAAAATGCAGATAATATTTCTAGGGGTTAAACTTTTTGGACCACAAGCAGAAGTATGATGAGCTAGGATTATATTTTTCATTTACTATCCTAAGATTCAGCTTTTTTAGATGACTACAAATAAGCATATCAATATTTCAAAGTCTTCCATAATAATGTTGAAAAGAACGAAGATGTCATAGGCTGTTCCCAAGTCTAAATTCTACTTTTACCACCATGAAGAATTCCATAAAAAAAATCACCCTTACATGCTTCAAAAAATAATTCTTATGCTACAAATCCAATATTATCAGGACATATAAGGTATAACTATTTGCGTAACCCCCTTTATTGCATGCTTCGGTTAGTATCAAAAATCTTACACACAAGGCCTTCTAACTGAATAAAAAGCTTCTTGAGTAACTAAAACCAATTTTACAAAAGCAGGAAAGGTACCTGGCTATCAATGGCGAAGTACTCCAAGTTCATCTGCAAAATTCCCCTTTAAAGTAAGTATAACAATGAGATTAAGTTATACAAAATGAGTAAAGACCAAAGATGAGCTTAAACCTCTTTCATAGCACGTAAACGAGATTTTAAACTTGGCTCCTTTTTTATGTAATTAACCAATTCCTTTGGAACTGATGAACTAAAGAAGACGTAGGCACTGAAAGTAGACAGAAACAAATACTAAGGAGCCATTTGAAGATCTAAACACCAAATTTGATGAGGGACAAAAAGATAAAAACATGACAGAAAACATATGATTTTCACGTACTCTCTATAGAGAGGCGTTCTTCCAGCCATGTCAGAGAGGAGCAAAACAACACTGCATTTGAACAGATGCATGTGAGGAATAAATAAAATAAGAAACTCTTCATTCGAGATGATTTGGAAAAAGATAAAAAAAAAATTGAAAATAAAAAAATATCAACCCAGATCAAATATCATTGTTCACTTTTGTATACACATTGAGGAGTTCAAAAAACTACTTTTAGACTTGTATATTGGTCTTATAGACAATGTGACAAAATAGAATCCTAAACTAGTTTCCTAATAATTAAATAGATCTCCGATTTGTTAGTAAAATTCTGTTCCAACTTCTAACATAGACAAGGATCTGTGGTGACATGTAGCATAAGGTATAAGAAAGCTAAGCAAAAAAGAGTACGAAAAGGATAATGAACACGACAAAATCACTAAGTAAAAGAATTTAAATACTTCTCTTTTGTTGGCTGGATGTAATATACAGCATCCATTGTGGGCAGTGGCTGCCTTCGCTTGTTTATGTCTTCCACCACTGCAAAACGGAAAAACAGTGTTACGAATATGACAGGACAATCAACGTTATTGTTACTTATCATAATCTAGACATGTCGTAAGAATTCGTCAACCAGAAGTGCGAGGGATAAGTCGGATATGAAACAAAGAATAAAAAATATCAGTTATGTAAAGTCCTCCTGAATACAATGGCATTTGAACCTAACCTTTTTAGTTAACCCTACATGATACCATAGCTTTCCCATGCATACAGAGCATAGAAGAAATAATACTAGGTTCAGAAAGCAACTTGGAACTCGGGTAAAGAAAAACACAAGATGGTCAACGGGAACTCGACATGATATTAGTCTATAACTAGTCCAGAGTTAATACCATATTCATATTATAATACACATCACTGAAAGTTTCAATTTTATTTGAAGGCACCAAATTATTATATCACAACCAAATCTGCCTAGTATCCAAACTTATGTTGATCTGAGTCTCAAGGTAATCAAAGCACTACACTTTCATCATCTATTACTATCGACGAAGCCAAAATACTCATACTATCTACTCTAACAATAGGAGTAAACATAAATTACACATTTATATTGAAGAAAAAGAACAAGAAGTAAAACTTTCTGAGGTAGGCCTTTTACGTCTTACATGAAACTCCTTCATCTGTGATGTCTGCCATCTTGCATGAGCATGACATAATTTTAACGGTCACTTTATCCATGATCAGCACCTAATCAAACATGTATCAAACAACACAAATTTAAAAGAAAAAAAGCAGATAAACTATAAGATAATTTCAACAAGAATGAACAGAAATGAGTGAAATTCAAAGTATTCACAACCAAGGTGACTACATCACTAACGCTATGTTCTCGAGTTTTTTTTCAAGGGAAGAAAGGAAAGGAAGACAAAGGATTCTAAAATAAGTTGTATTTTTGAGTTTTCTTTAAAGAAAGAAAGTAAAAGAAAGGAAGGGAATGAAGGGAAAATTTAATACATTTTGTTTTAAAAACTTTCCTTAATAGTTTACATTTCAAAAAAGATTTTATATTTTAGCTTCAGTGACCCATGACGCATAACCTCGTCACAATGACCAAACAAAATAAGCGTAAATAAAGCAGAAAATTCAGACCAATATCACCGTGATTAAAAGATTGCATACCTTCCAATTTGATTTTGAATCCCCTCTTTTTGCCGATCTGAGCATTTCATATAATAATCCTGCATGTCAGAAAAATTATTGAACCACATGATATAGTCTTGGAAACAGAACTACACATAATCCTTATAGTGGTATCTCGTTGACTATGATATAAAAAAAAGCTAGTAAATCTAATATAATCATTAACATATTAAAAACCAAACAATGATAAGTTTGAGTATATAATCACATAATTTTTAAAAAACGAGCTCAATATTTGGAAATTTCACTACTTGCTTACAAAAACAAGAGAGGGAAATACTGAAATGCACTAGCAATGAAGAAAGAAGTGAAAAAATATTATCATTAACTAACACCACTCAAAAATATATTTACTGCAACATTGATTAAGTGATCAACTAGCCGCATGTGGAATCATCCCCCCTGCCTCCCCTACAAACACCAAATTTCTGTTTTATTCTCTAAAGTATAAGAATTTATTTGGTGTGATATCGTTCTGTGTTTCATCATTTCTAAAATCCCACAACTATAACCTTACATCAATGAGCAAATGCATACTAAATCGGAGGTAGAACATAAACATATATACAGTGTGATAAGACATGCAGTAAAAAATAGAGATGAATCCTGCAAGTGTTTTCTCATATATATACAACAAAACTTCGGTTTTGGTGCAACTATTGATCCTTGTAGACTTTTCAAAGCTATTTTCTGTTTTCTTTTTCTTTCTCACAAACGATCCTTGTAAACTTCGTTTTTGGTCAAAAAAAAAAAGGTTGTTTCTTGAAATATGTATACTTAGCTACATAAATCATGTTTTAACTCGAAATCAGCCTAAAGACTTCCTATTCATCAGAGGCTACAGATATAACATTCTAATTTCATGTCACAGTCGGTCATAGTCTGATCTCTCTATATGTAGCAATACCTAAAAAGCATCAACAAAAATCACGAAACTTCATCCCTCAAGTAATGCATCACCTTAACTAACGAGAACTCTACAGTTACTACAATCAGTCACAAGTTACTCTAGCTGACAGTTTTTCTCTTTAAACCAAGGCAACACACGTAACGCTATAATTTAAAAAAACAAAATGAGCTACCTTCTATATCGACAACTACAAATCCGTACAAAAGACACTAACAGGTTGAAGCTAAGATATCTTAATCCATAGAGTGACACCTATTGACCAAAACGACTAATTAAAAATATCTTAAATTTCAACCTAACTTAAAATAACTAGTTTTGGAAGCCAAAATTCCACCTGATAACCGAAAACGAGCATAACTAAAATATAATATATGTATTCACTAAATATATATATATATATATATATATATATATATATATATATATATATATATATATATATATATATATATATATATATATTAAAAAAACTTACGATCACGAGTAATTTGTCTGAAATTTTTATAATCAGAGCCACCAGATGAACTATCTGAATCCGACATATTTAAAATATAAAAAAAAATAAAAAAAAGTATAAAATGAGTTGGAGAAATTGATCGGAGAAATATATATAGATCGGAGAAATTATTATTTAGTTTGATTATGAGAGAAAGAAGAGAGTTTTGAAAACGGAAAATGAAAAAGGGGAGAAGATTGTTGACTTCGTTTGTAACCCGACGTTGAATTGACCCGTTTACCCGTGTTTTTTAAACCGGGTTGCCTTGGTGTTAGTTCACGGCGTTTGTGATTGGTGTTGTGTTACTAGTATGAGTAATTGTTCAAAACCGTGTTTATCTAGATTTACTTAATTTGTGTCTTGGAGTATAAGTTAATATAAATTAAAAGGGTTTTTTTGTTAGGGATAATTTGAAAAAGACGAGTCTTTGATTGAAATATACATTATCTAGGATATATTATTTTAATAATTTTGTTTTGGTTTTCGTGAAGAAAAAAAATATAACTAATATTTATAAATGATAATTGATGACATAAGTTTGAAAACTTTTTTTAAAATTATTAAAAGATGAGAATTCAAAAAAAATATATATATATACATAATTTATTTAGATAATGTTAAGTAATTAATTTTGGTAAAGTGATAGTTAGCAAATTGCACCATAAGAGGAAGTTTGTCTCTCTACTTACGGGAAACATTAACTAGAAAAAAGGATAGTGTTATTTTGCATGATACGTTGTAGTGCTCAAGTCTTTTTGTTTAACTAATGTTTTTATTGCATATGTTAATATATACGGGTCTATTTCATCTATAAAGAACAAACAATGCCGACAGATTTGTTTATTTCTTATGTCTTTCACACATGTAGAATTTAAATATAAAATTTAAATGCTTGTGATGGCGATAACGCTTGAGCTATACCGAATTGATGTTGTAAAACTATCTATACCTTAAATTGTTGCAATAGTTAAAAAGAAAAATAGAACATGTTTCATGAAAGTGGTAATAAAATAGTTCTCAATTTCAAGTCATGTCAAGCATGTTCCATGTAATTACTTATTGACTCCCAACAAATATCATATTTAACTAATTGCCAAATACTTTTATAATACTACAAAATAAACATATGCATAATTTTTCTATAAACAAAAAGTCAATATATATTAGACAAAATAGTTTGATTATATCCACATATGAATATGATAGAGATAAGATTCAAATAGTTGACAATAAAGTTTGAAAATGAAAGTCATGTTCTTTTACAAAGCCTTTGGGTTCTTTAAACAGGGAACCGTTCCCAATGGGCTTGATCCGTCTCTCTCCACCAAGGCCCACAAGAAAAAGAAAAAAAAAAAAAAAAAAACTAAACTTTTTTTTTTGGAAAAAGTTAGTTAAAATAGTATGAATACTTGAGATTTTCCTTGTTTATGTAACCCGCGGAAAGATTTTGTTTAACTTGGATTTACAATGCCTAATCAAGGTATCTACGCGACCTTTTCCGGACCCTTTCTCGATCTCCTCAAGATGTTTTCCAAGGAGGATCGAACCAGAGACGTCTTTGAAGAATTCAAGACGTCTTACGACTAGGTCACCTTAATGATGGTTTATCAAACTTTTTTATTTCGTTATGATCGAATAAGGCTATTGTTTGGTTAATCTAATCAATTCTTATTCGGGTTATTTTCGTTTAACAAAAACTTTTCATAAACAAACCAACAACCAACACATATTAATCAAATCTTAATCGGTTTAACTAAATAGCCTTAACCGTTTAACCCTAACCTTATTGAAATTGACGAGTTTTTAGGTATAAAAATACTTTTCCATATTATGAATTAGACAAAACACTGTGTTTACTAACACCAAATGATTGAATAAACCAATAAATAAAACAAAAACATTGAACAATCATACAAAATTACAATAAACTAAGGTACAAAGTTGTACACAAATCGAAGCTAAAGATATTCTAAGCACTCTATCCTAAATCAAATAAACACAATAACAAGATTCCAACCAAGATCTTGTCTCTTGTTTTTGGCAACTTGTCTTTCAAACTACCAATACACATTGATATCTTTTTGGTAAGACACAACATTAATCCAACAAAAGACACATTTTTTTAGTTTGTTGCTTCTTGGAGTTTGACTACAAAGATCCTTTTAAACACAATTCTCAACAACCTTAACCATGATGGCTCATAGAAAAAACACATATCTAACTTACATTATAAAATTATGTACTGTAGTAATTTTTAAATCATTTAAATCATCAACGTTGCATGATGATCCCGTGTCCCTGATATCTTAATTAAAGACTCGCCTTTTCAAATAATCCAAACAGAAAAGAAAATGGAAAAAAAAACCTCTCCATTTAATGTTGAAATCACATGTACGTTAATTATGTGTTTAAGATAATATTTTATATCTTCTTAAACACATTAAAATTCTATACTATGCATTTATCAAAACACATATCATTTGGTGTTAGTCTTGAAATCCATCTTCAACCATACATAATATATTCGTAGAAACATTAATAACATGTAACATGAACTGACCGGTCCAAAAAAAATGTTGAGCTTTGTTTGAAACTGATTCAACCGTCCGCTTCAATTATACATATATTACAACCAAGCAAATAATTTTTCATCAAATTATTGTTCAAGATAAGGAAAAGCAACATTCTGGAATGAAGCAAGTACCATATTTGTCATTATGTTTCATTTCCATGATAAGAAAAAAGGATCTTTTTTTAACTTATAAACAATTTCATGATAAAAGTAGAGACAAATTAAAATAAACCAAGTCAAACTTGTCAAAATATGACTCTATTTTAGATTCCAAATTAAAGCACTTTTATTCTTTCCTAGAGTTTTAAAAAAGCTACATAGACTCATCAACAACAAGAACAAATGTGCAAGACAAAATTAACAAGATTTTGATCATAAAAACACAACTATGTCACATTAAAAAACATCTTTTTAGTTGACCCTAAAAGGTAAACCAGTTTGCCGGAATATCGTACCCTTTAGCGAAAATACAATATATTGATTGTTCATAATGGATTACTATTTGGAGAAACATTTATAAACCCATTGTGATTGTTATACCTGCATATGACTTTGCACTTTACCACATTTCCATAGATGTAGAACCCGGGTTCAACCATGATTCGAACTGTTGGCGACACGAACTTTTTCGCTTTATCTCCACCCATATCCTCCATATAAACCGAATCAAACCGAACACCTTTTTCCACCCTGAAAATAGGTAAGCCAGGATGAACCGAATTAGCTAATAAGTGAACTAACCAAACGGCTTTAGACGCGGAGAAAAACGCTTGTAAAAGTGGTTCGGGCCAAGCTCGGGTCCACCCTAACATACTCACAACTTCACTCATTTTCCTGTCACAAAATTTACTAAACTCCTCACTAAATTGTTTAGTCCCCTTGTTTAAAACTTCTTCCCAAGTTAACTCCTTTAAACGAATAAACGACCTGAAATTCTCCTCGCACTTATGGATCGGGTTAAGTGTACGATTCGACCCAGACTTACGAAACCCTGGAGATTCAAAATCTTCAAAAAACGCTCCGTTAAGAAGCCCTTCAAGGTACAAAAGCAAAACCCTAGGATTCGTTGATACCGAAACCTTGATCTCATACGGTTGTAACAACAACTGTATACGATCGTACAGCTTCCCTCCAGCTATTTGGGGAAGCTGTACAGTTAACGAACGGCTTAAATGCCTAACCGACGATCTAGACTCAGAAACCGAAACTAGGAAATGCTCGATCACTCTATCATGATCACCTATCTTAATCGGCTCATGTTTCATAATACTTGGAGACGATTTAAGCGTACAATCATCAAGTCCTGATTTAAGAGTATGACAATACATTTCAAGCTTGTTTAACTTCTTTTCGAGTTCGGTCATCGAGTATTTCAATCTAGAAGCTTCTAAAATCGCTTCGTCTCGTTTTTTAGTAGCTTGTATGAGCTTATGTGATAGTTCCGCTACTACTCCTTTCCATTTATCTTCTTTTTCCGGAGTTAGTCTCTGAGAAGTTGACGATGACGTGGATCTCGGGCTTTTTCTCGTTATAGACGAGAAAATAGACTTAAATAGACCGTTTGGGCTCGCGTTGGAATGGCGACGGAGCGAGTTCGTATCGAGTGGGACTACTGAGAATTTGTCTCGGACACTTGGTCTGCATTTGTTGCAGGAAATTGATGTTGTTGTTGAGGATGTTTCTGATGATGTTTTTTTTTTGGTTTTTTGGTGGAGAGGTGTTGCTTTATGAATGTAATTATACGAATCTTTCGAAGAATCACTTGGTGTTATTTTTACACTGTTTTCTTCTTCACATGATTCCGATTCTTCTTCTTTTCCTTCTCTTTCACATTCTTGAATCTGCGCGAAAAAACAAAGAAAAAACTTTTCATAAGTTTATCAAGTTGAGTTTATGACGTTAATTTATTTTTTCAGAAAATTACGATGATACTATTTTTTTTTATAACGTTAAATAAGATATAAGCACAATTTAATAACCTCGTAAATAATAATAATAAGTTTATGAGTTATTTAATGTTTACATAAATTTGTTGTAAGTTTAGTATATAAGCTAAAACAAACACGCGATAAAGTTAGTATATCATAAAAAAAAAACTAGTTTATAATTCGCGATAACGTGAATAAATATATGAAAAGTAAAATTTGATACCGTAACGTTGATACTTACAGGAGTGAAAGGAGGATGAGGATGGAGAAGATGAGGAGAAAAAGATGTAGAAGCAGCCATGAGAGAAACTGAAACTGAAACTGAAATTATTGTTAGGGGTTAAACATGTAATTCAAAGATATAGATACATATACATATATGTATAGATCTGAAATAAATTGAATGAGATAATGAAGGTAGATGAAGTCGGGTCGGTTTTCGTCGGGTAGTTAATGATGGAGGTAGGACCCGGAAATGAGACTGTGAAGGTGAAGGAGGTGCTCATATATTTTTTTTTCTCTGTCATCTTTAATAGTAGTATCATAATACAGGTGGGCTCTTTTTACTTTTCACACACACGTAACGTCATGTACATATTTAATCACTTAATATGTTAAAATTTCGAAAATACTCATCAAATTTGCGACAATTTTCTCGCGCCACTTTTTCCTTTTTACCCCTGGCGCGAGAACGGGAATTTTTGAAATAAGTGGTCTATATTAAGCCACGTCTTCGCGCCTATTAAAACCCGTTCTCGCGACATGACTATCCCGTTCTCGCGCAATGACGTGGCTTAATATAGACCACTTATTTTCAAAAAATCTCGTTCTCGAGCCAGAGGTTAAAACAAAAGTGGCGGGAGAAAATTGTCGCGAATTTGATGATTATTTTCGAAATTTTAAGATATTAAGTGATCAAATAGGTGATTTTCTCTTTATTATTTCCTTTTCTATCTCTTATTAAAAGCCCCAAAACAAATTTCAAAATTTTCGCATTACACCAATAAAAACTAGACATGTCTTCGTGACAATGAGTGTCGCAACAACGTGTGTAAATTTTACTGGTCTTAGTATTATTTATGTACTTTTACGACAAACTAAGTGTTGTGAGAAATTAAAAAGGGATGTAAATTGTATAAGACCAACTAAAATAACCAAAATATAATTTTTGGAGCCAATTAAATTAAATTACTAAAATATATAAAAACTATTTAGCATTATCACCTGTTAAGTGATAAATCGAAATCTGTAAACAAGAGTTGTATTCGATTCACCAATTCACACCAGTTTCAATATTGGCATTATCAACATTTAAAAAATAGTGGTGGAGTGATTACCTAGATTACATTTTAAGAGGTTTATTACACCTTTTAATACTTAAGTACACATAAAAATTTACTTTAACTATAGTGACCATTTATATAATTTTACTCTAATTACTTTTTACCAATTAGGGAAGATGATTTATATTTATATTTATATACATAATAAAATACTCATCAACATGTATTTGTTCTATCAGTATTCTATATGTTTGACAAAATATGTTGGTAGCTGAAAGTTATAAACAGAAGCAAGGTTTTAAAAGTTGTTGAATAATAAGAAAACCTTAAAATTTATTTAATGTTGTGAAAAGAGAAGAATAGGAATAAAATAAATATTATTAACTCTACCAATATGTTATATTTATAGATATAAATATAGATTAGGCTCCAAAAAAAGATCTTTGTAGATCTGTTGGAGTAGGCTCCAAGAAAAATCATTAATAATAATAAATACAATATTGACATCCATACCATAAATAATTCATAACACTCCCCTTATGTGTCCATTTTAAAAGTATTATGTCAAACCCAATGAGATAAAAACTTAGCGAAGGAAAAATATACTTAAAAGAAAAAAAACGACATGAGATCCATAATTTAGCAATTTTTAAGGTTAGCTTGATTTTGTCACAGTAATATAGTAGATTTGTACATACAACCTTTTGGTGAAACAAAAGAAAAACAAATCTCAAAAGTAAACAATAAATAAAAATTGAAAAATTAAAGTATAATTTACTACCTCCAAAGTGAAAGTCGAACAAAACTTCCGATCCGAATTCTTAGCTGGTTTGAGCGTCGTGCTGATAACGTGTTGTGAAAAGAGAAGAATATAAATGGAATAAATATTATTAACTCAGCCAATATGTTATATTTATAGATACAAATATAGACTAGTCTTTAAAAAAGATCTTTGGAAATCTCTTGAAATAGGTTCAAAAAAAGATCATTAATAATAATAAATACAAATTGACATCCATACTATAAATAATTTATAACATTTAACTAGTTTTTGATTTTAGAAAATATAAAAACTTAATTTCTTGGTATTAGTAATGTATAGTAGATTACCAAATAGTTGTTAAAATATTTGCAAAATGAGATTTAGAAAAGGATAGTTGATTTTATTTATTTATTAATTTATATATAAGGTAGTGTTCATGAGTTAACAAACTCTTCTTTTAATAGAGAATTAATTTTCGCTAAAAGATATATGATGTTACACATTTTGTATAAATTTAATGAAAATCATTAATGGGAGATTCGTTTGGTTGGTGGTGTATTATCGTCACATTTTCAACTAAACCGCATGCGTTACGTTTTTATATTTAAATTGTTAAACTAGGAATAAGACATAATTGATAAATTATTATTTCGGTTCCAAAAAATTATTTATTTTTTATTTATATTTATTTAAAGTTATTAATTGTTTTTAAAAATAGATATTTAAAATATAGTAATTTTTTATTTTTTCGTTAAATATAAAATAATCGATTTTTTTAATATAAACTATGAAAATATGAGTTAGACCGAGCATACTAGATCAAAATAATTACGCTCATCTTGAATAACTTACGAACAAGAAAAAATATATACCTTTATCAATATCAATTACAATAGATGTCTTAAATTTGAGAAAATATCAACTTTGAACGAGAAACAAATTACAAAACAAAACTTTTGTCGAATTTATATTTTGAATTTTAATTTTGTTTTATTCATTTTGTCATGTTAGAAAAACAAACAATTATAACTTGTCTCTAGTCTTTCCATTTGAGTTCTTCTTGTCTCGTTTCTAATTGACTTGCACAACCTCTTTAATTTTTGTTTCTACTCAACAACATATGGTCCTATATATGGTCCTGCTGGAGAGTTTATTAATTTATCCTTCGATTTATCCCTGGTGGAGAGTTTATTGATTTATCCTTCGATTTATCGATAAAATGAGAGGTTTTTTCATATTCATATCATTCGACAAGGTTTAAACTTTGACTTACATTTACAAAACAAAATCGGAATTTTTCATGACTATTTCCGTTCCATTCTTTTACTTATCTTAATATGTTTACCTAGATTCGATTTTGAGACATTTATAAAAACTATCGACATTATGCATAATATATTTTTTTCGTTCAGGTGTGCCAATGTGAGTTACTTTTTATTTGTATATTTTGCGAGTACTATAAATTGATGACAAGTAAATGTGTTCAAAATCACCCAAAGATATAATAAATGAAGTTTAAAATAATTTACTTACTTGCATTTACATCAAATTATTAAATTATAGTATAATGAAGGTGCCTGACATTATAAGGTATGGTACAAATACCTTTGTGTAATCACTCTTTTAATTCTTGTTCTTTGAATTTCAAACACATAAATGGAAAACATATTTAAGAATGTACTTTGACATTATGGCATGTTTATTAGTTTAGTAATTTGCACGGTTCAAATATATACGATAGTTAATTTAGAGCTTTAAAATTGACCAGACATTAAAAAACACGATACAAAAAAATAATTACATTTTTAAAACTCATACACAACTTATCAAATAATCTTAATCATGGGGGTTTTAGAAACTAAATTTCATTTTAATCCCTCAAAGTTTATATGTAAACGTATAAACGGTGAAATATCTATAACAGACCATCCGAGAATAACAAATCTTTTTGGCTATGATATACGCTGTCTAACTATGATTTTTGTGGTTGTTTTCGAATTCCTCTCCAACCATCCAATAATATTTCTTAGGTTTGAACCCGGTTTTTTCTTTAAACTGATGAGACGCTTACCACTAGATCATTTTAGATATGGTTCATTAAAGTTAATAGCTCGGTAAAAAGAGGTTTATTTTCATCTTTGGGGACTAAATATGTTAAACTAAAGACTTAAAGGGCCAAACAAGGGAACACAATGAACACAGGAATGTGTTCATAAAAAAGGGAATTAGTAATAAATGAGAGTTGTTGCTAGGTGGTCCTTTCGTTTTCAGAATTTACAGAAACTGTTGGCATGTTGCCCTAGCATTTATGACATTGCCCAACTACCCCCTCGAATCAAATTTAATTCACACATAGGTCATGATGTTGAAACTTTAAAGCTACCAAACCTTTTCAATCTTAATTAAAAGAGTGACATATTTGAACCCCAATCCATGTGATATTACTAAATGGTCATGCATATTTAGCAAAAAGATTAAAATAATAGTTTTGTACATATTTGATACTTTGCTATGAAAGATAACCTAATAATATAATAAAATATTAGGTCGGTTCTTATTGAGTGTATTATGGGGATTGTATATGATCTAATTTTTAAGGGTTCATTTTTCTCGTATTATATACATATATATGTGTTAAATATTGGTTTATATCATAAAATTATCAATTTCGTTTATATATGTTTGCGGAAGTGTATCTAAGAGGCCTATATTTTCTTTTCACACGGGTATCCGAAATCTTGGCTCGATCATGTACAACATGGAGTTTGTGTGTACTTTGTGGACGATTTGGGGTTGGAGGAATCGATAACTTACATATGGTATGTAACTTTGTATGTAACTTTGCGGACGATTTGGAATTGGAGGAATGGATAACTTCTGACAAATTTTTATGAAAATGATAATATTGCTCGTGAAATGTGAAGTTTTTAGGGTTTTTTTAGATTCCAAACATAAGTAAACTCCTATCATAAGACTCATTTTCTTCGATTAACTTAACTCGATTTTGGTAATGGTTTTCTATATTTTCTTCAATTAGATTAACTATTGTACATGTGTTGAATTATTACTAAACAACAAAATGCCAATCAAAATTGAAAGTGTACTAAAGAATGCAGCTTTTAGATAACCTTTTTTAAATAAATAATGGAGTATGACATTGTTGAGAACTTGAGATAAACTTTAATCAAGTACACTCAAATACGGGGTGTATTTTGTTCAAAAAAATACGTATACAATGTGGTGCTTTCATTGTTGAGTGAGGCACACACGATCTTCGGTTAAATGCATAAGTAGCAAAACATACACAATTTATTCAAACTTTACCAAATACAATGGTTTCGTAAGAAATGAAAATCATTCTAGTAAGAGGTGTAAAAAACTATTAAAAATGGTAAATGTATAAAAAGCCTACATAAAATTGATAAAATCTAGACCGACTAGACATCACTCGCATGTCTTATATTAGGATATGATTTACCTCTCTTATGTTCGCTGTATAATACGGTTAAAAAGAACACCTCACGATACCGTTGTTACTATTTTTTTAAAAGTTGATAAAACTACTTTTTCGCTTTTGGGAAACCAAAATTATGCAATGTTGACTAGTTTTTGTTTCAATCTTCTTCTTTCTTGTTATTATTGTTATTGGTATTATTATTCTTTGACAAGATATCACTATAAAAAAGTTGTATCATAAGTTAAAATCAAATGTTGGACAAGAAGATTGATAATAAAAACAAACTAGTATCATGAGTAGATACGAAATATTGTAGGCCATGAAACTGTCTATCTTTTTGGTCTTCCCAATTCTTGAGGGCAAATATACAACATGACAAGTCTTCATTAAATTCCTTTGATTTTTTTTACATCTATTCGGCACATTTGATGTCAATCGGTTAACTGAAAAGTTGGCCAAATAGCGTGGCGGACATCGTGGACATTGTTTTGACGTTTGATTATGACAATCGGACCATTTTTAGAGTACGAATTAGTATCATTGCGAAATTATCTCGATGGCCCAATTTATAGAGTTTTGAGCTGATATATTAATGAGTCGATACTGTGTAACATGTGGTGGCTCGCTAGAGGAGTTGCTCCTTCATAAAAGAGAGTTGCGACATTTTCAACACTCAAAAGGCATGATAGCAAGCCGTGGTGCGGTGGAGGTAATCGTGAGGTTTATGGTGCTCTTGCGTTTAGTCGTGTTCTATGTTGGCTTTTAATGTGTTTTTTTATTTTGGTTTAACTGAGTTTGCTTTATTTTATTTTTGTTTGTTGGAGACCATTGCCTTTTTTGATATGATTATTTTTATCGATATAAAGTATGTTATCTTTTGAAAAAATAGTCAACATAACATACAAACCATACTGAAAAATTGTCATGTCATCATGATATTAAATAGGTTAGTGATTTATTCACAACAATTTTAGCCCATTCATAACAATTATATATTATATTACATTATTACCCCACATTATCTTTTATAAAATTTTACCATTTAGCCCCCCTATCCTTACTTCATTTCACAAAATATCCCATGTTCTTTTAATTCTTTAATTTTTCAAGTTATAGGACCAACATTAACGGTCGCATCCTACACCAATATTATAATGCGATTTGTTCACGTCTTTAAATCTAAATTTCCATAACATTACACCCGAAACTTCATTCAAACCAATAAAACATAGTGATTTGAACAACTTGATAGTTTCAAGAGATTTTATAATTATTTTTTAGATTAAATGTAAATTATAACTATTTTAGACCTAGTAGTTTCAAACATAGACTTGTTTTTATTTTAAAGTTTTAAAGCATCCACTTTAATATAAACATTTTATCGGAATTTATTTTTGAATGTTTAATTTAAGAATTGGTGCAATATTCAAAATTGATAGAATTCTTTTTTTTTTTGGTTTAGTGTTTGATCAAATGTTACATGTCTTGTTTTTATATGTCAATATACAATTTTTTTTCCTTTTTAGTTTAGAAAAATTTCGGTGTTTTTTGCCAGTTTCGATCTGCAATTAATTATTAAAATATTCAAATTTAACAGTGGAAGTATTAGAGTATTAAACTATGAGGATCTTTAGAATACTATCAACATAAATTTATAATGAGAAAGTCCATAACGTGTAAAATGGTTTATAACTCTAAAAGATTGCAATGACAAGAAGAATGTGAACCATAAATGTTAAAATTAAATGATTATTTACAATTATATAAGGGTTAAATATTAAAATTAGAATTAATTACATAATTGGTCCTTGTGTTTGTTCCAAATTAACGGGGTCAGTCCCTGGGTCGAAAATCCTTCGGGTTCAGTCCCTGGGTCATCAATTAGGCTACAAGGATAGTCCATTTGTCACTTAAAATGACAAAATTACCCTTAATAAATTATATTTTGATTTATTTTTCAATTTAAAAGTTAAATATAGAATAAAAAAATTAATTATCCAAATTCTAAATCAAAACAACAAAAAAAACCCCCCCCCTGCAAATTAACACCTCTAACCACCTACATTTACATTCACGAGCATCGCCAAATCCGGTAACAATTGCTATCAGATCTGTCACAACTTCCTCGAATTTTTTTTTCACATATACGACGACCACCACCATCTCCTTGGTTCTACCACCAACTCAATCATTCACCATTACACATCATTGTTATAAATTAAACCTAAATCCAAACAAGATTTTACCCAAATAAAACCCACTTCGAGATCAGAAAAACAAATCAAGATCAAAATCGAAGCCCTTTGCAAAATTGAACTTTTTTACCCGCAAATTAAACGCGTGAGTCGCCGCCGTTTCCGCCACTGCCGTCTCTGCCGCTGCCGCCGTCTCTGCCACCACTGCCGTCGCTGCCGTCGTAGCCGCTGCCGCTGTCGTTGCCGTCGTCGCCGCTGCCGGATATCGCTGCATCACCAACCATTGTTGTTGCTGGTTTTGTTGCATCGCTAGCCCCTGTTTTTTCTGTTGTTGTGTTAATTCTTTGTTGTTGAATCTTCGGTGGTAATAGCGGCAGAGATAAAGCAGGTTTTGTGGGAGACAAACAGAATATAAATACATATCTTTGATTTATATTTTCTACCCCCAATTATATTTATACATATTTATTTATTATACACATTTTTGTTTTTGATATAAATCAAAATATAATTATTAAGGGTATTTTAGTCATTTCAAATAACAAACGGACTATTCTTGTAGCCAAATTGATGACCCAGGGACTGAATCCGAACGATTTTCGACCCAGGGACTGAACCCGTTAAATTGAAACAAACTGATATCGCATATTTTAGTCATATTATTATATGCGATATTCATCTTTTTAAAGTTTAATTCATAGCGGATTTTGGGAATTTCGGGCAATTTTAGTATTAAAATGTTATACAGGTATTAGCCGGAGTTCTGGAGCGGAAGTGACACAATTGGAGCTGAAAATGAAGAAAACGGGTCGATGTTGTATTCCCGTTATATTTTGAGACTAGAAACAATTGGTTACGAGAGATGAAGCAAAAACGAGCAGCAAAACAAGAAAACTGAAAAAATAGCCTGGGACTCCCGTCCCCAAAATGGGACTCCCGTCCCTCTCCCTTGGGACTCCCGTCCCCAAAATGGGACTCCCGTCCCGCGGAGTTTTGGGCTGCAATCCCTTTGTCACGTTTAATGTAGCAGTTTTTTAGGTTTAATCATCATTATCATTATCATACGCATAGTATTGGAGTATTGAAACCCTAGCTTTGGACTACGAATTTTTGGAGTATTTTGGTATTGTCAGACTCGTTAATTTCGTTGTTTTAAGCATTCGGATCATTGGTACTTTGAATCTTTTCGTTATTACTTTTAATATAAAGATGTTTCATTCAATTCAATTGTGTTGCGTTTTTATTATTATGAGTAGCTAAATTTCTTAACGTTCACTTGGATGATGTGATCAATTATGTAGGTTATTATTTGATTACGTATATGTTGAACTGGATTTTATGTTTAATCGAAAAACCAATTGTAATCAGTTTTTGAATATTGTTTAATCTTTTATATAAACTGTTAGTAATTCATCATAGGTATTCGAGAGGAACTTGTGACATTACAAAATAGTTTATGAAATAACTAATCGGTCTATAATTAGTTTAAAGATATTAGTATTCGAGAGGAACTAGTATTAAAGATTTAAGCAATAAAAACATGATTGTGGTTGTTAGTTAACTAGATTAAGAGAGATCGGTTTAGTTAATTAAGAAGCTATTCGAGAGAAAGCTTTATAAGATTAAATCATAAAATCGGCTTAGGTACTTATTGCTTAGTTGTCAAACGTAGAAATTATTCACGAGAGTGGTAACTATACATGAGACAGTTAAAGTTTTAATGGGAAACGAGAGTTCAAGTTAAATACCTTTTTAAGTGGTTCAACATTGTTAGTAATTAAGTGATAACCGTAGTAATTGTGATCAAGTCCAAGTGAATGTATTTTTCATCAATTGTTTACAAATCAAAAATCTTTTCAGCGATTCATCTGAATCAATTAGTTTCTTAATTTAAGTAGTTTAAGCACCGTGACAATTCGGTCACAAAACCCACTTTTGTTTTATTAATTATTAATTATTTTTCAACCATCAGTCCCTGCGAACGAACCTGATTTACCTAAAACTATACTATACTTGATTAGGTCCACTGCCTAAGATTGTGTAGTCGAGTCGTAAGTATTTCTTGTTTTTAATATATACTCGATTTCGCACATCACAAACACAGGGACCAATTATGTAATTTACTCTTAAAATTAATAAAAGGGGTAAAGTAGTCTATTTATATAAACTTGTTGTAAATGGCTAAAATTTGTTGTGAACAAATCACTTCGCTATTAAATACCACATCATACTTGAAAAAAAAAAACCCATAATCATATCAAAATCCAAAACTCACTAGTTGTTCATTTAAAATAATCGTAGTTTGGAAACAAACATAAAAGTAAAAAAGAAAATTATCACACCAGAGATTAAACGAGACTAAATGGCTCGCAAGAGTTTTAATTTTTTAATCGCGTCTTTTCATAATATATATATTTTTCTTATCACTAGGTATCTATCGAAGAGGGTTTTTATAAATTGTTCATAATAATCAACAGTCCCTACATTTTAGGGATTTTCTCTCTCCCCGTTGATAAATATAGGACAAATCAAACGTTTAATAACATATCTATATCTATAATTAGGAGTGGCAAAAGTGGACGGGGTGGGTCGGGTTAGATAATGGGTCAAAACGGGTTAGGGTCAAAACGGGTCACGGGTCATTATCTGTAACGGGTCACGGGTCATTATCTGTAACGGGTCAAATGGGTCAAGGGTCAAACGGGTCCAATCGGGTCGGGTCGGGTTGACCCAAAATTTAAACTTTTTCCTTACATTTTAACTTTTTTTTAATGCTTTAGTATTTAAGTATTGACATTTATTTACTATAAAATAGTAACAACTTTAGTTAAAAAACGATTATTTTATACTTGAAAGTTGAAATAATCGAAAAGACAAGAAACATTTTAAAATAAAAAAACCACAAAGCCATGTTATTATGTAGACGTATTATTATCATCTGCATTTTTAATTTAATAATATGTGAAAATAAGCCACAAGTAAAAAAATAAAAATTTTAATCTAATGAAATTAGTCATTTATTAGAGAGTAGTACAATAAAAAAGTATATCGTCATTTTCTAAAATTATTAACTTATTCCAGACATAAAAGTAAGTCTTTCTCTCTCTAAAACTAGAAAGGAATTAGCAAGCAAACTATTGTCCTTTTCCATGGGTGTCTCTTATTCAATTTCAGTTTTTTCAACTGACCCGCTCGACCCATTAGGATGACCTGTTGGACCCTTGGTTTAGTAAAATGAAATTTGGGGTTGACCCAATTAGACCCGCATGTTATATCTTTAAGGATCCAAATTGACCCAATAATTACACAAATTTACCCAAATTACCCATTTTAATTGATTTGGGTCAGGATTGCCGCTGCTATCTATAATATATACTAAAAGTCACGTGACGAAGTTTTGACAATTAGATTAGTTTAAAGATTAAATCTTAATTTTTAGATCAAAATGACGATATCATATTACATCATCATAATATATTTTCAATTTATCCCTTTAATTTTAGAATACGATTTTAATCCTTCAATTTTAATAAATTAAAAAAAAAATTGATACTTTAATTTTAGTTTTAAAATAACTTATATATATTAAAAAAATTTAATAAAAAAGTTATACATTTTACTTAGGTTTTCTTTTATACCTTCTTACTATGAGACAAGATCAATCTTTCGATGTTATTACAATTGTACTATTTTCCATTTTATTTATCTACGTATATGAATTTAAATGTGAAGTTAAGAACACATACGTATAAACGAAACGATAAATTTTCAACATATTCTCTTACATCGTTAATGATCCACGATAATTAATTAGTTTTTATATATTATCTTACATTTTGAAGATAAATTTTTCAATGTAAACATGAGAAATAAACTAATAAACTACAAATCAAAATAGTTTTTGTAAGTTTGGCCTATAAACTTAGACGTGTATCATCCGCGCGTCAAGAAGTTTCCAGGTTTTCTACATCAAATTCCTAACTCAATTTTGCAGAAACGAATATTTACCTAAAACAAATCATTCATCCCCTAATAATAATCACTGTCAATTTTGATCTCCAAATTCACTCCAAAGGTATAATATCATCTGCTTTTTTTATTTTGATTCATTTAATATATAATATCTTCCTTTATATCGAATCCTATGCTTATATAATATATGACGATGATGATGATAGATTTTTTTCTCAAATATCTACACAAAAATAATCAATTATATATTGTTTTCATGTATATCAATATATGCTAGGCTGCTTGGTCTGTTTGCCGATTTCGTGACGAATTAAGTGAGGATCTTATGCTTATTTATGGTTTTACATTATTCGGTTATTAGTAATTCAGAAAGTAATTGATTGTGATGCATAAGTTATTTGGAACGTTTTCGTATTCGTTAATGCTTGTTGTGTGTGATTGGTTATATATGTAGTGGCGCGAAATATTAAGTGATGGTAGAGGATTAATAACTGGTTTGACTGACTAAACGGTTTTTTAGGTAGACGGTTTGAAGAAAATGCAAGGTGGTGGTAGAGGAAGAGGTAACGGAGATCCTTTTTTTGGTTTTGGTGATTCGTTTGCTGGTTTTGGAGGTGGTATGCCTAGCTTATTTGGAAGTCAGGATCCATTTGATGATCCGTTTTTTACGCAACCGTTTGGCGGAATGTTGCAGCAGCCAAATCCGTTTGGTCATGCTGGTGTGAGTCCATTTGGATCAAACTTATTTGGTCCAAATGGAAGTCCGTTTGGATCAAGCTTATTTGGTCCAAACGGAAGTCCTTTCATGGATTCACATGCGCGTAGAGTTCTTGAGCACAGACAATTCCTGCCAAATAGTTCGACGGGGCCGGTTATTGAAGAATTGAACTCTGATGATGAAAAAGATGAACCAGAAGCTGGGAACGGTAGGAATAATCATCCTAATCAGCATGGTAGGTATGCAAGACAACCTTATGTTGAGCACCCGTATGAAAGAACTGAAGGTAAAGTTTTCTCGCTATTAATAAACCGTTATATTCTTTTGCATTATTATTGTACTTTCTGCCACATAAGTCGAAAAGATGATATATGCATATGGCTAGCATTATTATAAGGAATGTGATTTAACATATCTTCGTGATTGGGAGAAACATCCGATATGAGGTGAAATTAGGTAATACTCATTAATTCAAAAATGTTGAGCGTTTCTGCGATTTTTTTTAGAATGAGTTAAATGGTTGCAATAAACCAATTACTAACATATATATGGTTTGCATTCGGTTTTATGCGATAGAAACTGGAGGTAGTTGACATATATGCAATTAAATCTGATATGTTCTTTCTTTTGTTTGCAGGAAGAGAACTAGCCCAGACACAATACGGGAATCAGTTGAACGTCATGCACGATACACATTCTCGTCCACAAGCTCAAAGCTTCACATTTCAGAGCTCCAGTGTTTCGTACGGAGGATCTAATGGAGCGTATTATACTTCGTCTACTACTAGACGTGCTGGCAGTGATGGTGTAAGTTAACTCTAATCCTTTTCTGAACAAAATCTATTTATATATCTTGTGTACTTTGATTATGTACCGTGTGCTGGGAATTCAGTTGAGATTTGAAGAGCATAAAGAAGCGGATTCAGTTACGGGTCAGGCAGCTCATAGGATCTCAAGGGGAATCCATGATAAGGTACTCGATTGTCATTGCCTATGATTTAATAATAAATTAAAGATTCTTGCAGTTGTCGTTATCTTGAATGTCACTTATGAAATTAACTGATCGGCATATGCTAGGGCCATACGCTTTCAAGGCATCTCAAATCTGATGGCCACGTGGATTCAATGCAAACGTTGCACAACCTCAAAGAAGGTATATTTTATTAAATGTTTGTATCTTGTAATGTATTTCAGAATATGATTAATTAAAGTGATTGATTTCGTCTTTAACAGACGAGCTTACTGGGTTTGAAGAGGTGTGGAAAGGAAAAGCCAGGCATCTACCGCCTGGCTGGGGTGGTGCAACCGATGCTCATCATGGTGACTTATTATTATTTGGCGCTTATGTTTAAATTTTGGAAGTTATAGTTTAAAATTATTTGACTATCAATTTTTACAGTTGGTATTGAAGGATCTGGTGAAGGAAGCAGGGGTGGTAGTGGTTGGGCACTGCCGTCAACTGAAAACGTTCATGCAGCAGGTGAGAGAAGAAAACCAGGTGCCAGGGAGCATGCTCAATCATCAAAGGTCAGAAGGCGCTGATAGTTTCAAGACGACAGGTTGTTGTTTCAATGTTCTATATCAGCTACAAATTAGAAGCGCTTGTTAGATATATAAGTTGAAAGACAAAAAACGTCTTGTTTTCCTTCATATGTGTTTGAAGCTTGTATTGAATATGTTGTTGACATAGTCCCTGCTTCATTGCTATTTGATTCAGAATTACAAGCTGGAGTTTATATTTGTATAAAAATGTTTGATAGTTGAAGTTGAAGCTTATAAATGTAAACCGCACATTTAAGCTTATCTTGGTATCCTTTTACAACTATGGTATGTCATAACTTTGAGAAAACTTAATTTTATATCATATGAATACACTTTAAATATGACGGTTTTTCCACTGAGATCTCAGAGAAATCCTCACACAGCGCTCGATTTCAAATCGTTTTAAACTTTTTAGAGATTTGTGTATTAGTTTCGCATCTTTATTTGCAAAAGGAATGAAATTGATTAGTAACTCTTGGAAAAACCTTATGACAGCTCTTATGGTCAAGTCGGATTTTGTGTAGTCAGTTAGTATATCTAGTCTTCACAACTGATATTTGGAAGGACCAAATTTGCGTATGCTCACGCTATACTCATGGCATTGTTGTAATGTACTAACGTAGTATAAGATCCACCTGCTCATGTTTATATAGTCCAGACGTGAAGCATAGTTGGTTTCAAAATAAAGGACCTTATGAATAATATGGTTTTAGACACTCTCTCTAGCTAGCCGGTAAGTCTGAAATAAAGCTCAATATTGTCTTCCTACTTACGGAATATATAGTATATAGAACTACTTCTGTCTCAATATTATTGTCCCAATCTTATTGTCCAGCTGTCCGCCTTTCTATTTTGAAATGTTTATAGACCAGGGGTGAGCATTTCCTACTTACGGAGTATATAGTATATAAAAATCCTTCTGTCTCAATAACATTGTCCCAATATTATTGTCCGGCTGTCCGTCTTTCTATTTTGATATGTATATAGACTAGGGGTGAGCATTTCCTACTTACGGAGTATATAGTATATACTATATAGAACTCCTTATGTCTCAGTATTATTGTCCCTATATTATTGTCCGGCTGTCCGCATTTCTATTTTGATATGTGATATGTCTAGGGGTGAGCGTAATACTACTTTCGTACCGAATTGGTACCCATACCATGATACTTTTGTTCATCCTTGTATTTATCCCATGCCGAACTTGTACCATATCGGTTGATATTAGTTTGTTTTTTTTAAGAAACCTAATAACAAATACTTTAACGAATACAATTGATATGGTATCGGTACATACTCACACCTACTATAGATTATTGAAAAAATAAGATTTATTGGCCGACGATGTAATAATGGCCAAGTCTTTTATGTGTTTTTTCATAATTAGATAATAAGTTTCGGACGGTACATTAACGTGTGTGAATCAATTAGCGTTTTCGGTTATCTAACGTTTTAATAAATCAAAAAATTAAAATCCCCAATCTTGTAAACCTTGTTTAGTGGCTAATAAAATTCCCCAAATAATAACAAAACCAAGCTAATCTTGTCATTTGAAATTCTCCATTTCATTTCTCACAAATGGCGGCAATTAGAATCACCACCACCACCGCAGGTGTTCTCCTCCGACAGATATTCCGGCCATCTCCGTCACCATCACCGGCTTCAATTCGCACACTCCTTTGGACCGCCGCGACTCCGGTTCGCGTCAATTTTCGTCCAATCAGCTACACTCCAATCCGATGTGGCGCGAGTCCAGATTCCGGCGGAAATAAGAAGACGTCAGCACGGCTGTCGCAGGTTCAGCAGCAATTACATGAAGCAATGGAGAGATCAGTTGGAGGAAATGAACCTATACCTAAAATTACTCTAGGTATAATGCCCTAATTTTGTCAAAATGATGTATAAATTTTATAATATGCTTGTTATCGTTGCTTTCGTAATGTAAATGAAGCTGTAAGTCAACATTAAAGCTACAGCATCGTTATTTTAACTTACATGTTGATTTGTATGTGACGAAACAAAGATGGAGTCGATTGGTGTTATGTAAGTATGTAACGATATTGGATTAGTGCACAAGGAGAATGATATATACACTTAATGGCGTAAGTAAGTGCGAATAAAAGTGACCTTGAATGACTTTATAAGGATAGTTTTTTTTATAGTATAATTTCTTACGAAGGAGTTACAACCTAAATCAAGTTATGCGGTAGTTATTAAAACTTCCAGGAAGGACTGTATAAGGAAGTCATTCACAATTTATAGTTTCAGGGTAACCATACGTCTCCTTAGAGTCGAAGTAATGAAAAAAGGTAGTTTGCTCCAAAACGTTTATGCTGCACAGCCGCATATAAATAGACAAATAACTCACAGATGATGTTGCTTCCACCATATTTAGCATCAACCGTTTTTCTTAGGGGTTTAGTTATTGATTTAGAGGATGTGCAAATGGGCTAATGTGTGGGACTTTGTTGCTGAGATTGATGATCAAGTCTCTTCTGATGATGTTTTGACTGGTATTATATGATACTTGCGCAAATGTTTTTTCTTTTCTTTTTCTGATATCTTTAAATGGCTGAAAATGCGAGACATTGTTGCTTAGATTGATGAAGTTTCCGATGTTATAATTTGATTGGAAATATTATAATATAAGAGCTCACCTGCGTATGAAAAGATTTATCATGAATACTGGTATTGAGTTGGAGGAAAAGTGTGCATTTATACGGATTTGAAAGCTAAGGAAGCAATGAACATGTTTTGAGGGCTCTCATGAGTAACAAATCATCGTGAGGAATAACAACAAAAGTTGTTTAAGATGTTATGAAAAGGTTAATGTCTGTATTTCTTCTAGGATCTAATAATGTTGGCTTAAAAGGCGTGAATGACATAGCACGGCTTTAGTATAAGGAATAAGTTTTAGTGAAATGGAAGTTAATGTTCTAAAAAAATATATATATTTTTAAAGTCGCAGTTGGTGCAGAGAAAGAAATTCTTTTATCTTGGGTATGTGTGTAATATATTTACGCAAATAAGTACTAAAAGGCTTTAAGTTGGACAAAGTTAATCATGGTTATTCTGGTTTAAGCCCATCCATACCACCCCTTCACTTGAAACAACCAGTCGACGTCAAGCAAGAAGAGTGGAACACAAAGACAGGCATCTGTGTATATATTAATCACTTTCTATTCTAGACTTGTAGAATATCAGTTATAATACCATAACAATTATCAAGCCCATTGAGACTGTTCTGCAATTTTTATAGTTTCTTATTTTTCAAGATGTCAATCTGCTTTGTGTAATCTAATATTTAGTTTGCTCGCCTTAGGCTAAGAGCTTCGTTGTTTGTGACATGAAATCTTCGATTTATTTATTTATTCTGGAAGTGAATGTTCACATTGCTTCACACGTTGGGATACGAGTTGATAAATGTCTATATGTTTTATTGTGTCATCCAGATCATGTTACTGTGAGCTTTGCTAGGAGTGGTGGACCTGGTGGTCAAAATGTCAACAAAGGTCTGATATCGTTTAATTCTTTCTCACTTTAAAGTGACGTTTTCTTTGTAAACTAAAGATTTACCTTGTCCATTTTGTTTGCAGTAAACACCAAGGTCGATATGAGGTTTAATGTTCAGTCAGCACATTGGTTAAGTCACAGGGTTAAAGACAAAATCCTACAAATGGTTCGTTCACCACTACTCTTGCTCTTTTCGATACCGTAATCCTGCTAATTTAAGGAAATCATATCTTTTTTTTCAGGAAAAGAATCGAATTAACAAAGATGGGGATCTTGTGATTTCCTCCACAAAAACCAGAACACAGAAGTTCAACTCTATACGCTTCATTTAGTTTTATGTTACTTCATTATTGTGTTTGCCAAACCAAATGTGACGTTCATATACTTTTGTTTTTCAGGGGTAACATTGAGGATGCCTTGGAGAAACTACAGGTACTAATAGCAAAGGATATTGTTACAAACGCAGTAGATAGATTCTCACATTATATTGATTTTGATGAAATGAATACGTTAGGCGATCATTGATGCTGCTTCATACGTCCCACCGCCTCCATCAGAGGAACAAGTAAAGAAAATTACCAAAATGTAAGTCTTCATATTGTAAATTGCAAACGGCTTTATAATTGAATATTTACAAATTTCTTTTGCCACACAGAGCCGCCGCTGCAGAGCACAAAAGACTGCAAAACAAAAAGGAAATTTCACAGAAGAAAGCGTTAAGAAGAAGTCGAGACAGTTATGACTAAGCTAAGCACCCAATGACACTAGGGTCCAAAAGATAGACCGTCATACATCATGTAAGATACTAAGATCACATAACTATGTTACTTTTGCTTATAAATCATCTATTCATCTATTTTTTTCTCAACGAAACTAGGAGATTTTAAATATTCAAACTTGCGAGTTTGTCTAAGTTAATTTACGACTTAAATCAAAAAAAGCCACACCAAAGGACCCTGAATAAACTTATACGCGTAAGCTTATAAGCTTATCCAAACAATCAAATGGCTTATTTTTACCAAATTAGCTAAGAAGCCTCAAAAAGTCAAAAATTTACTATGAACATACAAAGCTTGATAATATCTCCGAATATGTTTAGAGTCAACCAATTGGCTATGAACTAGATATATTCGCCAGCTATGTTGTTGCTTGGTTCAACTCATAACGTCACGTCATCATATACAAGAAATTATCTAAACAAATATCTTTATTAAAATAATAGCTGTTCGTTTTCTTAATTTTGTTTTATAGGGCAACTTTCATATATTTTTGCAGGTAAATTAATATTAATAATACTGCAAGCTATATATAATTACAAGTTGGGCGGCGAATGGGTCATAATGTGTCGTATATGTACGCATGTAGTACGGTAAGATTATATTGCTGTTGACTTTCTTTTAATATTAAGCCTTGTTTAGAAAGCATGCTCATGTTTATCTGGTTGGTCAAACCCGAACCATGTTAGACTTTTGTTGATTATAAACTATTCACTAGGTTTTGATCTGATGCAATGCAATGTCTCCCTTTTCTTCTTAGAAATCTTCATACTTAACATCCTTTACATATCTTCCGTGTATTCGTCAAAAGTGTATTTATGTAGATAATGATCGTTTAGTATATGATAACAATCTGTTTAATATTGGATATTTTCTACCTAAAGTCATAATACAGAAAGTTGGTCTTGTATATTGTCTTGCCTGGTATTTTGATTACAAGACCGAATATATGCTATTGCTAAGTTGTAAAAATTACGCCAAAGTTGGTACTCTTGATTTGCATTCGAGAGGGTCCTATCCCTTAAGCACTCATTAAGATTTAGGGCTAAGTGCATAAGAATATAACAAACTTTGCGCGATTTGCTATTGTGTGTATCAAACTTTCGAAACCTCTATTGCGTGTAATCAACTCTTATTTTCTCACAAATGATGTAACGAACCGAATTTTGGCTGACGTGTAACCGGCTTAAATATTAAATATTTAAAAAAAGTTCTGGTTCTTTCATCATTTGTAAGAAAATAAAAGTTAAAAACACATAATAGAGTTTTTGAGAGTTGAATACACACAATAGTAAAACAATCAAAATCTATTACATTTCCATGCACTTGACCTGGCATTTAACCTAGTCTTTTTCAAAGAAGTGATGAACTAAAAAAAGGTTAGTTGTTAACACTTGCTAACGAATATGCTGGCAAAACTCGAATAAAAACATAGATTTGTTTAAAAATAGTACAAGTACTATCCGTAATAGTTGACTTTAACGATATTTATTTGTCACATCAAATTTACAAATAAAATATATACATCAACATAATTAAAGAAAATCTAACGTAACCATTCGTTGTTATGAAAAAAATTATTATATTCTTTGTGTTTAATACTTTAATTCCAAAGGTTGGATAGCAACGAATTAATTTTTTTTTTTTTATATTTCATTTTTCATATAAATTTTTTAAAATTGTAATTAAAAGTCAAGAAAACTACAATAGATTTATTTAGTATTAATTATCATTTTCATAATCTAATTATATTGTTCAAGATTTGGTGTGTTGCTATTATCTCTGTCTTTGGATATGTTTGTATACAACTTACCCTTGTGTAAAGCTATATGTCTCATCGTTTTTTATATTAGTAATATGAAAATAAAATACTCTTTTCGTTTTATAAAGATTATATATAAATTTTTATTATAACTTAAAAACTTAACAAAATTAAAATATATGTAATTAATGAAGTTGTTATATGATGTGAAGTCATTTTTTACCTTATGTGTAAAGCCTATTTGAATATGAAAATTGTAAAAAGGGTAATCAAGTAAGGGTATAATAGTTGAACATGATACATACCTATGGGTATTTGACATAATTACTTAAACAAAAATAGTAACTGGATAATTAAAGTTTGTCCATCGAAAATGGAAGGGATCATTATTTTTTTCTTATTGACTCTTTAAATGGAGACTTGTGAATTTGAATATGGACTCACTTTTTAATGTATGATGTCGAGATAAGAAAACATTGTTTGGAGTTTAGTTTTAAATAGATTATTAGATTGTGTTTAAAAATAAATAAATAACTATAAAGTTAGGGGTTATTATGTCGAAATTACCTTTTTTTTCCTACGTTGAAACTATCAACATGTAATATCAAGTTAATTAACTTGTTGTTTAAGTGGGAGACTATATTACAATTAATTAATATTGATTAAGAAAAGGTAAATATATATTTTATAACTTTTGGTAAAAGAAGTAATGAAAAATATCAAACTTGTTAGAATCAAGATCATAACTTGAACTCTTTTTGTCTTCGTAAGATTATATTGAGATCGAAAAATCATATGTAAATGTCACAATACGATTTTTCATATATTGCAAAATAGTTCATTGTATCC
This sequence comes from Senecio squalidus, assembly GCA_910822075.1. NCBI lineage: Eukaryota > Viridiplantae > Streptophyta > Magnoliopsida > Asterales > Asteraceae > Senecio > Senecio squalidus. The sequence goes on from CAJVGC010000582.1 coordinate 14,375,361, forward strand.
AAGCCACCAAATCCGCTAACTAATACCGTTAAATCGTAAGATTTTAAAATTAATTTCAAAATATTAACAATTTTAAAAGATACAACTATGACATATTACTTATATGTCTTGATGATAATGATAGAAAGATAGATTGATACGTTGACATATATGTAGATAGATAATAACATACAATAGGTCGGCCTTAATTTGTTGTACCAAGTACCAACTCATTTATTCAACTATTTTATTTCAATGCTTGGATACTATATTAGTTTGCCATTTTATTAATTAAAGTTTATTTATAAACAGAAATTATCAATAAAAATATGTTCTTATATAAGTTAACTTCAACTAGTGTATAGTTTATTTGAACTATGATAAATACTTTTTCAGTTAAACAGACATATGGTTGATTGTATTTTAATACAAGAGTAATCGAGTGAATGAGTGATAAACGCTTAAGATGTTTAAAAGGGTATAAACTTTTTATACACTATCCTCCGTGAGTCCGTGGACAACTAAAACTTCTTGAGTTCCCGGTCATCCAATAGGTTGCAAAAGTACGAGTTCGTGCATACGGAAGTATCTAGTACTAAGTATGGTTAGATTGAGCATATTTGGTTGGTGACATTTTAAAAACTTAACTATTGTTTTGTTATAGAAGAAGGCGTGGGCATATTTGTTTGGTGAAACCATAAACATGTTGATTTTAAGTGACAATTAAAAAAATGGTTAGTTGTTAACATTTGCTAACGAATATGCTAGCAAAACTCGAATAAGAACATAGATTCGTTTAAAAATACTAACCGTATAAGTTGACTTTAACCACATTCATTTGTCACATCTAATTTTATAAACAACGAATTAGATATAAAAATAATTACGTTAATATAGTTAAAGAATATATATGATGACCATTTATCGTTATAAAAAACTGTTGTATTATTTTTTTAGTTTTACTTTCTTCGTCTTATATTTATTATCTTACTTTTTTGTTTTAGTTTATTAAAATTATTGTTCGTTTTTCAAACTTTACCAATCATAAAAACATGAAATAATAAATAAGAGTTTTTTTTATTGGTTACCCAAAATTTAACAATTGCACTTTTTATAAAATTTAAGAATATTGTTTAGACAATAATTTTAGGATGAAGAAATATTTTAATTTAAAATTTTAATTAAAAAGGTATTGGATAGCAACAATCTATTATATTGTTCTAATTTAACAAAATAGTTTAAATTTTGAAAAGGTCAAGAAAACTACAATAGATTTAGTATAATTGTCACATTCATAATCAAAATATATTTTTCCAAGATTTGGTGTTTTGCTATTATCTAAAGTTTTTTTTAATTTGTTGTACGTAAATTTAAAAGTATGTTTCGTACTTTTGTTATTGTCTTCGGATAATTATATACTAACCCGTTTATAGATAATATAATTCAACTATTTGCTGCATTTTTTATTTAAATTTGTGATGTAAGAATAAACTAACAATAGAAATAACAAATATAAAAAATAAATTAAGTGTTTTGGCCAATTTGCGGTACATGTTCTTACATTCAAATAAAATACAAGCTCGGTTTTTGTAGGAAGCATTTTACATGAATCAGAAACACTTTATATAATTAATAAGTCTAATATTTTTTTAAGTTAAAGGCGTTATCCATACAAAATGTTTCTTACATGAAGTGTTTTTTACTTTCAAAAGATGTTATCAAAATGATAACCATTATTATTTTTAACAAAACGGGCAATTTATGCTGTTAACTTTAAATTATAAATAAGTATATATAATTTCCTCGTTACATCTTTATTTTATTTTTATAATTAAACCATAATCAAATAAAGTCACCTAGCTGTTTAAGTGGGAGACAATATGATAACCAATATTGATTTAGAAATTTATATATATTTTATAACTTTTGCTAAAACAAGTTTATAAGCTCGATCATTCTAATTTATGTTTAACAGGCTTCATTATTTTGTGGTTTAGAAGTTTATTATCTATATTTAAATTATAATTAGTTAATAATTTACAAAGTAAGCCAAAAAGAGATTCATAAAATATAAGCCGAAAACAAATAGTTTTTCAAAATCAAAACAAACTAAAACAAACCCGTCCTTAGTTAAGTTGGAGAAAAATGATAGAAAGAAAGATTGATACGTTGACATTTGTATATGATAATTAGGCATGGCATTTCAGTAATTAATTAATCGATTTATATTATAAAGATTTGAGATTAGATTCTTTGTTTTTGTAAAAGTTTATTTCAACTTGTGTTGTTAGTTTAAAGTTTGATGGCTATTACATGTATCATAATCATATCCAGTGGAGATGAGAGGGCCGGAGGGTTTTTCCAGGTCAAGTTATTCGTGAAAAACAAGTTTATTGATTCAGATTTACACGTCAAATTGGAGTATACCCGTTACCATTTCCGGTCACTTTCCTTAGGACCTTGACCACCCCAAGGTGTTATATAAGGAGGGTACGAATTTGAGAATTCATAGGGATTAAACATCTTAAATTCTGATAATAACATAAAAAAAGAGCGTGATTGATATGGACATGATTAATTGATTACTACAACTAGGGGTGTCAAAAAAACCCGAACCCGACGGACCCGACCCAAACCCGAATAAGCATATTAGGGTCGGGTTAATTCGGGTTGTATTCAACTTTTCGGGTTGATTTGACCCGACCCAAGAGACCCGATTCTTTATAGGGTCAGGTTTCGGGTTACTTTTATCTCAAAATTCGGGTTTCGGGTTGACCCGTTTAACCCGAAATATTGAATAAATAATCTTTTGTTTTAAATAATATACACCCTAGCATATGATATATATATATATAGGCTAAAAGTATGAAAGAGTTTCATACATGAAGCAATGTGGGACAACTAAAATAGGAAAACCAAAGGCATATGATATATATAGGCTAGAAGTATGAAAGAGTTTCATACCTTAAGCGATATGGGACAACTAAAGTAGCGAAAATAAATGAAGAGTTGTCCCACATCGCTTCAGGTATGAAACTCTTTCATACTTCTAGCCTATATATATCATGTGCTTTGTTGGGTTCTATTCATCTTGAATTTTTTCAATATATTTGCTTTTTACATTTGCTATATGCAATATGTTTATTGTAGATTTTTTTGAACTTTTTTAATTGTTGTGGACCCGGATCCGAGATAACCCGACCCTTTTGGACCCGACCCGAAAACGACCCGAACCCTTATTAGGGTCGGGTTAGGGTTTTAAATTTTTAGTTAAAACCCAAATAAACCCGACCCGAAAATTGCTTATTAGGATCGGATTGACCCGAATAACACCCCTAACTACAACATACCAACCTTCACTAGTTGCTATATTAATTAATTAATTAATTTATACATATAAAATATTACTAACGAATAAAGTAAAATTCTCACAGAAAATATATTCGTATTTGTCTTGTTACTTTGCAATATGATACGACCTTTTGTAAACAAAGAACGATTATCTCACTAAAAGACTACTTAATTAAACATTTGTGTTTTTTTTTTTATATATAAATTAAAGCAGCAGTCGTTTATTTTTCTGCAAAAGAAATATTACCACTAACTATTTAAATAATTGAACACACAACCTTTATAATAATAAGTTAACATATATCGTCAGATAAATGTTAATTGATAAAATACGAAGCTAAACTAGTTTGTACACAAATAAAGAGATAAATGTGGAAATACATGTAATTATGTATACTTAACATTCTTAAGTTGGGTAAGTTGGTGAACGAATAACATTATCATGTATTTGGTTAGAACTAGAGTTTAATATAAACTATCTAATGATGTTATCATTTGATATGTATTTTGAATGGTAAAATTGTGTATAAGTAACTAACATTCTAAAGTTGGCTACAAACAACGTTATCAATAATTTGATTAGAAAATTAGAGTTTTATTTAAGGGAGAATTTCAAATTTACCCCTACTAACCTATATAAATATCATATTTACCCGTTTAAATTTGATAATATCATATTTATCCTTCTTAAATTCAAAAATATCAAATAAATCCAAATTAATAATTTATCCTAATTAAAACTCCAAAACCATTAGTAATTATCAAAAAATTAGTAAATCAAACTAGTTGCTTTAGTCTATTTTGGGTTGTTGTTTGGTCTGATAATAACTTTTGTTTCACCAAATTAGTTGTTTTTGTTTTATTTTGGTTTGGTCTATTGATAACCTTAGTTTTACGAAACTAGTTGCTTCAGTTGTTTAAAATATTGCTATGTTTTAATAATAAAAATGCTTTTCTCTGTTTTAAATTGTTTTTGTACTTGATTCAAATTTATGGATATTTCTTACCTATTAATTTGGTTGATTCTTTTTGGTTGTGCAGTTGTGGTATTGGTCGATGCTTTCGAATGTGTAACCATATTTTCTCAAATATTTATTAAATCTAACAAGTCAAATATTGTGGCAAAATTGTAGGCTTCATGCGTGCAAATTTAAGACTTTATGAGAGAGAAAATGGTATATTAGTGATTTACTAATTTTTGGATAATTACTAATGATTTTGGAGTTTTAATTAGGATAAATTATTAATTTGGATTTATTTGATATTTTTGAATTTAAGAAGGGTAAATATGATATTATCAAGTTTAAACGGGTAAATATGATATTTATATAGGTTAATAGGGGTAAATTTGAAATTCTCCCTTTATTGGAACCGTAAATGAGGAACGGTCTTTATTTAGGCTAACCCGGAAGATCAAGCCTATTTTTAGAATGTGATGTACATATCCTGATTGGTATTTTCATAAACGTTTTCGAACCATTGTTTGCCTATTCCAAGATATTTATATAAGAAAATTCAAAATCAAGTCTCTTAAGTAAGAAACGAAATATATTACTACTAGGTCCTTGAAGATGGTTAAATAATGATATCATCATTTGAAATGATGAAATCAACAACTTTATCTTTTGACCGCCTCAAACGTTACTTTCTTTTGAAAGAAAAGTCGTTTGATCATCATGTATTTTAAGTAATTCATATCTTTATACAAACTTTGACAAAACTTGTAAATGTCATACTAATAAGAAATAAATGTTGATGGATTTATATAAATATAAGTCTAAATTACTATAGTCTTAAGAAATATGATTAAAACGTAAAAACATTAAATTAAATCTTGTGTTTCGGGGATATATGAAATGAGAACCATTATAAATGATCAAGGTACAACAAAGCAATAAATGGTTGAATCTTTAACTATAACTTTAAACATCTGTCATTAAAACTCCATAAATATAAGTATTTAATTCTAAGAATAAAAGTTACATTTGTCAATTTATAACTTTAATAAAATATGTGGCAAGTGATAAGGTAATGGGGTGTTTGAAAATAGGAATAGCTTATCTTTCATTCTTTATTGACTTTTTGGTAACTACTAACAAAAATCCGAAACATGTCTTTTTTGTAGAATATCATAAAATTATCAAAATCTATAAAAGTCGTAATAATCCATAAGCCATCTATTTATAAAATTTCCATCAAATTTTTATTGTTAGTGACATTTTAAAAATATTTATACTTTCATGATGTTATTGTACGAAAAACAGTACTATATTTTTAGACTGACGTACTGATAATGTATTATTATTTTATATTTTTATTTTTGCTGGACCGAAACTCTTCACATGTAAATAAATGAATCAACTAATACATCATAATACTATAAATCATTTAATATAATAAAGATTATAGTTATAAATTTATGATTGTTTTAGGAGAAAGAAAAAGGTATGATTGTATAGTTTGTTTTTAAAATACAAAAATAGTGGACAAAGAATAAGACCAAAAGAAATGATGAATTTTAAAGCAAGAATAAGTGTGAGAAGTAGGTCTTTGCTCGCCATTTTCTTCTCTAATTAACCATGACTATGAAGAATTTTAACCACTAATATTTAACAAAAGTAACAACTTTATGCTTTTATTTATTTATTTATTTAATATCCATATTTCTTTACAAAGAAATAAAAATATAGTCTTAACAGTTATTTATTTTTATTTCCCTAGTTTTCGTCTTTTAAAAAATAATTTATGATATGTGTAATTTTGTATTATATTTATTTAATTATAACAAACTTTAGAAAGCAATTTTTGTATGCATCAAAATATATGTTGTTTAAGGGTTGTGAATCAAATTCATGGTTTTGTGCAGTAAATATTCAAATTTAATGTACAATAACAAAACTACGCATTTATTTATGTACAACAAAACTTCTATTTTTAAAGTTTAAAATATGGTTAAAATGAACAATAATTCAAAAATTCAAACCTTATAAATAATTTTTTAATTTCTTTTACTTATTTTATCTTAAGATTTGGTTTACCCCTGCTGAGAGAGTCACGAACATTGGTAGAAAATCTTCTTGGGAAGTCACCCACCCAAGTTTTAGGTTTTGAACCCGTGACTTCACATACAAAGGTGTCAAGTGATAACGCAACCTCAAGGTCATACATATATGAATTTGAGTAAGTTGAAGGAGGTCGATCACATTTTAACTTTTACTATCTTTGTCCATGTTTTGTTGTATTATTCTATTATAAAATTATGATTATTCTATATACATAATCACTTAAAAATGTTATTCCAAACACTTTCATTTGTTTACAAAGACTACTAATATATCAAATATATTGTGAAAATTTAAGTACGAGCTAGTGACGGCTGTTATAAGTTGACAATTTAATCTAATATTTAACTAATCATAAAAATTTATGATATTTTTTAAAAGAATACTTGACTATTTGGAGACATGCCTTGACATGGACGTAATTATAACCATTAAAAACCGAATTTAGTTGTACCCGAGAATATTATAATTCTAGTTGCCATTTTAATAATCAGTTTATATAGTAATCAACAAATTCAAGTAGGTTAACATCATAAGGTTATTTTAAATTGTCTTGTAATTTGTATTATCATATGAAAGTACTTGTAATATATATACAAATATGATATATGCATTTGTGATAATAGATACATATTGATTTTATAAACATGTAAATATAGTTTAGACCGCGTATTATTTTAGTAGGGTTTTTGTCGGTATTTAAGAAAGTTATGAAAAATGTTTTTTTTTTTATTTTATGTCTTTTAGAAAGACAAGACGTACAAATCCAACGATTCACATCACCAATATATATGATTTTTTCTTAATCCGAAATTGGAGTTACAACATATGAGTTAGTTGGTTACGACGATATTGCCAATCGATAAACGATTGCATTTATTCAATATGGCTCTAAGAAAAGAAAGAAAAAAAGTCAACTATAAGATCTACCGACTGGATACACCTTAGCTCGTGTGGTATTTATAACATTTAATTTAATAAATATTAAAAAAAAAACAGTATTTGTCAACTTATCACAAAGTATTTAAATATACATGGTAAAGCAATTTGATTTAGTTAACCATTTTATCAATAAATGTATATAGACAAATATAAATTTAACACAATAAATTAAAAGAAGTATTATTACTTAAGTCGTATTTACAAAATTTTGACTGAAACAAAAAACTAGAAAAATTAAAGAAATACAAAAGAGTAATTCTTTCTTTAACTAGCAAAAATATGAAATAAATAAAAAAAACTAGTTTCACTTTCGGATCATAAACTCTTCACCAGATTGCCTATCAACCCGTCGGATCCATCGACTTTTCTTCACTCTATCCGAACCCGAACCCGAACCCGAACCCGAAACGCCATCTCCTGCCGCCACATGAACTATGTCTAACCCTTTTCCCACGGGCAAGAAAACCGACCTAACAATTCGTCTCGAACCACTTTCGAAAAGGTTGCGGACCCGGAAATCCGCAACCACTTTCAAACTAGCGTTCTTACAAACCAAAACCGCGCCTCGGTGCCCGAATTTCGCTTCCTTGATAATCCGCGCAAAGTTATTTTTTCGAGAATCCACTATCAAGAAATCTATTATCTGTTGAAATATTAAAGCATACAAAACAATTATTAAACGTATCAATTAGGTCTATTAATTATTTTTTCATAATAAAAAAAAAAGACGAGTTATATTATAGTAAAAAGTATATTACCATGCCTTTAACTACGTCCTCGGGCTCTCCAACTATTACTTCCGGGGACAATCCATGTTTTTTCATGGCGAAAATATACTCGTTTTTGGAATCGTTGTCGGGGACTATACAAACGTGTCTACCACGAGTATGAGTACTTGCGACAGCTAAACCAATGCTAGTTGTTATGACACCACCACAAGACCATGTCTCGACTATTAACTTAGCGTTCCAACCGGCCGCCATGGCCGATAAGAATTCCGCGACACTCGATCCCTCGAAAAGCTCGCACTTTTTAACGGTGTCCATAAAAGCTTTAGAGGCAATTTCCGGCGACCAGACAAGCTTCATTTCTTTCCGAGGAAGTTTTGGTTTCTTTGTATTTAATTTTAAGGTTGTGTGTGGGACTATGTGTTTTTACATTTGGGAAATTGTTGCTTTGTTGGCTATTTATAATTCATTTATTGATGAGAAAGGAAATTTTGTATGTATTTAATACTTTTTATATTTCATTAAAATAATGTTAGACACGTTTTGAACTGAAAAATATTAAATGTTATTGTATATCTTGTTGGCTTTTAAAGATATTTTTAAAAAAATACCTTTTGGTTAGCAAGTGACGATATCAAACTCCGTCGAAAATGATTTTTGAGTTGTATGTAACGAAAGCATCGTGGTCCAAAGTTCATGACTATACGAAACTATGGTTGTTTAAATTAAAACAGAACTCTCGTTAATATGATCAACTTGATCATATATCGAGAGTTAGATAAATTAATATATTGTAAAAGGTAATACTTCACTGTGACTTTTTAATTTCATTCGTAGCTCTTAAAACTGTAATTAGCAAACTCGTTCGAGTAATCGAGCTGGTCAATTAATTATTTGTCGTGTTATATATACATGATAAAATCAATAAAATTGTTGGTTCTTGAATTTTTGTTGTCAAAAATAGGAAGTCATTTTGTGTAGCATTTAGTTTTACACTAGTGTTTTCATAAAGAGAGTCTTACGTAAGTGCACATGTGTATATCATCAGAATACACAGGTAAGTGCACATGTGAACCGTACGTCTACATCATCTCATCTTTGTAAAAAAGAGATACATTTGGTTTTAATACTTACAACCATGTTAGATGTACATATACACAGTGGCGAGTCTAGAACTCAAATGCACGTAGGTTCTTATTTAATTGAACCGATAATTATGAATAAAAAAAAAAAAAAAAAACTATTAGCGGATCGGGTCAATGAGTCATATAAGCAAAAGAAATTATAGTTCTTACAATTGTACCCGACAAAAGCAAAACAAAATTACAAGTTCCTACAATTGCACCTTACGAGGTCTAATATCTTGATATTCTTTCACAATTTCTTCGTTACTAATACCTTCTAAAACGTCTTTTTCAATATACGACACTAAAGTATCACTCAAATAGGGACATTATTGATTATGTTCATCTATCTTCTTATAAAACTTAAATAGGGACATTATTGATTATGATTCCTGCAATAAATAAACAAAGAACAAGCGGCTGAGCAGTGGAATTGCAGATTGCATAATTGATTATGATTCCTCCAATTTATTTACTAAATTATTCAATTTATTCACTAGTAAACGCCTAAACGGAATTGCAGAAAAAAAAACTAACCTGAGTACCTGACCTAAGCGGCTGACGGGCTGAGGCAGTGAGGCGCTGAGCGCCTGAGCAGTGGCCGCCGGTTGAATCAGGCAAACAGAAAGCTGAATTGATTTCCAGCGGTTGAGCAGTGGCTGTGGGCTACGTCGATTTCGATTTCCAGCAGCGGTGTCGATTTCAATTTGGAGCAGGAGCAGGCAAAGGCAAACAGCGGGACATAATAGCGGCGTCTATTTCAATTTTGAAGCAAAAAAAAAATTAAGTAACATGGGTAATGGGTTTAATTTTATTAAAAATAAAAAGTGGGGGTAACAAGGTTTGAACCCGGATTGGTTAAAACTGAAACTCCAAGCTTAGACTTGGAAACCACTCCACCAAGATTAATGTTTGGTTAGAAGTTGTAAGACAAATATTTTATGTAGGTCCTTTCTGATTTTTTAGGCATGTCCTACCGGAAATTACGACATCGTTTCTAAATGATTTTCGAAATTTAGGTAGGTCCGAGGACCTACCTTAGAGCAACATAAACTCGCCCCTGCATATACATATCTTAATTGTAAACTTCTTTACATAGAAGTTGTAAATTTTTGAAATATGGTTTATTTGTCATAAGACCAAGGTTTACTTTCACATGTATTGGGTGAATGACGAGTTTACCTTCTTTGTATCGATCGTGAGACTGATTGTTAAAGGACTTGAAGTTTTGTATAGCAATATACCTTATTTTCAATAACGAGTTTAATTTACAACTATAAATTAAAAGATTCTTCCTCTTCTTATTTTTCTTATTATTATTTTTGCTATCTTAACACACCCTTGTGTTTTTCTAAACAACGGTAATACTTATAGTGACGATATTCCGAAATCATCAAAATAAAATATATACCTATTCCGGTGATAATCGAATATTATAAAGTCGTGCTCCAATGTTCCATTTTTTAATACTCGTATTTATTCATTTTTTACGTAAACATGAAATGTACTTGATGTATAAAACTAATATAGCATAACAAAATCAAGTTTGTGTGTACGAAAACCACAACTTATTCTTGTAGATGTTTTGCTTATGGAATTGTTTTTTCGTATCATTGTATGTCGAGGTATGAAAACAAAAGTAAAAGTTGATGGAAATGTTAGAATTTTATAAAGCAAAAGTGAAAATGAATAATTCTTTGTGTTGGAATTCAAATTTTGAAACTGGTTGTTTGGAAAGACTTTCAAACTTGGACTTCTCTTAATTTCCAGAAGATTTTTGCCACAGAAGAAACTTTCTATCTCTATGTGCTTGTACATTGACGAGAATAATAACTCCTCTAAATTTATTATTACAAATATCGATATTTTTCAATATTTTTAGCTGTCAAAAAAGTGTAAAAGTCGGATATATAGCTTAAATTCATTGTTGGGTTAGGATAACAATCATGTCGTATTTGGGTTCACATGTTTCGATCAGGATATTGGTGAATTCATATACTTAACACAAACATAACTCATAAAATCAATCGTGTCGAAAAGATGAACTCATGCACTAAATGTTCGGCATTTCGACCGGTCTATAACCCACTTAAATTAAATGTTACATGATAGAAGTTATAAGTTAAGATTATCAACGTTTGAAATGCACGTGGTAAATATAAATTAGACATACATTATGAATCTTTGATCATAAACGTTAAATATTAAGGTGGAAAATATTAAAAAAATTATAAGACTATTATAGTTTTCACAAGTAAAAATCTTGGTTGAGGGTATTAAAATGTCATTAATGGAAATTAAAATGATTGATGGATCGAGATTGCACAATAATGGGTAATACCTCATTCCCCTATAAATTGGGGGTAATGAAACTAGTTAATCAAATTATGCCACTACTTCATTTTATTATTGTAATATCCATTCCATTCCTCACAATTTCATTTTAGATTATAAACCAACCATCATCAAATATAATGGTAATATCCATTTCATTCCTCATTATTTACATTACTATTACATTTTACATTGCCTAAAGCGAACCAAGCACACCCTTAATTAAATATATATAAACGAAAATATTTCTTATAAATTATTAACCAATAGGATTACTTTCTTAAAAATTCAATATAATCCAAAATTTATTCACCATCTAAATAAAACCTCTATAAAATTAATCTTTAATTCATTTTTTTAAACACTTACTTAATATTCTTATTTTTAGATCAATGATTCCCATATCTTTTAATGTGACCCAAAGTTATCATATCACCCAATGTCAACGAGAATTTTGAACATATCTTAATAATAGTGAAAAAATGAAAATGTGTAACTATTACTTCTTTTTTTTTCTTTTTTCTTTTTTCTTTTACGTAATTTTAAAAGATACATAATAACTACTATAACAACTTTTGAATCAAAATTAAAAACATTACATGTAATTTTATAAATCCTAATAAACTTATAGCAAAATAATATTTAATATGTGAATAAAACAGGAAAAAATCATTTAAAAATTAAGATAATTTAAATTATCCGTATATCTACATGAGCATAAATTACGTACATGATACTATTATTTTGCTTTTTCTCAATTACATAATATTCCATTTAACATTTCTTTTTTTAATTTCTCTTCGGTCATATTTTTTGTTCTTAACGTGACATATTATATAATAAATTACCAAATATAATATACAATAAAAGTTTATAAATAAATATTCTGAAATTGTCTGTGTGTACACACGGGTCTAAGTACTAGTAAATATAAGAAAATGAATTTTAAAAATTATCTTCTATTGACCAATATGAAGCATTAATTTTAAATAGTTTATAAAATCAATTTGATCCTTTATTTTTAACATTTTATTCAATTTAGTATTTTATATTTTCTAAACAAAAATTTCACCATTTAACTAAAAAATCTCTATATAATTCTAATAACCCTTTATTAATCAATAACGATAATGATAATCCTTTATCAATTTTAGAAATTACAATATATAGTCACCATCTAACTAAAATATTTTCTTCTTAAATTGCTAATAACCACCTAAATACATTTTTAACTTTGTAATTTTTAAACACACAATTTGATTGTTTTCTATTATTTCAATTTTTTTTAATTTTTACATACATGACTTCCATATTTTTTAGTTTCAACTAAAATTATTATATCTCTCAAAGTCTAGATTTGATCATATCTTAACAATAGTAAAAAAAAATACGAACTTTTTTAACTATTTTTTCTTCTTAAACATTTTATTTTACTTATTTTTTAAAAATACATAATAATTGTTTGCTAAAGCAACTTTTGTCTTTAAATTGTTCGTATGTTTACACGAGTATTTACCTACATTACTATTATTTTGTTTTTTCTCAATCACATAATATTCTATGTAACCTTTCCTTTTTCTATTCTCTTTGGTCATATTTCTTGTTCAATACGTGACATATTATTAAATTACCAAACCGGTTGAAAAAGTCCCACCTTCTAAGATTCAGTGGTCACAAAAGCAAGAACGACGTTTGTCGGAGAATTAGGTTCATGTATTTGAGTGTAGGAGAAAAGGAAATTCACAAAACCTTCCAACTTTTTGGTTCATGTACTTGGTCATTTCAACGAAGGCTTGGCGGAATCTTTCACAAAAAACCAACTTACGGGAAAATGGACGGCTATGAACAAATCTTTACGGTATTTCATAGCATGTCATGACCGTGTCCATTGAGATCGAGGAAGTGGTGAGGATGACAAAGTGGTTTAGGTCGAAATAAGTAGTTTATTTTTAATTATTGTAAAGGTATTTTACTTTTAAGTATTATTGTATTGTCTTTTTATTTTTAACATTAATCTAAGTTTATTTTATTATTTTAAAAATAATATAAGTAAAAAGAAAAAATGAAAAATAAAAAAATTGATGAGTCCTAAAATTCTAAGTTACGAGTGTGGTATTTTTGATGATATGTTATGGGTTAAGTTATGCTGAAATAACCATAACATCGAATATTTTGATGTTATGACTACAAACACTCAATAACTCAAAAATATATATTTATTATATATTAAACAAGATCCGAAACATCCATCCGAACCCACACTGGTCAAACACCTCAAGGTTATTTTTAAAGCTCAAGAGATAGATCAAGAATTTAATAAAAGCAAGACCGAGGGTGGATCTTAAGCTCGAGTTGCTTGATAAAAGCTCGACTCGTTTATAGCTCTATACTACACCCAACATTATAGGTGCAACAAAACCGGTTTTTATCGGTTTTCGGTTAAAAAAAAACCAGTTAAAAAAAAAGGTTTTAATCGGTTTTTTTGAAACCGGTTTTTTTCGGTTAAAAATGTTCGGAATCGGTTTTTTCGGTTTTGAAGCGGTTTTTTAATCGGGTTTTTTTTTTGGGTTTTTTTCGGATTCTAAATAATACAAACATAAGTTTTATAAAATAATACAATTACAACTAAAAATATTACAAACATAAGTTTAAATAATACAATTACAATTTACAACTAAAAATAATACAAACATAAGTTTTATAAAATAATACAAACATAAGTTTAAATAATACAATTACAACTAAAAATATAAAAGATAAACATAAGTTTTATTACAATTTTGATACAATCGATCGTGTATTAAGTATATCGAGCTTCGGCATTGCCATCACCCGAATACACTTAACTACTCGTCGTTTACTACTACTACATCTTCTTCGTCTTCCTCCTCTACCTCAAAATCTTCAAATTCACCTTCGTCTAGTTCGGTTTCGGTAGTTGTAGGTGAAATCCCCAATGTTGTTACATTTTGTATCCTTTCGACTCCGTCCAAGTAATCTTTCAAGCTTACACAAACTTCCACGGCTTGAGGGGTTAGTCTTGACCTTCTTTCCGATATTATTCTACCGCTAACGGAAAAAGCCGATTCGGAAGCTACCGTCGTAGCTTGGACGGCTAATAAATCCCGAGCCATAGCGGCTAAAATGGGAAATTGTATTTCTCTTTCTTTCCACCAAGCCAAAATGTCAAAACTAACCAATCCATCAATACCGAGAGTGGTAAATAAATTTGAACCCTTATATTGTCCCAATTCGCTTGCTGGAGCGGATGTTCTTTGACGTTTTATAGAGTCTTGGAGTAAAACATTATAAATGTTTATATTTAAGTTTTGACTATTAGTTTGACTCGAAGATGATCCCGCTCCCTCCCACATTGTGTTAACAATTGGAACACGATGTTGATTATATTTATCACAATATATAGCAAATAATGCATCAAAATTATCTTCAAATCTTTTTTGTTCTTCTTCAATAAATTTCGGGTTTGGGTCAAAGTGTAAGCCTAAATTTTCCAAAATTGATTTCATTAAACTTTGTACCCCGCCAACATTTAAACAAGGATTTAGTGCGGCGGAACAAGTAAAAACCAATGGCAAGAATTTAAAATATTTTAGAAACTTCTTTATTATAACTCTAACCACTTTTCTAAACATTCAATATTCGGACATTTCAAAATCTTTTAATTTTTCGGTCATAATAAAAATTTGGTTTAGAACTAAAGGGCTAGTTGGGTAATATACACCCGATAATATAGTCGTAGCCTCTTTAAAAACTAATAAAAACGAAGTTATTTCTTTTAGTCGATCCCATTCATATTCGTAAATAGCTACGGACTTCTTTTTTGCAACTAAAATGTCATTGAAAGCATCTAAAGTAGCTTGTTGTCGTAATATATTTTCAAACATAGTATGGGTAGAATTCCACCTAGTATTATTATCATAGCAAAGTCTTAGGGGAATTTCACCACATTGTTTTCGAAAACGTCTATAATTAGCTTGTCGTTCGTTACTCGAAGTATATATAGTTACTAATAATTTTCTAAATTTTTGACGTAAACCATCACATATTAATAATGCACTATGCACGGACAAATTTATAACATGAGCAACACAACGAGAATGAAAAAAAAACGCTATCTAAAATTGGTTTTATACGTAATTTTAGAAAATTCATCGCTTTAGTATTATTTGACGCATTATCTAGTGAAATTGTAAAAACTTTATCGTCTAAACTATATTCAACTAGTGTGTCATGTAATATTTTTCTCAAATTATTTCCCGTATGTGGATAACCAAACAATTTAAAAGCAATTGTACGTTTCATCAATAACCAAGATTTAAGATATTGGTCATCATGAAACCAATGGGCTGTAACGGCTAAATATGAATTTGCCGTACCATGTGGTGCGGTCCAAACATCACAAGTAATATTTACCCCATGTTTATAGTTTCGAAAACCCTCAATTATTTCATTTTTAGATTTTTCCCAATATTTAAACGCATCATTTATAAGGATAGTACGACTTACTTGTTTGTATCGCGGTTGTAGCCTTTGTTTGATAATTTTCGTAAGTCGTTGGTTGTCGAAGTGGTTGAATGGAAGCCCCTCTTGAATGACAAACTTCGTAAATGCTTCTCAAACCGCATCATTATCGTATATGAATACGCTCCCATCCGCACCAAGTTTCGATTGTGAACCTTCTTGAACCGCTTTACAAGCCCCGTTTTTGTGAGTTTTTAGTGTTGAGTTTGAATTAGAGACTAAAAACTTCCCACACTTCTTGCAACGTGCTCTTTCATTCCCGTATTTCATGATGCACAAATCGAAAAAAGCCCAAACTTCCTTGTTACGAGTAGTTGGTATAATTTTCGCTATATCGTCGTTAGTGTAAACTTTGATGTTTCGAACATTGCTACTAGCGGAAGCGGAAGCTTGTTGTGATTGTGAGGATTCCATTTTTAAGAGAAGAATGAGAGAAAAATAGTAGAGTTTTTGTGTTTTTGGAAGAAAAAAGTAGAATATATATAGTTTTTTTTGTGAGCTTTTGGTGATTTTGTGAGTTTTTGATGATTTAGAGAGATGAATAATTGAGATTTTGGTGTGTTTTGAACATAAACTAGTAGAAGTATATATAGGCAAACAAAAAGACTCAAAAAACTATAAAAAAGTCAAAAAGTACGCTCCTAACGGTAACTAACGGCTAGTTTCCAACGGTAACAGAATAATCTAAAGGTAACGGAATAAACCGGTTAAAACCGGTTATCCATAAAAACCGGTTAAAACCGGTTACATAACCGGTAAAAAACCGGTTGCCTTATACATTTAAACCCGGTCTAACCGGTTCGGTTATACCCTAACCGATTTCGGTTATACTCTAACCGCTTTTCCGTGTAACCGGTTTCGGTTGATGGATCGGTTTTTCTTGTAACCGGTTTTTGGCATTGCATCTATACCCAACATTATTCTCTAGATTAAATTTGGTAGCATTCTTGAGAATTGTGCCATGGGCCGGGTTATTTCGTCTTTTTGGGCTTTACTCTGGGCTGCTTTTTCGTCTGCTTTTGGGGCGGCTTTTTGCCCTGGTTTTGTTTCGTCTGCTTTTCTTTTCTTTGCTCTCTCCGACCAGCCGACGTCTCTTCCACGTGTTGTGTACGTGTCTTCCTCCTATTTTATCCGTTTGACGTCTGTCGTTTGTGTTTTGCCTCATTTGCTTTTCATCGGATTTGTGACTTCTTTTTTATTTTTAGGTAGTATTTTTGACTTAAAATTTTGGGTTTTTTTTTAAGAGCTTCGGTAACTGACATTTTTTTGCTTTTGTTTGTCTGCATTTTAGAGGTATGTAATCCCTGCTTTGATTCACTGATTGATCTGAAAAGTTGCCTGATTTGTTATTTTTTGGTGTCGTTCATATTTTTGTTTGTTGTTGTTTATGTACTCATTACGTGTGTAACAAATTTAAAAAGACATTGCGAATTGGGTGCTGATACTGATTTGGTGCCTCATTTGTTTTTCATAGGGTTTGTGAGTTCGTTTTGATTTTTAGGTAATACTTTTTACCTAAAATTTGGGGGTTTTTTTTAGGCCTTCGGTAACTGACATTTTTCTGCTTTTGTTTATCTGCATTTTAGTGGTATGTAATCCCTGCTTTGATTCACTGATTGATGTGAAAAGTTGCCTGATTTGTTATTTTTTTTTGCTGCTGATACTGATTTGGTGCTTTTGTTGATGTTTTGATGCCTTGAAGTAGGAGATTTTTCTTGACCAAAATGTCCTACCAAATTTAATCTAAGGAATAACTAGAGAATAATGTTTTGTGTTTTGGCGGGGCAATGATGATACATTTTTCTGCGTTTAAGTTGGTGTTGCAGCTATGGCGGTGTCTGGTAGTTTTAATTGTATTCGGAACTGTTCTCTGGATTAAATTTGGTTGGATAACTAATGAAACTAATGCTGAGTACAAGATAACTGGTTTGAGTGAGAAATTCTGCAATCGACAGTTGTATGTTCTTTTTCCTCTCTGTTGTATGGCTCTTGCATTTAAAACTAATATTATCGAGTATAATTAGTTTTGTTTTTAAAATAATTTTATATTGCTTTGCGTATTTTTGCAGACTTTGAAAGTCAATGATTATGATGCTGAGCCTTCTTTGAAATCTTGTGGTAACCTTACACAGGTTGAAGGTCGTGTTCTACGGGCACCTAAGGTACTTCTTTTAGTTGTTTTATATATTATGTCGATGTTTTGATAATTGGCCGTTACTTACAAAAGAGATGTTTAACAGGCAATGATGATACATTTTTCCGCATTTATATTTCCCTAGCATATATATAAACTGCTAGAGATATTTGGGGTTGAAAATCAGGCCGTATCTCGGCGGGGCAACCCGGTTACCTGGTGTTGCAGCCATGGCGGTGGGCCGTATCTTGGCGGGGCAACCCGGTAGGTTGGTGTTGCAGCTATAGCGGTGTCTGGTCGTATGAATTACTCTGTTCATGTGTCTGCGGGTCTGAGCCTTTTTGTACCTCTTTTAGTTGTTTTAGATATTATGTCGATGTTTTGGTAATTGGCCATCATTTACAAAGGAGATGTTTAACGGGCTATGATGATAAATTTTTCTGCATTTATATTTCCCGAGCATATATATAAACTGCTGGAGATATTTGGGGTTCAAAATCAGTCCGTATCTTGGCGGGGCAACCCGGTTACCTGGTGTTGCAGCCATGGCGGTGGCCCGTATCTTGGCGGGGCAACCCGGTAAGTTGGTGTTGCAGCTATTGCGGTGTCTGGTCGTTTGAATTACTTTGTTCATATATCTGCAAGTCTGAGCCTTTTAGTTGTCTTTTCGACTTTTATTGTTTGTAAAAGATTATATTTGGTTGGATTCTTAAAAACTGAGACCTGGTCCGGGTTATTATTATTCTCTAGATTAAATTTGGTAGGATTCGTGCCACTGGTCGGGTTATTTCGACTTTTTGGGCTTTACTCTGGGCTGCTTTTTCGTCTGCCTTTGGGGCTGCTTTTTGGCGTGCTTTTGTTTCGTTTATTTCGTCCGACCATCCGTTGGGTTGCTGGGCTGGACTTCTCCGGTTTGGGAGTTCCAAGTCACCAGAAATGGTTTAACAGGCTATGAGGATATGCTTTTCTGCATTTATATTTTCTGAGATAATATATAAATTAGTGGAAGTATTTAGGGTTGAAAATCGGGCCGTATCTTGGCGGGAAAACCCGGCATGTTGGTGTTGCAGCCATGACGGTGTCTGGTGCTCCTAATTACTCCTTCTTTGTATTTGCAGATCTGAGCCTTTTAGTTGTGTTTTCGAGTTTTATTATTTCTATTGATGTTTTTGTCTGATTTAATTTACGCGGATGCTTGGAATTTTGTGTGTGGGTTGGATTCTTGTTGGGATCAGTTGACATATCGTATCCAAGGTAACTTTAATTTTAGTAAATACGTAATTTTTTGTTCGATGATTGATTTTTTGGTTTTTTTTTTTTATGACAGTGCAGCATCTGCCTTTGGTTCGGACAAACCTGCGCAGAAAAAAACACTAGAATGGAGTTGTTATTGGCCAGCATCCACATTGATCTCGTGCGTAAGTATACCCTTACACTAACGTTTCCTAGGTACGCTTATTTAAATCTACACTTCATTCAATATAGGCAAATAGAAACTCCTACAAAATAACACAATTATGTAAAGACAAAACATGAAAACCCAGAAGACAAAACAAACCAAAATTGGACAACCGAAAAAAGTGAATCGTGAGCTAAAACTGAAAATTAGGGATTTTGAAAAGAGGTTTTTGGATTTGAATGTTAGGGTTTTGAGTTTGGAAAATTTAGGTTACGGGTTGACGAGCCAGCGACAAAAAAAATCGTCTTCGTGTGTGCGTACTACTGTGGAGCTCAATGTGTCTCTAGCACTACATAGCAGCACGGACATGCGGAGACGATTTTTTTTGTTGCTGGCTCATCAACTCCTTACCCAAATTTTCCAAACTCAAAACTCTAACATTCAAATCCAAAAACCTCTTTTCAGAAACCCTAATTTTCAGTTCCGACTCACAATTCATCTTTTTCAGTTCTTCAATTTTGGTTTGTTTTGTCTTCTTCGTTTTCATATTTTGTGTTTAGATAATTGTGTTCTTTTTTACGAGTTTCTTCACGTTAGTAAAAGCTGAGCATATGGCTGGAGTTAGAGAGAAAAGTGAACGCTGGTTGGAACGAGGAACAGTAACCACGGACGCCGTAGGGTGAACCCTACGGCTTCGAAAGCTGCTGACACTCCTTCCAACCAACCTTCACTTTTTTCTTTAACTTCAGCCAGATGCTCAGCTTTTACTAACGTGATGCATATAAACGTTTTATTTAGCTTCACTTTTTTCTTTAACTTCATCCTATGACTACCCTATACTGGTATCCAAAGTGACGAACAAACTTTAAAACCATTTGGATTGCTGGGGGAAAATGGAAATTCCCAAAGTAAAACTTGCTACTCACATGTTAATGAATTTATTTGAGCTTCGTTGGAACGAACATCAGTAGCCACCGAAACCTGAGTACGGAATACAACATGTCAAACATTTGGATGAAAAAGCTTTTCATCTACCTGTTCGACCTCCGGTATTTCGTTCTCCAGCTTCGCCGGATGCCGATCTTCTTTCCAACCAGCCTCCAGTAGCTTCATTCATATGTAAGGACTGAGTTTAACTTTGGAAATTTCCATTTTCCCCTAGCACTTCGAATGGTTTTGAACAACGTAAATCGCTTTCAATTGCCTCGGCAGTTCGGATATAGGTAATCACTTCGATCCTTCTCGAACCAGGGGTATTTTTTATGATCTCTTTTCAATGAAATCTAACTAATACTGTTTTCTTTCTTTACCGGTATCCAAAGTGACGAACAAAATTTTAAACCATTTGAATTGCTCGGGAAAAATGGAAATTCCCAAAGTAAACGTCGCTACTTTACTTTCAATTGCCTTGGCACTTCCGATGTAGGTGATTACCTCACTTCCTCTCCAATTAGCACTATTTTTTATCATCAGTATTTAATGGAATCTAATTGATACTGTTTTCTCCTTTTATGCTGGTATCCAAGGTGACGAACAAAATTCAAAAGCGTTTCAGTTACTCGGGAGCGACGGTGTTCAAAAAAGGACGATCAACAGCGATCGAAGTTGGAGGGCGGAATCATGGAGGTCAAACATCTGGGTGAAAGGGTTTTTTATTCATATGTCGGACCCCCATGCTTCCACTTTCCAACTTCAACTACTGTCGACCCTCCTTCCAACAACCAAAACGACAAGCCATAAGCAACAATTTAAAGCGATTCAACGAAAGTCACCTGGTTAGTAATAAATTTCGTTGTAAACGCCTAGACAGGCCCAAAGTTTAACATTTTTTTTTCTCTCAAACATGGTAAAGCAGACTAAAACACAACACGTGTAATCAAAACAACCAAGCCCGAATTCCACGTATGAAAGCCCACAAACACAATCCACCGTCTTCCTTCTTTCCTAAAACCCCCCAAATTTTCCAACAAGAAAAAAAACACAAAAATGAAGTTTCTCAAACCCTCTTCAATCCGACCCATTTACAAACCCACCCACTTCTCCTTCTCATCTCAACAAACTCTTTCCGATGTGGGTCCAATGGCATCTCATCTCAAAACCCGATCCGTCGTCCGGTTCCGGGGCCCCGACACACTCAAATTCCTTCAAGCTTTACTAACCAACGACGTTAGAAGATTCGGTAACCCGGTTGGGGACGAGAAGTCCAGTTTGGTTACTCCGAATGTCCCTGTTTCTTCGACCCGGTCCATGTACGCCGCCTTGTTGACCCCACAAGGGAGGTTTTTGTTTGATTTGTTTTTGTATGAACCGCCCCGAGTTGGTGAGAAACTTGACCCGACTGGCTCCAGTTCTGGGTCGGGGCAGGGTCACGTGGAGCTACTTGCTGACGTCGATTGTTCGGTTGTAGATGAGCTGTTTGAAACATTAAAAAGGTAAGTTCTGTTAATATGTGAGCCCGCCAACCTAAAACGCGGGTTTATGTTTCGTAAAAGACAAAAGTATATATATTTGCGTTAGTGTAATGTAATATTAACCCGTTCCTAGTTATTGTACTTATAAGTCCCACATAAGGGGTTAGAGGGCTCGTAATGTATTATTTAGACGTGACTAGAAAGTTTTCATATTAATTAGGCCTATTAGGTGGCCGAATACTATCTAGCCCCCTTATCTCCGCCACTGATCAGGTTATGCGATACATATATAAATTTTTACGACTTTAACTAGTTTAATCGGAAAATTAAAAAATAAATAATTGTAAACGAAGTAGTTTGCCTAAGACTTTATGTTTGAGAATAATAATCTAGAATATGTTGCTAAGCTATTACAAGTTTACAACATGTCTTGATTAAATGTGATTTGCAATGATATATAGATATAAAGTAAGGTCGAAGGTTGATATAGAGAATGTGGGGGAAGAGTTTTCTTGTTGGCAGCGGTTTGGTACCGACCAGCATAAGAAGACGCCTTCGTCCGTTGAAGATCCGGAAGGTGCTAACGTTGGGTGGGGTGGTGGTATTGATGTAACCGGAAGCTCGTCTTCACAAGGAAGTGACACTGGTTTTCAGTGGCATAAAGATCCTCGTTTGGATTGTCTAGGATTCCGTGGAATCTTCCCTTCCAACATAACACGTAATGTTAAAATTTGTAACCTTATAAATGTTGGATACCAAGGAAATGTTAGCATGTAACTTCCTTTTCTTGATCGTTTTCTTTTATGTTGTAGCACCTTTGGTCGAGGCTAATACAGAAACCGACGAAGGAAATTATCTTCTTTGGAGATTAGAAAAAGGAGTCGCTGAAGGCTCTATTGAGATCCCGAAAGGTACATTGCTTCCTTCTGGCTTTTATATTCAATGGTTAGATTGTTGTTTCAAAGACGATTAATTGTTAGCATTTTTATTGCATGTTTTTAGGTGAGGCAATCCCATTTGAATATAATCTTGTTGGTCTAAACGCCATAAGCTTTGACAAAGGATGTTACATGGGTCAAGAATTCGTCGCTCGATCTCATCATCGAGGGGTTATCCGCAAACGATTGCTTCCACTCAAGTTCCTAAACGAATCCGGAGATGGTAAACATGTTTCCATTGCCTAGTTGTAATAGTTGTAACTTACACTACAATAACCAATACATGTTTTTTCTTCTCAGAGTTGCAACAGAAGGTTACTCCAAGTTCAGAAGTATTATCATTAAAATCCGGTAAGAAAGCTGGAACAGTCACCACTGCTCTCGGGTCTCGTGGGCTTGGACTTTTAAGGCTCGAGGAAGCTTTTAAAGGGTCAGGAAATTTAGTCATTAAAGGACAAGAAGACGTTAAGGTGGAACCCATCCGCCCTGAATGGTGGCCAACTGAGTGGTTTTCAGACCATGAACCGCAGCAAGAATCTCTGTCTGGGTAATTCCCATCATTTTGTTGCAATTTGTTACGTTAGAAGAAAATAAAAAGTTGCTATCTTGTAAAACTCTTTTGTTCCGACTTATGTACTTATGTTATATACTTTAGACGATAAATAAATAAAATGACCCTTTTTAGTGTCGATTTTGCTTCGTACAAGGATCACATCATGTAATTACAATCTGAATAAAAGAACGAGGTTTATTAAATCAAGTACAAAAAATTAAATAGAGTATATTACCCGAATAATGTTTGTGGTTATACCCAAATTTTCTGTACCGTCCATAAGTTTTAAAAAATGTCTAACATTCCGTTTGTCCCCAAAACATAAATGACTGAAATACCTTTTCGCGGTCAGCAAAAGGTATTCAAGTCATTTCACTTTGTTAGGGATCAATGCCGATATGTTTGGGAGAAGAACAAGAGGTTTGACATAATATTTGAGACTTATGGATTGTACGTGAAATTTGGGTATGATCATAACATACGGACCATCCGTGTACAACCATAAGGACTAAAATCTATAACTACACAGAACTTGTTAATTCACGTATTACGTCCTCCATTGTTAGCCTATTCTCAGGAAGCTCGTCAATACAAATCATCCCGATTCTAGTCAACTTATCTGCTTCTGATTCTGAAAACTTCCCTTCAAGTTTTCCGTCTATGAAATCGTCAAACTTTCTATCTGCAGCAGCGGCTTTTAATGACCCAGTTAGATTACTTTTACCCGAAAGTATCTGAAGAACAACTACCCCAAAAGCGTACACATCACTCTTTTCTGTGAATTTTCCTGTAGTGATATACTCGGGAGCCATGTAGCCTAAAGCCGCACTGACTTTGAGTGCCGAGTAGACAATATCATCGGCTAGAAGCTTCAATAAACCTGCATCTGTGATCAATGGGTTGTATTGTTGGTCGATTACAATTTTTTCCATCGATATGTTTCTGTGAATCATCCCTGGTTTTTCGTCATCAGTTTTGTGTAGATACGCAAGACCTGACAAAGAACATAGTAATTTAAGAACAAATATTCATTTCATGACATAAACGAAAATGCTATGACCAAAGGGATTTTCGAGCTTATGAGCTTGTTTTCCAGTTTTAAGTCGTAATAAGCTCATAAACAAAAAATTAGCCGAATATGGGCTTATGGAAAAAAAAATGTAACAAAATAAGCTCATAGAAATAAGCTGAAACAGAAACCCTACAAACTAACCTTTGGCTATGCCATTAATGATGGAAACCCGTTTAGGCCAATCGAGAACATGATTATTTCTTCCATCTTCAGAGTCGAGATACTCCGATAAATTCCCTTTTGATGCAAAATCATAAACCAAAAAGCATTCACCTCTGCCTTTCGAACAGCAAAAACCTCGAAGTCGAGCAAGGTTTTCATGTTTCAAAGATGTTAACAAACTCAACCCTTTTGTAAACTCGGCTTCATCAGCTTTACAACTTGTGACACTCACACTCTTTATCGCAACAACTGATCTGTCCCGTAAATTCCCTTTATACACAGCTGAAAACTTACTCCTTCCTAACAGATTACCTTCAGAGAAATACCGAGTAGCTGACTCGATTTCCTCTAAGTTAAAACTCTGTAACGAACCCGACCCATATTCAGATTCAGATTCTACACAAAACCCGCAAGTTTTGGGTGATTTTTGCGACGGGTCCCACGGGCAAGAGAAATCAGCACTTTTTCGTGATGATTCTTGCACGCTGAATCTATGATCCGGAGTCTCTGATTTGTTCCATATTTTTTGTTTGCGCCTTCTGTGGACGAATATAGCGACGAATGTAGTTACTGTTAAAGCTGCAATAACCGTGACTATTGCTGCTATGATGCCAACTCGTTTGAGATTCGATGAGTTTGTGCAGTGGTTTTCGTGACAACGTGGCATAATGTTGGCTGATTGAGGTATGTTTTTTGGTAATTCTGTGTTTGGTGGGGGTGTAAACGGTTCGATATTGTTGATCATTGCTACATCTAGATTAGTACAAGGTCTTAGTGACGAAAACGCCACGTTACATAGGTCACGGTTGTTTTTGTAATTAAACTCGTCATTCAATCGCTGCAAACCTACAACAAAAGAAGTCGATATCAAGTTTTATAAAACGAAAGTAAAAAAGAATACAAAACAAACAAACCGAATACTAAGTTTGCCTTACCGGTTGGGACGAATCCTGAGAGAGTGTTGTTTTGAACATCGAAAAAGTCCAATTTAGGAACTTTTGCTATGTTTATAGGGATCGGACCATTTAGCTGGTTAAAGCTAAGATCAAGCCGTTCTAACACAACTAACCCACCAAGGGACCGAGGGATTTGACCGGTTAACCCGTTGTGTTGCAAGGCTAGAACGTTTAGTTTTTTTAAATTTCCGAATTCCGAAGGTATGCTTCCATTTAACTCGTTACAACATAACTCAATAACTGCACAAAGAAAAAAAGAAAAAAAAATAGACAAGATTTTAACATTTTTCACATTTTCTTTGTAAGGTACATGACTCATTTTGAACCGATAAATGCCCTATAACATTTTTGAATAAACAACGAGTTTTCAAGCAAAGATAAAACTAACCTTGTAGACTAGACATATTCCCAATCTCCTTCGGTATTTCTCCAGTAAGATTATTTACATTAAGATACAACTCAGACAACTCATTCAACTCCGAAATCTCTTTCGGTATCCCCCCAGTCAAAAAATTATAATGAAGATACAAACCGGACAAACACTTCAAACCCGAAATCTCTTTCGGCACTTTTCCGGTTAAACCTTTACCTTGTAAAGAAATATTAGCAACTTTAAGATACTCATTGCAAGCCACACCAATAAACGACCCGCTACACGGGTCAGCGGTCTCTGTCCACGACATAAGATGCTTGTTTTCGGGATCTAGTGATGCCTTTATGTTCATTAAAACACTAACTTCTGCATTACCATAAGTTAGTTTTGCACAAAACCTAAGTGTTACAAGTAAAAAGAGCAGAATTTGATGAAACATGTTTTTGTTTGTTGAATTTTGGAGAGAATTTTTGAAAGATAAATGGTGTGAATGGTGAGACTTTTGTATGTGTGAGTGAGTGTTGGACAGAGATGCATGTATTGTTAATAGTCAATCATTAACCGTTATATACTTACCTATGTATGACTTTTTTATTTTATTGCGTACCTATGATGCAAAAATACTTTTTATTGATTATTTGAAGAGAGTTAGTTTTTGAAACTGATTGGGTGATCGTTTCTGAACCATTTTTAAGGTCATTGAAAGGTTTATCTAAACAAGTTCGAACGTAAGAACTCTTATGATGTTTAACTACTAGGTCACGATAAAAGTAGTTTTACTATGTTTATGAATAATTGAGGATTTTAATGTTGTAGAGCATCAAAATGGTGACATGGAGGGCCACTACATGAGCTTAATGGGATATATAAAAGGAAAGTGTATAGAAGTTTATAGTATTGAGGTCCAATCTCATTGATTTTGGAAAGATAACATGTGTAAATCTTACTCTTAGTTTGAATTATTAGAGCACAAACATTGATGGGCTACACCCCTTCTAACCATATAGTACACGACAACGTTTTACTATTACAACTTACCATTATATTTATCCATACTAATCACATCCCATAACACAAAAGATACGTGTCACATATTCGTTTAAACTCGAAAGCACGTGATCTAGGAATGGAACGCCTGTCCAAGCCTACTCCGACTACTCTTTATGTATCTTTTTTATTTTTACTTTAGTCACAACCTTTAGACTAAAAATCATAAAAAAAAAGTAATTTTCCTTGTATCACCACTTGATATATTAAATAAAGAGATTAATTTGGACATGAATTTTATATTTCATACATCTTTTTCTCTATAAATCATAATATTATTATTTATTGGTTAACCATATAAAAAATTGTGATATTGGCATAAGTCCAAGATGGTGTTGAATTTTAAAATTTATTAAACACGTCACTAGTCTTTGAAAACATTCATTCCTAAATAGGTTTTTAAATCTAAGATTCAAACCTAATGCTACACCTATAAACCTATTAATTTAAATCTTAGCTTTTTGGCATATGAATAAATATTTCTCTCTCTCACTACACATATTTTTCTCTTTTAATTCGTTAAACAAAAAAAAAACAAATTACTTTCACTTTAGCCGTCTAGTCTTATTGAATTGTCAACTGTTATTTTTAAAAACTAGATATTTTGTATCCGCGTGTTGCGGGAGAACAAAAGACGTAAACCAAAAATAAAAAAAGGTTATAAAAACTTAAACAAAGAAAAACATTTTTTTAACAAAACTAAACTTTAATCTAAAGTATTAAAAACTCAAAATATCGCTAGAAAAAAAAGAAGTTAAAGCTAAACAAAAAACTTCAAACGTAAACAAAAAACAAAAAAAGGGTTATAAAAGTTAAACAAAGAAAAACTTTTTTTCTTAACAGAACTAAAGTCTAACCCAAACTATCAAAAAATTCAAGACATTGCTGAATTTTTTATTTATTTTTTATTCAGACCCGACCCGATCGGATCAGGCCCACCCGACCCCGACCCGAGACAAGCCAAGTCGGGCCACCTGATTGATGCCCTTGGCTTGTGAACAATGAGAAGTTGTTAAATGTTAGAGTTATATAGTAAGAATTTGTCCAACTAAAAAGAATCAAAATCACAAACTTATCTATATATAACGACATTGTTTAATTCGTTCTTAAGATTACAAACTCTTCTAACCTTTTGAAAAGACATTGAAATTGCTTGGTTGTTGGGGTCTATATGACACTATGGGTATTTTCGCTTGTTCTTAGCAGTTGGTTCAAGTGGTTTTCTGAAATGAGATAAGTTTTAGTCATAGGTTAGAGATCTCAGGTTCAAATCTCACTTTAGAGCTTTTCTGCTCCAAGGGCATATTCATCCCTCGTGAATGCTCAATTGATCCGACCAAGAAAGACTTTGGTTGGAATAGGTTATCGGTTCTAATACGGGCTCACTTCTTGGTCCATGGTGTTAAGACATGGGAACATTGCTTAGAGTCTAGTCCTTGATGGAGGGTTAGGTTGGGTTCAAAAGAACCACAAAGTTGGAATTACTATGCCGAAGTTAACTTTTAGATTGACTATGGGTATTCACGCGTTATATAAATAAGGTCACTTTTAACCTTTAAGCTTTAAAAACCGATAAGTGACAAACACTCAATTAGACTATGTTAAATTTATATTATGTTTTTTCGATCTTTAGTAGATGTAAAGAATCAAGAGTAACTGGGTCGATTGACTTTTCTCACGTCTTTCGGATTAGGATTATTTGTTACCTTCTTTATTTTTCATCCATGGCAATATAACATCATGTTAGATGTTTAATGATTCAATGCTGTTCAGATAACATCTTGCTAGAATTTTAATCTATGTTGTTTTATGTAAAAGAAAGACTTACGTAAATATAAAACAGTAATAACATAAAAACAATTATTATTTTTGAATGTTATATTTCTAACTAAGTAAGTAACATAGGATCCAAGAAAAAGAAAACAAAGTTTATAAGAAAATGAATCTATTAAAGTAGAAAGTGTCAAGAAACTTTGAATAAAGTCAAACTATAAATTATGTCGAGTTTAAAATTAAGATCAAAAGTTAAAAAAGGTAAATTTAATTGTCTCCATATTTATGTTTTCTTTTTGTCCCCATAAATGTTCTTTTGGTCCTTTTTTTCCACCTTTTTTTCTCTTCTTTTTAGGTAAACATATTTTTGGTTTTGATGTACGAGTAACTTGATAATAAGGCTGAACGGAATATGGACAAACTCACCATGGTGAGTTTGCAATCCACGCGTGACTCCTATCCCGGTGCAAAAATGGTGACTAAGTCACCATGACGTGGCGGTGAGAAAAAGGGTTGGCAGGGTGAATCTCTCACCGAAGGTGAGGGGTGAAGTGGGTGCCCCCCCCCCAAAAAAAAATCTGCCGTTGGAGATTTTTTTTTTTTTTAAAAAACTTTTTTAAACCCAATTTTTTTACCTATATATACCCACTAACTCAACCATTTTTAAACACATATCTTCTAAATTCATAACCATTCTTACTTTCTTCAACCAAATTACTTTCTTCTTCAAACAAAATGTCTAACCAAAACACTCCACGACCCAAGAAACGTCAATCAAAAACCCTCAACCGAAGCAATCCACCGACACCCGACGACACTTTTCATCTAGGAAACCCCTCACCGACCTTATTTCGACCTTACCCAAACCAACCTTACCAAAACCAACCTTACCGAAACCCGGTGCCATCTATTCAACGTGGCTTTCAATCTTTTGGGATGCAAACAAACACGTATAGTGATTATGCGTCCCAATCTCCCTCGTGGCCATTTGGTCACCCCGACTATCACTCTCAACCTCAAATGGGTGGTTCGTCATCATATCCACAAAATGATCCACCTAGGTCTCCAATTCATTCATTTAATCTCGGAGATTGCTATTACCCTCAGTTTTCCGAATCTTATCAAGAAACTGTTCAAGAAACTCAACAAGAGGACGTTGCCACCTCACCACCAAAGCCGAAGAAGAGAGCATCTCGCGCCCGCCAAACTAAGGTGGACAAACAAAGTACGACCCGACAAACTTCGTGGACAGAAGCGGAAGAACGCGCGTTATGTAAAGGTTGGCGGTCCGTTTCTGAAGACAGTGTACATGGAAATACCAAGAGGAGTGAAGGCATGTGGACAGAGATATTAAACTACATAGAGAGCAAAACGGGACAGGAAGGTCGTCGGACCTACGATATGGTGTTCGGAAAATGGAAACACGTTCGACCTGCCGTGTCGCGTTTTGCAGGAATTTACAGTAACGTGATACGTACGACGGAAAGTGGAGCGGCAGACGAAGACTACGTGCAAAAAGTGATGGCGATATATCATAATGAAGTTGGCATTCCGTTTAGATATCGTCATTGTTGGGACATCTTGAAATACAATCCAAAATTTCAAGATGTCTAGCCTCTAGATTTCAGCTAACCCTCTCAAGGAAGCAACAAGAAGCAGAAGTCATCTGGTTCTAGTTCGTTCAACACAGAGTCTGTAGACGTCAGTTTTAATCTAAATACTAGTGTTGACGACGATGATGAGGTGGCCGAAGTTCCACCACCACCGATAGGGAGGGACAAAGCAAGAGCTGCGTTGAAAAAGAAAGGGAAAGGGTCTCAAGCTTCAGGATCGTCAACTATGAATGACGAAGCACTTGCTAGGCTGATGGTAAATGAGATGACAACTGCTGAGATTGCACAACGGGATGAGTATATACAAATCAAAAAAAGGGAGGTTGCTGATGTGGAATATAGAGCCGAACAAGAAGACATGAAGCTATATTTCCAAAACTACGATCACATGACCGGGTCCGGGCGAGCAGCATGGGAATTATTTCGGGCAAAACTCAAAGAGAAGTATAACTGGGAGTTTTAGCTTATCTATGTATCGTTTAAGTTTTTAATTTATCTATGTATCGTTTTTAACGTTTTAATAAAAGTTTTAAATTTCGTTTACATTTACGTTTACGTTTACTTAATAATTAATTTTTTTAGTTTATAAATAATAGTATTTAAATGAAAATGGTATGGTGAGTTTGGTAAGGTGAGTTGGCGGTGAGTACGTGGTGAGTGTTATTTCCTAAGTAAGGTGAGTTTGTTTTCTGGAGAGAGAAAACTGACGTGACAGTGTGAGTTGGTGGTGAGTTTGGCACCTTATTTCCTTTTGGCCTAAGTGATAATGTTCAAATAGGTATTAACCAAAGCATATTGATTAAATTTATTGTACTTAAACCTTTAACTCAATACTATAGTATGTTAATTAATTGATTTGTTACTAATTAATTAGTCATATTAAATTTTAGAGTTAATTATATAAATCGTTCTTATGGTTTATCTAAAATTACGGATTTCATTCCTAAATTTAAAACGTTGCATAAATCGTGCACTTTTACAAACTAATTACCTTTTTCGTCACTAAAATGGATGTCCGTTAATAATTTCTTTTAAAATTATCGCTAACTAATTTCACATTTTGTCCCTAAAATAGATGTTCGTTAGAAATTAGGAACGAAAAGCGTAATTAGTTTCAAAAAATAGATGATTTATGCAATGTTTTATAGTTAGGAACAAAATCCGTAATTTAAAATAAAACACATTGACGATTTTTGTAATTAATTATAAATTTTAAATTGTAAGATTCATGTGCGAAAATACCTATCATTAGCATCATGACAGAAAAAATAAAAAAATTAAGCAACTAGTTTCATCTTCATACCGGGCACTAATCTTTTTATGGCCACTATTAAAAAATATAAATTGCCAAAGCCATAAGGTAATTAAATTATTCTTATCAATTAAAAATTAAAACTAATATACTTCGATCACTTTATTATTAAATTAACTAGTTTAGTGCTCGTGTATTAGACAAGATTATATAAGAACAATTAGTTAGAAAATTAAATATTACTGTTGTAATTTTTTGAACGTTTTTTTTTAATTATTACGGAGTATTTTAGATGCATTTGAAGTTTAAAAGCATGATTTGTTATGTTGATTGAAAAGATTGAATTAAAAAAGTTGTCTTCCGGCCGTTCCAAAAGAAAAAAAGTTGTCCTTCTAAGATGTTGATTGAAAAGATTGTATCAATTTTATACCATCTCATTCAGGCATCCATACTTATGAATGAGATGACTTTGTCATGTTTTTGCAATACGGGTCAAATACAATAATAACAATACATATCAAAATCTTACTCTTTTGTAACTCTAATGACGGAAGTATTAAGCAAAAGTATCTGTTTATAAACTTACATAAAAAAGGTTATTGGCCTTTCGAAAAAAGAAACTTTCATAAAAAGTTTTTATGATAATCGTTTTTTCAAAACAGTGTCAATATCATAAAACAAACGATATATGTTGTATCATAGTGTCCATTGCGGAGATCAGACCTCGAGGAATTGCATATAATCTTCTTGTAACTTCCATGGGTTACCATATCCACTATAACACATTGTTGAAGATAAGTATATGGTGTCTCAACAACCTGTAAATTATAAATATATTAAAAGAAATTCATGTTATTTACAAACTCAAATGACATAGAAAAAATGATAAATCTTGGTTTATTAAGACGTCACTTTTATATTTTTAGTTGAAATGGAATAGCATTGGTAGATTGATCTAACTACACGAATGGAATAGCACACTTGATTCAAAAACTATTTCGTTGTCCAAAGAAAAAGAAGAGTTGCTGTTGCAATACATGGTTAAACGTGCTAGAGATTTTTTAAAATATATTAAATTAAATTAAATCATAAACTACATAATATGACATAAGCAATTTAAATACCAAATCTATGTGTATAGGCTTAGGATTCGGCACATCGATCTTACGACGTTAGCGGCAAATTTCATTTATTAGATAATATAAATATAAATATAAATTTACTAGATTATTGTCCCGTGATAGCGTGAAAAAAAATAAATTTTGAATTATAAATTTTATGTTTATTTAGATTTTAATTTATTATGATAATGTTGTACGTATAATACATATATACTTTTACGTTTATACACATATTGTTTATAGCTATAATAACATATACACTTTTATCTTTATACACATGTTTTGATATTTTGTATTAGCAGATTTTAGAATAATAATAAAGTAAATTATAGTACAAATTGAACGATTTCTATGAATTAATTTGAATTATGTTTTTATTTTAGTAGAGATTGAATGAAAGATATAATGTAATTATGTACTGTAAGAGGGTGTAAAATGAGAGGGTGTAAAATGAAAATAATCTTTGATGAAATCATCAATTTGATCTAACGACTGACATCAAAGAAGTTACCCATGCAACGGACCTTATTTCGCCATGTAGCATTTAAGGCCCCTCTTTTATTATATATTAAATATTATATAGTATAGATTAGCTAGTCAGATAGACTAGTTTTAGCTTGTAATTATATGTTTTTATATGACGGGGTTTTAGAAAAAAAAATATGTTTTAAATTTTTATAATATTCGCAAACATATAATTTAGTTTTTTTTTAAAAACACTTATTGTACCTGGACAAATATTAGAAAATGGTGTTAATTAATATGTTTAGTACAATGGGTTCAATCCTTCTAGCATATTTTTCCTAATTCTCTCTTTGAGGTTTATAGTCGTTGTGAATTTGTATATTTGTAACCGTTATTCTTTCAACCCATGTTTGCAACAATTACATATTCAATTGCTGGTAATGCATTTTTGGATTTAAGGACTTACTAACCACAAGAACATGATCTAGAAAAAAAAATAAACTGAAAGAATCAAATTCGTAATATTAGATAAACGATAAGGATCATTTAAATGATTAACTTCAAATATAAAGTTTTTTCAGCCATCTTGGATTTAGACTCATTTATTTATTAAAGTTTGTTAGTGTTGTTTTTATGTTACAAAAAAGTTGAAAAATAAATAGAAATAAAAATAAGTTAGGCTTAGACTATTGTCTCTAGTAAAGAACAATTAATTTGTAATGAATTTTATTTATTCGATACATCTTTGACTATTGCCTACTTCCAGAAGCAGACCTTTGTTTTCTTCCTGTATGATGTGAGTTTTTTTTGTCTTTCAAAACATATATTATATATTATGACATGTGTTTCTTAAATTATATTACATGCCAACTCATAAGAGGTTATATTAATAACAATTTGTCTTGTACTAATCAAAATCCCGATTTTTCGTATAATCGAAATAGAGAAAAACTTCTTTATTTATTATGAGAGGAAATATATGAAAAGTTTAAATAATAAGTAGATATATTATATATGAATGATCTTGATTTTAAAAATCTCAATTTAAGAATATGAGCTTCATTATATATGTATTAGAGTTATTACACTTTATAATATTTGTTCAGATTATAGTTTTATATTAGATTTTAGAGGTATATTTATCGTCTTTGTTGGAAACTTTTTTTGCATATATTGTCTATTACGGTGATAGTTTTTGCGAAAAGTTATAAACTTGTTAATTGGTAAATTATCTATGATAAGGATGATATCCGAATGAGAAATTTCCCAAATGATCGATACATACACTTTCAATATCTTAGGGATGAAACATGTAATTTGAGAAAACTTTAGAGACGAATTCTGCAATTAAATATAGGGAAAAATGCCAAAAAAGGTAACATAAAATCCACATTTTGACATTTGAGGGTATGTAAAAAATTTTGGAACAAAAAAGGATTAGAAAATCGAATTTGGCACAATAAAGGATTATTTGCGAAAGTTAAGTTTTTAACTTGTTTTCAACATGTAAAACATTAAATAACGCGTCTCGTTTTTTTCTAAAAGTGACGAGGAATTAGAGAAAATCACATTTTCAAAAATAGTTTTAATCATATATTAAAATTTTAGGCTTGAAATTTCGTTTTAACGATTAATAATTTTCGAAAATCCTCTTTTAAACAAATGAGATTTTATAATCCCTTTTTAAAACAAATTAAATTTTATAATCATTTTTGGTTCTAAACTTTTTTACGTACCCCCAATTATCAAAATTTATATTTTATGAACATCTTCCTTTTGATTATTTGGAAAATGTTATTATCGACATATGATTGAAAGTATACATAGAGGCTCACTATATAGTAATTAATAGGATATGTGGTACATCCACTAAGAATTGTGGACGAATTTTTATACTATTACAAAGTCATAGCCACGATAGACGGATGACTATAAGTCTATAAGTTAGGCTTAAGTTTGACCCATCGACCTTATTTCAACTTAATAATAATGTAACTCGACAAGATGGTGGCTAAAAACCAATCCAAAATAATACCCCCTTCGTCTCAAATTAAGTATCCACAATTAGATTTTGAGTTATTATTTTTGCAACTTTGACTTTAATATTTAATGTTTAATATATGAATGAATTGCGTTTTAAATGTATTTTTTGTTGATATAATTTTCATTTTCTATTATAAAACAGAAACAAAAATATTTAAGATTAAAGTTAAAAAAAATTTTATAAACACTTATTATACAATGGAGAGAGTAGTCGATAACGATGGGGCTCAAAGTGTTTGATATGCACCACTATTGTCTCATGATCTTATACCATCAACTATAAGCGTGTATTTTGAAGAAAAAATCTATTACTCACATGATAAAAAAAAATAAAAAGGTAATTACCATTATATAGAATCAGTAGTGCAATGATTGAAGTATACAAGTATTTTTCAATAATATAAAAATCTTATATAGGGTTATTAAAATTCAAATTAGAACCTAAAAAGTTGATGGCCAAACTTTATTGGACATAATGATCTTAATAGTACAAAAGCCACCGAGTAATTGCCATACCTTTGTGAGAATGGGACACAAATTAAAACATCAAATGGAAAGATATAATTTTCCATTTATGGACATATAAAAAATAGAAATATGAAGGATGTATGGCAAAAAAAAATAAGGAAAAAAAATATATATTTTGATTGACGGATATTGTGTTAAAGAGGGTATCCGAAACAAATATTTTTTGCTCAACCCGTAAATTAACATTGAATAAGAAAGAAAAAATCAACACTATAAAAAGGCATTTTTTACCAAGTTACTAGTCAAAGCCTAGATCTGCCCCAATTTTGAAACAATTTATTACTTTTAACTTGAAGTATTACAACAATTTCAAATAACATAAACACATCCAATGAGAACATTGTTTCACATGTTTTGATTTTCAATATCACATCTAACCACCATTTAGTACTCTATAGTGAGAGCATTAAAGTAAACGGTAATCATCACTAATTAGATACAATTCCACCATTTAAAACAAATTGGTAATAACGGAATAATGATCCAAAATTTGGTGACTAACTTCACCAGACGCACAAACATTGGTAATAGCGGAATAATGATCCAAGATTTGACTTTAAAATACTCTTAGAATGAAACGGGTAAATAGATAAGATTTTTCTTTTAGATTGGACGACTTTTTATGACTCATATGTCCATAGTCTAATCACGTATATCGTGACCGTTTTCAAACCTTTTTCTCTTACCACTTTCAAATATTATATAAAAACGTCTCATCACCAAAACATCTTAACGGTGGATTTTAAAGTGGCCTTAAAAAGAAAAGAAAAGAATTAGTAGAAAAAAAAACCTAAACCAAAAGAAGCAATTGTTAATAGACTTTTTCAAAAGGGATCAAGTTTGGGCTTGAAGCCCAAAAGTTTAGAACTAGAGTGTGCTCTCAATTTATCCATTAATTACATAATATGAAACTGATCAAAATGATGATGATTGATGAAGGATTTCTTGTTTCAAACCCCGTTTGTTTAAGGAAACTAGCTTAATACCCGCGTATTACACGGGATCGTATTTAAAATTATCATAAAATAATTAAAAAAGAAAAAATCATATAAGTAGTATTGTGTTTAGAAAGTTTGAGATAGTTAAAAGAAATAACTCTAATATTGTCTTTGATTTCTTCTTCACTTTTGTGAGCAGATTCTTCATCTACAACCGTCTCAATTTTCTCAGCAACGGACATCACATCAAGCTTCTTAAAGGCATTACATATGTCTTCCACTTGTGCACCTACATATTATTTGTTAATTTAGTTGTACAACATATGACTATAGACAGGATATTGTATTCCATATACATGGCAATTTTGTAAGAATATATGCATACCTGATTCTATGGTGGAGACATTTTGTTCGGATGCAACATTCTCTTCCTCCAAGAACGATTTAATCTTAACAGCTTTTTCACTATCTTTCTTAACTCTTGACTCCTCAGGTTTCTTTTCAGTCAGCCTAGTTGATCGCCTGCTGTATGTTTTCATTTCCTCGACGTTAGTCTCCTGTTTCAGAGCGATTGATGAAGCGATAGCCCCTTCCGTTTGGCTGTTTGTTACAATTGTTGCAGGCGAACTTTGAACAACCTCCATCTTCTGATCCACCAAACTCTGTTCATGGCACTCGTTCAGCTGGTTATTGACATTCCGGGAAGAAGAAGAAGACAAAGGAGCCTTCCTCAAGGTGGTAGAGACTGCCGGAGTTTTCGGTACATCCTTAACACCTCCAGCTAATTGCTTGACTGTCCTGCGAGTTGTCCTAGTGGCAGTGGGTGGCAAATTTTCAGCTTCTGTCTTTTTCACCCTTTGTGTAATAGATGTCCTACATCGGGTTTGAGGAGCCTTAGGTGAAAGAAGGTCGATAGTCTCAGCTGATTTAACCAGCTGATTTAACCACATCAGAAGTTGTCTCCGAATATACAGGGTTCAAAAACTTCTCAATACCTTCAACGTGTAAAATAACACAAAATTATTTAGCTATGGCATCAAATCATTAAAGCTGATTTCAGGTTCACAATCAAAAGATGGCCAAGTAAATCATAATTTCAGGTTCAATACTTCACAAACTAATATATTAGTCATTCATAAGATATCCAAAAAAGCGTACCTGAAACAATGATAACAAATCATATGAGTAGCTTATAATGTTGAATTTAGAGAAGTAACCAAACAATGTTGGATTAGGAGAATTAACCAAACAATGATATTTTCTTTTCATTCAGGCATTTCATCAAACAGTTTGTAATATTATGACCAAGCTAACAAAATCACCAAAAATTCAAATACGAACTCTTTTACTTATAAAGTTTTTCTAATAAAACGTTATCAAACACCTAATATGCATAATACCTAAACTTTTAGCAGTTAAAAAAAAAGATGAATTGTCGATGTGAAGGAAAAAATACATACCTTAGAGATCAATCTGAGATCAAATCAAAACTCATTTCGCTTAATTTCGAGATCACTGCTTCATGAACTCAAAATCACAAACAAAGTAAATTTAGAGGCGAAGATTTTGAAATGATTGCATAATAAAGAGAAATAAAAGCGGATTGTAACAACTACATACCTGAATTAGTTTCCTTATTAAAAGAAACCCTAAAATACATTTCGTGTTCAAAGATTCAAATGGAAAAAAAAATTAATGCAAAGGAGAAGATGGTGTCGCTTGATTCAAATTCAAAAAAAATAAGATTTTTGGAAGGATACGATGGACGATTGATTTTCCAACCAATAGGAAAACTTGCAAGATTGAGTCGTCCAATATTCACGCAACCCAATTTCAGCAAAAGTCTGTATTGTTAGGCTATACGGTGTGGGGGCTTTATCATTTGATGATGTGGAGTGATAGAAGGTGATATGTAGGAAAGAGAGTGTGATTTGTAGGAAAGAGAGTGTGATGATGTGGAGTGATGAAAATGGGTGGTGTGGTTGTGTGATGATGTGGAGTGATAGAGGAAAGAGAGTGTAATTTTAAAAAGTTGTATATTTATAATTTTTTTTATATAAATGAAATTTTAAAACTTGTAATTTTATAAAAATAAAACAAACACTACAATTTATTAAAAAAAAAATACTACAATTTATTTAAAAAAAAAAAAACATACTACAAAAAAAAAAACATACTACAATAAAAAACATACTACAAAAATTCAGGATAAAATTTCTCGATAAGCCTTCTCTTTTCATGTTCCGCTATTGATTTGGCAGGCTCCCGGAGATGATCGGTTTCCTTCATGATCACCTTTAACGCTTTTTTGTCGCATTTTTTCTTCCTCGGTATCAGCAAATTTCCCGAACTTTTCCCCAATATACTTGAGTGAATCTTCGTTCCCCGAAGAAGAAGCAACGGCTTTGCCCTTGCCTTTGCGCGCTTTTGCCCTTGCTTGATCTCTACCCGTCGGTCTTGGAAGGTCTTCCTCCAAGTCATCATCATCATCGTTGAGATCGAATGAAGCAAAAGGCGATACCGGAGTGGCGGGAGTGGAGGGGTTACTAGACTCCGATTTTCTACGCGCTTTTCGGGACCCTCCAGATGTTGGGACATGTTGACAAATCGGGCTATTTTTCAATTTTTTCCAAGACTCTAAATGTGGGAAAGCCCCTTGCATTATGTTGCGGTAACTCGCCAAAGCAGTTTCGAGCACTTGTTGATCATTATGACCGCTTGGTCTACTTTGTTGGGCTTGCTCAAAAAACCCGTTGAATTTTTTCACCTTTCTTCGTAAGTCTCTCCACTTGCTCGAAAGAGAGTCTTCGGTACGGTGGTAAGATGGATCATCTTTAAGCATCTTGGCGAAAAATTTTCGACGAACACTTTCCCAAAATGGGCCCCCATGTATATCATTTCCTATAACGGGGTCCTCGGATGTCGACGACCACGCTGAAGCAAGTGCGACCTCCTCCGCTTCTTCCCACTTCTTCCTTTCGGTTTTGCCTCTTAGGGATTCGGTTTCTTTCTTCTTGTGTTTCCTCTTCCCACCTTTGGCCGCCATTTGTGTTTCCGGAACCACCTCATCGTCTTCAGAATCGTTAATGTCATATGGAGGCATTTGCGGAAAATTGGTTAAATGGTCGTCGTTAAGCATTTGCGTGAACGACCCTTGGTATATCGGGTCTACGGATGGTCGTTGTGGTGATGGTGTTTGTTGGTAATAATGGGGAAATTGGTTAGGGTTTGGAAGTTGGGTATAGTTTTGAAATTGGTTTGGGTGTTGATATTGGTTATTAGGGTTTGGAAATTGTTGAAATTGGTTTAGGTTTAGGTATTGGTTTGGGTGTTGATATTGGTTATTTGGGTTTAACCATTGGTTCCATTGGTTGGGGTTGGGGTTGTTTTGATTGTTGTTGTTGTTGGGATCCATTTGAGATGTATAAAAATATAGAGATTTTTATAAAAATTGAGAGAAAAAGAGAGAGTTTGTGTGGTTTTTGTTATAAAAATGTGTTGTATTTATAGAGAAAGTTTGGTTTTTTTAAAAAGTTAGCCGTTGGTTTTGAAAATGTTGCCGTTGCTTCCTCTCACCACGCCGTTGATCAGACAACACCTGCGACGATTTTGAAGCTCACAACGCCCCTGCGGTGTGGAGGGGGCGTTGTCGAGGCGTTGAGATGCCTATGTGGCGGCGTTGTGAGGTGTTTCGACGCCCCGTACCGTATAGCCTTAGTGTTATTTTAAATATATTTATTTAAAATTTTAATTGGAGCATAAGAAATTCACACATGAGCTGATGACATCACTCTATTATCAAATTGTCTTACTTGGATAGCTTAAAAATGGGACACATCAGCACAATGACATTATCTTTATCTCCCATTTATTAGATAAAGAGATTTGGGTACTTCATATATAATAAACAAACATATAACTACCTTCATCCCAAAAAAACTGTCCATATTTTTATTTACGTTTGTCCCAAAATTTTTGTCCGATTTCTAAATATGGATTACAAAAATATAGTAACTTCACATTTTGCCTTTAAAAAGTTTTAAACTTTTTAAACTCA
Source organism: Senecio squalidus (assembly GCA_910822075.1). Classification (NCBI taxonomy): domain Eukaryota; kingdom Viridiplantae; phylum Streptophyta; class Magnoliopsida; order Asterales; family Asteraceae; genus Senecio; species Senecio squalidus. The sequence goes on from CAJVGC010000582.1 coordinate 14,416,258, forward strand.
AAAAGTAACCGATGTCTTTATTGCAGGGGTAAAATGGATAATCTACTGAAAAATCACTTTATTAACCGTACCTATCTTATTTCGACCGTTTTTTGTTTTCAGACACTTTTTGGGGGATGGAGGAAGTAGTAATAAGAAAGGTTATCGATCTTACGATCAATATCTTAAAATCTTACGGTTTAATGACTCTAGTCATTGAAAACGTGTTCGATCTTACGTGGGATCTCTATATCATAGGATCTATATAAGATCCCGATCTTGCTAATAGTATCTTAAGATCTCGATCCGAGTCGATCCCGTTTGACCTGAATTACCGATTTAAAAACAATAAATATACAAACTTATTATGAAAATAGTAAATGGATAACCTTTAAAAGTATATATCTCATTAAAATTTACTTTAATAGTTCAATATTTACAACCTAAATACGAGTAATTAATATAGTAATTTAAATGCATTTAAATTACATTAATTCTTTTGATATTGTGTTTAAATTAACATTTTATTATGAATTTGTCATATATTTAAACTTTTATATGAATTACCACACATGATATTGAGTACATTTTTGGTACGATCTTTTTCGATCATTTACCGATCTTACGAAGACAAAAACGATATATAGTAAGATCACGATCTTAATAACCTTGGTAATAAGTATAACTACTTTCTAGAATTTCCCAAAGACTTAGAGGTTTTTTAAAATGTCTCAAGACTTCCTTACATATCTCCAACATACTAGAATAGAGTTTGAACATATTTATATAAACCAAATGTAATTTTGAGAGGTCTACTTTAGGGTGTTTATGGAGCTGAGGTACATAGCACCCTATAAATAATCGACCTATTTTCCTCTCTTTTCATAAAAGACCGACATGACTAATTTAGAGGTTACTCTAATGAATTGTAGCCCAAATGAGTGATTCAGATTCTGCCTCGAATGGCGAGCTCGAATAACAGAACAAGCACCCGCCAATAAGATACCATTATAACCACGATATACAAAACCAAGTTCATGTCTTACCAGACTCCTTTTACCAAGATGCATCACAATCAATGGCAGATCCAGAAATCTATTTTAAGGGGGGCATAATTATTTTTGGACCAATTGGGTGGGGGCAAACATATAAAAGCCTAAACAAATTAACAGTTTTCTCTAATTATTTAAGTCGGAATCCTACATTCAATGGGGGCAACTGCCCTCCCATTTGATACATTGGATCCGCCCCTGATCACAATCAAGCTTGATATTGTCCAATTCTGGTCTTGCCCGCGTAATTGTGATTGTAGTTTATACCACAAGAACCTTTGTACAAGCTCCTTCTTGTTAGCTTTGTGATAATCTACAAACACCTTTTCTACAATGAGTTCCACACAGGTCTCTACCGTCTAATTGGCCATGAAAATGTTTATTCCATTTCGACAACAAACTCCATCAGGACTTTTTGTGATGGTAAACTAGCTATTGAAATCCTAGCTTTGGTTAAAATTAATATCTCTATGTTGATTGAGCTTATCGCCATGAGTGCCCTGAACTTGCAATACTAATGCCCTCACGCAAAGCACCATATTGATTAGTTTTCCATTCACCATTTATATTACTCTTTCAATTCGGCCCATGAGAACCGACTGCAAAACATTAATCTTGGTATTAATTAATAGAAATATATACTTCATGGAAAATTATATATATCTTTTACATGAAAATTCTTTTAGAAAGAGAAAAGAATTCCATAATAGAAAAGAAAACACCAAAGAAAAAAACTTGTATCAATGTTACCAAAACGGGTTTTAACAATATGGTTATTGTTGGGTATTTCGGGTAGTGTAATAGTCAAACACACCTTTTTGCCATACGGAAACTATATGGTTTTCTAGTTTTTAATTTTTGTAAGTAATGTATGAAACCCCCACATGGTTCATGATAACATTCATAAAGTTAATTAAATTATACTTTTACTTATTTAGTTAGACCACTCCCGACCGTTGTTTCAACTGATACGATTAGTTTTTGCCAACTAAGCGTCACGTCAACTGACATCAAACTGACAGTAAACTGACTAAATCACTACAAACAGTAACCCGTCAGTCAGTTTTTCTATATGGTTTCATAGATGTCATGTTTTTCTGAGAAATTAGGGTTTTTTGATTTACAGAAAGAAAGGGGATGATGATGATCTGGTCTCTTTTGGTAGAGAAGAAACCGAGTAAATATGAGGGCTTTTATTTTTGTTTTTTATTTTTTATTTTCTTGTATTGGGGAAATCGAAAGTTGATAAGTTCTTACTCACGTTTTTTTTTGTTTTTATTTATATGAAAAACTTGGAAATGCTACAAAAACATAGGATAGATAAATATACATATTTTGTTTAATTTCAGGATTCTCATATTAAACTAATATTGTATTATCTGATATCGGTTTGTTTTTTTAAAATCTCAATATAATGTATAGTATAAAACCGGTTCTATAATATATTTTTTATATTTTTACCGGTTTCATCACAAACCACTTGATATTAATTTGTTTTTTTTCTTTTAAATCTAAGACTAGATTATTGCCCCGCTATAGCGCGGACAAAGATAAAAATTGAACCGTAAACTTTATGTTTATGTAGATTTTAAGTTATTATCAAAAGACAATTTTATACGTACAATAACATATTTACCTTCACGTTTATACACATGTTGTTTATGGTTATACTAACATATACACTTTTACGTTTATACACATAATTTGATATTTTTATTAGCAGATTTTAAAATAACAATAAGGTAAATCATAGTCCAAAGTGAGTGATTTTATAAGTAGATTATAATTTGTTTTTATTTTAGTGGAGATGGAAATTAAATATAGAATGTAATTATATATTGTAAGAGGCTGCAAAATAAAATAGTCTTTGATGACATCATCAATTTGATCTAACGGTTGAAATTAAACAAGTTAATCCATCCAAGGGTCCTTACTTTTCCATGTGGCATTTAAGGCCTCTCTTTTATTATATATTAAAGATTTGTAAAATATTGTTGATGTCAATAAATAAGGCATTTGATATACTAATTTATTGACACATAAAGAGCTAGAAAATGTCAAAATGATTACTTTTATTCGATCTAAAGAAGATTGAAATAATCACTATAATTTCTAACTAGTAAAGAATCCACGTGATGCAACGGCGATTAAAATTATTGTTCAATTAAATTTTATTAGAAAACATTGATGATAGTTTCTCATTATTCGGTTAATATATTTGTTCGATGTAATAATTTTTGGTTCAGTCATTCGAACCTTATAAATAATTATGTGTAAGTTTTTATGGTTTTACCATTTGGTTTATAAAACAAATTAAATGGTAATTGTTTCTCAATTTCATTTTCCTCTTAATTGTCATAATAAACGTGAAGTGCCTATATATAATAGTTTTTAGTTTCTACTTGAGTTATTCGGATTCTAAAAATAGTTACCTATTTTTATTTCTAATAGTTTCACGTTCTATTCTTCAAACATAATAATAAATAATTCTTCTTTGGATCGTATGAAAAATTAAGCTTGTTTAAGGTCATTTGACTTATTAAGTCCGTTTGGGAGATTGAAATTAAACTATATTTTTATAACAACTCAATTTTTTCTTTTTTAGGTTTTTAGTTGCATGGTTTAACTATTTTATATTTTCTTAAGTTTAACGTACCGAGAATTTGTAGTTCACATATATATAAATTATTGTTGTCCTCTGACTTGATTGTCATGTCAAATCATAAGTTAAAAAGTCACAAAATCAATAGTTTTTTTGTTAATGGTAATCAATTCTTTTAATTTTGTAACGGTCATTATTTGATCAGTTTTTTAGTTTTATAGAAACATCTAAAATTTGAAGAAAAAGTTTTTAAAATTGTTTGAAATTTAATTTCTTATTTTCTTTAATTTTCTACTCTTTTCATTTTAAACATTAGAAATATTTATTTAGATATTGGGTTCCGTAAGTCGTATTTTACCAACATTATTTGAAAATTGAGATCAAAATCATAAAAGTAAAAATCCGAGATCAAAACTAATATTGTATATACTTATTAATTGAGACCGGAATGTATATTATATCCTTCAAAGCATACTTAACACAATAAACCGACATCATTTGAGAAAAAAAACATGTAAAAAGTGATATAAAACAAAATGCATAGATAATAAAAAATGAAAATCTCCATTGGCATTTACAAAGCAAATGAATAGATAATACTTTGCAAATCAATATTATTTTTAACAAAGCTTAAAAATAATTATTATTACACCGAAATAGTTAATATTTATTGTTATTGTGGTAATTAGATACATATTATTTTAAATATTTAAATTATTATTTCATTTAATTTTATTCAATCTTTATGGATAGAATTTTATCAACTAACATTAATTATAAGATATTTTAAATTATGATTAGAAAGATAGATAAGTAATTTTAATTTTTTAAATTTTAAGAGATTAATAATATATAAAAAGTATTTTATAATATAATATAGATATGCATTTAAATGTCTGTGACTTATTAACCATCTAACATTTAATCATGGGCCCTGCCCAGTAGGTTTATTCTTGTTATTTCGATATAGTCCACAATATGTGTTCTTCATAATTAAAATTAGCTAACTATTAACTATTATAGAATAGAGTGCTAATTAAGTTAAGAAAAACCATAAATATTAAACGTGTTGAAATTATTTAGTTTGAATCTAATAAATATATGGTAGGGAACAAATTCTATCAAACCAAAACCAACTAATGAATTACAACAAGTACACTAAAGTTAATTAAATTATACTTTTACATATTTAGTTAGACCACTCCTGACCGTTGTTTCAACTGATACGTTTAGTTTTGCCAATTAAGCGTCACGTCAACTGAAATCAAACTGACAGTAAACTGACTAAATCACTACAAACAGTAACCCGTCAGTCAGTTTTTCTATATGGTTTTACTTATTTAGTTAGACCACTCCCGACCGTTGTTTCAACTGATACGAAACGCACCTTTTTGCGTATGTATGGAAACTATATGGTTTTCTAGTTTTTAATTTTTGTAAGTAATGTATGAAACTGCATACATGATGATTAAACCCTCGTAGACAATACATAATCAGATAACATTAAATACATAAATCACAAAGTTCAGTCGAAACTGAAACAAATCTGGCACGGATGTTGTAAACATGAGTGACGAGTGACTGCGAGGAAGATCTGGAACGTTCACTGCAGCATCCCTGGTCAAGCGAAGGCGCATTTATGTTCACGAAAGTCGCAGACACTATCGAGATTTGATTTTGATCATAAAGAGTGAGAAGAAGGGGTACTCATGAGTTCTCACTTTTGTGATCGGTGTACAAAGGTTCTTTCCTGTATGTATTTCTAAGAGTTATGTATCTAAAGTGCTTTGTCTTCCGAGTTTGATGATTACAATCATGTTAAAAGATGTTCTTACCCGTATGTATTGCTAAGAGTTATGTATCTAAAGTGCTTTGTGTTTCGAGTTTGATGATTACAATCATGTTAAAAGTTACACGGATGTAGACTGATGTTTGTTGCTAAATATTGATACATGAACAACCAAATGCCACAGACACCACGAATGTGCCGCATCATAGATGTAAAACCATTTAGGTACCACGACACAATTTGTCAACAAAATCAGTCTTGTTAAAATTTATCAGCACTACATTGTCTCAAACTAAGAACTGATTACAAGCGTTCAGTTTAAGAACCACAGACAACAAAACAACCAACACAGCAAATAAGTAAACAACAGACAGTAATTAAGATAAACGCTTGCATATCATTATAGTTCAATAAAACAACAAACAAGAACGCGTGCAACTGCTAGATAAAAGCTACGTTATTTCAAATCGTTCTAAAGCTAAACATAGATAGGAAATATGGAAATCCATCAAATTAGTACAAATCTGAATGGAACTAAGTCAACACGGACTATACAATCATCCCCTCGTCTAACAAACACATAAACGAATCTAAAGTCTTCTTCCACTAAAGCGTTAAAAGCGTTCTAACACACATTCCCTAAAAAAAAGAATGTATTCAAAACCAACTAATCCAAACATAACGAAAGATTATAACCGAAAACAACGATTAAAAAAAAGGGGTTCATAGGTTAACCTGTTCATCATCTTATTCTACATCACTTCACCACGAACTCTTCTTCTTCCCACCATAATAATCAAGATACCATTTCGTAAATTTCTTCAACCCGGTTTCCAAATCAGTAGTCGGTCTATACCCAAGCTCCTTCCGCGCCAAACTAATATTCGCATGTGTAAATGGGACATCACCGTTTCTAGGCATCAAAACGACTTTCTTCTTAGCTTTCACCTTCAACAACTTCTCCAAAATACTAACTAACTTGTTAACAGAAACCGGAGACGTATTCCCCAAATTAATAATCCTAAACTGCGCTTCCCCCTTTTTCTTCCCACCACTACCCGTACTCTTTTTCGCAGTATCAAGAGCCGACAAACAACCTTTCACAATATCATCAATGTATGTAAAATCCCTAGCAACAGTAGCATGATCAGGCCCTTCAAATATTGAAATCGGCTTTCTTTTCAATATATCTTTGGTAAAAAAAAAGTAAGCCATATCTGGTCTACCCCAAGGTCCATAAACAGTAAAAAAACGTAAACCAGTAATCGAAAGCCCGTAAATATGATTATACGTATGCGCAATTTCTTCACCTGCTTTTTTTGTAGCAGCATATAAACTAGCAGGCTGATCAGTCCTATCTTTTTCCGAAAACGGAACTTTTGTATTTAGTCCATAAACCGAACTAGAAGAAGCCCACACAATAACCGGTTGGGGATTAATCGATTTACTTACTTCCAACACATTAACAAATCCGTCTACATTCGACTTAATATAACTATTCGGGTTAACCATAGCATACCTAACACCAGCCTGAGCAGCTAAATGCAACACATGTGTAAAATGAACCAACCCGAAAAGCTTTCGCAGCAAAACGGCATCGTTTATATCCCCTTCCACCACAAACACACCGTTTTTATCAAGTAAATGCAACTTCCTAGATTTTTTAAGAGTAACATCATAATAAGTATTGAAATTATCCAAACCGACAACTCCGTCGCCACGGCGTTTCAAGGCCGTGGCGGCATGGGCGCCGACAAAACCCGCGGCGCCCGTAACGAGGACGACGTGGGAAGAGCGGGTTTTGGCGGACTGTTTGAGTTGGTACTCCCAGCGAGGGGAGCCGGTGGTGGTCCGGAGACCACGACGGGGGGCGGAAGTGGAAGGGGGGGATAAGAAAAAGAATAGAAAGATGAAAGTGAGAAAGATGAGGGACCAAAGTGTAATTCTGGGAAAAGTGGTGTGGAAACGGAAACGGTGGTGGAGATAGTAAGGTTTGAATTTACCAGGAGTCGATGGAATGTTGTTGTTGTCGATATGTGACAGAATTGGTTTCATAGATGTCATGTTTTTTCTGAGAAATTAGGGTTTTCTGATTTACAGAAAGAAAGGGGATGATGATGATCTGGTCTCTTCTGGTAGAGAAGAAACCGAGTAAATATGAGGGATTTTATTTTTGTTTTTTATTTTTTATTTTATGTATTGGGGAAATCGAAAGTTGATAAGTTCTTACTCACGTTTTTTTTGTTTTTTATTTATATGAAAAACTTGGAAATAGATAAATATACATATTTTGTTTAATTTCGGGATTCTCCTATTAAACTAATATTGTATTGTTTGGTAAAAAAAACTCAGTAACAAATGATATATAGTATATAACCGGTACAAGTTCGATTGATATTATCGATTCTATAATATTCTTTTTGTATTTTTACCGGTTTTAATAACAAACCACTTCATATTAATTTGTTATTTTTTTTCTTCTAAATCTAAGATTCCTAAAATATTGTGGATGTCAATAAATAAGACATTTGATATACTAAGTTATTGACACATAAACAACTAGAAAATGTCAAAATGATGAGATCAAAATGTGTTCATTTTTATTCGATTTAAAGATGATTGAAATGATCATTATAATTTCTAACTAGTATAGAACTCGTGCAATACAGCGGTGATAAAAAATTATTGCCTGATTAAATTTTATTAGAAAACATTGATAATAGTTTCTCATTCATCGGTTAATATATTTGTTCGATGTAATAGTTCTTGGTTCAGTCATTCGGACCTTAGAAATAATTATGTAGTAAGTTTTTATGGTTTGACCATTCGATTATAAAACAAATTAAATGGTAATCGTTTCTCAATTTTCTTTCCCTCTTAATTGTCATAATAAACGTGAAGTGCCTACATATAATAGTTTTTAGTTTCTACTTGAGTTATTCGGACTCTAAAAATAATTACCTATTTTTATTTCTAATAGTTTCACGTTCTATTCTTCAAACATAATAATAAATAATTCTTCTTTGGGTCGTATGGAAAATTAAGCTTGTTTAAGGTCATTTAACTTATTAAATTCGTTTGGGAGATTGAAATTAAACTATGTTTTTTATGACAACTCAATTATTTTTTTTTTAGGTCTTTAGTTGCATGGTTTAACTATTTTATATTTTTCTAAAGTTTTTTCGTACCGAGAATTTGTAGTTCACATATAGATAAATTATTGTTGTCCTCTGACTTGAGTGTCATGTCAAATAATGAGTTCAAATGTCACAAAGTCAATAGTTTTTTACTAATGGTAATCAATTCTTTTAATTTTGTAACGGTCATTATTTGATCAGTTTTTTAGTTTTATAGAAACATCTAAAATTTGAAGAAAAAGTTTTTAAATTTATTTGAAATTTAATTTCTCATTTTCTTTAATTTTCTGCTCTTTTCATTTTAAATATTAGAAATATTTATTTAGATATTGGGTTCTGTAAGTCGTATTTTACCAACATTATTTGAAAATTGAGATCAAAATCACAAAAGTAAAAAATTCTAGATCGAAACTAATATTGTATATACTTATTAATTGAGACCGGAATCTATATTATATCATTCGAAGCATACTTAACACAATAAACCGACATCATTTTAGAAAAAAAAAACATGTAAGAAGTGATATAAAACAAAATGCATAGATAATAAAAAATGAAAATCTCCATTGCCATTTACAAAACAAATGAATAGATAATACTTTGCAAATCAATATTATTTTTAACAAAACTTAAAAATAGTTATTATTAGACGGAAATAGTTAATATTTATTGTTATTGTGATAATTAAGTACATATTATTTTAAATATTTAAATTATTCTTTTATTTAATTTTATTTAATCTTTATGGATAGAATTTTATCAACTAATATTAATTATAAAATATTTTAAATTATGATTAGAAACATAGATAAGTAATTTTAATTTTTCAAATTTTAAAAGATTAATAATATATAAAAAGTATTTTATAATATAATATAGATATGCATTTAAATGTCTGTGACTTATTAACCATCTAACATTTACTTCCATTAATCATGCCCCTGCCCAGTAGGTTTATTCTTGTTATTTCGATATAGTCCACAAGATGTGTTCTTCATAATTAAAATTAACTATTAACTATTATAGAATGGAGTGCTAATTAAGTTAAGAAAAACATAAATATTAAACGTGTTGAAATTATTTAGTTTGAATCTAATAAATATATGGTAGGGAACAAATTCTATCAAACCAAAACCAACTAATGAATTACAACAAGTACACTATCAAGCAACCCCCACATGGGGCATGATAACATTGATAAAGTTAATTAAATTATACTTTTACTTATTTAGTTAGATCACTTCTGACCGTTGTTTCAACTGACACGGTCAATTTTTGTCAACTAAGCGTAAATTGACTAAATCTCTATAAACAGTAATCTGTCAGTCAGTTTTCTCGTACCCCATATATTTCACAATAATACAATTACATTTAATAAGAAAAAAAACAATACAAAATAGAACATAATTATAAAAAGAAAAAAAAAATTGATTTTTTATTAAAGTGGGCCCCACTTTTATACTAATCCTTCGTCCTTTTTTTCTCTAAACCGAAGAAAGCTTGATTTTTTCAACCGACGAAAACTAACCGATGGCAACCGACAAAATTGGTGCCATCGGTGGAACCACCGACGAAGCAAGCGACGGAAAAGGGACGGAACCGCTGAGACTGGTCTTATATCCTCTTCAATCTTTAGCACCATGGTATCTCATTCTAGAGACAAATGATGAATTCTCCTTTCCGTGTATTTCATCGGCTTGCAATGACAAAAATACAAACGCTAGGATAAAAAAGAAGAAGTGGAATTCAAAAAATTCATCTAGTTTAATAAGATAGGGTATGTTTTTACCATCCATTCCAGCTGCGCGGACATATCAGAAGATATCTTAGGTTAATATAGTCCCAATTGAATTATAAGCTAGGGTGTATGTGTAACATGTCTATTAATGTATTCTCATTACATGAAAATAAACAAAGATCGTTAGATACAAAGTTGGACACTTGGACCCAACACAATCTCAGCTTGATGCTTATTAATTTCAAAAGTCTTAGGGAAAATCTCATACAAACACGTATTTTATATATTAAAGGTGGTTCATTAACTATCAATCATCAATCACTAATAGAGGGCACTAAATGTGAAATTTATGTTGTAATATGTAATCTTGACAACAAACCAAAGAAGAAGCTATGCGGAATTCGAAGTTTGATGTGCTTGCGGTTTTAAAACAGAACTGAAAAAGAAAACGAAGAAACAAGGTATGTTGAATGCTTAATTTGATTTAAGGAAAAGAAAACGGTACAAAAGTTATTTGTCTCCTGCCCCTCACCGTTTATATAGCTGAAGGGGAATTTCCTATTTTCCTAATCGATTAGAAATTTTAGTTAGTAGATTATTACTTAACCGACTCAAACACGAATTCGATTAACAATATATATGAATAATCTGCTCACTAAGAAAGACCCCTACAAGTGATGAAGAAAAATACATGTTTTCCAAAATTAGCTAAGTTTCATATTTTACATGATTTCATACACAAAAGCTAAGGTAAACGAAATTTATAGTGTAAATGAACCACAGCTTCATGAATACTTGCCCTTTTGAGTTCAAACATTTTTTTATAGTCGAAAGCAAGGTTAATATATACGACGAATAATCGTCCACCACGTTCGAAAGTTCCTTAATCATGAGTATGTGTCTTCACATGACAAATGGACCTTCTTGGACTTTAAGCTTTTTAGCATTAATGGGGATAGAGACGCAACTACTTTACTAGTGTCCTTTATTCGTAAAGGACTTTGATCAACGGGCTCCATGTTTGGTTATCTTGGTGTTTTTGCTTAGCTAACGGATATTGACCGATAACTACTATGTCTATATATGTCTTTAGACTCGGAAAACTGATCATGATAATTGATAGATTTAAGTTCATCATGCAAGATCCGTGTTGGTTTATGTGTCTCTTTCACGATCTTAGAGTTCTACGTTTGGATGTGTTTTCCCGATCTTAGAAATTCTACGAGTGGGGTTGAAAGTTAATTAACTATGGTTTATTGCTTTCCCGAGCTGTGTTTTGTCTAGGAGGTCTTGTTTACGCTCGTTTGAAAGTTAAAATATAGTAATATGGATTGCTTTTATTATATCATTTGATTTGATGTTATAATACATAGAAAGATAGGAAACATGCATCTTTAATGTAAAATCTTACAATGCATGTTTAATCATAACTTGATATGACTATACCAAGTGTTTTGCTCCGAGTTGTTTTTATGTTTATAGGTCATGCATGGCTTAATGCCGTCCACCACCTATTCCTCCTCCGCCTCCGCCACCAAAGCCTCCACCACCTCCACCACCAATTCCACCTCCCGCACCACCACCAAATCCTCCCCCTGCTCCACCACCACCTCCTTTCCCAATACCGCCACCTTTTCCCGCTCCACCACCAATTCCACCTCCTGCTCCTCCACCAAATCCACCTCCTGCTCCACCACCACCTCCTTTCCCAATACCGCCACCTTCTCCCCCTCCACCACCAATTCCACCTCCTCCTCCTCCACCAAATCCACCTCCTGCTCCACCACCACCTCCTTTTCCAATGCCACCACCTTCTCCCCCTCCACTACCGATTCCACCTCCTGCTCCACCACCGCCTCCTTTTCCAATGCCACCACCTTCTCCGCCTCCACTACCACCTCCTTTCCCAATACCACCTCCTACTCCATGGCCATTTCCACCACCTCCACCCTTACCAATGCCACCACCACTCCCTCCTCCGACACCACCTCCTACTCCTCCACCACCACCCTTACCAATTCCCCCACCTGCTCCACCTCCACCTCCGATTCCACCTCCAACACCACCACCCTTACCAATGCCACCGCCATTTCCACCTCCAACACCACCTCCTGCTCCCCCGCCACCACCTGCTCCACCTCCAACACCACCACCCTTACCAATGCCACCACCATTTCCACCTCCAACACCACCTCCTGCTCCCCCGCCACCACCTGCTCCACCTCCAACACCACCACCCTTACCAAAGACACCACCACTTCCGCCTCCAACACCACCTCCCACTCCACCACCACCACCCTTACCAATGCCACCACCTTCACCACCTCCTGATCCACCTCCGACACCACCACCACCACCCTTACCAATTCCGCCACCCTTACCAATTCCACCACCTTGTCCACTTCCACCACCAATTCCACCTCCTGAACCACCTCCTATTCCACCACCACCACCTTTCCCAATTCCACCACCACCTCCAGAACCGCCTCCTATTCCACCACCACCTCCGGATCCAGCTCCTATTCCACCACCACCACCACCTCCTGCTCCACCTCCGCCTCCAAACCCTACTCCACCACCACTACCCTTACCAATTCCTCCACCAACTCCACCTCCAAACCCTACTCCACCTCCTAGGCCACCACCATGCCCAATAATCGTCTTTCTCTCATATTCGGGAAGCTCTCTACCATCAACTATGTCGATGGTGCATATTAAAAAGCCAACAAATGCAAAAAGTAAAAACTTAGAAACCATCATAAACCTTATTTGTGTTAATGATCTACTGCTGACTTGCAAGGCAGTGATCAAGTGTGGAATGAAGTGTAACCATATCACAAGTATATATAGGGATTAAAATGAACACCATTTCAACAAAACAGTTGAGATATAATTAAGTTAAGCAATCTTTTGTTCAAATATTATGGACAAGTAATTAATGTTTTATGCTCTCCAACCTGTATGCTTTGACAAAAACATCCCACAAACTTTTCACTTTTTTCTTTCATCAAAACATTGTAAATAATAATAGTAATTCTTATCGTGTCAATTTGTTTGCACAATATAAAAGACACATCAATTCACTTGCAGATTTCTTAAAGTTAGTTGTCTATATTCTTTATTGAGGTATTTTTGTGATTCATTGAGTAACTCGCAAACTATGGGATTAATTTGAAGTTAAAACTCAAATTATCTATGTTGATTTGATCTAGGGTGTTTGTTTTAGCTTATGAAGTGAGCTTATTAATCTTTTTAGTGTTTGTTTAAGCTTATTAGCTTATGCTTATGAGGTTATGTAAGGGGTTTTTATAAGCCAATTTTTTGTGACTTATTAGCTTATGTAAGATTCCCCCCTTATTTTGCATAATAAGCTAATAAGCTAAGCCAAACACTTATAAAAAATTTATAAACTTATATATTATAAACCATAAACTACATATTCAATATAAGCTTAAGCCTATTGAATAAGCTCACACCCTCCTAATAACTACTTAAGTAAATCAATATAATAGTTTATTTTTCTTTTACTTAAAATCGGATTATTATCATCCAAATGTGCGCCTAAAATAAGATGATGTAGTTAACGCACAAATCAACATTTATATAAATATAAAATTCCTACTCGTTACATTTCAATAATTCTATAAAAAGAGTAAACTTATTATTGATAGTTTTAGTTTTAAACTATACAAACGTACGTAACGTGTAATGCATAGCTTTATTAGAAATGACGTTTTCTCCTTTCACATGTATCCATAATTATCTCACTATCACTTGTTCATTTGAATTTCATATACCGCCATATAAATGCTTAATTAATGATAATACAGTTGAGTAAATCTTGAAAATCCTACATTTGTTACAAAATATATTAACTATCTAATGGTTCATTAGATTGTAGACGAACCGAATAAATTCAGTTAGATTTTTTTTTTGTACGAGACCATCATTATTAGCGTTCTAGAAGATCAATCTTTTTTGACATAACTCAGTTGGTTTAGGAATTGTTAAGGATAACTCAGATGACATGAACTTGTTCAGAATAACATAGAAATGGCAGAAAAATGATTGACTAGACAGAGTCGTACGTGTTAGAAATTTTCGGGAAGTATGAAAAGAAATCCAACCTAACTCAATTATTATAAACTTTTTGGTCATATGCACTTGGGACCAAAATGGAAAATTGTTTTGGAGTACCGAACATTGCTGGTTTAGCTTTCTGTTTTCATGTGCATATAAGCTCATAATAAGTGCGGTATATGTGGTGGATGGTTTGTGTCGGTGTGGATGTTGCTGCACGTTTTTGGCAAGATTTAATCACTCGTTAATATATGTATTATAATTTGATCCGATTGTGTTAAACAAACAAACTAATTAGTTTAGTTAGTTTACTTTGTTTGTTTGTTTGTTTAACACAATCGGATCAATAATAATACAATTCAACGAGTAATTATAGTAGGCAAACACTCGTGCAACCACATCCACACCGACACAAACCATTTATGCAAAATCACGAGTACTAGTATATATATATGGACTAAAGTGTAGTGTTAATCTATAGCAAATTCGGTATAACCTACTAATGAAATAAAGATTTCTAACGGAGTTATATTAAACTACAACGACATGGTATGAGAGCGAAAAATAAAGGGTCAATAACTTTACTTTTTGTTGAATCCAAATAATCCATGCATATAAAGATGGTATACTATCATGGACTATACTAACTAACTTTTATAAAAGAAAAAGGGAAATTTTAGTCATGCTCGTGCATATTAGGTTTTGTATCAAGTGAATTGCTTCCGATTAAGGAGTGCTATGCATTTTAAGTACTAACACACAACTTGTGTCACCGGAAATCGAAAGGTGTCACTACATGATGAGGTGTTTCACATACATGAGAAAATAGTCAGAACTATGCGGCAAACACAATTAAACTGAAAATATGCATATTGTTTTTTGTTATTACAATGTCTTATATCACTAAGGATTAGGATTAGAGGCCCAACTTATTTCTCTTGGTAGCTCGTCAACTTAGTAACAAACTTATTTTGTCTCTTCAACTTCAATGTGTTTTTTGCATTAAATTCAAAGGCGAAGCCATAATTTGAGATTGGCGGGGCCGTTGGTTGAATTTAAAAAATTTGGACCCGATATATAATATTTTGTGCTCAGCCAGGGGAGATAATATGTAATATTTATGATATATTTAGGGATTCGACACATAAAATTTAAGTTTTTATATAAAAAAATTAATATAAAATAGGTTTGATATAGGGGTCAAACACCCTTCATACCCCTTATCTTCGCCCCTGATTAAATCAAAGATATATGAGTTGCTTATCAACTTAAAATTAGTTTGCGTGTCCGATGAGTGAGATTTTATAAATTATAATATGGTGTGTAATATTTGACTTTCTAAAAACAATTATAATTATAATAATCTATAGACTAATTGATTAAGAACTTATAAGATGATGCTATTATGTTTGTGGGCTTATGTTATCTTTGTGTAAGGATGAGACACATCAGCCTATTGGGCTTTTAGGTTAACAAATAGCTCATAATATATTTCAGTACCAGTACGTGCTCATTTCTAGGGGTGAGCATGGGTCGGTTTGGGTCGGTTCCGACCTCAACCCGAACCCAAACCGAAATTTCGGTTCCTGAAAGTTCCAAACCGTTTGGTTCGGTTTCTATATTGGTTCGGTTCCTCTCGGTTTCGGTTTTTTTCGGTCCGGTTTGGTTTTTTATTTCGGTTTTTGGACATGGGCAAATTCATAGATATGTCAAGAAAAATTTGTGAAATAAATCTCAAATGGAAGCCTATGTTACGCAATAATTGGCGGAGCAGTTCACAACTTATAACATTAAGTTGTGCATATGACTAGAACATAATCATATGAGTCGGAAAACTTTAAACACAAAATTAAGAAGAAAAAAAAAATACTATATGTGGCTTAGTAAACTATAACCTACATGGGAACAAAAAAATAATCAAAATTGAAGAAATAAACATATATGTTGCTGAGTAATGTGGCCTATATGACACCAAAAGATTACATATTGATAAGTATGAGATTGACAATTTAGAAAAGAAAACTTTGAGTCTTCACTATTAGCATCGAGAGTTTGTGTGTTTAGGGAGTAATTAATTAGAATGATTTAGAATTTTAGACAAAGGAAAAAAATAAAAAAAATAAAACTTAAAATATCTACTAAAAGTGAAAATATTAAAATTGACATACATATAATGGTTCGGTTCGGTTTTTTTCGGTTTGGTTTTACCCTCCGACCCAAACCGAACCGTCTTTTTCGGTTTCTCAAAAATCGAAACCCAAACCATCGGTTTTTGTATTCGGACCGGTTTTACGGTTCGGTTCTTATCGGTTTTTTCGGGTTTTGGGTTTTCGGTTCGGTTTTTGCTCACCCCTACTCATTTCTATGTATTTATATTTCAGTAAAGAATAGTTGTGTGATGCTCTATCAATTCCCTTGATTTGACATTTCGAAGGAGTGATACCATAAATATATATATGGGTCACTTATTGATAATGTATAAGCATTTTATCCACGCCATCATGTAAACAATAATGCTTTCTTTTCTGTTAAGTGAAAATCTGTTTAAATTTAGATGGAGTAAAATAAAGATTGTCTATACATGGAGTTAAATAACTGAGATTGAAATGAAATACCCAATAATTAAGGTAACATTTTAACCACACACATTTCTTTTTTATCAACTTCTTCTGATTCAATCAACTTTATATGTTGCTACTTCATTCATTAGAGTAATAGCTAGTAATTAGCTTCACAAAATGACTATAATTGGTCCTTTTAGTTTAAAAGACTATAATGTCCGTTACGTGAAGAGCATGTGATTTGACTTAACGGTAACAGTTAACGAAAGTTAGTGGAAGAGACCAATTATGTAGTCAAACATGCGTAAGAGAGACTGGACCCAGAGGATTTGCGATCCAGCGACTGAACCCGTTAAACTGGAACAAGCTCAGGAACCAATTATGTAATTAACTCAAATATATATGCTAGGAAACTTTTAAGTATTTACCAAATGGTCCCTCATATATCTTCAATATAATTGATAATCTGATAGAGTCAGGCTTGAAAATTTAGTGCTTAAGAGCACCGGGGGGGGGGGGGGGGGGGGGGGGTGTTCTCGGCTCGTTGTCCACTCACAAAGACGTTGTGCTCGTTATGACACCGAGACCCCCTCGTTGTGGGCTCGTTGTCAGCAGGCCGTTGTGCCTACAACGGCTCATTCTCGAGCTTTTGTATTTTTTTACCGTTAATATATATATATATTATTATTATTATTATTTTTTTTTTCCAAATTCACCTATAAATACCCCCACAATCTAACCAAAAAATCACACCAATTCTCAATCTCTTTCTATCTCAATATTTTCCTATAAACCATATTACAAAAAATGAGTTCGAATTCTTCAACCGATCACGATGTTTCGGATTCGTCATCTTCCGACTCCGAATTGTTACAAGTTCTAGCCATGTCGGTACAAGCTTTGGAGATGGAAGAAAATGAGGCGCAAAGTTCTCGGCGTACGGTGAAAAAGAAAAGGCGTTATATCAACCGCGATCGCGCCGAAGCAAACGAAAACGTGGTACGACATTACTTCTCCGGCGAAAGCGTATACCCGGATGAATATTTCCGTAGACGGTTTCGTATGAGAAGACCTCTTTTCCTCCGAATAGTCGAAGGTATATCTAATTACTCTGTAGAACCTATACCCGACTATTTTAAATATTTCACACAACGCCCCGATGCAACGGGTAAAATGGGTTTTAGTTGTTTGCATAAATGCACGTCGGCTGTTCGTGCGATGGCGTACGGGATTACTCTGGACGCCTTCGACGAATATTTACAAATGTCTGAAAGAACTTCAACCGAATCCTTAGATAATTTTTTAAAATGTGTAATCCATCTATATACAAACGTTTATCTAAGAGCCCCCACACAAGATGATGTTTATCGTTTATATCAAAAACACGATGAGGTTCACGGGTTTCCGGGTATGCTTGGTAGCATAGACTGTATGCATTGGAAATGGGATCAATGTCCAAATGCATACAAGGGGCAATACACACGAGGTGACCATGGTTATCCAACGGCTATGTTGGAAGCTGTTGCCTCGTACGATCTTTGGATATGGCATGCTTACTTCGGTGTCGCCGGGTCGAACAACGACATCAACGTGCTTAAACAATCGGCGTTGTTTCATGATATGCTCAACGACTCATCCCCGGACTACACATTCACCGTCAACGGCCACCAGTACACTAAAGGATATTACCTTGCAGACGGTATATATCCGGAGTGGTCGACATTTGTTAAAGCTTTCTCGTACCCATTTGATGAACCTCGCCAAAAATTCAAACTTTTTCAAGAGAGTGTGAGAAAGGATATCGAACGGGCATTCGGTGTTCTTCAAGGTCGTTGGGGTATTATAAAACATGCCGCTAGATTTTACAAGATGAACAAACTTAGAAGAGTTATGTATGAGGCTATTATATTACACAACATGATCGTTGAAGACAACGGACGGTCGATATGTGATGCCGATGAATGGTATGCTCCTCCGGTACCCATTCCGAGAACTTATAACGAGAGAATCAATGAACGTATCCGGATTAACCGAGAGGTTAGAGACAGACCCACACACCACGCACTCCGGGAGGATCTCGTAGCCTACATTTCGACACTTCTGGATAACTATCGACAACGTTAGCTTTTTTTAATTATTGTATTGTAATTTTTTTTTAATTATTGTATTGTGTTTTTTTTTTAAATTATTGTATTGTAATTTTTTTTTTAATTATTGTATTGTGTGTTTTTTTTAATTATTGTATTGTATTTTCATTTTAATAAAATGTATTATTTATTTTATTTAAATCTTTTAAGAAAAAAGAAAAGAAAAATTAAACTCCCACAACCTCCACAACCCCCCCTATCATAAGAGCACTCGGAGTGGGGGGAGGCCTCGCCTCGTTCTCGCCTCACAACGAGCATTGTCACTCGTTGTGACTCCGTCTCCCCTCGTTCTCGGCTCGTTGTGAGGCGGTCGTTGTGCCTACAACGAGCCGTTATCAACCTTTTTCTTTTTTTTTTCTTTTTTTCCTCCAACGTATATATATCCGTTATATATATATATTTATTATTATTATTATTTTTTTTTTTAAACCAACCAATTTCACCTATAAATACCCCCACAATCTAACCAAAAAAATCACACCTTCTTTCAACAATCTTATTCTTAATCCAATTCAATCTAATACCCAAACCCAAAATAATCACGAAATGTCTTCGTCTTCATCAAACGCTCCCCAAACAAACACAAACAATCCCTCGACGCCACAATCGCAAACACCATCCGGTTTCGCTAACTATTTCGGCACAACAAACGCCTTATATCCTCCCCAAATACCAAACTTTTCGCCACAACAATCCCAACATATTCTTAACACGTTTTTAACGCAACAACCTCTTCCACCACAATACCCACAATACCCACAACAAATGTTTAATCCCGAGCAATACGCCATGCATCAACAACTTCTCTCACAAACCCAAAGTTTTCTTCCCCAAACTTTTCCAACCCAACAAACACAAACCCCCCAAGAGATCGTCCCAGAAACCCAAGAGATCGTCCAAGAAACGGACGATGTGGTCGAAGTAACCGCGGCACGTAGGTCCACGTCGAAAAAGAAAAAGACGTGCGTAAAGGTTGCATGGACGGAGAAAGAGGAGGAACTTTTGGCGGAGATGTGGTGCTCGGTCTCGGAAGATGAGAGGTTAGGAAACGCCCAACCCGGACCTCGATTTTGGATACGGATCGTTGAGGGTTACAACACCGAGGCGGCGAAGCTAGGATTGCCGGAGAGAGGCAAGGAGTCCCTCAACTCCAAGTTTACGGCGATGAGTGCCTTGGTCAAGGCTTTTATCGGCCACCATGCCGAGCCGGTAAGATGTCGAGGAAGCGGGACCGACGACCATGCAGTTTACAAAGCGGCTCGGCAAATGTACTTGGAGTGCGAGAAATCGACGTTTAGGCATGACAAGGCCTGGGAAATCTGGAGGGAGCACAGCCGATGGCGCTCATTTGTCAAGATAGACCCTCCACTCGATACCGTCAACCTCGACGACGTTGGTGCCGGGGACGACATATTTGCGGATGATGAGGAACAACGACCTCAAGGGAAAAAGAGAGGTAGCAAAAGAAAGGAATCATCCGACGCCTCCGATAAGGCGCAAACATTTTCGTCCTCGACGCTTTGCGGGCTCATCGCGTCACACTTGAAAAGCATTGCGGGCACGAAGAAGAAAACCGCGGAAAAAAAGGCCAAACCCTCCACCGACAAGAGCAAGCGGCTATGCGACAAGAAGAAGCGGCTTACTCTAGTGCACGAAGAGACGATATGATGTTTCTTCGACAAAGCACGGAGGGGATGCCTCCGGCCGAAGCGGCTTGGGTCGAAGACGAGAAAAATAAAATCCGAGAAAAATACGGGATTAATTAGTTTAGTTTTTAATTATTTGTAATTTTTTATTTATGTTTTAATTATTTATTTATGTTTTAATTATTTGTAATTTTTATTTATTTATGTTATTTAATGTTTTAATTATTAAGTTTTAATATTTTATATTCTTTTAATTATTTATTTATCTTTTAAGAAAAAAAATTAATAATAATAAAATAATCCCACAACCCACCACAACCCTCCCTATCATAACAACTCACAACCGTCATTCTCACTGTCACGTCATCACCTTTTTCCCCACAACCCACCACAACCTCATTGTCACTCAGTATCACTCCGAGTGCTCTAACAACCCAACAAACTCACAACCCACATTCTCACTGCCACGTCATCACCTTTTTTCCCACAACCTCCACAACCCACATTGTGACTCATTATCACTCCGGGTGCTCTTATAATGATTTTTAATTTAAGATGGAAAGCCCCTTGTTATAAGTCAGTTAAATATATCATTTAAAAAGCATAAAAAAGGATAGTCCACGAAAATTCAAATAGTCAACAAAAATCTCACGAAAAATGCCGACTTAATTACCTCAATAAGGTGCCATGCATTTCAACCACATAAATTATATTCTTATCACCTTCTTATTTATGGCCATTGTACACTATCCTGAATTGCTTTATATGTTGTAAGTTCATATTCATATTAGAGTAGCTGGTATTCACAAAATGATCTCATATAGCCACTGGTCTAAGCTTAGCACCAACAAATACGAAGTTACTCTCGCATTATTCACTCTTTCGGCCATCACATTGGCTATCTTATGGCTCAAATACAGGAAGGGTACATACCCATTGCCTCCTGGACCTCGTGGTTTACCCGTGGTGGGGTACCTTCCATTTCTTGGTCCTAACTTGCACCATGAATTTGCGAAAATCGCTCAACGTTATGGCCCTATTTTCAAACTCAAGCTCGGAAGTAAAACATATATCATTGTCAGCTCTTCAGATCTGGCTAAAGTTATAGTCCGTGAGCAGGACAATATATTTGCAAATAGGGATCCTCCTGTGTCCGCCCTTGTCTTGTCCTATGGTGGCCAGAATATAGTATGGTCTAACAACAACTCGCACTTTCGTAACCTACGTAAAGTGTTGGTGTCCGAAGTCTTGAGCAACAAGAACTTGGAAGCTTCTAGAACTTTCCGGGTAATTGAAGTGAGAAAAACCATCAAACATGTGTATGAAACAATGGGATCCGAGGTGGATATTGGTGGGATTGTGTTCTTAACGTCCTTAAACGTCGTTACCAACATGGTGTGGGGGAAAAGTTTGGTTGATGGTGAAAAAAGGAGTAATCTTGGAGGGGAGTTTAGAGAAGTAATTTTAAAGATAGTCGAGCTTCTAGGAACGCCAAATGTATCAGATTTCTTTCCGGTGCTGTCTAGATTGGATTTACAAGGAGTGGCACGAGAAATGAAGAAGGAATTGAAGACGATGGATGGGATTTTCGAGAGGATTATCGAGGAGAGAACGGCTATGAAACACGAAGAAGTATTCGAGCAACATGGAAGAAAAGATTTCTTGCAGATATTACTAGAGCTTAAAGATCAAAATACTGCTACCTCGTTCACTATCACTCAAATAAAAGCCCTTCTCATGGTACGTTTATCATGTTTACTTGAAATTTTCTTTTAAACTTTCGAAATATCAAATTAAATAAAAACTTCATAGAAAAAAATAATGGGGAGATATGGCCACATAATATATAATTACGATTTGAAATTTAATTTTTATTCTTGTAAACTACATTTTGTTTGTGAAGGTCATAGAATATTTTACATACTGAATAATATCTTTTTTTTTTACTAGAATGACTATTCTACCGAAGAACATTTTCAGTATATTTGTTTGATGAGAAATCCAGGTTTAACATGTAAATTTGCCTTTTTCATTTATTGGTTTAAATAGGATATATTAATAGGAGGAACAGACACAACATCAACAATAGTAGAGTGGACAATTGCCGAGCTTCTTCAAAATCCAAAGATTATGAAAAAAGTACAAGACGAATTAAAAGAAGTTGTAGGACTAAATAATATTGTCGAAGAATCTCATCTCCCTAGACTACATTACTTAGATGCAGTGATTAAGGAAACATTCCGACTACATCCTATACTTCCTCTCTTGGTTGCCCGATCTCCAAATAAATCTTGCAATGTAGGTGGATACACAGTGCCAAAGGGTTCCAATGTCTTTATTAATGTATGGTCAATTCACAAGAATCCTCAATATTGGGATAATCCCATGGAATTTAATCCTAATAGGTTCATGAATTCCGATCAAACAACAAAATTTGATTATAACGGCTTCAATTGCAACTTTCTTCCATTCGGATCTGGCAGAAGAAGGTGTCCCGGAATTCTCTTAGGTGAGAAAATGCTAGTGTACTTGTTGGCTTCATTGTTGCACTCGTTTGACTGGAATTTGCCATGTGACAAAGAATACGAACTCTCTGATAAATTTGGCATTGTTACGAAGAAAAGAAAACCAGTCTTGGTCGTCTCTTCACAGAGGTTATCAGACAAGAACCTCTATATTTAAGACTTTATATGTAAACAACTATGGGTAAAAGTCAAAAAACATGTAAACTTTTTCACTTGTAACATTATAATAAACCAACTTCGAAAAATATTTCGATAATATATGTATTTTGAAATTCCGTGACAATATGATAAATGTGTAACTTGTTACCTGCGATGGTTCCAACAAGGCATCCACGTCAGATTATTTCTTACATTGTATACACGTCACGGACACGTCATCTACACGTCAGTTTCTTCCCCAATTTCGAACCCTAATTTCAAACCCTGATTTTACCCTAATAATGCTACAAACAACCCAAGAAGAACAACAATTACACTCAATTCCAACACCATTTCCCCTCCAAAAAGAACAACAGTTACACTCAAACCCTAGTGTTACATTCAGTTTAAACATGTGTTCTTTTATGAGATTTTTGAAACCTAATAGTAGATTATTAACATTATCAACATCCAGTTCAAAACTTACATTCACTAACTGAAATATTTGATCAATAACAGCAAAATACAGTGCATTAATTTGCGAATTAAAATAATCGACGACAGTAAGAAATAGTAGATCTTACAATACAATCAAGTTTGATGTGTTGTTCAAAGAGATTGGATTAATTGATTGTAACATCTCATTTCCATCATAAAAACATATTGATTTAAGAACTCAAGTAACAATATCCAATAAATCGAACACGAAATAACAGTCATCATCACATTTTGATATTTAAATTGGGAAATTAAAAGCTAATTAAATTTTGCCTAGATTAAACTTTACCTTCACATAACTATTATTTGAATGCATCATAGCATATAATTGTATAAAGCTAAACATAACTGAATTAATTTCCATAGATCGATCAAAATATCAGTCACTTATCAATTACGAAACACAATTCGATGAGAAACTAATACATTTACATCAGACAAACACAAAAATAAAACTCGATTAACCGCTGGTAAATTTGGTAAGAGCCTTAGCACCCATAATCTCTCGGGTCAAAACAATAAACGGGTAAAACCGACATGGAGTCATTATTAGCCGAGGATAAAGATTCATTATCTTGAACACGAAGGTCGTTACGGAACCAGGCGATGGATGTCCGGTGAGCTGCGACGACGTTGGAGGGGTCAAAAGGACGACGGGAATTTGCAGGCTAGAGGGTCTGATCTTATTGTTAAATTAAATAATAGGTTGAAATTTAGTGAGAGTAAAAAAACAAAAATACTGGTAAAATAAAAACATCTGGTAACCAGTAAAAAGTCAACGAAATTTTGAAATTTTATCACATAGTGACGGAATTCGAAAATACATATATTATCGGAGTATTTTCCGAAGTTGGTTTATTATAATGTTACAAATAAAAAAGTTTGTATGATTTTTTTTGACTTTTATCCAAATAGTCAATTGGATGTGAAACAATTTCCCATATTTTCGAACTTTTATCAAAACGAACTATAAAAGTTAGAGCCTCTACATGAATAGTGTTAATTCTCGTAGAATGTTAATGCAACATCGATGCCACCCGCATCTTTCTTTTGAGTGAACATTTTATCTAAATCCAAAAAAAAACTAGATTTTATATAACCCGGCCCTACCAGCATCCCGACACACGGCCTTAGGGCATCCACACATTTTTTTTAAAAGAATAAAAAAGAACCCATCAATAACTAGAGGAACCCAAATCTTAACAAATAAAACTATATGTCATGAAGTTAAACTTTGATTATTTCTTTTAAAGCAGCCAACAATAGTTATATTTGTTAGGATTACATTTTTCTGACGATTGTACAGAATCACATAGAATACTTAGTTATAACAAATAGGAATTTTGCTTAACTAATCATGTCGGTCGTCTAATCCGAGATCTCCTTTGAACCCTACAACACACTAATTGCGGAATAACTAGTATGCATATGTAAATGGTGAAGAACAGCAGAGAAAACCAAATGAATGATTCTATTAAGCTTTCGTGTTTGATTACAACCACGAATAGAATCTAAACAATCGATTACAAGACTTTAACACACAAGAACACTTAGTTACGTGATCTAAGATAAGCTCACGTACCTATTCTTGATTTGACAGCTCTGACAACTTTCAACAAACGCATTTATGATCCCGAGGCTGCTATTTATAGTCAGCTCGAAACCCTAGAAGAGTTACGCGCACGTAACTGTCTGGGAGACAGTTACGCGCGTAACTCTCTAGTTACGTGACCGAAACTTAGTTACGTGACCGTAACTCAGTTACACGAGGGTAACTGTTAGTTACCCTCCGTAACTCACGTAAATGCGTATTGGACTTTACAACTCGATCTAATTACATTCTAACTTGACGACACATTCTAATGAATACAACTACAGACAATAATGTTCCAACAAACTCCCCCTTGGATGTAGCTTGTAATCTTCAAAATTTTCTTGAACTTTTGGTGTCGAGAGATCGAGAGTTGATCCATTAAACTTCACAGGAGAACTTGTACGGTGTACAGTCTGCAACCGATAACTTGCGAATCTTTCTGACAGCTAATCTTCATCATTAAGCAACGCGGCTCCATGAGTATCAGCTTCGAGTCCTTGACTTCCAGGAAGTGCTAAACTCTTCAAGATCCGATCCTTAACTCTGTAAACCTGGCTTACAAAGACAAAACTGACCAAATACGTGTTTTTGTTCTTTAAACTGATAAAATTTCTCATTTTTCAGAAAACACGTGATAAAACCTTTTAACCATAAACGATACGTGACAACGAAGAAAATAAACGCAGAAATAAAATCTTTTTGGATTTTTGTTTGTTTTCTTAACCTAAAACCGAAAATCTTTTTGAGGTTTTCATCTATAAGCTATTCACACTACTTTAGCAACCTACAAAGAGCAAATCTTTTTCGTTAGGGATTAGTTTGCTTTTAGGATCATATCGCAGAACTCGAATCACAAGAATCAGCCGATTGTTAGTATATTTGTCCTCTTAAATACACCATAGATATCATACAAAAAATCTTTCGATTATTTTTAAAGAACAACTGTTTATATGGATCCCACTTATATTTACACTTAGCTAAATCCGAACTTCCCTCAAAGCGTCATCAAACCTCCAGTATTTATTTAGGAAAACTGTCACCTTATTCCTATTTTATTAACTATTCTAAGTATTGAAAAAGCATATATATAGTATTAAGTTTAAGCACTTATGCATTTTTCATTATTTATTAACTTTATTTAAGTTTTTACAAACTTTATTGAAGCTTAATAAGCTTTATTGACTCGTGAATTCCTCCCTATGTCTCTGCCGTTTATCAAGTAAGCATCAAGAGTTATGGAATTCTTATTTGACTCTACTCTCCCCCTGTCTTTGCCGTTTATCAAGTAAGCATTAAGGGTTACGAGTTTTACTTAGATTTAATTATTTATAACTCCTCACCTTTATACTAACTTCAAGAAAACTATGATTTCGCAACCTTATAGAATCCAGGAGCGCCTCAAGGAATTTTTGAGTTTTAATAATTATCTAAACTCTTTGAGTTTTAGATAAAAGCGATTTATTATATTTTTTTTGTTTTTCTCTCAATTTTTCTTTTCCTCGCTTTTTCTATTACTCTCAGATACTTATTTATATATATAATAATATCCTATGGTGACAGATTCCAGGCACACTGAAAGTTTTCAGCTTATCACTGAGATGAACAAACTTAACCGTGTTCCCATTAGAAACAGGTTCGGAAAATTGTTTATATGATATTGGCCGTACCTACTAATACATCGAACAAACACTTATGATTCTGATTTTTAAAATCTGCGATGTACTATCATTTCCTAAGGTTTTTACAAACTTTCTCCCCCTCTTTTTATGTTTTTCTGATTTTTATTGTTTTTCTGATTTTTTTTTATTTTTTTATTTTTTATAACTATACAAATCCTAAAAACTTAAAAAGAAAGATTGCGAAGTCACGATCAAACGATTTAGGTTTTTATCAATTTGGACGCTTTATACTCAATTGAGATGATTTAACTTTAACTCAATGAGTTTTCAAAAACTTTATACTCAGTCAAGATTATTTAACTTTAGACTCGATGAGTTTTCAAAACTTTATACTCTTTTGAAAAGAGTTTTGCATTTAAGCAAAACCGTTTTTGTTCTAGTTCGCAACTGTTATATGTTGCGAAGTCTAAACACTTTAAACTTTAACATATAAACATGTGTATTAAACTTGAGAGTAAGTGTTTGAACGCAAATCGGACCACGTAACTCAAATAGGAATCAAAAACCTACCGAACCACGCATCACACACATTACAAACATACATTCAAGAATAACAAACATATATATAGCAAAAGATGGTAACAGATATTACAGACATAAGAATATTGTTTGAGCTGGGAATTAAGAAATACCAAAAACCAGCTAACTATCTGCAAACCAATATCTACGCCGCATCCTCCAGCACCAACGCCATATTCTTTGAATGGTACCCCTTTTCAACACACATGTAGACCACATGAGAGAAGACATAGACAAAAGACTTCTCATTCCACGCTGATACGATCATCTTCTCATTCAGCCGCTTCAGATCATCTTCGGAGAGGCAGAGAAGATGGATAGGATCATAGATCCTTAGCAACACTTTCCCATCGAAATCAGTCATGACTGCCTCCCGAGTGTTCTCATCAAAGAACCAAGCATCAAGATCTACCAAAAAATCCTGAGGCAGAGAAGGCATCCTGATGCGCTTAAGCTGCTTGACCGCTGGATATATGTGCTGCACCTCTCGCCTCCCCGTCTTTGGATTCTTAGTCTTTAACTTCTTCTTCACAGGCTTGGTAAGACTAAAGTTCACATACTTTTCGTAGTATATGTCGGCCCTCAACTGAATGTAGAAAAGCTTTTCGGCATCTGAAGTAAGATTCTTCGGTTCCATGTCCGCGAGGCGCTTCAACTCATAATAAGGCAGGGAGTTGAAAGTAGCGTACTTCATCCTCATATACTGTACCCCATCTATCCTGAGCAGGGCAAAGAAGTCGGTGTTGTCGATGTAGCGCCATGAAAGGATAAGCTTTTTGCATGGGCCTACGAGATTGCAACCTGCAACAACACCTACTTTGCCAAACACCTTGTGATCTATCTCTCTCCCTTTGGCATCAACGTAGTGAACATAATCCTTCATGGGAGGAGTGGGAACTGCTGGAGGCTCCGGTTCGCTTGCTTCTTTAGACTTCCTCTTTGAACCAGAATAGGAAGCATGTTTGTCTTTCGCCCCAGCCGCTTGTGATGCAGTAACCTTCTTTAACCTCGCAGAGTCGACCTCGTCCTCGGAGTCCTCAAACATAGTACAACTCCCGGGGACTATGGAGGCGGCATCACCCTCTTGCATCGGTAAAGCATCGA
The DNA here is from genome assembly GCA_910822075.1 of Senecio squalidus. NCBI lineage: Eukaryota > Viridiplantae > Streptophyta > Magnoliopsida > Asterales > Asteraceae > Senecio > Senecio squalidus. The sequence goes on from CAJVGC010000582.1 coordinate 14,445,046, forward strand.
ACCTTGGAACTACACCAGTAGATCCTTGAGCAGACATTGCAGGCCGAGCTGGCTGGGTCGGATGAGTATGTGTACCTGCAGTAACTAAGACAAGCGCAAGATTAGGGTTAGTAGACTCCCCCTGAGTGGGAGAATCCTGAGCAGGAGATCCCTGATCCTTAGGAGGGCTAGAAGCAGATCCTCCGGGATGTGTTGGTTCCAAAGGATTTTCCTTGCCCTGATCATATGAACTCATGCGAGAAAGACCACCGGCACCACCCATGTCATCATCAGGCTTTCCCTGATCGTCTTTGTCATCTTTGTCATTCTTCGGTGCATCATCTTTCTCAGCATCATCAGCTTCTTCTTCATCGTCTTTCTCAGCTGTCTCCTCCTCTTTCTCTGCTTCCTTTGCAGCTGCTTTTTCCTTCTCTTTCTCGTCTAATTGATCATCAAGACGTCCGAGAACAACTTCATAGTCTCCGCGAACCGCCACAACCTCATGCTCAAATCCTGCAATCTTCTTCTCCAATGATACAATCTTTGCGTCCCGAGCTTTCACTTGACCTTCGAGCTTCTTTATCCTTGCTTCATGCTCGTTGTGGGCGCTCTGGAGATTTGCCATCTGAGTCTGCATCTGTCTCACCATATCACTCAATCCAACAGTGATCTCAGGGCGAGAGGAGCTGCCCGATGGAGTAGAGGTCACTATTGGTGAGGAAGTAGTGAAAATGGGTCGAGGTGGTGTGAATTTTGGAGGTGGAGGAGGAGTAGTGATGGTAGTGATTGTGGTTGGTGGAGTAGTGGTGATGATTGGTGGAGGAGCTGTGGTGGTAGTGGTGGATGGAGAAGTAATCACGACCGCTTTCTTCGATTTCTTTACTAAGGGAACATCAGAAGAACCCTCAGGTGAAGCAGGAATGGAGCGAGGGCACTTGATCGCTGATGGTGGCGAAGATTGCCTGAAGGTACCAGGCTGAGTACCAACAAACTCATCAGACTTCATCATGACCGTACGTGTAGGCTTTGGTGAAGGAACAACAACTGTCGGTTCCTTGAACTGTACACCTTTAGCTGCCTTCCCTTTAACTTTCCCTGCCTTCGCTATTTGCTTCATAAGCCTGTTACGTCTCGCATTATAAGCAGCCACTGACATAGTCCTCTTGAGAACTACCAACTCACTCAATTCTTGCTCCAACTTCTTTGTGGCATCGGGGAGTTCAACGGTCTCCTCCGACCCAGCATCACTGTCACTGTCATCATCACCCCCTGATGCAGAAAACTCTGAAGCAGATTCCTCGACAATATCTACCTTTTTCTTTCCTTTACCCTTTCCCTTTTCCTTTGACTTTCGCTTGCTCGAAGCACCCTCAGTATCAGAAGCCACAGACTTGGAAGACCTCCTAGACTTGGTCGGCTTCGGTGAATCAGGAGTCACCAGATCATCGTAAGCATTAAGCGCTGGTGCTGGAAAGGCAGGATCAATCAAAGCTCCTTGAAGAGGTAACTCTTCACCTACCCCTCTGCAATCGGCAAAGTATCGAGGGTTGATATTTTGCGCCCTTCCTAACGGACCATTATAAGGAAGGTCCGGTAGAAGGTGATCAATCATCAGTGTCACGAACCTCGGATACTGAGCAAATGTCTTCTTCTTGTCCTCTAGATTCCAGATCATGTTGTTGAGAATGAATCTAGAGATGTTGTACTTGTGATTGAAGACTAAAGAAGCCATCAGCGCCTGACCCCGTCTATCCAACGAATCATATCCCCCTTTCCACTTTGACATGCACATAATAATCGTGTGCATCAGAAAACGGTAAAGAACAGCAGAGATAACCAAATGAATGATTCTATTAAGCTTACGTGTTTGATTACAACCACGAATAGAATCTAAACAATCGATTACAAGACTTTAACACACAAGAACACTTAGTTACGTGATCTAAGCTAAGCTCACGTACCTATTCTTGATTTGACAGCTCTGACAACTTTCAACAAACACATTTATGATCCGGTGGCTGCTATTTATAGTCAGCTCGAAACCCTAGAAGAGTTACGCGCACGTAACTGTCTGGGAGACAGTTACGCGCGTAACTCTCTAGTTACGTGACCGTAACTTAGTTACGTGACCGTAACTCAGTTACGCGAGGGTAACTGTTAGTTACCCTCCGTAACTCACGTAAATGCGTATTGGACTTTACAACTCGATCTAATTACATTCTAACTCGACGACACATTCTAATGAATACAACTACAGACAATAATGTTCCAACAAATCACAATAAGGAAAATGTAACACATATAAATGTGGATTAAGAAGAATCGTGAGAAAATGTAATCCTGTAAGAAATTGTCACCGGTAATATATAGAGAAACTAAGACATATAAATGTGGATAAAAAGAAAAAACAGAGTAAAACTCGAAAGAAAGTGGGGAAGAGTTAAATGACCCTTCGTTATATGGATGGGAGCTCGAATGAGGCTTGATTCAAAAGGTTGTTTTTTTCTGGTTGAATTGAGGCTGGGCGGTGGGTAGGTCTTATTGTATCCTCTGATCTTGTTGGTCCTACAGAGCGAAGATTTCCGTTTTGTCTTGTTATAAGAGGTCATTGTTTCTTTGTTTGTTTTATTGTAGTAATAGTTTTTGTTTGATCCCTTGTCCTTTTTTGTAATCCACCCCTTTGTAGATTCAATAGGATGAGAAATCTTGGTTTTCCTTCTTCAAAGAAGTGGAAGATTAATTATTCACAATCATACATTTTATTATATTACATACCATAGCATATCAATAGTTCATGGTAATGATAAATTTAATCGACTTTAATATTAAACAAGAAACACATCATCTAAAAATTTACGGTATTGTCGCTTGGTTAAAATGAGTTTTGGTGATTTTAGTGTCATCGAGTCATGTTAGTGTGATTGTGACTTACTTGGGATTGAATGGATACAAGTTAAGCTCGGTTACGAGTAGGAGAGTGTAGGGGTGCACACTCGTTCGATCTATCTCGTTTCCGCTCATTAGCAGGGGTGTTGGAACATTATTGTATGTAGTTGTATTCATTAAAATGTGTCGTCGAGCTAGAATGTAATTAGATCGAGTTGTAAAGTCCAATACGCATTTATGTAAGCTACGGAGGGTAACTAACAGTTACCCTCGCGTAACTAAGTTACGGTCACGTAACTAAGTTACGGTCTCGTAACTAGGGAGTTACGCGCGTAACTGTCTCCCAGACAGTTACATGCGCGTAACTCTTCTAGGGTTTCGTGCTGACTATAAATAGCAGCCTCGGGATCATAAATGCGGTTGTTGAAAGTTGTCAGAGATGTCAAATCAAGAATAGGTACGTGAGGTTAGCTTAGATCACGTAACTAAGTGTTCTTGTGTGTTAAAGTCTTGTAATCGATTGTTTAGGTTCTATTCGTGGTTGTAATCAAACACGTAAGCTTAATAGAATCATTCATTTGGTTATCTCTGCTGTTCTTCACCATTTACATATGCATACTAGTTATTCCGCAATTAGTGTATTGTAGGGTTCAAAGGAGATCTCGGATTAGACGACCGACAAGTGGTATCAGAGCCTCTATACTTGTTATAGAGGTCTTTGAATCCGTTTGGTGAAGTTTGGGGCTGATTTGGGTTAGATCTAGGATTTGGAGAAAGTGTACTTTATTTCGGATTTTTTAGATCCAGGCATTTCTAGCCGGAGTTTGGTCTCGGGGTTCAGATATTGTGTTTACAGTTGGGTATACTTCATATCTGTAGAAGATGGGATTCTAGTTTTGGGTATTTCTTCGTTTACGACGATTTGAAGAAATTTCAGGTGCAAGTCACGTAACTGTAGTTACCCTCACGTAACTCAGTTACCCTCCGTAACTTAGTTACCCTCACGTATCAGCAGTTACCCTCACGTAACTCAGTTACCCTCACGTAACTGGGAGTTACGCAAGTAACTGTAGTTACTTGAAGATTTGAAGATAGTTACTCGACAGTTTGTTACGCACGTAACTAAGGAGATACGCACGTAACTAAGGAGTTATGTGCACGAATCTGTGTGCTGAAGACGTTCGTTTACTCCGTTTTCTAGCCGTTACTCTGCCCGATTTTCGTTAGAAACATTAGGTGGGTGTTAGGTTGGATTCTCTGGTCTTTCTTACTGATTCTACGGGTTCTGTTTGTGAAGATTCGTGTGAAGACGGTTTGAAGGTTAGAGTCGAGTTCGGGGTATTCGGGATTTGGTTTTGTGATTTGGTTTGGTATACTTCTTCAGTGTTAATCGGGTTTTCTGGTTTTCTACTTCTCGGGTATTCGTTAGTTGCTGATTTGGGTATTGGTTTGGATTCGTCATGGCTCTTTCTATGAATACGAATTCATTCAACATGGAACCGAGTCGTAATCCTCAGGTTCCTCCTCTATACAATCCAAACCGAAGTGTGGAGGAATGGATGATGAATTTTAGGACATATGTTGCTTGCACTTATCCAAGCATGTGGACTCCTATCTTCTCGAAATATGAAGCTCCCTCTGATCTCAATGCAACCACCGACGTTAGAACATATCGAGCTGCGTCTACATACACGGATGAGGAGAAAGCGCTCTTTCTCAAGAATCAGAAGGCGTTGGGAACGATTCAGTTTTGCTTGACTGACGAGATGAGAGCAATATTCCGTACGATCGATAATCCCCATGATCTATGGAATGCTATCTTGAAAAGATACAGGGGTAATGAAGCGATGAAAGCCATCAAAGCCGACATCTTGAAGAGGCAGTTTGATAACTTCAAGTGTGGGGAAAACGAAACTCTAGACATGCTGATTTCTAGGTTTTGTCGGTTGATAAACGACCTGTATGAATTAAAGGTTGAGTATAGCAAGCTTCAGACGAATACACGATTCTTGGATAGTTTTCCGCCGCATTGGGAAGTTCGTGTGTTACTGTTAAAAGATAAACCTGAGTTAAGAGACTATGATTTTGAAGATCTCATCGACAAGCTACGGATAGCTAATCTGGAGATTGATGTGTAAAATCTAGTCTTAAATTTAAACCTACTATTTCATGCAATTACACACTTCTAGGCAGTGGACCTATCCGTATATAATATAGTTTAAAGCAAGTATAGGTTCGTTCGCAGGGACTAATTTGTTTTAAGTTTTCGAATTAATAATACTGAGTATTTGTGGGGGTTTTTATCGTAACAAAAGATTGCAAATAATTAAGAAAAAGTGATTAATTAAAATCTATCGAAAGAGTAACTGATGTAATCAAATAATGAGAAAATATACTTGTTTGACACTTCACCTATTTTCCGTTTAAATTTACGAAATCGATTGTTTTCAAAACTTCTAAGATATAATAAAAGTCCTCCCGAATCTTTCACTAACTTTAATTATCTTTAATTACCCCGTTCCTCCCGAATACAGTAATAATTATTAATAACCAAACAATAAGCAACAAGTCCGTTTTTAGTGATTTAATCTTATAGAGTTTCCTCCCGAATAACTCCTCTAATTATCAAGTCCTTCCGAATCTTAACAAATAGACTTACTCACTTAAATTTAATTACCTAAGTTGTGATTACTAAGTCCTCCCGAATCGTAGTAATTTTAAACCGATTATAGACCGACCGATTATTTCATACAACCTATCTAATCTATCTAGATTCCTCCCGAATACCTAGAATTTTTATTAAACAAATTATATATAAACAACTCTGATAATATACTAAAATTTAAGCAATTAAGGATCAACGATTAAACATAAAAACTTAAACAATCGATAACGATAAATAAACTTCAAATAGGATCCATGGTTCAAACAAGCATAAAGGAAATTTAGCTACTCATAATAAAGTCTAAATCAACAGCTAATATGAAAGAAAACATCACTGAAAAATCTGGAATAAAAGAAAAGAAACAAACTAGAAAAGTCGGGAATTCGATTCGTGAGCGAATTGTAATCGTACTCCGACTCTAACTCCTTTCCTTGATTCTAATAGAAATCTCCAGCTCCAGATACATGAGGGAATTATTGATGATGAAACCTGGTCGTTTGGGTTGGTATTTATAGAGATAAATCAAGAGAAAATCGAGTTCGAGTCAAATTCCAATTGCTGAAAATCCCGACAGTGCGCAGCACCACTTCATAGGTGCGCAGCACCGTGCATTTTTTCCCATATTCTAATTTTTGCAAAATGTAGCTCTCTCTTTCTTCTTCATTCTCCAATTTGAATCACCTAAATCGGATATCGTATGAAGAAGTTATGATCAAAACGGTGGAGGTGATACTGCAACGTTCTCTTCGTCAGATTTCACTATTTTTGGTCTTTTAAGCTCATTTCTTCCACCATTTCCACTTCCCAATCATATAAACCTATAAAATAGACAAAACAACTTTTTCACACGATTAAATGCAAAAACCTATCCTATCCATCATGATTAAATACGAAAATGACCAAATATCGCATATAAATAACTATATAAATATGCGATATCAGAGATGCAGGATAGAGCTTATGGTAGCAACGTGTTCTCTCAGAAGGTGCTTAGGGACAATTCGGGAGTCGCTTTCCTTTCGGATATCTCATCTACACAAGTACCTCCATCTTCAAGTTACTTGCCTCAATCTCCTAGTTTTCCCAGTTTTCAAAGTTTTCAAGCCAGTTCAACCGTGTCAAGCTCGACCGATTCAGCTTGTCCTACCTGTTCTACTTGTAGAACTTGTTCATCACGACGGGAAAGAGAAACGGCTCCCCTCCTAAAGTCTCAAGGGAGAGGAAAAGATACGGCATTTAGTGCTTCTGGTTCTCAGAATATGGAAAATGAACGTTTGCAATCATGTTTCCTCACTGCGTATGACGATTTGATCGACGGAAGGATAGCTAATTCCGCTCTGACTGAGGAATATTATGACCAGGTCCATCCGGAAGATTTAGAAGAAATGGATATTCGGTGGAATATGGCCATGATGACCAAAAGAATCAAGAGCTTTCTCAACCGAACTGGAAAGAAGTTCATCGGGGGAGATAGAAAGAGCGGCATGGGGTTTGACAAGTCAAGGGTCAAGTGTTATAAGTGCAACAACTACGGTCACTTCGCTCGAGAATGCGGTCAACATTCACGAGAAGATCCTAGACATGACCAAGGAGATAGACATGGTCGACAGCACCAAGGTTATCAAGCCCCTCCTCAAGGAAGGAGTTATCAGCAGGGAGGCTATCAAGGTCAAGCATCTCGGAACCTCAGAATTCAAGATGCTGAAAAGGATGAAACTGCTCTTCTTGCCGTTGACAACAAGGTGGATTGGAACGCATTCGAAGATATTGCTCAGAGAACGGAGCATTTTGCACTCATGGCCTTTACTTCTGACGTTTCATCTCCTAAACACGAGGTAGATATCGATCCTTTCACAACTGTGTGCACTAACTGCTGCGAGGTTGAGGCCCAACTCACAGTATGGAGTAATTCAGCAAGAGAGTTAAGCTCTGAAGTTAATGATTTACGAGTAAGAAACGATGTTTTAGCTAAAGAAAACAAAACTTTAAACGCTTTTAAGAAAGAAAACATGGTTGAAATTTCAGATCTAAAAATAGTAATTACTCGTCATATTTCAAAAATCAAAGAGTTTTCCGATGCATTTGCAGCCGAAAAACTAACTGTTGCTCAAAAACAGAGTGAAATTGATTCTCTGCATGCAAAGTTAGATGCAATTGCCAACTCAAAAGTAACTTTGAGTCAGTTGATCGAGTGGCAACGGACAAACACCAAAGACAAGGGTGGATTGGGGTATTCTAGTATGCCACCTCCAATGCATTTCACCCCGATCCCTGTCAATGGTGCGTCCGTAGAATTGTCTCAGTCTTCCTCTTTGACCGCTGAAGCTCCACAAGCTGAAGTGACTAGTCCAGAGGAAAGTATTAGTGCAAATGAGTCTAAAGTCGTTTTAAAACGCCCAGACCACAAGTCCAAAGACCTTAATGATTTAAAAGACGTCCAACTAACTGACCACCAAGAGAGTCTTTTTGAGAAGGTCTTTCAGCGCCTCGAGAGCCGTCTTATCACTAAGATGGACAAGAAGTTTGAACAACTTCAAGTGCGTGAAGGAAAACGGACTCTTAAGCAGTCCGACTCTGAGTCAAAGTCCACAAAGTCAAAATCTAAGGGTAAGGAGAAAATTGAGGAACCTATTCTCACCATCCAAACCCCTATGTCTAAGATTTTCACTAAGGGAGTGGCTTCTTCTTCTAAGCCTACAAGTTTCCCTCCCAAAGTGTCTCGACCAGTCCCTCAGACCACGGCAACACCTCGAGTAGCAATTCCAAAAGAGAAGATTCAAACTTCTCCGACTCAAATGGACATTTCAAATGATCCGAGAATTTGCTACTATTGTCGAAACGAGGGCCATATTGCCAAAGTTTGTCCACATTTACAAAGCTTAATCTTGAAACGTAAAGCATCACCAAAGAAGGATAGACTAATCTCCAAAGTTGATTCTTCTTCAGTCCAAGTCGAGACCGGCCCTAAGCAAATCTTGACTAAGAATGTTAAAGAAAATCTTAAGTCACCCACACATCGGGATGACGCATCAACCTCCACTGATTACCAGAAAACACATACACAGGTTGATGTGATCATTCACGATGCAAATGGACGACCCAAGTCTGTAAAGTCTTGGGTCCCCATTCCCAGCTGATCCTCTATTTTTTTGTGTGCAGGGACGACCGAAGCGATCTGGAGGCAAAAACATTTGGTGTGTCGACAGTGGTTGTTCCAGGCACATGACGGGAGATCGCCATCTATTAACCGACCACATTGAGGTTGATGGAGGCAATGTCCTATTCGCTGGGGAGAAGGGTGGAAAGATTACGGGTCAAGGAAATATCTCTAACGACGTAGTGACTTTCCAAAATGTCAACTACGTTAAAGAGTTAAAGCACAATCTGCTCAGTGTTTCGCAAGTCTGCGATCAGAAGTTTTCTACTCTGTTCACGAACAAGGAGTGTATGATTCTTCGTGAGGGATTTGTGATTGATCCATACTGGGTACTGATTCGAGCTCCGAGGGTGAACGACATCTACTATCTTGATATGTCAAAAGCTACATCAAATGAAGAGCATCTGTGTTTGGTGTCTAAAGCCTCGGAACGGGAGTCAATTATGTGGCATAGACGAATGGCTCACATCAACTTCCGCAGGATGAATTATTTGGTGAAGCATGAGTTAGTCACTGGAGTTCCCAAAATGAGTTTTGCGATGAATGATTCATGTATTTCGTGTGTAAAGGGCAAACAACACAAGAAATCTCATCCGTCAAAGCTTGTGAACTCCATCTCAGCTCCACTGGAATTACTTCGGTCCAGTAAGTGTAAAGAGTAAGGGAGGCAAATCGTATTGTTTGGTGGTTACGGACGACTACTCGAGATTCTCATGGGTTTTCTTCCTAGCGAGGAAGGATGAAACAGCTGAACGACTAAAGTTTCTCCTTCTTCGACTAGAAACCCTTCTCGAGTTAAAGGTCAGGTCAATTCGGAGTGATAATGGCACGGAGTTCAAGAACAACAACATGGAGCTGTTTTGCTTATCAAAGGGTATTTCTCATCAGTACAGCGCTCCTCGAACTCCGCAGCAAAATGGAGTTGCAGAAAGGAAAAATAGAACTCTCATCGAAGCGGCTCGTACGATGCTTTCGGATTCTAAACTGCCAGTTTCTTTCTGGGCCGAAGCAGTCAACACAACGTGCTATGTTCTTAATCGGGTTTCTTTGGTCAAGCGTCACAACAAGACAAGCTACGAATTGATCAACAAAAGAAAACCGAATCTGCAATTTCTGGAACCCTTCGGATGCCATTGTGAAATAATGATTACGAAGGAAAGGATTTCTAAGTTTGGAGAAAAGACGCATCCTGGATATTTTCTCGGTTATTCGGCAGAGTCTCCAAGTAGACGGGTTTTCGATAAGACTACGGGCACGATCGAAGAAGCTTATGAGGTTACTTGTTTTCGGTATACTCCATCTACACTGGGTGATGGTCCAGAACACTTCTTCGATTATGATTCGTTATTCCAGTCTTTCAATCTCGACTATACGGGTGTATCCATTCCGGTTACACGAAATGAAGCGGTCATGATGCAAGGGGGAGAATTTGATGATACATTCTTTAATCAGTTTCACAATCAAAATGAAGATGCATCACCAACCACTTCATCTGCAACCACTTCATCTGGTCCGATTCCGATTCCGGATCTAGTCATTGAGCTTCCAGCTATTCAACAAGCTCCGACTCAGCCAGATTCACCAGTCTTCGAAACTGCATCAGATGATTCAGAAAGTGATGACAATACTTTTGTAGATTCAACAACCCAGCTTGACAATCCTCCGGAAGATAGTGACGAAGAGGAATCTGCTGTCAACAAAAATGTTCAACCTAATGCTGAAACTAATGTTGACACCACTCACCCTGTTGACGATATTATCGGAGAGCCACATCAAGGAATTCATACACGAAGTCAGATTCCAGCTCCAATCGTGGAAAATGTGGTTAATCAAGAGCAAGGTGTAGAAGAAAATGAGGCTGAAAATGTCATTACTCCGAGAAGATCGGTTAGAGAAAAGAAACGTCCCAGATTTCTGGATGATTACGAAGCAAGTCCCGCACTTCTTGAAGTTTTCGAAGCATGCTTTATATCTCAAGTAGATCCAAAGAACGTCATTATCGCACTAGATGATCCGTTCTGGGTAGAAGCTATGCAAGAGGAACTTCAACAGTTTCTAAAGTTGCATGTGTGGGAAAAGGTTAAGGCTCCAAGAAGAGAAAAGATCTTGAAGACAAAGTGGGTATACAAGATCAAAAGAGATGATAAAGGCGAGATTGTGAGGAATAAAGCCCGTTTAGTTGTTCAAGGTTTCGAACAAGTTGAAGGTCTAGACTACGATGAAGTCTACGCACCAGTTGCTCGTTTGGAATCCATTCGGCTGTTCCTTGCATTCGCTTCCCACAGACGTTTCAAAGTTTATCAACTCGACGTGAAGAGTGCGTTTCTATATGGTGAAATACGTGAAGACATTTATGTCACTCAGCCACCGGGCTTCGAGGATTACGAACATCCTGATCACGTTTTCAAGCTCAACAAGGCCTTATATGGTCTTCACCAGGCCCCGAGAGCTTGGTACGGAACGCTTTCTGACTTCTTGACAAACAACGGGTTTGCAAGAGGCACGGTTGATCAAAATTTGTTCACGAAGAAAAGACAAGAACATTTGATGTTGGTTCAGATATACGTTGATGACATCATTTTCGGGTCAACGGATGACTCAATGTGTAAAGATTTCGAGAAATTGATGACATCAAGATTTGAGATGAGTGCAATGGGTGAAATGAACTTCTTCTTGGGTTTGCAAGTTCAACAATCGAAGAAAGGAATTTACATCCATCAGACCAAGTATGTGCAAGATATACTAACTCGTTTCGAGATGCTAGACTATAGACCGGTTAGCACTCCTCTCGAGATTAATCACAAACTTGGTCCATCACTTCACGATGAAGTTGTAGACTTGAAGCTGTATCGGTCGATGATAGGCTCACTGATGTATCTTACAGCTTCTCGTCCGGATATCACTTTTGCTGTGTCTTTGTGCGCGCGCTATCAAGCTGCGCCTAAGGCATGTCATTTGAAGGCCGTGAAGAGGATTCTCTGCTATCTCAAAGGGAAACCAACTCTGGGTCTTTGGTATCCATATGATGATCAAGACTTCGAGTTGACGGCGTATTCGGATTCTGATTATGGGGGTTGCAATTCTGACATGAAGTCCACGACTGGTGGTTGTCAGTTCCTTGGTTCGCGTTTGGTCTCGTGGCAGTGCAAGTAGCAAACCGCGGTATCTCTATCATCTGCGGAAGCTGAATACATTGCAGCGGGAAGTTGTTGTGCTCAAGTTCTTTGGATCCAGCATCAGCTTCGCGACTATGGTTTGATTGTTTCTCGCACCCCTATTAATATAGATAACACAGCAGCAGTGTGCATCATACGCAATCCGGTGCAACATTCGAAAACGAAACATATCAGTATTCGTTTTCATTTCATTCGGGATTGCTATGATAAGAACTTGATCACGTTACTTCAAATCGCCACTGAACATCAAAAGGCCGATCTTTTGACAAAAGCTTTTCATAAGGGGCGATTTGAAGAATTGATCAAGTTAAACCGTCTCACTATTTTAGAAATCGCTTGACACGAACCACCATTTTTGTAAATATTTAAGTCTTTTAAAATTAAAAAATTCAAAAAGATTTTTGGTTTAAGTTGTAGTTTAATCTCTAAGTCCTTTAAAATTAAAAATACAAAAAGATTTTAACATTTCTTAGGTTTCAATTTTACGGTTCTCGTGCTTTTTAAGTGATTTGCAGTGACAGGAAGATTCTTTTGAGCTTACATACGCATTATGGATCACATTCTCCTGAATAGACGGTTTCTGGATTCATTCTTGACGATTGGAAGGCTCCGAGTGCTTAAACATGCTCGATTGATCACATGCCTTCCCCGTCAAGTGTAAAGGTTCTTTATCTCGTGATAAAGTGTAAAGGTTTGAAAATGGTTGTTTTATCTCTAGGATAGAGTTTAAAGGTTAAAACTTGGTTTTCTATTATTTAGAAATAGTTCAAAGATAAAAACGTGAATTAAAACAAGTTTAAAATCGAAAAAACGCGCGAAAATCACTCAAGTTTAAACTGTGTCACGTATCTGTCAGTTACACACGTAACTGAGAGATACGTGCACGTATCTGTTATGTGATTGAAAGATACACGCACGTAACTACATAGTTACGTGCACGTAACTAAGAGAGAGAAAGAGTATATAAGGGCTTAAACATCACTGTTACATCATCTTTTCAAAAACCCTTCTTTTCAAAAACCCTCTTTCTCTGTTTGGCGATTTGGCGATTTAGCACTCGATTTTACTCATTTTCATTACTTTCAGTCTCGGAATCATCATCTAAAACATCACGGTATGATTTCTTGACCTGATTTCGAATTTTAAGGGGTGTTTGGTTAGTTACGGGTCGCGGTTTGGGTAGTCCAAATCAAGGACTCAAAATCAGTAATCCAAACATGAAATTGATGATGATTAAACCTCATAAACTTGATTTCGAGCATAATGGAAGTGTTTGATTACTGTTTTTCGGCCTTAATCGAAGGTTTAAAGAAAAATTTTGGTTTAGCCCTAAAATTTAGGTTTTAACCGTAATTTACTACATAGTTGTGAAAATTGTGTAGTGTAAAGAACAATGGTACTCGGAATACAGCTTGTCATAGGATTTTGAGATAAAAAAAAACATGACTTAATCAGAATTTCTTGAATCTTTGAAAGTCAAACTGTCTGAAACAATTACGGGCACGTAACTATAGTTACGGGCACGTAACTGATAGTTACGGGCACGTAACTAAGAGTTACGTGCACGTAACTGAGATACCCAATAGTTGTGTTTTGCACGTAACTCATACTTCATAAAGCTTATGTTCAGCACGTAACTACAGTTACGTGCACGTAACTTCCAGTTACGTGCACGTATCTGTTTAAAGAAAAAGTTCTCGACCTTTGAATTGTCCAGTTATGCTGCCCAAATTTTTCAAAAATGTCAAGTTACGTGACACAGTTACGGGCACGTAATTACAGTTACGGGCACGTAACTGTGAACAGACTCACATCTGTTTTTGCAAATTCAATTTGCTTAACGTAATTGATTCTAACGATTGCAACGTAACTTCATTTCACTCAAAAGTAGTCTATGCATGTCTAGGATGTTGTTTACAATGTCTTTTAGCAGTTTCTGTGCGTTTACTAATTTTTGTGCGAGTTTGTTGTCTATGTGTGCAGAATGGAGTCTAAGAAAGATATCGCCATGAAAAGGCACAACTCAGTAGCCTTATTATCTGCTGAGAAAGGAGAAGGGTTCGAAGGCATTATCAACTATCTGCATCGAAGCCCTATTGCCTACGCTCTCAGAGTTGATCCAGAACTTAAGACAGCTCTTATTAGCGAGTTCTGGAGAAATGCTGGAGTAAACGTGGCAGTTTCTCCACCTTCCATTGATTCGAAGGTTCGGGGTTTTCCAGTGGTCATTACTGAGGAGGTGATCCGCACGGTTCTTCAGTTCCAGGATTCTGCTGATGTTACTGATATGCTGCCGGAGATGACCATTTTCGGGTGCTTTAGGAAGATGGGATATTCTGGCCGTTTGGACTCACTCCAGTATATAAAGCCCAACATGCCGGTGCTTTATCGGTTTCTGATGCACACGATCATTATGTGCATGTCAAAGTGGAAAGGGGGATATGATTCGTTGGATAGACGGGGTCAGTCCTTGATGGCTTCTTTAGTCTTCAATCACAAGTACAACATCTCTAGATTCATTCTCAACAACATGATCTGGAATCTAGAGGACAAGAAGAAGACATTTGCTCAGTATCCGAGGTTCGTGACACTGATGATTGATCACCTTCTACCGGACCTCCCTTATAATGGTCCGTTAGGAAGGGCGCAAAAGATCAACGCTCGATACTTTGCCGATTGCATAGGGATAGGTGAAGAGTTACCTCTTCAAGGAGCTCTGATTGATCCTGCCTTTCCAGCACCAGCACTTAATGCTTATGATGATCTGGTGACTCCTGACTCACCGAAGCCGACCAAGTCTAGGAGGTCTTCCAAGTCTGTGGCTTCTGATACTGAGGGTGCTTCGAGCAAGCGAAAGTCAAAGGAAAAGGGAAAGGGTAAAGGAAAGAAGAAAGTAGATATTGTCGAGGAATCTGCTTCAGAGTTTTCTGCATCAGGGGGTGATGATGACAGTGAAAGTGATGCTGGGTCGGAGGAGACCGTTGAACTCCCCGATGCCACAAAGAAGTTGGAGCAAGCATTGGATGAGTTGGTAGTTCTCAAGAGGACTATGTCAGTGGCTGATTATAATGCGAGACGTAACAGGCTTATGAAGCAAATAGCGAAGGCAGGGAAAGTTAAAGGGAAGGCAGCTAAAGGTGTGCAGTTCAAGGAACCGACAGTTGTTGTTCCTTCACCAAAGCCTATACGTACGGTCAGGATGAAGTCTGCTGAGTTTGCTGGTACTCAGCCTGGTACCTTTAGGCAATCTCCACCACAGTCAGCGGTCAAGCGCCCTCGCTCCTCTCCCTCTTCACAAGATGTCTCTCCTGAACGAACCTTGGTAAAGCGGTCAAAGCAAACCACTACCACCACCACCACTCCTCCACCAATCATTACTACCACTCCTCCACCGGTCATTACTACTCCTCATCCGCCACCAAAATTCACGCCAACTCCACCCATATTCACTACTTCCTCACCAGTTGTGACCTCTACTCCATCGGGCAGCTCTTCTCGCCCTCAGATCACAGTTGGTTTAAGTGATTTGGTAAGTCAGATGCAGCTTCAGCTGGGGAACTTCCAGACTTCTCTCAACGAGCATACCACGAGGATTAAAAAGCTCGAAGGTCAAGTGAAAGATCGAGATGCAAAGATTGCATCATTGGAGAAGAAGATTGCAGGATTTGAGCACGAGGTTTCGGTGATTCGGGGAGATTATGACCACATC
>CAJVGC010000582.1:14460717-14505658 GCA_910822075.1 Senecio squalidus
TCACAATAAGGAAAATGTAACACATATAAATGTGGATTAAGAAGAATCGTGAGAAAATGTAATCCTGTAAGAAATTGTCACCGGTAATATATAGAGAAACTAAGACATATAAATGTGGATTAAAAGAAACAACGGAGTAAAACTAGAAAGAAAGTGGGGAAGAGTTAAATGACCCTTCGTTATATGGATGGGAGCTCGAATGAGGCTTGGTTCAAAAGGTTGTTTTTTTCTGGTTGAATTGAGGCTGGGCGGTGGGCGGGTCTTATTGTATCCTCTGATCTTGTTGGTCCTACAGAGCGAAGATATCCGTCTTGTCTTGTTATAAGAGGTCATTGTTTCTTTGTTTGTTTTATTGTAGTAATAGTTTTTGTTTGATCCCTTGTCCTTGTTTGTAATCCACCCCTTTGTAGATTCAATAGGATGAGAAATCTTGGTTTTCCTTCTTCAAAGAAGTGGAAGATTAATTATTCACAATCATATATTTTATTATATTACATACCATAGCATATCAATAGTTCATGGTAATGAAAAATTTAATCGACTTTAATATTAAACAAGAAACACATCATCTAAAAATTTACGGTATTGTCGCTTGGTTAAAATGAGTTTTGGTGATTTTAGTGTCATCGAGTCATGTTAGTGTAATTGTGACTTACTTGGGATTGAATGGATACAAGTTAAGCTCGATTACGAGTAGGAGAGTGTAGGGGTGCACACTCGTTCGATCTATCTCGTTTCCGCTCATTAGCAGGGGTCATGAGAGTCGCGCCCTCTTGCAAGTTCAAGGGGCAGCTTCCCTGCAGATTTCTAGGGGGAGTCGTCCCTCGTTGGTGTCTGGGGGAAACCCCCCAACCCAAACGATATATTTTAGCTTATTGTATTGAATACTAAGTATACCAGTTAGGAAACCCCAAGTCTAACTTATTTTCCCATCTAAATTAATGGTTACCACGTTTGAAGTGTAAGTGCTTGTTTACCTGGTTCTAAAAACTGCTTCCTTTCCTAGATATATGGAACAATTTTTCGGTTTTATAAACTAACGAATTTATATCGCAATTTCCTTTAGTGTTTTGATATGTATATCTATTGCCTTGAAACCTGTTTGATCCTCTTAAATTATTTCTATATTGATTTCGTGTAATTCAAAGAGAAAAGAGTTTAGTCGAAATACTTTATAAAAAAGGTATAATTGATACGATTTCCAAATACAAAAACCTGACTCGCCTTTGATTACTCAAAAAATTAAATATATAATTTTCCCACACACATACATATCTTACGATAATGGATTAAGGGTTAAATAAACCGATTGAGATATTGTATTCCCCATGAAATTTGCCTTACTTTTTCCTTTTTTTATTTTATTTTTAAATAGGGAAAGAAAAGATTCATACTTACTTGGATGAATTATTTAATTAATTAATTACAAATTAGTCATGGCTAATTTGTACCACATATCCAATATCCTTACTCCTTAGTCATATGGTCCAGTGAAAGATTTAATGAGTGAGGTCCCAATTTTGTGTTAACTACTCAACAAGTAACCATTCAAAATTTTTCTAGTCGTTATTTATTATAAGAATAAAGGCTTTAGTAACAAAAATTTTAATGACGACTATTTTTTGTCAGTAATAACCTTATTTAGTAACTATAAAAAGACTCATCACAAAATTTGTCGCTAAACAAAATTAGTGACCAAAAACTAACTTTATTTGATCTCTAATAAAATTATTGACGGACCTATAGTGACAAAGTGTGACCGACTCAATTTTCGTTACTAAAGACTGTTTTTTCCGCAGTGATTTTTATATCAATCATGATTTAATTTGATTAATAGTAAGCTTCACAAAATGTTCTCAAATAGCCGGTGGTCTAAAGTTATAACCAATACACACGACCTTAATAATGAATATATTCAACTTTTCAGCTAGAGCATTAGCTATTTTATGGTACAAATTCAGTAATGGAAAGGTAGCCCAATCATTTTGAAAAGTTATATTATTCTAGAAAGTATTGGAGTATGTCATGAGAAAATTTATCCTCTCAATATGTGGAGGTGGTCACACCATGTGTTGCCGCTAATTGTGTGTGAAGTGCCACTTTAAACCGTACAAATTTCTCTCTTATATATCACCTTCTGATATTTGCCCAGTAATAATAAGATTCACATAATGATCTCATATAGCAACGACCTTACTTTCGCATTACTCATTTTTACAACCATCATATTGGTTATATTATGGTATAAATCCCGGAAGACTACGTTGCCGCCGGGACCTCGTGGTTTACCGTTGGTCGGGTACCTTCCATTTCTTGACCCTAACTTGCACCAAGAATTTACTAAACTTGCTCAGCGTTATGGACCTATTTTCAAACTCAAGCTCGGAAGTAAGACCCACATCGTCGTCAGCTCGTCAGATTTGGCTAAAGTTATCGTCCGTGAGCAGGACGAGGTTTTTTCTAACCGAGACCCTTTAGCAGCAGGACTCGTCGTAACATATGGTGGTCTGGATATAGTTTGGTCTGACAACAACTCGTATTGGCGTAACATGCGTAAAGTGTTGGTGTCCGAAGTCTTGAGCCACAAGAACCTAGAAGCATCCAGGACTTTCCGGCTAGTTGAAGTGAGAAAAACTATTAAACGAGTGTACGAAACAATGGGATCCGAGGTTGACATTGGTGGGATTGTGTTCTTGACGTCCTTGAACGTCGTTACTAACATGGTGTGGGGGAAAAAAGTTTGGTTGATGATGAGAAAAGTAGTAATCTTGGAGTGGAGTTTAGGGAAGTGATTTCAAAGATAGTCGAGCTTTTGGGAACGCCGAATGTATCCGATTTCTTTCCGGTGTTGTCTAGATTCGATTTACTAGGGGTGGCCAAAAAAATGAAGAGGCAATGGGAGACAATGGATGGGATTTTCGAGAGGATTATCCGAGAGAGAATCGCCATGAAACATGATGAATCAGTAGATCAAAAGGGCAAAAAAGATTTCTTGGAGATATTACTAGAGCTCAAAGATCAAAACATTGCAACCTCCTTCACTGTTACACAAATAAAAGCTCTTCTTATGGTATGTTTATTATGTTTATCTATTTTAGGAAGTATCCAAAATTAGTGTGTTTAACTAAGACTTATTGTTTTTCGTTGATAGAATTTTGCAGTTATTTTTGGAAAATATCAAAAAGGGGTAGTCAGTAACGAACAATATGTTTTATAATAAATTACATAAATGGGCTTAATGTTTTGAATCAAATAACGATTTTGTTCAAACGCTTAACATTTTTTATACTGATGATCCAAGAAACTAATTACACATCTCGTTTTTTACAAATTGAACGTTCGTTTAACATATTTGTTAGATTTATTTGAATTACCTTTTTACATTCTTTACAAACTAGATGGAAACTCGCGTGATGCAACGGGGGGAAAAAGGTTTATAAACGATAAAATTATATTAAACTATGTAATGTCAGTTTGAACACGAAATTAGTAACAAGAAAAAATAACTCTAAATTTGAATTTAAATTAAATTATATTTAAATATATGTAGCAAATAAGTATGAATAATATATTTTGAAAGTTAAATAGTTGATATGGAAAGATTGGTTGACAAATTAGTAATAAAAAAAATGAATGGGTAATTTAGTCATTTCGTTCTTAATTTTTAACATTAAGAAAAATATCTCAAATGCTTTATATGTAGTATAGATAATAAATTACATAAATGGTCTTAATGTTTCAAATCAAATTACGATTTCTTAAATTTGACTGCTGGTGAAAGTGGTTAAACTTATCGACGAAATCAATAATTTGACACAAACAATTGCGACGAACTCTATGTTTTATTTGGATAAAACCCGGTCCAGAAAGCGGTTATATATATATACTTCACACGCCATAATGTCTATCTTCGAGTTACTAACATATTGATATTTTCCAACCCCTTATCTTATTGATTGTTTTAATTAATTTGTTAAAACAGGACATTGTAACTGGAGGAACAGACACAACATCTACAAGTGTGGAATGGACAATGGCTGAACTTCTCCAAAATCCAAAGATTATTAGGAAGGTCCAAGACGAATTAGAACAGGTTGTAGGACTAAACAATATTGTCGAAGAATCTCACCTCCAAAAATTAAAATACCTAGATGCAGTGATTAAGGAATCATTCCGATTACACCCTCCTCTTCCTCTCTTGATAGTGCGATCTCCAAATCAATCTTGTAACGTAGGTGGATACACAGTCCCGAAAGGTTCAAACGTCTATTTGAACGTATGGTCGATACATAGAGATCCTCAATATTGGAACAATCCCTTGGAATTTAATCCTAGCAGGTTCCTAAATCCCGATGAAACATCAACATTTGACTTTAATGGCAACAATTGCAACTTTCTCCCATTTGGATCCGGTAGAAGAAGGTGTCCTGGAATTACCCTGGGTGAGAAAATGTTAATGTACTCTTTAGCTTCGTTATTGCATTCGTTTGACTGGACTTTACCGGATGGCAAAGAGCATGAGCTCTCAGATAAATTTGGCATTGTCCTGAAGAAAAGAAAACCTCTCATAGCGATCCCTTCACAAAGGTTATTAGATAAAAATCTCTACATGTAATGGAAAGTTGGGAACTATAGTATTGTACCCGTTATCCTCGTTTTTTTGGCATAAAAGGTTAACTCGTTGTATGTCTTTTTATTTTCTCTTCACGTCTCCTATTTACTCCGCACGAGTCTATTTATCAGGAGTAAGTACTCTCTTCATTTTCTCATTAAAGTCTCTAGTTACTTAGGTCTATTTTACATGAGTCTTTCACTCTTGTGTCTAATTCTTTTGATGTACTTAGGTATTTTCCACAAACATTGTTTTCCTACAATATATTTTAAATCTAAATTTATTTTATTTGTGAGACCATTATTGTCTAATTATATTTTAAATTAAAGTTTTGACATTCTTTTGGAAGCTAGGAAAAGAACACAAAGCTACAGATCATATAAAACTTATACTAGTTCCTTTTTAATCAGGTTTAGACATAACTATGGTCAAATTGGGTTGGCAAATTGTTTGGAGAGAAGTTAAATTATTGCCATAAGGTCTTTTTAATTTATAATTTATGGTTCTCTGTTATTTAAGCATGTGAACAGAATAATATACCCTTTATTATCAATTAATTTATTTATTTATATATTAGTACTATCCTGACTTAAGTTTGCAAGTTTCTTCATGATATTATCAAATATGTGTTCATGGTGGTGGGAATTTATCACCAACAAATATGACTTCTCTTTAGCATTACTCATTTTTACAACTATCATATTGGCTCTATTATGGTCCAGATCCCGGAAGGCTTCTTTGCCACCGGGACCTCGTGGTTTGCCGGTGGTAGGGTCCCTTTTATTTCTGGACCCTAACTTGCACCAAGGATTTACTAAACTCGCTCAACGTTATGGCCCTATTTTCAAACTTAAGCTTGGAAGTAAGACCCATATTGTCGTTAGTTCCTCAGAGCTAGCTAAAGTTGTCGTCCGTGAGCAAGATGATGTTTTCTCTAACCGAGACCCTACAGTGGCTGCCCTAATTGTCACATACGGTGGCCAGAATATAGTTTGGTCTAACAACAACGCGTACTTGCGTAACCTGCGTAAAGTGTTGGTGTCAGAAGTCTTGAGCAACAAGAACCTAAAAGCTTCTAGCACTTTTCGGCTACTTGAAGTGAGAAAAACCGTCAAGCAAGTGTACGAAGCAATGGCCACAGAGGTGGATATTGGTGGGGTCGCGTTCCTAACGTCGCTAAGTGTCGTGACCAGTATGTTGTGGGGGAAAAGTTTGGTTGACGATGAAAAGCATAGTATTCTTGGATCAGAGTTACGGGAAGTTATATCCAGGATAGTGGAGCTTGTTGGAACGGCAAACGTGTCGGACTTCTTCCCATTGTTATCGAGGTTTGATTTACAGGGTGTGGGACGAGAAATGGAGAAGGCATTGAAGACGGTGGATGGAATTTTTGAGAGGATTATTGAGGAGAGATTAGCCATGAAACAGGAAGAAACACTACATGATAAACAAGGAAGAAAAGATTTCTTGGAGATATTACTAGAGCTTAAAGATCAAAACACAACAACCTCATTCAATATTACCCAAATAAAAGCCCTTTTCATGGTATGTTTAATCTATTTTGATTATGATTTCGTTAAAAGTAGATTATTAAAATTACTCTAGTAAGGCACTAGACCAAGAAGTAGTTACAAATACAATGGATCCAATTAAGGTTAAATCTCGTAGATCTATATGTAACCCACCTAAAGGAGATAGCTTTCCTTTCAGAAAGTAAGTTAAATACTACAGTAATCCTTAAAAAAGATTTGAATAAATAACCGATCCAAACGGTCATAGGAAACACTATTTCAAATACACCATATTTTTTTCTTCAAATTTTTAACAAAAATCTCTATATACCAATAGTACTTTCAGTATATATGTTTAATAAGAATTACGGTTTTAAGATGTTGACCTTCTGCATCCATTTAATGCATCGATCCTCTTGATTTGTTTAAACAGGACACGATAACTGGAGGAACGGAGACAACAGCAACAATGGTAGAATGGACAATGGCCGAACTTCTTCAAAATCCAAACATTATTAAAAAGGTACAAGAAGAACTAGAAGAAATTGTAGGACTAAACAATATTGTAGAAGAATCCCATCTACCAAAACTAAAATACCTAGATGCAGTGATTAAGGAATCATTTCGATTACACCCTCCACTTCCTCTCCTGATAGGGAGATCTCCAAATCAATCTTGCAACATAGGTGGATACACTGTCCCGAAAGGTTCAAACGTCTATTTGAATATATGGTCAATGCATAGAGATCCTCAATATTGGGACAATCCATTGGAATTTAATCCTAATAGGTTCATAAATCCCGATGAATCATCAAAATTTGATTATAATGGATTCAACTGCAACTTTCTCCCATTTGGATCTGGTAGAAGAAGTTGTCCAGGAACTCCTTTGGGTGAGAAAATGTTGGTGTACACTTTGGCTTCGTTGTTGCATTCATTTGACTGGACTTTACCCGACGGCAAAGAGCATGAGCTCTCTGATAAATTTGGCCTTGTCCTGAAGAAAAGAAAACCCCTCATAGCTATCCCTTCACAAAGGTTAGTAGACAAAAACCTCTACGTGATGTAGTAGAAACTATTTTCATGGTTTTCAGCATCAAAGATCTAGAAGTTGATTTTTTTTTTTAGTTCTCGAGTTAATTAGGTCTATTTCACATGAGTCGTTCGCTATTCTCTCTGCTCTTTGATGTACTTAATTAAGTCTATTCCACAAGCACTGTTTACGTTTATGTAAAGCCTGAGTTAATCATTTATATCTACTTCTCTTCTCATCAACGAACTTCCTAAACTTCTCTAACAAAAAAGTACACAAATTAGTGGTTACGGGTTACACAAATGTTAACTCACAAACAGAGAAAATTCTGTCGCTGAAGACTATTGGTGGGTTTCGCTTCCTTTGTGTAACCGGGTAAAGATTTCAATGACCGGATATCTCTTACAATCGTGGTATCACTTTCCGAAAACAACAATTCGACCCTATATGCCTGGGTTACACGAACTTTGTTTTGGGATAAGAGTAAGAGTATGTTCTTGATTTTGGCACAAACCAAGAACCCGTTTGCTAGAAAGTGTTTCGTGTTGTGTATATCTCCCATGAATAACAATGTCTCTATTTATAGAGCACCCAAATGTAATGGACATTATTGGTATTAAATAACCATAATGATCCATAACTCCTAGCGGTTACAAGACCAAGCCCATTATGGTCATAAAGCTACTAGCGGTTACAAGACCAAGACATAATGGTCATAAAGCTACTCCATTATGACAGGAGTTACAAGCTTTAAGTGACCATAATGATCTTTCATTTAATGGGCAAACGGTTACAAGACCAAAACATAATGGTAATTAACACGTTTGTAACTCCCCATTAAATGTGTCTTAAAAGAAGTGGTAGTAAATCTACCACTATAAAGGTTGTAGTCCTTTATACCCGCTTTTGGGTCCGAGATGTTATTGACTTAACGGGCGTACACTCCGTACACTCCACTATAAAGGTTGTAGTCCTTTATACCCGCTTTTGGGTCCGAGATGTTATTGACTTAACGGGCATACACTCCGTACACTCCTAACCCGTTCCCAAGACAAATAACCATTTCTCCAATTACACTAAATTACTAACAATCCTCCCCAATTTAGTGTAATTCCTTTTCATGAAATAAATAAACAAAACAAAACTTATGCATAAATGAAAATGTCTTGAAGATTGAATTTTCATCTTAGTACATTACACATTTCAAATATTCGAGAATCGGAGTGTTCTAAGAATTGAACCCTTCAACCCATTTGAATAACTGAATATAATATACACACAAGTTTTCAAACACTTTAAAGCTATCCTGACACTATATAAGCCATGTGTCCATATCCATTCATGAGTGTATCCAAAGCTAAAAGTCCAAAGCTTTCTTGAAGCGGCAAAACCTCACATTCACATAGGTAGTTCCTTTCACTTGTGCACCTGCTACTGCACTTTTCAAAGAAACTATTAAGAAGTATTACTTCAACCTAATCCTCAGCAGGACCGAGCACAAACCTTGGGATGATATATATTAACAATGTGCTCCAATTTCTGAGTGCAAGCTTTCCACATTGAATTCAGCTCCTAATTCATATTAAGAGGGAATTGGGTGTCTTACAATCAGAAATTAAGGTGGACTTTAAACCCATCCCTTTCACAGACTTAATAACCAAGTCTCTAGCCAATCCCTTCGTCAAGTGATCGGCTAAGTTTTGTTGTGACCTCACAAACTCTACAGAAATCACCCCATTCATGATAAGCTCACGAATCATGCTATGTCTAACACCTAAGTGTCTAGACTTCCCATTGTACATATGGGTATAAGCCTTTGCCAATGTTGCAGCACTATCACAGTGGATAGACATGGGTGCTATAGGTTTAGGCCATAACGGAATCTCATAAATCAAGTTCCTTAGCCATTCCGCTTCTTTACCAGCAGCAGCTAAAGCAACAAATTCAGACTCCATTGTTGAGTTAGTAATACATGTTTGCTTCTTGGAAGCCCATGAAATTGCACCTCCCCCAAGCAAGAACACCCAACCACTTGTTGAAGAATGATCTTCAACATTGGTTATCCAACTCGCATCAGAGTATCCTTCAAGCACCGAAGGAAATCCAGTATAAGATAAACTATAATCCATAGTTTTCTTCAAATACTTCAGTACCCGCCTTATTGCTTGCCAGTGATGAGTACTAGGGTTACTAGTGTATCTACTCAGTTTTCCTACAACAAAAGCAATATCAGGCCTTGTACAAGTCATGGCATACATCAAGCAACCAATCACCTTTGCATACTCAAGTTGAGACACAGCTTCTCCTTGGTTAGGTAGAAGCTTCATACTTGAATCCATAGGAGTACTCACTGGAGTACAATCAAAACAATTGAATATCTTTAACACCTTCTCAATGTAGTGAGATTGTGAAATAGAGATTCCTTTGTTTTCACGTATAATCCTTATGCCAAGGATAACGTCAGCCTCCCCCATATCTTTCATGGAGAACCTTGATGACAAAAATTCTTTGGTTAAATCAACCTGATTTTGGTCAGTCCTAAAGATCAACATGTCATCAACATATAGACAAATGATGACTCATTTGCCGGATTCATCAAATTTGCTATACACACATTTGTCAGATTGGTTAAGATGATAACCATTAGACAAAACCACTTAATCAAACTTTTGATGCCATTGCTTAGGTGCTTGTTTCAATCCATACAAAGATTTAACAAGTTTACACACCTTTCTTTCATTACCAGGCATAATAAAGCCTTGAGGCTGGTTCATGTAAACCTCCTCTTCCAAATCACCATTCAAGAATGATGTTTTCACATCCATCTGGTGAATAACCAGATTGTGAATTGCTGCTAAGGCAATCAACAGTCTAATCGTAGAGATACGAGCTACTGGAGCATATGTATCAAAATAGTCAATCCCAGGCTTTTGTCTAAAACCTTGAATGACCAGCCTTGCCTTGAACTTTTCAATAGTTCCATCCACCCTCATCTTCTTTTTGAAGATCCACTTGCAACCCAAAGGTTTGCAAGCAGTTGGTAAATCAACCAACACCCAAGTGTTGTTTCCCATGATGGAATCCATCTCATCAGTTATTGCTTCTTTCCAGAAAGCAACATCCTGAGACCTCATTGCTTCTTCAAATGTCTTAGGATCATCCTCAACAATGAAGCAATAAGAATATTGGGTAGAAACATCATCCCTAGAACCTTCAATTAGATACAATTGATAATCAGGTCCAAATGATTTAGGTTTCCTTTCTCTTTTGCTATTCCGAAGCTCAATTGGCTGATCATCAACCCTTTCAGAGACTTCATCATTACTATCCTTATTGGTTCCACTTGGAGTTGGAACCATATCCTTTGGTCTAGGTATAGATGAGAAACGATTCTCATCAAAGATTGCATCCCTTGAATCAATTATAGAGTTAATTGAGACAAATTCATTAGGTTCTATGACATAGAACCTATAAGCCTTGGAATGTTCGCTATATCCAATAAATATGCAATCTATACCTCTTTCACCCAAACTTTTCTTCTTGGGATCAGGGAGTCTTACAACTGTCCGACAACCCCCTACACGAAGATAGTTCAAATTGGGTTTACTTTTGTACCAAAGTTCGTAAGGAGTAATATTGTTCCTTTTGTTAGGAACCCTATTAAGCAAATAGCAAGTTGTTAACATAGCTTCCCCCCAAAATCCATCGCTCAAACCAGAATAGGATAACATGGAATTAACCATTTTCTCAAGGACTCTATTCTTCCTCTCAGATACACCATTTTTGTTGTGGTGTATAAGGAGCACTGGTTTCATGAATGATGCCTACGGATTGGAAATAGGAGGGGTCAATATATTCACCTCCCCTATCCGTTCGTAGCCTTTTTATCAAAGCATTTTGTTGCAATTCTACTTCAGTTTTAAATATTTTAAACTTATCTAATGCTTCATCTTTACTATGTAACAAATAAATATGGCAAAACCTAGAAGCATCATCAATAAAAGTCACAAAATATTTCTTGTTCCTCAAAGTAGGAGTTGCATGCAAATCACATAAATCACTATGAATTAATTCCAACATTTCAGAATCTCTTTTTACATTTTGAAATGGTTGCTTAGTGATCTTAGTTAACATACATGTTTTACACTTTTCATTGTTAATATCAAAGGGCGGTATTAAACCATCTTTATACATTTCTAACATTCTTTTAAAATGTACATGTCCTAGTCTAGCATGCCAAAGATTAGAATCATTTAAGCTAGAAGTAGACATAAAAGCAGAATTAACATTAACATGATTAATATTAAGTCTAAACATGCGATTGCATAAATATCCAAAACCAATAAATAAACCATGTTTTGACAAAACAAATCTATCAGATTCAATGACTTGTTTGTAACCACAATTATTTAAAACACTACTAGAAACTAGATTTTTCCTTATTTGTGGTACATGCAAAACATCAAATAAAGAAATAACTTTTCCCGAACTAAACTCTAGATCCACACATCCTCTTCCATGAACAGGGGTCGTTGACTCGTTTCCCATATGAAGAATTGATCCATCATTCACCGACTCGTAAGTCTTGAACCAAAATCTATCCTTGCACACATGGGTAGTAGCACCCGAGTCAACCCACCACGCAACATCATCATCCTGCACAAAATAAGCTTCAGATATATATGATACATAATAATTCTGATGTGAATCATTAAACATAATCTGACCTTTCGAGTTGTGGTTGTTAAAACCATTTCCCGAACCGCTTGTGTCATTGGTATTTTTATTACCAACATTAACAACCTTACAATCCCTTTTTAAGTGTCAAGAGTTACCACACTTCCAACAAGTCAACTTTGACTTCTTATTGGGATCAACCTTGTTGTTGTCATGATGTTTACGTTTTCCCTTCTTGTCATTGTAACCAGTGGATTTTTTATGTTCCACCATGTTAACCGACGAGGTACCAGCAACTTCGTTGCTCTTTGGCTTGTCAATTTCTTGCGCCCTGAGGGATTCCTCTATACGCAAATGACTGCCCAACTCAACAAGAGTTAACTCCTCCTTATTATGTTTCAAAGTATGTTTAAAATCTTTCCAAGAAGGAGGGAGTTTATCAATGACACTAGAAACCGAAATGGCCTCGTCCATGTTCATTTTATGTTGTGTGAATTGACCAAGTATACGAAGAAGTTCATTGTATTGTTCCATGACCGGTCTAGAATTGACCATCTTGTAATTATTAAAATTACTCACAAGGAACTTTTTACTAGAAGAATCTTCAGACATATACTTGGTCTCAAGAGAGTCCCAAAGTTCTTTAGCAGATTCATGGTTTTGGTAAATATCAAAAAGGGAATCAGTCATACCGTTGAGGATTAAACCTCGACAAACGTAATCGTCGTTCTCCCACTTGCTTCTCCTACGAAGCTCGTCCACGGTAGCATCATCTACATCGTCAGGACAAGGAGTACTCAATACATAAACCACGCTCATGCTCGAGAGAAAGAAGTGCATCTTATTTTGCCATCTCCGAAAATCAATTCCTTCAAACTTATCAAGTTTGGAGAAATTCGTCATCATGTGCTTCATCGTAGCCGCCATTGAAATCACACAAAATTGTTGTTTTCGATTGTTGGTGGGTTTCGCTTCCTTTGTGTAACCGGGTAAATATTTCAATGACCGGATATCTCTTACAATCGTGGTATCACTTTCCGAAAACAACAATTCGACCCTATATGCCTGGGTTACACGAACTTTGTTTTGGGATAAGAGTAAGAGTATGTTCTTGATTTTGGCACAAACCAAGAACCCGTTTGCTAGAGAGTGTTTCGTGTTGTGTATATCTCCCATGAATAACAATGTCTCTATTTACAGAGCACCCAAATGTAATAGACATTATTGGTATTAAATAATCATAATGATCCATAACTCCTAGCGATTACAAGACCAAGACATTATGGTCATAAAGCTACTAGCGGTTACAATACCAAGACATAATGGTCATAAAGCTACTCCATTATGACAGGAGTTACAAGCTTTAAGTGACCATAATGATCTTTCATTTAATGGGCAAACGGTTACAAGACCAAAACATAATGGTAATTAACACGTTCGTAACTCCCCATTAATTGTGTCTTAAAAGAAGTGGTTGTAAATCTACCACTATAAAGGTTGTAGTCCTTTATATCCGCTTTTGGGTCCGAGATGTCACACCCCGCAAAAATGGCGGAACCGAGGTGCGCAGTGTATACGGTATCAGAGATTCAAAAGTTACATAAACATAAGTAATCCATACATCATCAACATAGATTAAAGAGTTTGAAATACAATACGTTATTACAGTCATCCGAAATATATCAAAATACGGCTACAGCGTTTGGGATACTAAGGAATTAACATAAACAAAACAAATTCCATGTAAAAGATCCACGTAACCATCAAGGCATAGCATCATAAAGTGTAACCTCAAATCCCTGAAAAGCGTTAAAATACGACGTCAACATAAAGTTGGTGAATTATTCGCAATAATTAATAAAAACTGAATAGTATAAAAGTTTTCAATACGTTTTGACCCAAAAATGATAAGATTTGAAGAAAAGTCATTTGAAAATGATGTTTCACAATATACGTGAAGTATACAAAACCTTTTGATAAAATACTCATACAAATACCATAAATACCATAATCATTTCATAAAAATACCATACTCAGTTCATAAAATAATACCATACTGGATAGAATAATAGCCTTCGGTAAATACGATACACCTGAACCTCAACAATACTGGCAACTAACCCCACCTAGTGCATTACGCTAGGTTGTCCTCGATAATAATAATCGGTCATAACATTGCTAACACGGACAGGGCGCATCCATCATCCATCGTGTTAACAATGAGGGCTTGTTAGGCCCATATAGCGCTATATATACGATCCGGCGGCTAAAAGCTAACAGGTGTGTATACGGGGCCTCGTTCTACCACAAAGGCGGAACAAGTTGGGTAATGCTAACCTAAAGGCATCCATATCCAAAATACATACCATAATACATACCATACCATATATATAACATAAAATACTTTTATACAACGCTAATCATGCCCAAAAAGTAAAAGCGGTAAAAAGGGCAGCGAAAAAACTCACAGAATAGCAAAGCAATCCAAATCACGATATGTCGGGAAATACTATAATACCGTCAAGCTCCCACGTCTAAGTGCCCTAAACATCACGTAAATAAACATGTCTAAGTATCTCTAAGTCTAGTGGGTTATGCCTTAACGATTAACGTTTTATACGGGTTTTAAAATGACCAAAAGGAACATCGGTTTAAAAGGATTACAAACGTTTCGGAAAATCAGCAAGCTAGTTACGTGACTATGACCAATGGTCTTAGTTACGTGATCAGTTACGTGACTAAGACCAGTGGTCTTAGTTACGTGATCAGTTACGTGATCAAGAGAGTTAATTACGTGAATATGGTGAGTTACGTGATGAACAAGTCACTTACGTGACCCTCAAGCTTAGTTACGTGCGTAACAAGCTTCTTACGTGACCAGAAAGTTAAATACGTGCTCAGAAGCATAGTTACGTGACTAAGACCAATGGTCTTAGTTACGTGATCAGTTACGTGACTAAGACCAGTGGTCTTAGTTACGTGACGTAAATGGGTTTTTGCGAAAAATTACATTCGGGATTCGATTTCTGAGTGTTTTAGGCATCTAAATGATCCCATATTGGAACCCTATGTCCATAATACGATTAGGAACAATAATCTTAAATAAAATTTGAGTTTTGATGGTGAAAAATGGTATTTTCGGGTTTAAATCAAAATAATAAAGTTTAAAACCAAATTGGAGAAATACTTACCCGATCGTAACGAAATTCGGAGGATAGATAGAGATGATGATGGTGAACAATAATCTGGTCTCGGATTTGGATTTCAACGGTCGGATTGCCGGAAAATCTAGAGAGAAGGGAGAGTGTTTGTAGGTGTTTCTTGAGAGAGAAGTGATAGAGATGAAATGGTGAATAAGGACAAATGGTAGGTGAAAGATAAGACAAAATCTGGTAAGTAATAAGACAAAAAGTTGGTAGAGGATGGGTTTTGTAATAAAATTTCCGAAAGGACTAAAAATGAAATACTTTTTAAACGTTAATATTAATCACATAATTAAGGCATAATTCCCCTAAACTTATCATAAGAGCATACTAGACTACACGTTCCCGACATAACGATTCGAATCACATAACATACAAATACGATACTCAATAAATACGAGAAATACGAATACAATACTCATAAAATACGAATACGATAAATCATAAAAGGAATACAATAGGTTCAAAACAATAACATAAATAAATAAAACAAATACGTGACGATAGAAATATACCTAGAAATTCGCGAATGTCACACGAGATGTTATTGACTTAACGGGCGTACACTCCGTACACTCCACTATAAAGGTTGTAGTCCTTTATACCCGCTTTTGGGTCCGAGATGTTATTGACTTAACGGGCGTACACTCCGTACACTCCTAACCCGTTCCCAAGTCAAATAACCATTTCTCCAATTACACTAAATTACTAACAAAGACAGAGACGGATTTTGTCCTAATTCGTTCACTAACGGACATCTTTTTAATGAAGAATGATACAAAACCCTTTTTATCATTATTATTATTGATAAGAATTACATAAACCAACCCACATATCGGGTTTGGGCTTATTATCTAATATTTAACGCTAACCGTTTGGTATGGACCGAAGCGAAAAAATGAATCTTGTTCCTCAATTTGTTGCTGTTACGTAATTTTATATGAATATATTCTGGATATGAATTTTTTTTTGTCAATGTTTTGATCAAAAATTATCCATATACAAGCTTGATTTTGATTTATTTGATTGATCTCATTTGACCCTAATGCCTGACCATTCTTATACTTTGACGTACATAGCAGAAGAAAAACCTCCTTGGCTCAACTC
This sequence comes from Senecio squalidus, assembly GCA_910822075.1. Taxonomy (NCBI): domain Eukaryota; kingdom Viridiplantae; phylum Streptophyta; class Magnoliopsida; order Asterales; family Asteraceae; genus Senecio; species Senecio squalidus. The sequence goes on from CAJVGC010000582.1 coordinate 14,476,861, forward strand.
TTAGACTAGTACTAAATTGCGGGTAAAGTAGCCATAACAGAGACGTAATCTCTAAAAACTGGCCACTATAAGGATATAAAGAGCTGTTTATGAGTAAGGAACCAGTCTCTATCAAAGAGAGACCGGTTGTTAGAAAGAAAACGGTCTCTATTGAATGTATGTTATTCTTTAAGTAAGGATCCGGTCCCTGTTTAGTTTTTTAATTCTCCAACGATCCTCATTTACAGGAGATTTATTTGTTGCATCACTGTCTTAAAAAAAGAAAATAGAGGTTACAAATGGAGTGTTCCTTTTCTTTTTTGCCAAAACGAATGATAATATGATAAATATAAAATACATAATTCATTTATAACAACTGAACTATGTATCCTTAGTCTCTTAACATTATATGACAACCCATGAAATATAGTTACCCCTTATCTGGAGCCGTGTATTTGAACTAAAACGTATGTTGATCAATTGTACATTGTCGAGCTTGACAATCTTGGTGTTGGAACTGCCATGAGAGCAACTTTCTTCTTCAACACTATCCCAAATTTTTCCGATAGATCATGTTTCTCTCCCTGACCCAATTCCCAATCGAAAGAATGAATAAGGGATCCAAGCAAAAACATTAACATCCGCTCTGCCATTGCAGTCCCCGCACATATCCTTCGCCCAGAACCAAACGGGAAATAATTAAAGTCATTGCCACTATAATCCCACTTTCCATCCAAAAACCTTTCAGGACGAAATTCCAATGGGTTTTCCCAAATCTCAGGGTCTCTATGTATTGCCACGCGTTCACAAACACCCGAGCACCTTTGGGGACCGTGTACCCACCAATCACACATGACTCGCTCGGACAATGTGGCACCAAGAGGGATAGGGTTGGGTGCATCCGGAGAACTTCTTTCATGATGGCATATAGGTAGGGTAGTTTGTTAATGTGGGATTCTTCGACAATGTTATCTTTCCCGACCACCATCTCTAATTCTTGTTGTGCTTTTTTAAGGGTTTCGGGTTTGTTCATCATCTCAGCTAAAGCAAACTCAATAGTATTTGATGTTGTATCCGTCCCTCCCACAACCATATCCTAAAAAATAAAAAATATATAAATAAATTAGTAAATTTCGTTATTTGTATAGATTAAGAATTTATGAATGTTTACCATTAGCAACGCTTTAATATGAGTGATTGTGAACGGTGTTTTCGGATCACTACTGTTCGAGCAACGATTTTCAAACACGAAGGTGAGGTGATATCAACCTTGGATCTCCTGTGATGATCACAGTGCAAACCCAACAAGCTCTTGACGAACCTAGGGTGATCAAGGTTGAAGATGAAAGCAAGAGTATATGAACTCTGTGTGTGTTGAAGTGAGATTGAAGTGAAGTTCGTCTACCCTGATTAGACTATCTATTTATATTACCCGTTTCAAACATAGGGAACGTCCATCAATCAATGACGATCATGAATGCTTAAACTGACATAGTAATCAATCAGTGGTATACTAATCGTCTTCTACTTTATTATTGTTGACATGCGACGTCTCACAACCTGACAAGCGATGACAGCCTGTCAGGCAACTGACAGGCGATTGACAGTCTGCCAGGCAACTGACAGGCGATTGACAGTTTGTCTCAGGAGGGCGCCTGTCAGGAGGCCTCCTCGGGCGCCTGTCAGGAGGGCCTCCTCGGGCGCCTGTCAGGAGGGCGCCCTCCTCTGTCAGGAGGGCCTCCTCGGGCGCCTGTCAGAAGGGCGCCCTCCTCTGTCAGGAGGGCGCCCTCCTTTGTCAGGATACAGGCTGTACAATCTTGACATGCGTGTCTTGCTCAATGGGCTTGCTTGTAGCATCAGGCTTTAAGCAATAAATATAGGTAATCCCTACTAACCTCATCATGCCCCCGAGTTAGGATTTGTCAAAACAACAGTTTTCAAGTCGTAACTATTCTACTCGCGTAAGTCTGCGTTTCCCTTTTTTTTTTTTTTTTTTTTTTACCGAGTAACGAGTTGGGTACCAGGGCATTAGCCTGGTACCGGCGGTATAATTGAGTACCGGGAGCTTTGGGGAGGGTACCGGGAGTTTATGGAGGGCACCGGGAGTTTATGGAGGGAACCGGGAGTTGGGGTCGAGCATTCTAGATACCGGGGCTAGTTGTACCGTACCGGCAGTTCACTCAAGCAAGGGTACCGGGAGACTTTGCCTAGTACCGGCAGTTTAAGCAAGCAAGGGTACCGGGAGACTTTGCCTAGTACCGGCAGTTTAAGCAAGCAAGGGATAATGGGAGATTTTGCCCTAGTATCGGCAATGTGTATCGGGTTGTACCGGGATGAAGCCGGGTACAGGAGGTTTTACCCGAGTACCGGCATTGTTAGCCCGGGTACCGGGAGTTTTGCCCCGGTGTACCGGGAGTGTAGCCCGGGTACCAGCATTTTAGCCCGGGTACCGGGAGTTTTGCCCGGGTACAGGCTGGTTTGATGTTTTTAGTCGTACGCTAAACCTTCTAATTGGTTGTTTGTGTTAGGAAGTTATCCTGCAGGTATGTGACTTACTTGTCCTTTGCATTCATTTGTTTGCGCCCTACTAGCAATAACTGATATACCGTGTTATACCATAGTTGTCGTTGTTGTGATTTGGCATGGCGTTGTCTAGGCTTAGCCTTGCTTTGTGCGACATTGTCTAGCCATTAAATATAATGTTTTATTGGATGATCAAGCCAATAACACATTATTGTTTTTTATCTTTTTATTATGGATGTTGTCCATGACACCGTCTTGGGTGTGCATGACAGTGTGTATATTTGGTTGTGCGTATGACACTTTCTTGAGGGCCCATGGTTCCTTTGTATGTCAATGACATAGGTAGATTTGAGTATGCTTTACATTGTGCCTGTGACACTGTGCCAATGGCACTTTTGTTGGTTAACCTTTACTTTGTTTACTCGCGAGGATTGTCGCTTCCTAGTGAGAAGTGCTTATCTTTTATCAAGTAGATTAAAAGACGAATATGATTGTAAGTTATTTGGCCAGACAAGGTTGTCTTTCTTGGCTTCATACATGTTGTATTGAACTATGTTCTTAGTAAGGATCCGGTCCCTGTTTAGTTTTTTAATTCTCCAACGATCCTCATTTACAGGAGATTTATTTGATGCATCACTGTCTTAAAAAAAGAAAATAGAGGTTACAAATGGAGTGTTCCTTTTCTTTTTTGCCAAAACCAATGATAATATGATAAATAGAAAATACATAATTCATTTATAACAACTGAACTATGTATCCTTAGTCTCTTAACATTATATGACAACCCATGAAATATAGTTACCCCTTATCTGGAGCCGTGTATTTGAACTAAAACGTATGTTGATCAATTGTACATTGTCGAGCTTGACAATCTTGGTGTTGGAACTGCCATGAGAGCAACTTTCTTCTTCAACACTATCCCAAATTTTTCCGATAGATCATGTTTCTCTCCCTGACCCAATTCCCAATCGAAAGAATGAATAAGGGATCCAAGCAAAAACATAAACATCCGCTCTGCCATTGCAGTCCCCGCACATATCCTTCGCCCAGAACCAAACGGGAAATAATTAAAGTCATTGCCACTATAATCCCACTTTCCATCCAAAAACCTTTCAGGACGAAATTCCAATGGGTTTTCCCAAATCTCAGGGTCTCTATGTATTGCCCACGCGTTCACAAACACTCGAGCACCTTTGGGGACCGTGTACCCACCAATCACACATGACTCGCTCGGACAATGTGGCACCAAGAGGGGTAGGGTTGGGTGCATCCGGAGAACTTCTTTCATGATGGCATATAGGTAGGGTAGTTTGTTAATGTGGGATTCTTCGACAATGTTATCTTTCCCGACCACCATCTCTAATTCTTGTTGTGCTTTTTTAAGGGTTTCGGGTTTGTTCATCATCTCAGCTAAAGCAAACTCAATAGTATTTGATGTTGTATCCGTCCCTCCCACAACCATATCCTAAAAAATAAAAAATATATAAATAAATTAGTAAATTTCGTTATTTGTATAGATTAAGAATTTATGAATGTTTACCATTAGCAACGCTTTAATATGAGTGATTGTGAACGGTGTTTTCGGATCACTACCATCTTTTAGTTTCAACAAAAACTCCAAAAAGTCCTTATTTTCATCACCACCCATTTTTCGCCTTTGATCTATTATCGACTCAAAGATATCATCCAATTTCTTTGCCAATACTTTCATCTTCTTTTGAACTCCTTGTAAATCAAACGATGCCAAACCCGGATAAAAGTCTGATAAGTTCGGCATCCCCAAGAACCCAGTCATATCATTAATCACTCCTTGAAATTCAGCTCCGAGCCTTGCCCTGTCCTCTGCTTTCACGGTTCCACCCCACATCATCCCGGTAATCACATTTAACACAGTTAAAAACATCTGCTCCCCCATATTCACCGATAAACCCGAATGGTTGTAAAGGTAATTAACAGTGTTCCTTATCTCTTTCCTACGGAGAGAGTAAACCGAATCCAAAGTTTGGTTGCTAAGCATTTCACGTACACAAATCTTTCTTAACATCCGCCACTGATCACCATAAGGTGACCAAACGATATCGTTTCCACCGTAAGTCGCTTCCTTCCCTGCAATGGGAACGTCTCGGTTGGCAAAAGTGGTGTCATTAAGTTTTAGCACCTCACGGGCCAACTCCGGAGATGTGATCAAAACACCTAAAGTGTTTCCTAGCCATAGCCGTGTAATCGGGCCGTATGTTTTCGCTAGTGTAGCGAAGTAGGAGTGGAGCTCCGGATCAAGAGATAGAAGGTTTCCAACGAGTGGTAGAGATCGTGGACCGGGTGGTAGTGGCGGGTGAGAGTTACTATTTTTTGTTAGTCTCCATACTAGCCATAATATGGAAAGTGTAGAGACAATGATAACGACGGGGATAACGGTTTCGATACCTTCGTTGGTATTATAGCATCCCGACCACCGTGACCAGACGTTAGATACGGTGGTGAAGACTAGTTTCGACATGATTAAGATCAAGATAAGCAGAAAGATATGTTAGGAGTTGGGTTAAAAAGGGGATTATATATGGACGGATAGAATCTCTACCTTGTTATTGATAAGATACGACAGAACAAAAAACAAAAATTATTTTGTTAACTTCTAGTAATGAAATGTAAATTAATGCCACATGTTTCATCTAAATAATATATAACTAAATTTAAATAATAAATGTTTAATGAAGTTTAATATTATTTTATTTATTATAAATTATAACTTAATTTTTAAATCCGTTAATGTTCATTAAATATTTATTATTTAAATTTGTTGGTCTTATTTATCGTCCAAAAACAATAAATATCAAGACCCTTCACTTATTTTATGTGTAATAATAATAATAATAATAATAATAATAATAATAATAATAATAATAATAATAATTTATATGTTAAAAGATGATGAAATTTTATATTTAAATGCATTTTACGCATTAACACTTCACACTATAACAAAAATATCATTTATTCATATATTTTTTTCAATTTTTTAAAAGTATGAAAAAAAATTATCAATTTGTTTACACTTATAATTGTTTAAAAAATTTGAACATTCAAAAGTATAAAAAAGTTTAAATAATTCACACTTACATATATATTAAAAACAGTTCACACTTAAAAAACTTGTAAAAATATAAAGTTTTTCTATATTTAAAAATGATATAACTAATTTGTCATATCCAATTTAAACTCAATTAGGGTTGAGTCTTAAGACATGCAATAAAGATGATCGGACATAGCACTAAATATGTAGGGGCCATTTTTATTATTATTATATATATATATATATATATATATATATATATATATATATATATATATATAACTTTTGCAACTTCTTTTCAAAAACACATAAATCAATTAAAAACACTTATGTATTTAGGGGGTTCAATTTTTCTCTCGTACAAGACCTTTAAATTCTTAGACCCGACCATGAACTCTACATTTTTAAATATAGATAAATTTTATATATATATTTATGTTTATAAGTGTTAACATATTGTTTTCACAATTATAAGAATAAAAATTATTATGAGTTCTTAAAATTCTTCAAGCATTTAAGTGTAAAAATTGATATTTTTATTATCATGAATGAATTAGTTTGACCTTTAGACATTGCATGTAGTGATATCAATCATTTCTTTTTAGAAACTAGCTAACATATAATTTTTCACTTTGTTAGGTGTCATATAGTATATAGTATAGAGATAATTACATAAATCATTTTTATGCTTTATTTTAAGTTATGAATTTCGTTTTTAAGTTTAAAATATTGGATAAATTATCCATTTTTAAAAACTAATTATTCTTTTCGTCCCTACTTTCTAACAGACGTCTATATTAGGGACGAAATGTGTAATTAATTTATAATGATTTTAACGAAAATTTTTAACAGACATCCATTTTAGAAACGAAATTCGTAATTAGTTTCAAAGAGTGGACGACTTATGCAACGTTTTAAACTTATGGATGAAATCAATAATTTTAAATAAACCATAAGAACGATTTATATAATTAACTCTATGTTATATACACACAATATAACAATGGGGAAAATGAAAATTGTTTATGTGTACTTTGCTATTCTTTTAGTGTTCTTTTCTACATATTTGTTAACATACAATATTTTTATTAAGGTTGTTCCAAGGTCCCTATCTCCTAAGAATGTTTTTAGTCAAAATCTATTTGAAAAATATCAAGTTTCGGTAATCTTTTAAACTAATTATGAAACAAATAAACAAAACAAACAAGCGGCTAATACCAAAAAGTAATTAAGATCCGTATAAACAAAACAAATGTTTGGCCGGCCAGGAAATTGAAATCATTAAACATAACCATCAAGATAATTGCCCAAAATGTTTTTTTTTTTTTTTTTTTTCAATCCCAAATGATCGTCATAGCCGATAATAATGAATTATTCGAATTTCACAACCTAGCATTTGTGTCATAGTATGATCCTTCAATTGTAAAAGCTTGACCAACGGATTAATATCATAAAACGTTACTAATTAATACGCTAAAATGGTACTGGCAATTATCTTGGCAAATTGTTTAATACTAGAAAGATTTAACGATGCGAAGATTTAACAAAATGCAAATATTACTACATTACGACAATATAGGGAATCAGAATCCTTTACAATTATACTAGAAATTAGAAAACTAAAATATGATCACATGGCCGGTCACAATTTCAAATGCAAAAGACAGAAAGGGTTGACTAACTTATTATGGATGGCAAAATTACCCCTTTAGGTAGCCGATATGATCCTTTTAAAATTTGTTCAGATTTGCCCCTTTTATGATATTTGAGCCGCAAATTTGTCCTTTAAATTTTATATTAGATTTAGAACGTAAGAATTTACAAAGTGACAGAAGGCAAGCGGGCAACAAGTTGCGCCGCTAACCCTTTTTGGATTGCAAAGCGAATACGTTTAAAATTACGACCTTCAACAAACTTGAGGAACACGCGGAATATAAGAAACTTCGTATGGTATTGGTTATCGAATAAGAAAAAAGAAAAGAACCCGATAAAATATGAGAATTATACGCCTCTCATTAGAGAAAAAGAAATTTGTTACAAAGATTTAGCCTTAACCCCTCACCATTTATATAGGTGAGGGGGTGTACGAGTCCTACTATAACCCGATCAAAAAACCGCTAAACTGATTACAATAGATTTATTTGAAATCCAAATAATAAATCTTAATAAAAGAAAATATTAAGTTAATCCGATACAAATTACTAATACTACTAGAATATTTTATTTTTATTATTTTAATAATAGGATAATATTAGATTTTCTTTTAATAAATATTTATTGGCCTTTGAAAAAATTATATGTTAGAAATTTACCCCAAGATCTCGATCCTTTGTATGATTCTCTCTATGTGAATAACTGCTAGTACTATTCATACAGTTCGGATGGAATCTTAAGTAATGAAAGTTGTTTTTTGAATTATTAAAAGTTATATTAAACATTAATATTTTAATTAACATTGGAAAATTATGACTTAATCAAACTATCATCATAAGTAAAATTAATGCCTCTAGTGAGACCAAGTAAGCCACTTAGTTTTTGTGAAAGATAATTGACAAGGTCAAAGTAATTAAGTATTTAAGATTCGAGTAATATGAAATAATCAAACCATCGTCATAAGTAAAATGCCTCTAGTGAGACCGAGTAAGCGACACGTTTTTGTGAGAGATAATTGACAATGACGAAGTAACTAAGTATAATGTGGAAAATGTAATTAATGATAAACAAATAATGATTTTTTTATTGCTAACGTTGCTTTGTATACACTCCTGCCAATTTTTCAAACTCATGTGGAAAACGATGGTTTATCTAATTAATCATCGTTATCTGACCAATGAAAAACCAATAGTTGTTTATTCTATCATCAATATGACTAATGACTAAGAAACAGTTTATTAGTTCGATCATGCAAGCCTTAAACTATAAAAAAAATGGCTTGATATATTCTTTGTATGGAAACTGTTAAACATAACCCGTTCAAATACGAATAAAAATGTTTTACCGGGGAGGGTTATCTAAATGCATATATTACACAATATATTCATATTTGGATATATTTATACATACATAAGGTTTCCATACTCGCAAATAATAAGTTTGATAATTTATATTTGTTCTCCCACCTTTACATTTTCTTTTGATGGTGAGAAACCACATTTGAGTTCCCTCTTACCATCCAAACAGATAAAAAGACATGACAAAATACCTAAAACTGACTTAGATACGACACTTAAATATACGTATAATGGTTTTTTATGCTCCATATTGCGAACACCTTATCGATCATAGGATAATACTAATACCCATAGATTGATGTAATTTCATTACTTTATATGTGTCAATCTTTATTGCGTTTGAGATGCCCCGGTCTCAACTTCATTGAGAAAATCCAACCCAAAATCATGAACTCCAATATCTTGAAAATCCATTAGCCATGTAGCACAGTCGTCCCATGAGGTGAATATGCTTGTAAAATCCTTAGAGTTTTTCTCGTTGTTCGATGATTTCAAGTTTGACACATCAACTTGAGGCGGCTCATTATCGCCAAGCAGGTAGTTTAGCAACTTCTCATCATCACAAAGGCTTTGAGACATGGATTTTGACTTGTTATGCTCGTTTTCAATTTGTGCACTCGAGTTCTCCTGAGAGATTCCGGGTTTGTTTGAAGTTTTAGGAGGTTGTGAAAGGTTGCTTTCAGACCACATGGAATTTTCGCTATGAGAAGACAATGTCTCACTTGTCTGAGTTTGTTTTGGAAGCGGATCATGAGTTACCGGATCAATTCCAAGTTTTAGAAGTTTTTTCTTGATATGAGTATTCCAGTGATTTTTTATCTCATTATCTGTTCGGCCCGGCAAGTTTGAAGCAATCTTTGACCACCTGATTCATAATTTTATTTGTTACTTCCACTTGCATATCATATCATTCCATGTACAAAAATATTCGAAACAACTACATACGTCTAAGTTTCTTGGATTCTTAAAGAAAAAGAACAAGCTAGCAACTAACCGGTTACCAAGACGTGCATGGAGGGCAATAACGAGTTGTTCCTCAGATTCATTCAGGAGGCCACGCTTCAAGTCAGGACGTAGGTAGTTGATCCAACGGAGGCGACAACTCTTACCACAACGTCGGAGACCAGCCAGCTTAGGGAGGGCTCGCCAACAACATGGACCGTTGGTGATGATAAATCCGATAAGCTTCTTGTCTTCCTCATCGGTCCATGGCCCTTTCTTCACTTTAAGTTTGTCACAACACGGTTGTCTTCCCATTACCAACACCGGTAAACTAACACCAACCTACGCAACTAAAATAAATAAAAACTATAAACCCTTGAACACACTTAGCCAAGTTTACCAACTCTACCAACTTACAATTATATATATACATATATATACAATAGTAGATAAACCTGTCCCACCATTAGTACATGAAAGATACGGATGAACCGCAACCCGGTTATACAAGCAACACAAAATATATCATTATTTGTTAAAAATAATTTTTGTCTAAGTAAATTAATAATTTTGAATCGGTAAAATGTTTTTAACTAGGAAAATAACCTTATATCCAGCTACCAAGCCAACTCACGGGTTGCTATAAACAATTATGTGACTTATTCTTCCACAAGACTCACAACAACAGGGTGTCATTCTGCAAGTGTTAGAAATTTAAACGGGTGACCTTTAAATTAAAACAAGAAGCTAATTATATGATAATGTTCTTTTTAATAGAAAACTTCAAACTAATGTATATGTATATATATAATATAAGTATATAATCGTCTATCTAAAGGTCAATGGTCATCATGTGACCAACTTTGCAAGTTGTCTTTTTGAAGTCTTAAAACCATATGTAAATCCTAGGTAATGTTGGTTACATTAGAATAAATATATCAATAGTAAATATTTGTATCTTCACGTTTATGATAAACGTGTATATATTTTTATAATTTGTTTATAATTATAATTGTGTACAATATAATTTTATTAAAAAAAAATGAATAAATACGAAAACTTAGAAGTGTAGGAAAAAAAAACTTCACACATTTAAATGTGTACAAATACAAAAAAAATCATACTTACACTACAACAAAATGATCGATTTTTCACACTTTTTAAGACATATTTACACACTTAAAAGCGTGAAGATTTAAAAAGTCCACGATTGACATTGCGCGAGGAATATTGGCGTAACAAAATTCTTCACACTTTTATGTGTAATTATTTTGATATAATTTTTCATGCTTTTAAGTGTGATGATTTTAAGATAATTTATTACACTTTCAAGTGTGAGGATTTGCGATTAATTATCACACTTTTAAGTGTGAAGAAATTTATCACACTTCCAAGTGTGAGGATTTGTGATTTATTTTCACACTTTTAAGTGTGAAGAAATTTATCACACTTTCAAGTGTGAGGATTTGTGATTTATTTTCACACTTTTAAGTGTGAAGAAATTTATCACACTTCCAAGTATGAGGATTTGTGATTTATTTTCACACTTTTAAGTGTGAAGAATTTGAGATAAATTTATCACATTTTTAAGTGTGAAGATTTTGGGATGAATATATATATATATATATATATATATATATATATATATATATATATATATATATATATATATATATATATATATATATATATATATATATATATATATATATATATATGCCACATGGAACACAATATATTAAAACATACAAATGGTGACAAAACAGAAATCAACCACATTTTAGGTTTCGAGTTTCAAATACACAAAAACTCCATGAAGAAATCGATGAAAAAAATTTCTTCAATCAAGTTACAGATGACGATTTTGCTACTGTAATTGTACATCAAAATAGCAAACATAAATATGCATATATTGAAGTCTGCTTAAATCCAATTGCTCCCATGCTGATTCAACAGTAAATGAATAGATGCAAATTTTGCTAACGAATAGGGTGGTATGCTGATACTCTCTTGGGAGGCAGCTTTCGAAGAATGTAAAGCACGAGAGCCGATGGGAGGATCTCAACAAGCTGTTCACAAGCAAAAGTAGAAAGTCGGAAAGTGAACAAGAAATAATTTATAATGAATAAAGAAACCCGAAAACCGTCAAATAGTAAAGTACCATGTAGAAAATGAAATTTAAAACCGGATGATCAAGTATGTCCAATGAAGCTTGTGATTCAAAAGCAGATAGAACATCCTGCAATTCACATATCGGTCTGAGATATTGAAGGGTATTTTAGACTTCTTGTCTGAAAGCTTTTCTCTAATTTTAATTAAAGAAAAAAAGATCGAATCTTACCATAAGCATCTTACAACAAAACAGGTAAAACATATTCCCGTCACAGATCCAACCTTGTGAAGTTTTTTCTGTCTACCTTTAGATTCAATAGAAAACTGTCGTAGCATGACAAATAACCTAACACCATTACAAAAAAAAACCCTAGATGTCTAAAATACATTTTATTAGTAGCAAAAAGTGTTGTAAACGCTTAACATCGTCAAAATGTTTTAGAAGTCTCACCTTCCTCCATAAACCAGGAAACCTACGGCTGCCATAAGTGATACAACGACAGGACAAACACAAAAGAAAAATCTCATAAAAATCGAAAGCAAACAATCTCCATTTGTGTTAGTACACATGGGTATTTTGGACATTTGACATATAGCTAGCGTCGACTTTTAGTAACACGAAAGGAATATTAGGCTTAACCTGCAACAAATAGCTTCCCTAGAAATTGCACCAAACTGTTATCGTCCAACCAGAGGTATAGCCAAAGACCACCCTGATTCAAATAACTCGTGTTAAATACCAAATAACGTTATTATTTTTTGGACTTGTTGATATTTGAAGCTTACTTGTATCAGATAAACCCGATTCCTTACCATTTAAACCCTTTATCTGACACATTTACCGTCAAAAATAAAATATAACTAAGAAAATGGATCGAGACAGCCACATCCACATATAACAAGCATGCACACAATGAAGAAACATGAAATAAAAATTTGGTTGGAATACGTCTTACCTTGTGGAGGCACCCAAGACTCGTAATCAGTTTCACCATCCAAAAATGGAGGTCTCTCAGGTCCAAGCACCTTTTTCGCCTTTTTCTTTCCTTTTTTCACTTTATCAACTGCTTCAACAACGCCCTTGCTACTGTGTATATCTTCATCATCATCTGTTGGTTGAATTCCTCTCGTGTGTTTCAGCAGCAGTGCTACAACATCTTCTGCTGCAGTGTCTATTGACTCAACTGGATCTGAAGTTCCAACTTTAACCTTTTCCGGCTCCTCAACTTGTTTTCTCTTTCTTATAATCAGACCCGGTGCTGCATTTTCAAGTCCCACATCCATAGGAACGTGTTCACTCTCTTTTTTTACCAACACCTCCTTTCTGTCCTTATAATCTACAAAGTCGTCTGATTCCACTTGAACTGCAGGTGCAGGTGCCTCTTGGGTCTTTTTCGTTTCTTTCGTCTCTACAGCCCCAAGCCATTGCGGCTTAGTAACAGTGTAAACAGTAGCTTTCGATTCTGTAGCATTTGTTACAACCTCAGACGACTCCTCGTTCTTCTTTGCTTTTGTTGTGATGTCATCGGTATTTTGTTTTTGGACGGTTTTATGCTTCTCTACAGATGGCTTTTTTACAGCAGGGGGTTTGAAAATATCTGGTTTTGCTTCACTTGGAGCGGATTCTCTTCTTCTGGCAGCTTCTCCACCAGGATCAGCTATTTTTAGCAAGTATAGTACTCGTTCCAGCTCTGACTGCAGTTCGTCCAATTCTTTTTGGAGTGAGTTTGTTTTGTCAACCACTGCAAAAAAGGGAAGTTATAAATATGCCCCTGTAATTAATTCGTACAATGTTCGGTGTTTCATTTTTCCATTTGGTGACAAATATTGCTTCCGTACAAGGCTACAAGGTATTGTGGACATATTGAGACTAGAAAACTTATACAGCAAGAGAATACATTACAAACCTAGTTGAGACGAGAGTCCAGACATGAATGCATCCAATTCATCTCCAGTTTCAGCGACATCTTCTTTTTCTGGAATCACTCTGTTCTTCTCCTCATCAATAAGTTTCTTCTTTTCTTCAATCTTTTCACTAATTGCGTCTTTCTTGTCTAGAAGTGAATCAGCTGTTTCAACTGACTGGCCGTCTGCACCCTTCAGTTTAGATGGTTTCTTCCTTGTTCGATCATAAAAATTATCTTCATCACTGCCATATAGTGTAATTGGATCAATCATCAAATAATTCATAAGGTAACAATGAGCTGTATATATTTGGTTTTGCGTAATGATATATACCTCATATATTCATCTTCATCATCACCAGTTGCTCCTTTCTTCTTACCATTCACCCTACCACCACGCGCACCTAAACTTTCACGGATACTTTCGTTTAAAGTTTCCTCCAAGTTTTCAAGCTCTTCTGCAACCTAGTCAAATACATTAAAAAACTCACATGTAAACATCCATGAATAAAAGTTATAAAACTGTAGATAGATTTAAAAGAGAGAATTAATAATGAGAAAAAGATACCTGAGCCATTCTCTGTTCATTACGAGCAATCTGAGTTTGTTGGCCTTGTGTTAAACCACCTTGAGAAATGTCCTTTGCACGAATAGCATCTATCTCTTTCTTCATATTAGCAATCTGTAGCCCAGTGATCAAGTTTAGTATATAAGAGAATACAAAATCGTAAAATATAGTAACAGATGAAATAACGACCCAAGAATGAACGCTTTTGGTATTATTAGAGCTTTACTTACCTTTTCAAGCCTCTTTAAGACTTTCTCACGTGTTTTCTCCTGCTTCTCTATAAGCTGTCCCTTAAAAGTTTGCCATGTTATTTCGTCAAGGTCCTCCTAACATAAGCTTCTAACACAAACACAAAGTATCAACATCTACTAAAAATCGAATTTCTTTGGGAAACCTCATTTTGAGCTTTATTAACCCTAGAATCATCTATTGTTGAACTTGAATCAAATGATTTTTTTTCACCTCATATTCACAATATCATCTAATCAAGAAAATATAATTGTAATTAGCACCCAACATTTCAATTACTAACGAAAGGAGGTTGTTAACAGAAGTAGTGCATGTTTAAGTTCTTCCGCGTTTGAAAGAACATCTAAACCACCCATACCAGCTTCTGCTTTTGCTTGTTTTGCAGTTTTCTCTTTACTTTCCACTTCTATCATTAAACTGATTACCGAATCCATAGTTGAAGCTAATGTTTTCTGCATAAATCGATATATTACAAAACAATCACCTAACAGAACCCCTAATTACCAATCAACATAAACAAGGATGATGCATAAACTAGTGACAAAATTTCTCATAATCGTGTAACTGGAATAAGATTTACCTTGTTATTTCTAACTTTTTCGATCGAAACATCAAGAACTTCACATGAACTAGTGATACTATTGTTCAATGCTGAATCGTCCTCAACCATTTCAACGTCAGAACCCTTTTTATCAGTCATAACAGCTTCCTCCTAGATAAATCCAGAAACACAAAAACTCGATATATAAGACTGTTTGTTCGATTAGTGTAAAACACATATACTCTTCTTATGACTAACAACTGATCTAGCAATACTAAACATAAAATCGATTAAAAACCTAAAAATGCCTTCGACTAATCACATAACAGTTGGTAGTTTCCAATTTACGTTTTCAGATTAAGAAATGTCTAATGTGTCACGGTTTGGAACTCCATCTACTTGTCTTGTCCATTGTTAATTTAAGGAAGCGCAGTCTTACATCTCTTTCCTACGAATTAGGTTAAAAAAAAATCAACACATAATTCCATGTAAATAACAATGAGATACTGTAGAAGAAGCTTTTCTAAACGAAGACGTTAGATCAAGTAGCTACAGCAGCTGTTAAATAACGAAACTCGTCAAAATATCCTAACATGAAGTAAGTGCAACAATCCAATATACCTATTTCTGTTTATACATAACAATTTACATAATTAAACAAGCGGAAAACAAAGACGAAGAAGACGAAAGCTTACTATGTGCATCTGATCAACAATCCAATCTTCCATTGATGAATCAACAGTAGTAAACAATTCGGGCCATCTTAACTTAGCTGCCTATATTACATCAATTCATTAATTGAACAGAAAAAAGTGTAAGTGTGAAAATGAAGAGATATACCTTAACAGCTGAGATTGAGCTCTCACCACAACTGTCACACAGAACTTCGTCAAAGTCCAAAGCATACAAATCCCCCATTTCTAATCCACTGCGTTATTTCAATTTCAGCCTTAAATTGGAATTAGAGTGATTAGTAGACTGTAAAACACATTTATTGATCAATAATCAGTGTAATCAATGCATAATGTTTAAGTCAAAATGCAATACTGCTATATATTAGTTCATAATAAGAATTACCTCATCTACCTGAGATATTAGTCGGTAATTGCGCATTAATCGGAGAAGAAGCCGGAGATTGAGCTAAAACGACCATCTGCAGATGAATCATGAGCGGCGATTACAGAGGTGAATTCGTCGGCGGAGAAATCGAGGACTGACCTAGAACGAACAGATTCGTCGGTGAAAAGTCAAAAATTAGACTCCGGCAGATGAATCGTGAGCGGCGTCGATATAGGCTAACTCATCGGAGGATTAGCCGGCGAAATCGGCGGTGAATTGGCCGGAAATTGAGCGGATGAATGCGATTCTGAGTTCAAATCTAGGGTTTCAGTTTTGAGAGAGAGAGAGAGAGAATATTTCTTGTGTTTAGAGGAAGAAGTGAGACGCGGGAACGATGATTTAGATATTTCAGTTTTACTTTTGTTTTCAATTCAGTATAATATTTTAAATTAAACTCTTCTATTAATTTCGATATACTTAAAAAGTTGTGAGTTTCTTTTCATTCAAAGTTTCTTCACACTTAGAATTGTAAATTTTATTCTTTTTTATTCATGCTTAAGAACATAAACACATTTATATTTTTACTCTTACTTGCATGAGTCGTATATTTTCATTCTTAAAAATGTAATGAAATTATATATTCCTCACGTTCAAAAGCATGACAACTATTTTATGTTAAATCACATTTTAAACTGTGATAATAAGTGTAACTTCTACACACTTATATATGTAACAAACTCTTGAATTTTCTTATTTACAATTACAAGTGTGAACAAATTTCTTCACAATCAAAAGTGTTTTTATTTTTATAACCTTTTTTATTGTTTATGTTTATAAATGTGAATAATTTGATGACGCTTATTTGTGTGAACAACATAAAAATATTTTTCGCATTCACATGAACCGCGAAGAAATAAGCGTGAAGAATCAACATTTTTGTTGTAGTGTTAAAAGTGTGGAGACAAATTTGTCAAACCACATTTCTTTACACTTTTAGTGTGTGAAGAAATTAAGTGTCACAAATCCATATACACTTTTTAGTGTGAAGAAGTTTTCCATTTGTACACGCTCTTAAGTGTTTATATTTTTTTAAACAACTAAAAGTATGTAGATTTTAGAGGTTTGCCATATTTATTCACCTTTATAAATGTAATAATTTTGTATACACTTAAAAATATGAACAAATCAACAAAAAACTACACTTTCTATAAACGTGAAAAAAAAGTGTTTAAAACAACATTTTTCTTGAAGTGTTAATTAGATAATATTGCCATTTTGAGATGTGACAAGTACACAGAAAAATTACATAATCTTGGATCGGTTAATTATAAGTCATGCATGTCATGCCGGACTCAAATCTAACCCCTTTTTAAAAATTACTCGTACATTTCAGAATGTACTATAAAGTGGTAACATGATTACGAATGTACTATAAAAGTTTCATCATTTAATATGAGTCGATAATATAGATAGATGAAAATGTGTCATATATTGGTGGTTATATGAAAATGACTTTGTTTCTATACAGAAAATAGATAAATACGAGGGACTTTGTATCTACACAGAAAATAGATAAATACGAGAGTATGTGATATCATATCTAATTAATTAGCGATCGTAGAGTGTTGGTGATTTTAGTGTCATCAACGGTCATTTAGGTAATGTGATTTACTAGAGAATGATGTGATTTCATGATCAGCTCGGAAACGAGTCAGGGAAGTGTGGAGTGCACACTCGTTGAGCTAATATGAACTCAACAACGACAGTAAAGCAGGGGTCAAGGGGGCTGCGCCCCCTTGCGGGGTCAAGGGGCTGAGCCCCTTGCTGGGATCCCGCTGCCAGGTCAGCGGGCGGGGGTCGAGGGGAGTTAATTTCCCGCCTAATTCCCTAAAGTTGGGACAGTTTTATGGCGGTTGAAACCGTCACAAAACCGTTTGTAACTGCTTCACAATTCTGTATCTAATACAGATTTTCATTCTCATTCTGACTTACGAAAAACATACATAATCCTTTACTTTTCTGATTTGTGATTCACTGCCAAGAACACAAATTGTCAATTCTCATTGTATTATCCCGATTAGGATTTCGTGCAACCCTCAGGCAATTGATAGGGTCGAAATACTTAATACGGAAAGTGAACTTACACGATACATTGAGAAATCCGAGATTATCACAAACCCTAAAATCTAACAAACGTATTAAGTATTTTCTTGTGATTATGGCTGGAAGTTCTGTGAAGGAAATGACGACGAACTTTGGGAAACTGGACAAGTTTGAAGGGCATGACTTTAGGCGCTGGCAGAAAAAGATGCATTTCTTATTGACATCTTTGAAAGTGGTTTACGTTCTGACAACACCGATGCCAGAATTGGTGGAAGATGCAACAGTGGAAGCGATCAGAATCAGGGCTAAGTGGGAGAATGATGACTACATCTGTCGTGGTCATATATTAAACGGTATGTCTGATTCTCTCTTTGATGTTTATACGAATGTTGAATCGGCTAAGGAGTTATGGGATTCTCTTGAATCGAAATACATGGCAGAGGATTCTTCTAGTAAGAAATTCCTTGTTAGTAATTT
Source organism: Senecio squalidus (assembly GCA_910822075.1). Taxonomy (NCBI): domain Eukaryota; kingdom Viridiplantae; phylum Streptophyta; class Magnoliopsida; order Asterales; family Asteraceae; genus Senecio; species Senecio squalidus. Next base: position 14,495,399 of record CAJVGC010000582.1, read on the forward strand.
TAATAATTACATAATGGTCGATTCTAGACCGGTCATGGAACAGTATAATGAACTCCTTAGGATCCTTGGTCAATACACTCAACATGGCCTAAGAATGGATGAATCCATTTCTGTTTCAAGTATAAATGATAAGTTGCCTCCTTCATGGAAAGACTTCAAACATACTTTGAAACACGGTAAAGACGATTTGTCTTTGGTCCAACTTGGTAGTCACTTGCATATAGAGGAATCTCTAAGGGTGCAGGAAAGTGACAAGGGAAAGGGCAAAGAAGTTGCTGGTCCTTCTGTGAACATGGCAGAAGAGGGTAAAAATAAAAACCACAAGAACAACAAAGGAAAGAAACGTGACTGGAAAGACTTTAAGGATCACGGTGGTGGTTCGAGTTCCAACAAGAAACCAAAACCAGAAGGTTGTTGGAAGTGTGGTAAAACGGGTCACTTCAAGAGGGATTGCCGTGTTGGTAATAAGAAGAACGCAAATGCTGGTGGTTCGGGAAAGGGGTCTAAGGACCAGTCCCAAGACCAAGGTCAGATTTTAGTGCCTTTTTCAAACAGTTTTGTTAAATATTCTGTTTCGCTAATTTCGGAAGCATTTTATGTGCAGGTTGATGCAATTGCGTGGTGGATAGATTCTGGTGCCACAACTCATGTTTGTAAAGATCGTTGCTGGTTTAAGACATACGAACCGGTGGATGACGGATCCGTACTATACATGGGTGATGATCATCATGCTCCTGTTCTTGGAAAAGGAAGCGTGGCATTAGAATTTAGTTCTGGAAAAACTATTACTTTGTTTAATGTGTTGTATGTACCTAAACTTCGTAAGAATTTAGTTTCTGGTCCTATGTTGAATAAGTGTGGATATAAACAAGTGTATGAATCCGATAAGTATATCTTATCGAAGTGTGGTGTGTTTGTAGGATTTGGTTATTATAACAATGGGATGTTTATGTTGAATTTGAATAAAGTTCCTAATGATTCAGATTCTGTATATATGTCTTCTTCTATTGTTGTTAATTCCTCATTATGGCATGCTCGATTAGGACATGTACACTATAAAAGAATGCTTGAAATGTCTAAAGATGATTTAATACCGGCTATTGATGGAAAACATGATAAATGTACAACTTGTATGTTAACAAAAATCACTAGAAAACCTTTTAAAAGTATAACAAGGAAATCTGTCATACTTGAATTGATACATAGTGATTTATGTGATTTTCATGCTACTCCATCTTTAGGCAATAAAAAGTATGTTGCAACTTTTATAGATGATGCCTCTAGGTTTTGCTATGTTTATTTACTACATGCTAAAGATGAAGCCCTAGATAAATTTCGAATTTATAAAACAGAAGTTGAATTGCAACAAAATGACTTAATTAAGACTTTACGCACAGATAGAGGTGGTGAATATTATGATCCTGTATTTTTCCAATCTGTAGGAATTATTCATGAAACTACAGCTCCTTACACACCACAACAAAATGGTGTGGCTGAAAGGAAAAATAGAGCTCTAAAAGAAATGGTTAATTCCATGTTATCTTACTCGGGCTTGAGTGAGGGGTTCTGGGGAGAAGCCATGTTAACGGCTTGTTATTTATTGAATAGAGTTCCTAATAAAAGGAACAAGACTACCCCTTATGAACTATGGTATAAGAAACGACCAAACTTGTCATTTTTGCGAGTTTGGGGTTGTCGAGCCGTTGTGAGGCTCCCTGATCCAAAAAGAAAAACTTTGGGTGAAAAGGGTATTGATTGCATCTTTGTTGGATATGCTGAGCATTCCAAGGCATATAGGTTTTATGTAATAGAACCTAATGATTCCGTTTCTATTAATTTAATTATAGAATCGAGAGATGCAATATTTGACGAGAATTGATTTTCTTCAGTACCTAGACCAAAGGATATTATACCAAATTCGAATGAATTTCAAAGGGATGATCATTCTGATGATGTACCAACTGAGATTCCAGAACCTCGTAAAGGTAAAAGAGTTCGGAAAGCTAAATCATATGGTTCTGATTTTCAACTATACTTAGTTGAGGGATCGAGAGATCAAGTGGGATCACAATACTTTTATTGTTACAGTATTGAGGGTGATCCTAGAACCTTTGATGAAGCTATGCAATCTCGAGATTCTGCTTTTTGGAAAGAAGCAATTGGTGATGAGATTGGGTCAATTTTGGAAAATGGGACTTATATTCTAACTGATTTACCCCCTGGTTGCAAAGCATTAGGTTGCAAATGGCTCTTCAAAAAGAAGATGAAAGTCGATGGAACAATTGACAAATTTAAAGCTCGATTGGTAATCCAAGGCTTTAGGCAAAAGGAAGGTATCGATTATTTTGATACCTATGCACCAGTTGCTCGTATCACTACTATTAGATTGTTGTTAGCTTTAGCAGCTATACACAATCTAGTGATCCATCAAATGGATGTCAAAACAGCATTTTTAAATGGTGATTTGGATGAAGAATTGTATATGAAACAGCCGGAGGGATTTGTTTTGCCGGGGAATGAGCATAAGGTGTGTAAGTTGGTTAAGTCGTTGTATGGGCTGAAACAAGCACCTAAGCAGTGGCATCAAAAGTTTGATGAGGTGGTGTTGTCAAGTGGTTTTCTTTTAAACCAATCTGACAAGTGTGTATATAGCAAATTTGACAGTTCTGGTAATGGTGTCATAATTTGTCTATATGTAGATGACATGCTGATTTTTGGAACTAACCAAGATCAAGTGGATAAAACTAAGAAGTTTTTGTCATCGAGGTTCTCAATGAAGGATATGGGAGAAGCTGACGTTATTCTTGGTATTAACATTAAACGTCAGAATAAAGGGATTGTAATTACGCAATCTCATTATATTGAGAACATACTCAAGAAATTTAATCGTGAAGATTGTTCTCCAGTGAGTACTCCCATGGATCCAGCAGAAAAGCTTATGCCTAATACAAGAAAACCTGTTGATCAGCTCGAATATTCTAGAGCTATTGGTAGCTTGATGTATGCTATGACAAGTACTAGACCAGATATTGCATATGCTGTTGGCAGATTGAGTAGGTTTACTAGTAATCCTAGTAGACAACATTGGAAAGCAATAAATAGGGTCTTTAAGTACTTGAGAGGTACAATGGATTATGGTTTATCATATCTTGGATATCCTTCGGTGTTAGAAGCATATTCAGATGCTAGTTGGATAAATCATGTTGAAGATTCATCTTCTACGAGTGGATGGGTGTTCTTGCTTGGGGGAGGTGCCATTTCATGGGCTTCCAAGAAGCAAACATGCATCACTGGTTCTACTATGGAATCTGAATTTGTAGCATTGGCAGCTGCTGGTAAAGAAGCAGAATGGCTACGAAATTTGATACATGAGATTCCCATATGGCCGAAACCAATAGCACCAATTTCTATCCGTTGTGATAGTGCTCCCACCATGGCTAGGGCCTATAGTCAGATTTACAATGGGAAGTCTAGACACTTAGGTGTTAGACATAGTATGGTTAGAGAACTAATCATGAATGGTGTTATATCTATTGAGTTTGTTCGGACACATCATAATTTAGCAGACCACTTGACGAAGGGTTTAGCTAGGGACTTAGTGAATAAGTCGGTGATAGGGATGGGATTAAAGTCCATATAAATCTACTATTTATGAGATACCCAATTCCCTTCTAATACAACGTTAGAAGCTGAATTCAATGTGGAAAGCTCATAGTTAGAGATTGGAACACGAATGTTGATCTTCCCGAGGTAAGTGTTCAGACCTGCAAGTGATGGTTAGGTTGAAGTTTACCTTCTTAATGGTTCTTTTGAAAAATTGCAACTGCAGGTGCAAGAATTAAAAGGACCACCTATGTGAACATGAAGTTTTGCCGCTTCAAGAAGCTTGGACTTGGCTTCCTATATGTTCATTAATGGATTAGGACACATGGCTTGTTATAGTGTCAAGTATATGAATTGTAAAGTATTGTAGAAACTTATGTGTATAGTATCTTCAGGTATTCAGATGGATTGACGGGTTCAATCGTTACGACACCCCGATTTTCGATTATTTGGAATGTGTATTATACTAAGATGAAAATTCAATCGCAAGACATTTTCATTTATGCATTTGTTTGTTTCGTTATGTGTTGTTTTATTTATGTTCATATATCTTTATATATGATTTAGTAAATCAAGGATTACACTAAAATGGGGGAGGTTTGTTGGTGATTTTAGTGTCATCAACGGTCATTTAGGTAATGTGATTTACTAGAGAATGATGTGATTTCATGATCAGCTCGGAAACGAGTCAGGGAAGTGTGGAGTGCACACTCGTTGAGCTAATATGAACTCAACAACGACAGTAAAGCAGGGGTCAAGGGGCTGAGCCCCTTGCTGGGATCCCGCTGCCAGGTCAGCGGGCGCGGGTCGAGGGGAGTTAATTTCCCGCCTAATTCCCTAAAGTTGGGACAGTTTTATGACGGTTGAAACCGTCACAAAACCGTTTGTAACTGCTTCACAATTCTGTATCTAATACAGATTTTCATTCTCATTCTGACTTACGAAAAACATACATAATCCTTTACTTTTCTGATTTGTGATTCACTGCCAAGAACACAAATTGTCAATTCTCATTGTATTATCCCGATTAGGATTTCGTGCAACCCTCAGGCAATTGATAGGGTCGAAATATTTAATACGGAAAGTGAACTTACACGATACATTGAGAAATCCGAGATTATCACAAACCCTAAAATCTAACATAGAGTTACTTATTACTTATCCTTAATCATAACAATTTTATTACTTTAGATAGAAGTTCACTTCAATAAATAACGTAATATCAATTTGATTACTTTAATTTCAACATTATTACTTTACCTCAAATAAATAACGTAAACTGAACAAAAGCCTTTTCGGATATTGACGTATAGTAGTAAGCCTGTTTCAGTAAAGAAGAAAAGCCTAAATTTGCTGATAGATGTATGTAAATCCACATATTCAATTTATTAGAACTTTTTGCAACTAACCTATTCAAACTATCTGATCGGCATGGGCGGAGATCGGATCAGACTAAGCAGTTGTTAAAACCCGAATTTTGTAATAATGTGAAAAATAGTTATATTCAAAATTTCCTTTCTTTAAAATTCAATCCGATGATGTACGTCATGTTGTATATTGGGGATTTCGATTTTGGTAACAGAGAGTCGTGATTTCACTTTCAAATCAAAGTATTTCGATGGTACAATCGAACTCTTCAATCGAATAAAACTCAATATGTATCAACGATAATATGTGAATTGTTTTTTTAATTTCAAATCGTACTAGTAAAAAATTAACCAGCAAAAAGAAGTTTAATATAGTTTATGAAACTGCCCACATTCAGTTTTATTAAAACTGTATATAACTTCCACAGGTCAAACCGTATCGAGGAATTCGAGTCAAAACCGAATCCATGATTTAGGGTAAAAAACCGGATCACATTAAATTTTATGACATTTTTATTAAAACACTATTCACGAAATAGACAAAAAGATTTGAAAAATAAAAATTATGCTATTTGATTATGGAAAACCTGTAAATTGTAGCTCTTGGTGTCTAATTTCATTTCCAAATTGAATTCCCTTCATCGATATCCGTACGACAAAGATATGACCAAATCAAGAAAATCACATAAACTCGTGGATATCTATTCACGAGCATAGACAAAAAGATGTGAAAAATAAAAATTATGTTATTCGATTATGAAAAACCTTTAAATTGTATCTCTTGGTGTCTAATTTCATTCCCAAATTGAATTACCTCAATCGGTATCCGTACGAGAAAGATATGGCCAAATCAAAGAAATCACATAAACTCGTGAATATCTATTCACGAGCATAGACAAAAAGATGTGAAAAATAAATATTGTGTTATTTGATTATGGAAAACCTGTAAATTGTAGCTCTTTGTGTCTAATTTAATTCCCAGATTGAATTACCTCCATCGGATACGTACGAGAAAGATATGACCAAATTGAATATACAAGTACTTCAAACCTAATCATCTACAACCATGCAATCATCCAAGCTGCTCCCATGACCCACAACAGGTTTTGCCAATTTTTGCTTGATTATTCTTTCACTTGGGGGCCTTTTCCTTGGTGTAACCTGCTTCACAGTTTTCACATTTGCAACATTTGAACAAGATGGTTGCATATCTTTACCAATTCCCACCTTCTTTGCAGCAACATTTGACTTTTTCTTGGTAGGAGATGACTTCTTCTTTCCCACAGTTGACTTCTTCTTTGGTTCACAACCTTGCATCTTCTCAGAATCACATGTTAACTTGTTGTGGCCCTTCTGTTTACAGTTGCTGCATGTCATTTCAACACCATGTTTTGTGACTCTGTTTCCCCTAACCATAGGCTCATGTGCAACCCTTTGTCTCTTCTGCTTAGGCCTCCCTGGCATCTTCCTTGGAATAGGTGGTAATGGCTTGTTCAGTTCATCCACTTCCCATGTGATAACCCTTTGCATTATGATAACCCTAATAGCTTCTGACATTGTAATTATGGGCCTGTGTCTAACCTTCACCAAAACAGAGTTGAAACACTCACTAAACCCATTTTCTACTGCATCACAGCCCCTATGCAGTTCAAAGAAAGCTCTGGACCAGGACTTTGGATTCCTCTCAACCAAGTACTTGTGGGCATTTGCGTTTGCATGTTTAATTGCCTCCATCTCTCTATTGAACCAAGCAGGATATGTGGCCTTTGATGCTTTCCAAAACATGTTTCTGAATTCCACACCACTAAATGCTTTCCTAAAGTTCTCATATATATGTCTAGCACATTGCATGTGCTCTGAGTGTGGCATCACATCCTTCACAGCCTCTATTAATCCCTGTTTGACATTGAAAACATAAAGTGTCATACGAATCAAAACTTATAGTAAGTAAGAAGAATCACATACCTTGTGTTGATCAGAAATAAGTGTGAGACCATGGCCCTCTGGCATATCCAAGTCTTGCCCAAGTAATTCCAAGAACCATGTCCAGTTTTCCTTGTTTTCTACACTCACAACTGCCCAAGCAACTGGAAAAATATGGTTATTGCCATCCCTTCCCACAGCTGTTAACAGTTCTCCCTTACATGTATGTTTGAGAAAGCATCCATCCAGAGCTATGACCCTCCTACATCCTAGTTTCCATCCTTCTTTCAACCCAAATAAACAAACATAGAACCTCTCAAAGTATGTCTTGTGATCAGGGTTAACTGTGACGTCCCGTCTATTTGAGGTACATGAGTTACCGTTATTATTTTAATATTATTCGCAATCGATTTCGACCCTTGTGTTACGCTTTGTTTTGCTTGCGATTTACTGTTATTGATTACCGGGTTCTCGTATTTACTGATTTGTCCCTCGGGACGTGATAATATTATTTTATCTAAGTGCCAATTAGTTAGTATCCTCATAAATATAAGTTAGAAGGTTTATGCCAAATTTGTCGGTTATCGGATCCTTTATCCGCGAGTTATCGCACTTTTACTCTTGCGTACCCTTTTACCGAAATCGTGCGAATCTCGAAATCAAAAGTGAAATTTTAATATTAAATGAACCTAATATAAAGTAAATCAAAGTATGAACTTTCCTAAGCTCAACGCAAAAAGAATCGGGAACTTTCGACGAACGAAACTCCTTAACGATCGCGAAAACGAAAATCAGAAAGTGCTGGAAATCACCCGGTGCGCAGCACCATGGCATAGGTGCGCAGCACCTCCTTGCCAGAATTCAAAATTTTACACTTTTGGTCCTTGCCTCGTTTTTGTAATAACCCAACCAATCAATGAACGACCATGTGCTCTTTTTACTGCCATTTTGCCTGCCCCAAAGTGTATCATTACACTTCCCTTTTAATTTCTTTTCTTTTTCATTTTTGCAATCAAGAAAAACACACTCAAAAACACCTAGTCCCATTTTCTCTCTAGTTTTTCTCTCTATCAAACCCCCTTTCCAGAAGTTTTTCACCATCAAAATCCATTTCTAACCAATACAAATCGTTCTAGACTTCAAGAGAAGCAAAGGAGTGTTGTTTATACCGAAAAAGGACCACTTTTGCAAAGGTTTTGAAGCTCAAATCCGACCAAACTCATCATCCAAGTGTTTCCTTCGGTAGATTTATTCCTTTTTACTGTTTTTATTCAAATCTTTAATTGCATGTATGATCTAAGTCTTAAAAACGAGTTTTTGTAAGGATTTATATCACTTGGTGTACAAAAACGATTTTTATATAAACCACTACTTAGATCTATGTTCTTGTGGGTAAAAGTTATTTAGAAACTATAAAAATGATGTTTTATAAGTTATCTACTGGTTGCATGTCGAAATCTTTGAGTTACAAAACGATTAGCAAGAAAAACACAAATCGGGAAGAAGGCAGCAGCCAGGTGCGCCGCACCTGTGCCCAGGTGCGCAGCACCGGGCTGCTGACCTCCCGAAAATGTGTCGTTTTACTCGTTTAAAACTTGTATTCACGTTTTGGACTTTTGTCAATAATATTATGGGGCTGAGATGAGTAAAAACAGTAATAATGGTGACATTTTGTACATTCAAATCCTTCGTTTTGCTAATTTTTGGCGTTGTTTGTGTTTCGGAGGCGGATATTCTCATCGTTGTACCACCGAAGTTGGTATTCCAAATTCTGGTCAAATCAAGCGGAGTTAGTGGTATAACTTGTTACTCTTGTGAATCTTGTGATTTCATTATATGTGTATTATTCGGTTTTAGCCTTGAAAATCGGTTAGGATAAATTATTAGACCAACACTCGTGCGTTTGTGATCGATTTGGACTAAGTTGGACAAAATGTTAAAGTATAAGTAACCAAAGTATTATGTAAAGCTAAATATGGTATTATGTATTGTGTATAATGGTTTAAAATGCATTGTTGATAAGCGGGAAAGTGATTGAATAAAGGGACTAATATTTATGACGCGGAAGCGCTGCCGAAATTTCAACTCGCGACTTTTCACGACTTAAAACACTTATATAAATAAATTGTATACCAAAGTAACATATTATACAAAAACATTGTCTTTGGACTCAAAGACACCAACGCAATCTCGAATGTCATAATATTACTTAAATGGACATTTTAAACCCTTTGCGATACTTTAAACTACGTTCGTCTCAATTTATCATTGTTTTAAGTCATCAAAATGTGATTTTACGACAAACTTTATAAATGGTTTGGAAGACATTTACTCAAAACATTTTGGTATGAAAAACACTTCAAATTATTCAAAGTGTCATTTGGACTTTTAAATTGATTGTTTGACTTTCATAAGTCAAACATAATTGACATTTGTCAACGTTTGACATTTGACTTTTATAAGTCAACATCTTAATCTTGGTCATATAATGAACATTGGTATTAATATTCATTTCGACTTGGAGTTATCACTCGTTTCCAACGGTCGCTGTTGACGTGAAAGATCGATATCTTGCCGATCGGCCCTTCTTTTCTGGCGCGGAACATCGTCTTCTTAATCCGTCATCCTTGTTCGACTATTTTTAAACGTTGGAATGTTATATTAAACTTAATCTTAACCGACAAGGCTAAACCGGACCTAGAATTATAGAGGTACCGAAACTGTGTTGTTTATTGTTTAAGGCACTTAGACGGTGGGATTGTGAGCCTGTGATTGTATTTACCCGAGATTTGCTGGAATTGTACTGTGAGTTATTCGTAGCCCTTGTCTTAAAATATTTTGGGCTGTAAAGCGTATTTTAAAATGTCTGCTTGTATGCGGAATCTTGTTGATTATCTTGTTTGCCTAGTGGATTAGGTTTGCCTTAGATTAAGCTTGGGGCCCCCCTGATACACTTGTTAAGCTTTGAGCCCAACGGTTTTACATATATATAGGATCTATATGGGTTATAGACCTAACCCTCTCTGCTCGGTTAGAATGTTTCTAGGAGTGGAAGTTATGTCGGTTAATTTATTTGTTACCTTTGGTTGGCGACCTCAGGATTTGGGGTTGTACGGTCAGGTTCAGTGTATGAATAGTTCTAGGCAAAGTACCTTCACTATTGGTTGTTGAAAACAAGATATATCATTTGAAACTTAACGTTGTTTTGATGAAAATGTCGATGGGTCAACTTTTACTTTAAATTTGCGAATAATTCACCAACATGCTGTTGATGTCGTTTTAAACGCTTTGCAGGAAATTGAGGATTTACCGTGATCATGCCATAGTTTGTTTTTGGATCGCTTGCTTTGGGGAAATTTGAATTTGA
>CAJVGC010000582.1:14505758-14524412 GCA_910822075.1 Senecio squalidus
GTTTGGAGAACATAGCATTTGGACGCATAAAGCCGTTATGTTGTTGAACATTTTGTGGCTTCTGGGGATTTGTTGGTGACTGTCTCCTATGAGGTGGTATGAATTTTGCTTGTTCTGACTCTTTTGACTCAAATGCGATTGATGATTCGCCGGTTTTGACAAATTTTGGTCCTTTAAATTCAGGTCGTTTTAAAATTCTAACTTGTTTAGGTTGACTCGAAGTTTTATTTGGAGCCTGATAACCTAAGCCTGTTTTGATGTGAGGTTTGCGACCCAAATTCATTTGATACGGTAATTGACCACCCAAACCTGGACCCTTTTCTTCACCTTCTGAGTCAGAAACCCAATCTTCAACTATGACGGTTTCTTTCAATTTTTCGTTTACGTTGCTTTTCGTACTGACAGTAGGTGTTTGGACAGTTGGTGTTTGGTCACTAGGGGTCTGAACAGCTGGGTCTGGTTGTTGAAGAATAAACTCAACATCCCCTTCCTCCTTTGGAGACTTAATCAGTTTGTTAAAAATAGGAGGAGGACAAGTTTTGTAATCAACCCCTGGTTTCCCTTCCCCATTTTCAGGACGTTTTTCTTTCAAAATATGGTCCAAAAGATATGATGCGGATGAATAACTTCTAACTTGTTGGTTTAAAGTTTCAAAACTGATTTTAACAGAAGCATTTTCACGTTTAAGAGCATCAATATCTTTTAAATATTTGTTGATCGAGTCCTGTTTGTTTAACAAAGCAATTTCCAAATCACTTACTTGTTTTGCCAAAAGTTTGTTCTTTTCTGAAAACAGTTTTTCATTTCCCTTAACGATTTTGTTTTTACGAAGTTCATCCACAAGATTGTTATTTTCTTGGCTAAGCTCATTAACTCGTTTATCTAAAACAAAACAATTTGAACAGGAAGTTACTATAGTTTCAGATTGTACCTTTGATGACTCAGTAGTTCCTGCCATCATTGCGAACTCCCTTTTAGGCACTGGTGATTCTGATTCTGTTGAAGATTCTTCAGATGATTCTTCAGATGTAACAGACTCCTCCCCATCACTTTCTTCATTCAGATTCAAAATCTTTACAACATTTACTTCAGCATCAGATGGATTGGTTTCAATTTGAATTCCCCAATCCAAGCCTTCGTCAGATTGAAAAACTAAGGCCTTAACCTCTGAATTCTCAGTACCAGTATAAGCATTTGTGCCAGTCGTCACCAAAGCTGTATTCTTGTTTGTCTCAGGAGCGTTTCTGTTCATATTCCTGTTTTGTTGATCTCTGAATGGATTCTGAACTGTTCTTGGCTGTTTTGGCTTTTCACAGTTTCTAGCAAAGTGACCCTTCTGTCCACAGTTGTGACAAGTAATTGCTGACATGTCGAAGCCATACTTAGTTTCCTTGTTGGCTCCGATTGAGTTACCAGTCTTTTTCACATACTCTTTAGCCCTCCTGACGAGATTAGCGAAGCCCCACATAATGTCGATTCGTTCCATCTCATCACGATCAATCTGCTCGTAATCCTCCCCAGTTAAGTGTACATTTCCAATTTTACCCTGCAACAGTTGGTCATAAGATCCAACTAAAGCACTCAGCATAGCCATATCTTCATTTACGCCCTCCACATTTCCTTTATGAAAATGCTCGACTTTCAAACTTGTAAACGCTGATTCTGAACTTGCTTGAGCTTGAGACTTCTGAACCGGAGTACTTTGACTTGTACTTGAATGTGAACATCCCAAATGTCCTGTTTGATTTGAAGTGTTTGCAGAGAACGCTGTCTTCAGTGGAGCATGAGTAGGAGTGACTGAAGGTGGATCAGCATAGTATAATGAAGGATCTTGAGTGTGTCCCTTTCTTTGAGCACGAAACTTGTCATCCTGCTCCTTCTCTCTTAGCTTAGTAAAAAGATCATTTAACGTTGTGCGAGCAAGATAGCCGCTTTCCTTTAGCATTTCAATATACCCATTCCAGCTGTCTGGCAAAGCATCCGCAAAACATTCTACTCTTTCTGCACCAGTTGTCTCTACCGAATATCCATTCATCTCACTAATCAGATGCTGAAAACGTATGATAAGGTTGAATAGGGACTCTCCATGTAAGCAGGTAAAATTGTCGAATTCCTTTTTCAGTGCTCTTCCCTTCATAGATTTCAACTTGTTGTTTCCTTCACAGTCTAACTCAAAAGCATCCCATAACTGCTTCGATAGCTTGTATGTCCTGTATTGATGAAACACAGATCTAGGAATAGCTTGACACAGATAAGAATAAGCCTTTTTCTCTATATCATAAAGCTTCCTTTGTTCCTCTGTATATCTATGAACGGCAATAGGGTCTCCATTTTCACTAACTGGTGCGTTATATCCATTTTGAATCATGTCCCACATCTTTGAATCCACTCCTTGGATATGAATTTCGAATCGAGGTTTCCAGTGTGGATAATCTTCCATAGTGATGAGTTTTGGGACCTTGTTAATGCTTCCAGTTTCAGCGTCATTGATTAGTATTTCAGACATCTTAGTGTTAGAACTTGCCATGGCGTATTCCATCTAAAATTTTAAAATTTGATTCTGTTTCAGGTTCGTGCGAATGAACTAACTGATACGTACGAATGAAGGACTTGATACGTACGAATGAAGGTGATTCGTACGAATGAGACAAGAAACCTAAGCTCTACACGAATGAGTGATTCGTACGGATGAGTGGACAGATTCGTACGAATGAGAGTTTGGTTCGTACGAAGGAAACCTATTCGTACGAATGAACTAAACTTTAAACTTTTCAATCAAAACTTTGATTCGCACGGACGAATTCCTATTCGTGCGAATGAGACTTCTATTCGTACGGATGAAACCTGTCAAGAACTTGGTTCGTATGCGCCGTGAAATTTTAGGGTTTTACTAAAAACTCGATCTACAGGTCGATTTTCTAAACCAAAATAATTTCTATTTGCCCAGATCTTAATCTAGATGACTCAGAAACGTTCTAAGACAATAAAAACAATGTTTTTAACGTAAAATTCCAAATTCTAAGAAACAATCAAAAACGAAAAATCTTAAGAATCGCTAGAAGAACGTTGATTTCTACAACCAACGCTCTGATACCACTTTGTTGGGGTTGTATGGATCTTATAGTCAACGTTATACCTATAACCTAGCGGAAATAAGCTATAGATGATCTAGCGAATATGTAACCGTCGGAAACGAGATCAAACCAATGAATATTGATATGATCGGACCTAAGGAAGACTATTCGGATGATTGTTTAGACTTTACTAAACGTTTGGGATCTAAGAAAACACTCCAGCAGCACTTCGGCACGAATGAACAAAAACACCAAAACCCCACCGATGCAGAAACCCTAGCTGGGTATATATAGGCCCAGCTATTCATTCGTACGAATGAGAATTCATTCGTACGGATGAGTTTCTATTCGTGTGAACCACATCTGGTTCGTACGAATCAACCTCCATTCGCACGGATATCATCCTCATCCGTGCGAACCAGTTTGAATATTATTTAAACATTTCGAAACACATATTTGATTAATTCATAACAACGTAAACGTTCTAGCTTATAACTAATCAAACATTCAATATTAATATTCAACCAAAACAATATAAAGACTACATATGAATCTAGTAACTACATAAATGCACCTACAGTTCCTAACGTCGCTAAGTGTCGTGACCAGTATGTTGTGGGGGAAAAGTTTGGTTGACGATGAAAAGCATAGTATTCTTGGATCAGAGTTACGGGAAGTTATATCCAGGATAGTGGAGCTTGTTGGAACGGCAAACGTGTCGGACTTCTTCCCATTGTTATCGAGGTTTGATTTACAGGGTGTGGGACGAGAAATGGAGAAGGCATTGAAGACGGTGGATGGAATTTTTGAGAGGATTATTGAGGAGAGATTAGCCATGAAACAGGAAGAAACACTACATGATAAACAAGGAAGAAAAGATTTCTTGGAGATATTACTAGAGCTTAAAGATCAAAACACAACAACCTCATTCAATATTACCCAAATCAAAGCCCTTTTCATGGTATGTTTAATCTATTTTGATTATGATTTCGTTAAAAGTAGATTATTAAAATTACTCTAGTAAGGCACTAGACCAAGAAGTAGTTACAAATACAATGGATCCAATTAAGGTTAAATCTCTTAGATCTATTTGTAACCCACCTAAAGGAGATAGCTTTCCTTTCAGAAAGTAAGTTAAATACTACAGTAATCCTTTAAAAAGATTTGAATAAATAACCGATCCAAACGGTCATAGGAAACACTATTTCAAATACACCATATTTTTTTCTTCAATTTTTTAACAAAAATCTCTATATACCAATAGTACTTTCAGTATATATGTTTAATAAGAATTACGGTTTAAGATGTTGACCTTCTCCTTCCATTTAATGCATCGATCCTCTTGATTTGTTTAAACAGGACACGATAACTGGAGGAACGGAGACAACAGCAACAATGGTAGAATGGACAATGGCCGAACTTCTTCAAAATCCAAACATTATTAAAAAGGTACAAGAAGAACTAGAAGAAATTGTAGGACTAAACAATATTGTAGAAGAATCCCATCTACCAAAACTAAAATACCTAGATGCAGTGATTAAGGAATCATTTCGATTACACCCTCCACTTCCTCTCCTGATAGGGAGATCTCCAAATCAATCTTGCAACGTAGGTGGATACACTGTCCCGAAAGGTTCAAACGTCTATTTGAATATATGGTCAATGCATAGAGATCCTCAATATTGGGACAATCCATTGGAATTTAATCCTAATAGGTTCATAAATCCCGATGAATCATCAAAATTTGATTATAATGGATACAACTGCAACTTTCTCCCATTTGGATCTGGTAGAAGAAGTTGTCCAGGAACTCCTTTGGGTGAGAAAATGTTGGTGTACACTTTGGCTTCGTTGTTGCATTCATTTGACTGGACTTTACCCGACGGCAAAGAGCATAAGCTCTCTGATAAATTTGGCCTTGTCCTGAAGAAAAGAAAACCCCTCATAGCTATCCCTTCACAAAGGTTAGTAGACAAAAACCTCTACGTGATGTAGTAGAAACTATTTTCATGGTTTTCAGCATCAAAGATCTAGAAGTTGATTTTCTTTTTTTGTTTTTTTTAGTTCTCGAGTTAATTAGGTCTATTTCACATGAGTCGTTCGCTTTTCTCTCTGTCCTTTGATGTACTTAATTAAGTCTATTCCACAAGCACTGTTTACGTTTATGTAAAGCCTGAGTTAATCATTTATATCTACTTCTCTTCTCATCAACGAACTTCCTAAACTTCTCTAACAAAAAAGTACACAAATTAGTGGTTACGGGCTACAAAAATGTTAACTCACAACCAGAGAAAAATCTGTCGCTGAAGACAGAGACGGGTTTTGTCCTAATTCGTTCACTAACGGACATCTTGTTAACGCTAACCGTTTGCTATTGACTGAAGAAAAAATGAATCTTGTTCCTCAATGTGTTTCTGTTACGTAATTTTATATGAATATATTCTGGATATGAACTTTTTTTTGTCAATGTTTTGATTAAAAATTATCCATATAAAAGCTTGATTTTGATTTATTTGATTGATCTCGTTTCACCCTAATGCCTGACCATTCATATACTTTGACGTACATAGCAGAAGAAAAACCTCCTTGGCTCAACTCTTAGACTAGTACTAAATTGCGGGTAAAGTAGCCATAACAGAGACGTAATCTCTAAAAACTGGCCACTATAAGGATATAAAGAGCTGTTTATGAGTAAGGAACCAGTCTCTATCAAAGAGGATCCGGTCCCTGTTTAGTTTTTTAATTCTCCAACGATCCTCATTTACAGGAGATTTATTTGTTGCATCACTGTCTTAAAAAAATAAAATAGAGGTTACAAATGGAGTGTTCCTTTTCTTTTTTGCCAAAACGAATGATAATATGATAAATAGAAAATACATAATTCATTTATAACAACTGAACTATGTATCCTTACTCAGTCTCTTAACATTATATGACAACCCATGAAATATAGTTACCCCTTATCTGGAGCCGTGTATTTGAACTAAAACGTATGTTGATCAATTGTACATTGTCGAGCTTGACAATCTTGGTGTTGGAACTGCCATGAGAGCAACTTTCTTCTTCAACACTATCCCAAATTTTTCCGATAGATCATGTTTCTCTCCCTGACCCAATTCCCAATCGAAAGAATGAAAAAGGGATCCAAGCAAAAACATAAACATCCGCTCTGCCATTGCAGTCCCCGCACATATCCTTCGCCCAGAACCAAACGGGAAATAATTAAAGTCATTGCCACTATAATCCCACTTTCCATCCAAAAACCTTTCAGGACGAAATTCCAATGGGTTTTCCCAAATCTCAGGGTCTCTATGTATTGCCCACGCGTTCACAAACACCCGAGCACCTTTGGGGACCGTGTACCCACCAATCACACATGACTCGCTCGGACAATGTGGCACCAAGAGGGGTAGGGTTGGGTGCATCCGGAGAACTTCTTTCATGATGGCATATAGGTAGGGTAGTTTGTTAATGTGGGATTCTTCGACAATGTTATCTTTCCCGACCACCATCTCTAATTCTTGTTGTGCTTTTTTAAGGGTTTCGGGTTTGTTCATCATCTCAGCTAAAGCAAACTCAATAGTATTTGATGTTGTATCCGTCCCTCCCACAACCATATCCTAAAAATAAAAAATATATAAATAAATTAGTAAATTTCGTTATTTGTATAGATTAAGAATTTATGAATGTTTACCATTAGCAACGCTTTAATATGAGTGATTGTGAACGGTGTTTTCGGATCACTACCATCTTTTAGTTTCAACAAAAACTCCAAAAAGTCCTTATTTTCATCGCCACCCATTTTTCGCCTTTGATCTATTATCGACTCAAAGATATCATCCAATTTCTTTGCCAATACTTTCATCTTCTTTTGAACTCCTTGTAAATCAAACGATGCCAAACCCGGATAAAAGTCTGATAAGTTCGGCATCCCCAAGAACCCAGTCATATCATTAATCACTCCTTGAAATTCAGCTCCGAGCCTTGCCCTGTCCTCTGCTTTCACGGTTCCACCCCACATCATCCCAGTAATCACATTTAACACAGTTAAAAACATCTGCTCCCCGATATTCACCGATAAACCCGAATGGTTGTAAAGGTAATTAACAGTGTTCCTTATCTCTTTCCTACGGAGAGAGTAAACCGAATCCAAAGTTTGGTTGCTAAGCATTTCACGTACACAAATCTTTCTTAACATCCGCCACTGATCACCATAAGGTGACCAAACGATATCGTTTCCACCGTAAGTCGCTTCCTTCCCTGCAATGGGAACGTCTCGGTTGGCAAAAGTGGTGTCATTAAGTTTTAGCACCTCACGGGCCAACTCCGGAGATGTGATCAAAACACCTAAAGTGTTTCCGAGCCATAGCCGTGTAATCGGGCCGTATGTTTTCGCTAGTGTAGCGAAGTAGGAGTGGAGCTCCGGATCAAGAGATAAAAGGTTTCCAACGAGTGGTAGAGATCGTGGACCGGGTGGTAGTGGCGGGTGAGAGTTACTTTTTTTTGTTAATCTCCATACTAGCCATAATATGGAAAGTGTAGAGACGATGATGATGACGGTGATAACGGTTTCGATACCTTCGTTGGTACTATAGCATCCCGACCACCGTGACCAGACGTTAGATACGGTGGTGAAGACTAGTTTCGACATGATTAAGATCAAGATATGCAGAAAGATATGTTAGGAGTTGGGTTAAAAAGGGGATTATATATGGACGGATAGAATCTTCTACCTTGTTAGTTGTTTAGTTATTGATAAGATACTATAGAACAAAAAACAAAATTTATTTTGTTAACTTTTAGTAATGAAATGTAAATTAATGCGACATGTTTCTTATGTGATTTAATATTCATTGCAACAGTAAATAACTAAATTTAAATAATAAATATTTAGTTAATTTTAATATTATCTTATTTATAATAAATCATAAGTTACTTTATAAATTTATTGAAATTCATTATAATTTTATTATTTGAGTTTGTTGGTCTTATTTATTGGCCTTAAATGATAAATATCAAAATCCTTCACTTATTTTATGTGTAATAATAATAATAATAATAATAATGCTAAAAGATGATGAATTTTTTTTATTTAAATAATTCACACTTACATATATATTAAAAACAGTTCACACTTAAAAAACTTATGGAAATATAAAGTTTTTCTACATTTAAAAATGAGATAACCAATTTGTCATATCCAATTTTCTCAAAAAATTGAATGTCACAAATTAAACTCTATAAGGATCGAGTCTTAAGACATGTAATAAGGATGATCGGACATAGCCCCAAATTTGTAGGGGCCATTTTTTGTATTATATATGTATATAACTATTGCAACTTCTTTTCAAAAACACATGAATCAATTAAAATTTTTTATGTATTTAGATGGTTCAATTTTTTTTTCGTACAAGACCTTTAAATTCTCAGACCCGATCATAAACTCTACATTTTTAAATGTAGATAAATTTTATATATATTTATGTTTATAAGTGTTAACATATTGTTATCACAATTATAAGAATAAAAATTATTATAAGTTCTTAAATTTCTTCAAGTATTTAAGTGATAAGCTTTTTTATATATTGTCATAGGTGATAGTTTTTTCATACTTTTTAAAAACATGAATAAGTAAATGTAAAAATTGATATTTTTATTGTAGTGCAAGTACTTATCATGAACGAATTAGTTTGACCTTTAGACATTGCATGTAGTGATATCAATCATTTCTTTTTAGAAACTAGCTAATTATATAATTTTTAACTTTGTTAGGTGTCATATAGTATATATAGTATTGAGATAATTATATAAATTATTTCTATGGTTTATTTTAAATTATGAATTTCGTCTTTAAGTTTAAAATATTGAATAAATTGTCCATTTTTAGTAAATAATTATGTTTTTCGTCCCTAATTTCTAACGGACATCTATATTAGGGACAAAATGTATAATTAGTTTATGGATTTTAACGGAAAATTTTAACAAACATCTATTTTAGAAGCAAAATTCGTAATTAGTTTTAAAAAGTGGACGATTTATGCAACGTTTTAAACTTATGGACGAAATCAATAATTTTAAATAAACCATAAGAACGATTTATATAATTAAGTCTATGTTATATATATACAATATAACAATGGGGAAAATGAAAATTGTTTATGTGTACTTTGCTATTCTTTTAGTGTTCTTTTCTACATATTTGTTAACATACAATTTTTTTTATTAAGGTTGTTCCAAGGTCCCTATCTCCTAAGAATGTTTTTAGTCAAAATCTATTTGAAAAATATCAAGTTCCGGTAATCTTTTAAACTAATTATGAAACAAATAAACAAAACAAACAAGCGGCTAATACCAAAAAGTAATTAAGATCCGTATAAACAAAACAAATGTTTGGCCGGCCAGGAAATTGAAATCATTAAACATAGCCATCAAGATAATTGCCCAAAATTTTTTTTTTTTTTTTTTTTTTTTTTTTTTTTTTTGTCAATCCCAAATGATCGTCATAGCCGATAATAATGAATTATTCGAATTTCACAACCTAGCATTTGTGTCATAGTATGATCCTTCAATTGTAAAAGCTTGACCAACGGATTAATATCATAAAACGTTACTAGATAATACGTTAAAATGGTACTGGCAATTATCTTGGCAAATTGTTTAATACTAGAAAGATTTAACAATGCGAAGATTTAACAAAATGCAAATATTACTGCATTACGACAATATAGGGAATCAGAATCCTTTACAATTATACTAGAAATTAGAAAACTAAAATATGATCACATGGCCGGTCACAATTTCAAATGCAAAAGACAGAAAGGGTTGACTAACTTATTATGGATGGCAAAATTACCCTTTTATATTTATTGATGGCCAATATGATCCTTTTAAAATTTGTACAGATTTACCCCTTTTATGTTATTTGAGCCGCAAATTTGTCCTTTTAATCTATTTTTCTACAATTTTATAAACTTTTCTTTTTTAGCATTTTTACCACTTGTTAGAATTACGACTTCAACAAACTTGAGGAACACGCGGAATATAAGAAACTTCGTATGGTATTGGTTATCGAATAAGAAAGAAGAAAAGAACCCGAGAAAATATGAGAATTATACGACTCTCATTAGAGAAAAAGAATTTTGTTACAAAGATTTAGCCTTCACCCCTCACCCTTTTATATAGGTGAGGGGTGTACGAGTACTACTATAACTCGATTAGAAAACCCCTAAACCGATTACAATAGTTTTACTTGAAGTTTAAATAATAAATCTTAATAAAAAAAAATATTAAGCTAACCTGATACAAATTACTAATACTACTTAAATATTTTATCCTTATTATTTTAATAACTAGATTATTGTCTCGCGATAGCGCGGGTAAATATAGACAAAAAATTGAATCGTAAACTTTATGTTTATGAACTTGTTCTTTTAAGTTATTATAAGTCAACAATATTGCACGTATAATAACAAATATATATTTATGTTTATACATATGTTGTTTATAACTATAATAACATATATGCATTTACGTTTATACACATATTTTAATATTTTGTATTAAGATATTTTATAAGAGTAATAATAAGGTAAATCATATTCTAATAAAAGACAAATATTTTTTTTATTGTAGTGGTGTGAAATTGAATAAAGAATGCAATTATGTATTTTAAAAGGGTGTAAATGAAAAACATATTTGATAACATCATCAATATAATCTAACCGTTAAAATCATAATATTTAACTCATCCAACGGAATTTATTTTGTTATGTAATATTTAAGGACTCTATTTTATTATATATTAAAGATATGATAATATTAGATTTTCTTTAATAAATATTTATTGGCCTTTGAAAAAATTATATGTTAGAAATTTACCCCAAGATCTCGATCTTTTGTATGATTCTCTCTATGTAAATAACTGCTAGTACTATTCATACAGTTCGGATGGAATCTTAAGTAATGAAAGTTGTTTTTTGAATTATTAAAGTTATATTAAACATTAATATTTTAATTAACATTGAAAAATTATGAATTAATCAAACTATCATCATAAGTAAAATTAATGCGTCTAGTGAGACCAAGTAAGCCACTTAGTTTTTGTTAAAGATAATTGACAAAGTCAAAGTAATTAAGTATTTAAGATTCGAGTAATATGAAATAATCAAACCATCGTCATAAGTAAAATGCCTCTAGTGAGACCGAGTAAGCCACACGGTTTTGTGAGAGATAATTGACAATGACAAAGTAACTAAGTATAATGTGGAATATGTAATTAATGATAAACAAATAATGATTGTTTTATTGCTAACGTTGCTTTGTATACACTCCTGCCCAATTTTCAAACTCATGTGGAAAACGATGGATTATCTAATTAATCATCGTTTTCTTACCAAGGAAACACCATTAGTTGTTTATTCTATCATCAATATGACTAATGACTAAGAAAAAGTTTATTAGTTCGATCATGTAAGCCTTAAACTATAAAAAAAAGTGTGTAGTATACAATTTAAATCTCTATAACATATTCGATCTTCACAAAGTTTTAACAGAAATAGCTAATAGAATTACAAAATTAAATAAATACCATATCGATCAATTGCTTGATATATTCTTTGTATGGATATTGTTAAACATAACCCGTTCAAATACGAACAAAAATGTTTTACCTCGGGAGGGTTATCTAAATGCATATGTTACACAATATATTCATATTTGGATATATTTATACATACATAAGGTTTCCATACTCGCAAAGAGTTTGATAATTTACATTTGTTCTCCCACCTTTACATTTTCTTTTGATGGTGAGAAACCACATTTGAGTTCCCTCTTACCATCCAAACAGATAAAAAGACATGACAAGATACCTAAAACTGACTTAGATACGACACTTAAATATACGTATTAATTAATGGTTTTTTATATTCCAAATAGTTATTTAACATCAAAGGAACATATTGAGAACACCTTATCGATCATAGGATAATACTAATACCCATAGATTGATGTAATTTCATTACTTTATATGTGTCAATCTTTATTGCGTTTGAGATGCCCCGGTCTCAACTTCATTGAGAAAATCCAACCCAAAATCATGAACTCCAATATCTTGAAAATCCATTAGCCATGTAGCACAGTCGTCCCATGAGGTGAATATGCTTGTAAAATCCTTAGAGTTTTTCTCATTGTTCGATGATTTCATGTTTGACACATCAACTTGAGGCGGCTCATTATCGCCAAGCAGGTAGTTTAGCAACTTCTCATCCTCACAAAGGCTTTGAAACATGGATTTTGACTTGTTATGCTCGTTTTCAATTTGAGCACTCGAGTTCTCCTGAGAGATTCCGGGTTTGTTTGAAGTTTTAGGAGGTTGTGAAAGGTTGCTTTCAGACCCCATAGAATTTTCGCTATGAGAAGACAATGTCTCACTTGTCTGAGTTTGTTTTGGAAGCGGATCATGAGTTACCGGATCAATTCCAAGTTTTAGAAGTTTTTTCTTGATATGAGTATTCCAGTGATTTTTTATCTCATTATCGGTTCGGCCCGGTAAGTTTGAAGCAATCTTTGACCACCTGATTCATAATTTTATTTGTTACTCCCACTTGCATATATATCATATCATTCCATGTACAAAAATATTCAAAACAACTACATACGTCTAAGTTTCTTTAATTCTTAAAGAAAAAGAACAAGCTAGCAACTAACCGGTTACCAAGACGTGCATGGAGGGCAATAACGAGTTGTTCCTCAGATTCATTCAGGAGGCCACGCTTCAAGTCAGGACGTAGGTAGTTGATCCAACGGAGGCGACAACTCTTACCACAACGTCGGAGACCAGCCAGCTTAGGGAGGGCTCGCCAACAACATGGACCGTTGGTGATGATAAATCCGATAAGCTTCTTGTCTTCCTCATCGGTCCATGGCCCTTTCTTCACTTTAAGTTTGTCACAACACGGTTGTCTTCCCATTACCAACACCGGTAAACTAACACCAACCTACGCAACTAAAATTAATAAAAACTATAAACCCTTGAACACACTTAGTCACGTTTACCAACTTTACCAACTTACAATTATATATACACATATATACAATAGATAAACCTGTCCCACCATTAGTACATGAAAGATACGGATGAACCGCAACCCGGTTATACAAGCAACACAAAATCTATCATTATTTGTTAAATAATTTTTGACTAAGTAAATTAATAATTTTGAGCCGGTAAAATGTTTTTAACTAGAAAATAACATTATGTGACTTATTCTTCTACAAGACCCACAACAACAGGGTGTCATGCTGCAAGTGTTAGAAATTGCAACAGGTGACCTTTAAATTAAAACAAGAAGCTAATTATATGATAATGTACTTTTTAATAGAAAATTTCAAACTTATGTATATGTATATATATATAATATAAGTATATAATCGTCTATCTAAAGGTCAATAGTCATGTGACCAACTTTGCAAGTTGTCTTTTTTAAGTCTTAAAACAATATGTTATCAATTTTAAATATTTATATTTTTACATTTCCGATAAGTGTGTATATTTTTATAATTTGTTTATAATTATAATGTGTATAATATATTTTTATTAAAAAAAATGAATAAAAATACGAAAACTAAACACTTATAAGTGTAGAAAAAAAAACTTCACACATTTAAATATATACAAATACAAAAAAATTCATACTTATAAATTAATTTGGAGACAAATTTGTGACACCACCTTTCTTCACACTTTTAGTGTGTGAAGAAATTAAGTGTCACAAATTCCTTATACACTTTTTAGTGTAGAGAAGTTGTCCATTTGTCCACGCTTTTAAGTGTTTATATTTTTTTGAGTAAATTACATAGATCGTCCCTAAGGTTTATATGGAATTACGGTTATCGTCCCTAAGTTTGAAAAGTTGCATGGATGGTCCCAAAGTTTAGAGTAATTACGGATTTCGTCCCTAATTTGGACGTCCGTTAATTTCTACCGTTAGTCTGTCCCACGTGTTAAACACATGAGGGGTATTTTGGTCTTTTCGTCGTCTTCTATTTATTTACCCTTTTTCTAATTTATTTCATTTTCTATCCCTAATATTTATTTACCACTTCATCTTCTTACTTCATCTTCTTGAAACAGCCATTAAAATCAAAATTGGGGATCAAAGTTTTAACACACAGATACACTAAAATCAAATTGGGCAGCTATTAAAAATAACAAAATATAGCTCAATTCAACAAATCGGATACAATTAACCTAACCAATCAGATCTTTAGATTTCGAAAATCAACAATCAGATCTACAGATTTCGAAAATCAAAGTAAACTATAAAACGAGATCTGATTTAACTAACCAAAAGTGAAAGCGTAGCCATTAGCAGACATGAGTTGCTTATTGGCCATAATAATTCCAACGGAACTGATAACATTCATCGCCCATGCTCCGATGTCAGATACCGACGTCAGAATTGAAGGTTTTGGTTCAGGAAGCGCTTAATAAGCATGAGTTTACTGCTCCACCGGTTCCGGTCAAAGAGGAGAACTTCTTCTTTCCACCTTCCGATCTAATCCGTGTACTTCCGAGGCAGTGATTGCAGAGGTGATGATGGAAGTGCAGTGATTGCAGTGGCGGTGATGGGGGCGATGGTGATTGTAGTGGCGGTGATGGCAGCGCCAGTGAGTTGCAGGGACGATTAGGGTTGGTGGCGATTAGGATTGGCAGGGGACGATTAGGGTTGGCAGGGGACATTAGTGAGTTGCAGATGAGAGAGAGAGATGTTTGTTTGTAAAATAGAAAATAGAGTAAATTACATAAATCGTCCTTATTAGGGAAAAGACTCAAATACCCCTCACGTGTTTAACACGTGGGACAGACTAACGGTAGAAATTAACGGACGTCCAAATTAGGGACGAAATCCGTAATTACTCTAAGCTTTGGGACCATCTATGCAACTTTTCAAACTTAGGGACGATAACCGTAATTCCATATAAACCTTAGGGACGATCTATGTAATTTACTCTATTTTTTTAAACAACTAAAAGTGTGTAGACTTTAGAAGTTATTTTTTCACATTTGTAAATGTAATAATTTTGTATACACTTAAAAGTGCCAACAAATCAATAAAAAACTACACTTTCTATAAACGTGAAGAAGAAAGTGCGTAAAAACAACATTTTTTTTGTAGTATTAATTAGATAATATTGCCATTTTGAGATGTGACAATTACACAGAAAATTTACATAATCTTCGATCGGTTAATTCTAAGTCATGCATGTCACGCCGGACTCAAATTCAACCCCTTTTAAAAAATTACTCGTACATTTCAGAATTATGCTAAGGTACATGCATTAACCATCATAATGTTAGCTAACTAATTAAATCATTTAATATATTCTTTTGTAATCAAAATAAATAGACCGTTAGATATAGAATTAGGTCAATATATGTAGCTAAACCTAACTAGATAGAAATTAATATGTGATGGTATTGTTTAGTCCAACAAAATATTCATAATTATAAGAAAATTACATAAAGTGGTAACATGATTACGAATGTACTATAAACGTTTCATCTTTAATATGACTCGATAAAATAGATAGATGAAAATGTGTCATATATTGGTGGTTATATGAAAATGACTTTGTATCTATACAAAAAATAGATAAATACGAGACTATGTGATATCATATCTACTTAATTAGCAATCGTATAGTTAGTTATTACTTATCCTTAATCATAACAATTTTATTACTTTAGATAGAAGTTCACTTCAATAAATAACGTAATATCAATTTGATTACTTTAATTTCCACATTATTACTTTACTTCAAATAAATAACGTAAAATGAACAAAAGCCTTTTCGGGTATTGACTTATAGTAGTAGGCCTGCTTTTGTAAAGAGGAAAAGCCTAAATTTGCTGATAGATGTTTGTAAATCCACATATTTAATCTATTAAAACTTTTTCCAACTAACCTATTCAAATTATCTGAACGGCATGGGCGGAGATCGGATGTGACAGAATAAGCAATTATTAAAACCCAAAATTTGTAATAAAATAGTTATATTTAAAATTGTGTTTTTCTAACTTGTGCCCTAGGGGCACATGTTAACACCATTTTTAAATATTAAAAGTACAATCAAAAGTATCAAAAGTTAAGAAATCAATAAAAAAAATGGTACTTTTTGATACTTTTGATTGTACTTTTAATATTTAAAAATGGTGTTAACATGTGCCCCTAGGGCACAAGTTAGAAAAACCCTTTAAAATTTTGTCTCTTTAAAATTCAACCCGTGAGTTTATATTAGGTTTAAATTAAAAATAGTTATATTTATGTTATATTCATCAAATATTCACTTTAATAGCTTAATGGATGTAAATTATATTAAAGTATTTTATATTATTTTTAAATTAATATTTATTATTAATATATTATATATTTATATTTTTATATTAATTACAACGTATGTTATTGACTATAATATTTGATACGATTTTTTTCCGATTTTTTAACAATCCTACGATCACGATTTTATAAAGACAAAAACGATCCATAGTAAGATCCCGATCTTGACAACATTGGTCCGTATTACAATAATAACATTTTTCATGTTTACTTGGCAACTGTTCATAAGCCACATCTTCACCCGGATCGACCCGGGTTCGTCGGTTCGGCTCGATCCGGTCGGGTCGGTCATGTCCGAATAAAAGAATATATTTTTTTTATATATATTTTTTTCTCGGGTTGGTTTTTAGGAATATTTGGTTTAACAAAAATATAATTTTTTTTGTTTTATTTACGTTTCGGATAGGTTATCTTTTTTATTTCTTTTACTTCAATGGGGGCCCGCCGCAACATGCGGGCTAACCCCTCGTTCTATATAATATTAACATGTTTTGGCATATAGGATGACCCTAAGATCGATTTTATTAATCTCTTCATTTTATTGATTGAAAAAGTATATCAATTAAGCCAGATTATTAGTGAAGAGTTAAATAGAAGGGTGTTACAGATAGATGATGTTGGTGGTGTTGAGAGGTTAGAATTAGAGGAAATTGTAGTATGTCAAATATGAACACTCATTAGACTCACACGGGTTGTAACCTTGTGAAATCTCGGATATGAGAATTAGAACTTATGTATTTGTTGATGGTAGTAAATGAACTAAGAGTTTAAGAAAATATTTCCTGAAGTTGTAGTTATATTTAATGTGTTTCTTAAATTTATTGGGAAGATCAGGGTATTTAATTATTTATACTACCTCTCTCAGTCTTTATCCAACGGTTGTAAAAACCTCGGACCGGTCTATATTCAATGTTGTACATACATGTTACATAGAGAGATACCTTAACTATTAGAGATTGGTATCCTGGTGGTTGATTGCACATGAGTTACATTTTATGAGTATCATACACTTGATAAATTATCTTTAATTTTTCTTCCACGTTAAAAAAAAATTCTCGCTATGGAATTGTTTAAATTATCAGTGGTTAAATGGTTAACCGGAAAACCGATTATAGGTTAACCGGTTTTTCGGTTAACCGATTATATGTTAACCATTTTGTTCGGATAAGGTTTAGGTTCACAAATATGTTGAACCGATACTAATGGTTAAACGATCTTCGGTTAACCCATTAGCGGTTAACCATCAATTAACACATCTAATTGTAACGAGCATTAAATTATCTTTCTATAGAGTATCCACTTGATATATTTTTGACGAATTTTTTTAATAGGGTTTTTTTTATGGGTTTTGAAATTTTATATTATAAATCACGATTTTATCACATGTGATTTTAGTAGTTTGACATATTATTTTTGTTTTTTCTTTTTGATTTTAGTTGAATGTATATAATATAACAAATATATGTTTTGAAATTCATATTTAATGTTCAAATCATATGTAATTGTAACTTACGAATATCAATATTTGTCCGAAAACGGAAAAAATTAAAGATCGTCAATTTTTTTTTCCCGGGTGTATATAGATTATACCTCATAATATATTATTGTATATTAAAATTCATAATTAAAGTTGAAATAATGTGTTTTATTGTCTTATAAATTTTTGAAATTTTTTCAAATATAATAAAATCAAATATGATATACAATATAATCACATGTCATATGTGTACTATCACATTTATGTCGAAAAAATGAAGGAAAAAAAATCGCCACAATTCGATATCTCTTTCCGTCTAAATTTAGATAATTTATACGTTTTATAGTAATTCTCTTTTATAAAGTTTTACGAATTGGTGCTATATCACCATTTAATATTATCGTTACAATTTCAATACCCACAAAAGAAAAAAAAATTGCCGAAAATATATAACACCATTACTCTAATTAAATATAAAACGAGACGATATCAACAATGTAATTGGTTTTGTTTAAGGATTAACGGTTTGTGAGATAAAATAATTTTTAAAAAAATGGATTTTGGATTTAATCTTAGTTATTAGATTAAAATAGAATGTATGACTAAGATTGTGTCGTCCTTAGAAAATTATTATTTTTTTCTTTGAAAAGAAAAGAAATTACGTGTCTTAAATGATCATTTACTTAATTTTATTAAATATTAT
>CAJVGC010000582.1:14524512-14603826 GCA_910822075.1 Senecio squalidus
TGAGCGGTGTGCACAACGTGTTCCATGTATCGCACCTCAAGAAGTGTCTTGCTGACGAGTCATTGATTGTGCCTTTGGAGAAACTGAGTTTGGATGATTCGCTTCACGTAATAGAGGAGCCGGTAGAAATCGCTGACCGAGAGGTCAAGCGTTTGCGGCGGAGTCGGATTCCTATTGTTAAGGTCCGATGGAACTCTAAGTATGGAGCTGAGTTTACGTGGGAAATGCAGCGGAAGTATCCCCACCTCTTTACTAGTAGCGATGCTCAATAGTAATTTCGAGGACGAAATTCTTTTAACTGGGGGAGGCTGTGACGTCCCGTCTATTTGAGGTACTTGAGTTACCGTTATTATTTTAATATTATTCGCAATCGATTTCGACCCTTGTGTTACGCTTTGTTTTGCTTGCGATTTACTGTTATTGATTATCGGGTTCTCGTATTTACTGATTTGTCCCTCGGGACGTGATAATATTATTTATCTAAGTGCCAATTAGTTAGTATCCTCATAAATATAAGTTAGAAGGTTTATGCCAAATTTGTCGGTTATCGGATCCTTTATCCGCGAGTTATCGCACTTTTACTCTTGCGTACCCTTTTACCGAAATCGTGCGAATCTCGAAATCAAAAGTGAAATTTTAATATTAAATGAACCTAATATAAAGTAAATCAAAGTATGAACTTTCCTAAGCTCAACGCAAAAAGAATCGGGAACTTTCGACGAACGAAACTCCTTAACGATCGCGAAAACGAAAATCAGAAAGTGCTGGAAATCACCCGGTGCGCAGCACCATGGCATAGGTGCGCAGCACCTCCTTGCCAGAATTCAAAATTTTACACTTTTGGTCCTTGCCTCGTTTTTGTAATAACCCAACCAATCAATGAACGACCATGTGCTCTTTTTACTGCCATTATGCCTGCCCCAAAGTGTATCATTACACTTCCCTTTTAATTTCTTTTCTTTTTCATTTTTGCAATCAAGAAAAACACACTCAAAAACACCTAGTCCCATTTTCTCTCTAGTTTTTGTCTCTATCAAACCCCATTTCCAGAAGTTTTTCACCATCAAAATCCATTTCTAACCAATACAAATCGTTCTAGACTTCAAGAGAAGCAAAGGAGTGTTGTTTATACCGAAAAAGGACCACTTTTGCAAAGGTTTTGAAGCTCAAATCCGACCAAACTCATCATCCAAGTGTTTCCTTCGGTAGATTTCTTCCTTTTTACTGTTTTTATTCAAATCTTTAATTGCATGTATGATCTAAGTCTTAAAAACGAGTTTTTGTAAGGATTTATATCACTTGGTGTACAAAAACGATTTTTATATAAACCACTACTTAGATCTATGTTCTTGTGGGTAAAAGTTATTTAGAAACTATAAAAATGATGTTTTATAAGTTATCTACTGGTTGCATGTCGAAATCTTTGAGTTACAAAACGATTTTAGCAAGAAAAACACAAATCGGGAAGAAGGCAGCAGCCAGGTGCGCCGCACCTGTGCCCAGGTGCGCAGCACCGGGCTGCTGACCTCCCGAAAATGTGTCGTTTTACTCGTTTAAAACTTGTATTCACGTTCTGGACTTTTGTCAATAATATTATGGGGCTGAGATGAGTAAAAACAGTAATAATGGTGACATTTTGTACATTCAAATCCTTCGTTTTGCTAATTTTTGGCGTTGTTTGTGTTTCGGAGGCGGATATTCTCATCGTTGTACCACCGAAGTTGTCATTCCAAATTCTGGTCAAATCAAGCGGAGTTAGTGGTATAACTTGTTACTCTTGTGAATCTTGTGATTTCATTATATGTGTATTATTCGGGTTTAGCCTTGAAAATCGGTTAGGATAAATTATTAGACCAACACTCGTGCGTTTGATCGATTTGGACTAAAGTTGGACAAAATGTTAAAATATAAGTAACCAAAGTATTATGTAAAGCTAAATATGGTATTATGTATTATGTATAATGGTTTAAAATGCATTGTTGTTAAGCGGGAAAGTGATTGAATAAATGGACTAATATTTTATGACGCGGAAGCGCTGCCGAAATTTCAACTCGCGACTTTTCACGACTTAAAACACTTATATAAATAAATTGTATACCAAAGTAACATATTATACAAAAACATTGTCTTTGGACTCAAAGACACCAACGCAATCTCGAATGTCATAATATTACTTAAATGGACATTTTAAACCCTTTGCGATACTTTAAACTTCGTCTCAATTTAATCTTTGTTTTAAGTCATCAAAATGTGATTTTACGACAAACTTTATAAATGGTTTTGGAAGACATTTTACTCAAAACATTTTGGTATGAAAACACTTCAAATTATTCAAAGTGTCATTTGGACTTTTAAATTGATTTTGACTTTCATAAGTCAACATAATTGACATTTGACTTTCATAAGTCAACGTTTGACATTTGACTTTTATAAGTCAACATCTTAATCTTGGTCATTATAATGAACATTGGTATTAATATTCCTTTCGACTTGGAGTTATCACTCGTTTCCAACGGTCGCTGTTGACGTGAAAGATCGATATCTTGCCGATCGGCCCTTTTCTGGCGCGGAACATCGTCTTCTTAATCCGTCATCCTTGTTCGACTATTTTTAAACGTTGGAATGTTATATTAAACTTAATCTTAACCGACAAGGCTAAACCGGACCTAGACTTATAGAGGTACTGAAACTGTGTTGTTTATTGTTTAAGGCACTTAGACGGTGGGATTGTGAGCCTGTGATTGTATTTACCCGAGATTTGCTGGAATTGTACTGTGAGTTATTCGTAGCCCTTGTCTTAAAATATTTTGGGCTGTAAAGCGTATTTTAAAATGTCTGCTTGTATGCGGAATCTTGTTGATTATCTTGTTTGCCTAGTGGATTAGGTTTGCCTTAGATTAAGCCATTAGCCCTTGTTGGGGCCCCCTGATACACTTGTTAAGCTTTGAGCCCAACGGTTTTACATATATATAGATCTATATGGGTTATAGACCTAACCCTCTCTGCTCGGTAGAATGTTTCTAGGAGTGGAAGTTATGGTCGGTTAATTTATTTGTTACCTTTGGTTGGCGACCTCAGGATTTGGGGTTGTACGGTCAGGTTCAGTGTATGAATAGTCTAGGCAAAGTACCTCTCACTATTGGTTGTTGAAAACAAGATATATCATTTGAAATTAACGTTGTTTTGATGAAAATGGTCGATGGGTCAACTTTTACTTTAAATTTGCGAATAATTCACCAACATGTTGTTGATGTCGTTTTAACGCTTTGCAGGAAATTGAGGATTTCCGTGATCATGCCATAGTTTGTTTTTGGATCGCTTGCTTTGGGGAAATTTGAATTTGAATTGTTTATTGTAATTTCCCTGACGATCCTTTTGTTGATTTCTTTTGGAATTGTATTCGTACTTGGCTTCTCATCGCCTTGACTTATTGATGTATTTTGTAACATTTGGCATGATCAATTTAAATTTGATGTTTTGTTTATCGGTTATATTGTTGTAATCTTGACTTTGATATTATAACTGGAACATCCCGTGTTTCCGCTCTATAAGCGGGGTGTGACATTAACAGACACACCTAATTGAACAGTTGAACCTGGATTGCTTCTCAAGATTGCATCACCATATGATCTTAACATTCCATAATGTTCTACAAGTGATTTCTCATATTCATTCAATGCCCAAGCTCTTGCTCTTTTACACTGACCAGGACTAACAAAGCATTTATACTTCTTCATAACCAAGTCTGCAATATCAACTAACCTTATATTTGGATTTTGTCTAATCCTATTGCTAAAATGTTTCCCTATCCACTTGTAATCTATCAATGTACCATACTTAAAATTCCTAGAACAGGTGTGCTTATCAACCAAAGTTATGATTTGAAATGACTTTTCAGCAGACATCCATCTAGCATAACATCTAAAAGTACAAGAAGGCACATCACCTTTCACTCTGCTAGGATATCTTTTAAACTTCCTTAACTTCCCTTTTTCTGGCTTGGAAATTCTTGGTGGTCTTGTTCCACACCTTGCAATTATACTCTTTTTTTCACTCCTTTGATACCATATTGAAAACCCATTGTGGAGAGCATAATAGCTTAAACATTCTTTAAGCTGTCCAGGTCCTTCATATCTTTCAGAAAGCTGCCAAACAAAACATACAACTATATTAAGTATATACGAATAAAGCAAACTGCTACTATAATGAGTACAAGAAGTGTATGTTTACCTGGGGTTTCTTTAATTTCCAATGTGTTAGAGAGTCATGTATTGGAAATTTGTCAGCAACTTCAACATTTTTCAAAGGATCCTCTGTCACAGCTTCACCACCATTCATATCTTTTAACAATTCTTGCATGAATTCATCGTGCTCATGTTGGACTGCTGGTTTCACATCTTCACCACCTGCTGGTTTTTTTCTCTGATCTTAATTTTGGAAGTTGGTTGGGATGTGGTATGTTAGCAATGGGGTTCCCTTTTCTAATCTATTCTACCTCATCCTCTCCTTCACTTAAATGATCTAAAGAAGCAGCAGACTTCGCATCATCATCTTCTGAGTCATCCATATCACCCTCATAATCAGCATCATTAGCCATATCACCCTCATTATCCGTCACATCATCCTCTTTTGTGTCTATTTTATAAATGTAATCACCAAGGCCCAAATTAAGATGATCTAAATACAAAACTTGTTTACCATATGCGCTAGCTAGTTCAAATATTGTGTCCGTTTCAGAGTCATTCTGAATTCTAACCAATCCACCTTCAAGTGGATTACCCTCCAAAAGCAAATAAATACCCGTAAAAGGGTGGCCTGTTTCTTTCTCCAGTTAATCATGAAGCTCGTCATACTTGAGTGGTGAGGTTATGATAGATAAAACTTGGCCACCATCATATCGGAGTGGTTGGAAGAAAAAGCCCCATCATAGTTGACAACAATTTCAAACCCACGCAAATGAGGATGAGGAACATTTTTCTTCGTATCTGTATGAAATTGCAACAATAATGAAGTTAATAACAACAATTTTAAAAACCCTAAATTTTTGAAAATTCAAAAAACCCTAATTTTTGACAAATTTACAATACCTTTAGGAGGATCTGGTGAGTTTGAGCATGTTTGAGAGGATTTTTCTGTATTTGATCTCTTTGAAGAAAGGTATTTTCGTGGCATCTTCCTTCAATTTTGTCTTCTGATTTGGGGGAAGTGTCTTTATGATCTGGCAACTGATGTGTTTCAAATTAAATCCGCGTTGGCTACTAACTAACATAAAAAATAAAATTTAACCGGCAACTTAAGCAAAAGGTTACCTGTCACATTGATTATGGAAAATTAAAAGTTAATTACATACAATAGCAAGTTTAAGAGTAGGATGCATACAATAGCAAAACGTGTATAGTTTGTTACATCCCCAAGCACTTTGTCCTAAACAAAAAGATTTGAAAAATAAAAATTATGTTATTTGATTATGGAAAACCTATAAATTGTAGCTCTTGGTGTGTAATTTCATTCCAAAATTGAATTCTATCTTATCTGTACGAGAAAGATATGACCAAATCAAGGAAATCACATAAACTCGTGAATATCTATTCACGAGCATAGACAAAAAGATGTGAAAAATAATAATTATGTTATTTGATTATGGAAAACCTGTAAATTGTAGCTCTTGGTGTGTAATTTCATTCCCAAATTAAATTACCTCCATCGGTACCCGTACGAGAAAGATATGACAAAATTAAGGAAATCACATAAACACGTGAATATCTATTCACGAGCATAGACAAAAAGATGTGAAAAATAAATATTATGTTATTTGATTATGGAAAACATGTAAATTGTAGCTCTTTGTGTCTAATTTAATTCCCAAATTGAATTACCTCCATCTGTATCCGTACGAGAAAGATATGACCAAATCAAGGAAATCACATAAACTCGTGAATATTTATTCACGAGCATAGAAAAAATATGTGAAAAATACATAACATTATGTTATTTGAGTATGGGAAACCTGTAAATTGTAGCTCTTGGTGTCTAAATTCATTTCCCAAATTGAATTACCTCCATCGGTATCCGTACGAGAAATATATGGTCAAATCAAGGAAATCACATAAACTCGTGAATATCTATTCACGAGCATAGACAAAAAGATATGAAAAATAAAAAATATATTATTTGATTATGGAAACCTGTAAATTGTAGCTCTATTCACAAATTGAATTACTTTCATTAGTATTTGTACGAGAAAGATATGGCAAAATCAAGGAAATCACATAAACTCGTGAATATCTATTCACGAGCATAGAAAAAAAGATGTGAAAAATAAAAAAATTATGTTATTTGATTATGGAAAAACCTATAAATTGTAGCTCTTGGTGTCTAATTTTATTTTTAAATTAAATTAACTCCATCGGTATCCGTACGAGAAAGATATGGTCAAATCAAGGAAATCACATAAACTCGTGAATATCTATTCACGAGCATAGACAAAAAGTTGTGAAAAATAAAAATTATGTTATTTGATTATGGAAATCTTTAAATTGTAGCTCTTGGTGTCTAATTTTATTCCCAAACTGAATTAGCTCAATCGGTATCCGTACGAGAAAGATATGACCAAATCAAGGAAATCACGTAAACTCGTGAATATCCATTCACGAGCATAGACAAAAAGATGTGAAAAATAAAAATTATGTGATTTCATTGTGGAAAACCTGTAAATTGTAACTCTTTGTGTCTAATTTTATTCCCAAATTGAATTATCTCCGCCGGTATCCGTACGAGAAAGATATGGTAAAATTAAGGAAAGTGACTTTTGACTTTAATCTTAGTTATTACCCATCCTCTATTTAATTTGCCACACTGCCTATGGTTTCGTGCCATAAATTGTTTTTTAATCTTTCTGGGCTTTGGGCTTCTATACAATTAACACTAGATCCAGTCCGGTAGGCGATTTGATCCAGTTAACGGATGTTTTATTAACCAGTCTCATATGCTGCCACATGTCTTATGTTCTGCTTCGCTGTGTTTTCTTCTTGGTTAATTGATTTCAGTTGAAGGTTTGTTTTTGTTGTTTGGTTGCTGCATGTGTTATTGTTTCGGGTTTTTCGTTGTTATGTTAGGTTTCGGGTATGTTTTAGTCTTCTGCGTTCGCGTGGTTCTTAGTTTCTGAATTTCGTTTTGTGTTGTTTTTGTTTTTTACAGGTTCGAATCTTCTGGAATTGGCATTTAAGTGGAGGTATTACATTATTGTTGCTTTTGTCTTCTGTTGTTGCGTTAGTTGGTTTTCGGTATTCTTTTGTGAAAGAATAAATTGTATCCAATTGTATGAGATTTTTTTTTTGTTATTTACTTATTGCATGTGTTTTTGTTTTGTGTATTCGATGTTGTGTTAGGCTACGTTTATGTATTAATTTTGTGCATTGGTTTGCTTCTCAGTTTATAATTTTTTTACAGGTGTAGATTTTGTGGAGTCGGCATTTAGGTGGAATTATTACATTGTCGTTGCTTTTGTCTTCAGTTTTTGCTCTGGTTAGTTTTCTGATTTTATAGAAGTATTTGGTTAGTATAGAGTAGTTGGTTAGTGGCTTCTGCCTGTTTTTTGGATTAATCGGGTTTTAGTGTTTGGATTTGGTTTTTTTGTTGTCTTCTCTTATGTTTAGGTTTTGTTTCCGTGTTCGTGCGTGTTCAGTTTTGTTTTTGGCGTTTTGTATTTTTCTGCAATGTGGGGTGCTGCTTTGCCGCAGGGGCGTTCCTGGCCTGTGGCTTCAGCGCCAGTCATTCGGAAATGCACGCGACGTGGTCTTGTGATTGCTCCTGTATTGCCGGCTGGTAATTTTCTGCCTTCGTACTATGACTGTGGTGATGCGAGCCAATGGTGTTCCTATTGTGGTGCGTTATTTTGGTATGAAGAAAGGGTCGTATCTACTTCGCGTCGTGGGAGGTTGGTTTACAATCAGTGCTGTAAAGGGTGGTTTGGCTGTCTTGCCTGCGTCTGCATCGCCACCGCCAATTTTTCTTACTTTATACGAAAATTCTCACTTCATGCGAAATATCAGAGCCTATAATTCGATGTTTTCTATGACATCGTTCGGTGCAGCCATTGATGAATCTGCGAATACTGGTTCGGGTCCATATACTTTTAAGGTATCGGGTCAAATATCGCACCATATTGGTTCTTTGTGTCCCCAACCTCCATATGCTCCACGATTCCTGCAACTGTACGTTTATGATACTTTAAATGAGGTTGCAAATAGGATGAATGTTTTTGGTAAATCTGATCATGGCGATACGCTTAGGACTGATATTGTTGCAGCTCTGAGTAATGTTTTGCCAACTTGCAATGAGTATGTACGCACCTTCAAGCGGGCTGTCGATATTGCAGATTCTGCAGATGTTGTGCATTATCCAGTGAGGTTGTACAACAACGTCCCAGACAACCGTTACAGTATACCACAGCAGGGAACGCTTGGGGCCATCGTTGTTGCTGATGATGCAAACGCAAACGGCTATGATATTATCATTCATTCAAGGGATAACCGGGCTCATCGTATTAGCAAATTACACCAGTCGTACATGCCTCTACAATATCCGCTACTGTTTCCTTATGGTGAGCCTGGTTGGTCTCCGTCTTTGAAGCTTAGATCTGTTTCGGGTTCTATACCAAAGTCTTTGACGGTGAATATGTATTATAGCTATTTGTTGCACAGTCGTCGTGACGTATTTTCTCTTCTGCTACGCGGGGCTAGACTGTTTCAACAATTTTTGATAGATGCGTATCTGTGTGTGGAAGATGGTAGGCTGGAATATCTCCGTACACATCAAAACAATTTGAGGTCATAATATGCTCCTGGTGTGTACGATGCATTATCTAAAGGAGATTCTATGGGTAAGCATATCGGTAAACGGATATTCCTGCCTTCAACTTTTGTGGGTGGTCCGCGATATTATGTATAAGCATTATTAAGATGCATTGGCCATACGTCGTGTTTATGGCAATCCGCAATACTTTATTACTTTCACATCCAATTCCAGATGGCCAGAAATTGTTAGATTTATGGATGCAAATAACATGGGTCATTCTCAAAATCGACCTGATATTATTTCTCGGGTTTTCAATATGAAGGTTGGTCATTTTGTGAAGTTCTTGAAGGAGGAGAAACCGTTCGGTACCGTTACTGCATGTACGAGTTTTTTGTTTTTTTTTCGTTTATTCGTTTTATTACATGTCTGTTTAGATGTGTACCTCATCGTTCTTAGGTCTGTTTGTTTTCTGCAGTTCTATATACGATAGAGTTTCAGAAAAGAGGTTTGCCCCACTGCCATACTCTGCTATGGGTTGCCGAAGATTCCAAAATTAGGGATGCTTCTGAGATTGATAAATACATTACGGCAGAATTGCCCAATCCTTCTACAGAGCCGTCTTTGTACTCCACTATAACCAATTGTATGATACACGGCCCCTGTGGCCTTTCTAATCCTGCGGCTCCTTGTATCCGGGAAGGATCGTGCAAAAAATAATTCCCAAAACCTTTCGCTTCGGTTACTGCATTCGATAAGGACGGCTATGTACACTATAAGAGGAATAATAGTGTTGTGCATACGATGCAGAATGGAACTCGAGTTCACAACGGGTTTGTGGTTCCCTATAATAAGCTTCTTTGCAGTCGTTTCAATGCGCATATCAACGTGGAGTATTGTGGGTGGAACATGATGATCAAATATCTTTTCAAATATATATCCAAAGGTGTGGAACGTGTTGCGTTTTATTTGCAGAAGGCTGAGAGTTCTGTGTCAGAGGCCTCTACTTCGTCCAATGCATTAAATACTGACGCTGTCTCTGGTGGTGTAGAAACTGTAGATGAAATCGAACAATTCGTCCATGGCAGATTTGTATGTCCACATGAAGCTGCTTGGCGATTGCTTAATTTTGTGATACACGAAAGGCAGCCTGCAGTAATAATTTTGCAAGTACACCTTGAAAAAATGCAAATGGTTACGTTCAGGGATAACTGCCATTTGGAACAGTTAGTTGATGATACGAGTTTTGATAATTCTACGCTATCCAGGTGGTTAATAGCTAACAGATGGGATCCGGATGGTCGAAAACTTACCTACGTCGAATACCCGTCACAGTTTACGTGGAATGTAGGACGAAAGGACTGGTTTTATCGAACACGGAATAGTGTTCCTGCTGTTGGCAGATTGGTGTATGTACATCCTACCGCTGGTGAACTTTTCTATTTAAGAATGCTTCTATGTCATCAAAGGGGATGTCGGTCATTTAGGGAAATTCGTACTGTCAGGGAGGTTGTGTATTCGTCATATCAACTTGCCTGTGAAGCTATGGGTTTAATCGGTGATGATAAAGAATGGCTGACTGCCTTTAACCAAGCTTCGTTGTGGGCATCGTCTTCCGAGCTTCGTTCTCTGTTTTGTAATCTGCTTTTATACTGCGAAGTTGGCAATCCAGCAGTGTTGTGGAGTCATGCTTGGTATAAAATGGATGACGACATTTCTCGAATTTTGTCAGATTCAACGTTGTCGTCTCAGCTAATCGTGGCTGAAGTCATGTTACAGCAACATATTTTACTGGAGCTTGAAAAACTTTTAAACAGTTCGACTCCACCAAAATCGTTAGCTTCGTTCAATTTGCCACTTCCGTCTTCAGATTTATTACAGTCATTGACAAACCGCTTATTATTGGAAGAAACACTCTATGATAAGTTATGTCTGGCATATCAGCACTTGCAGATGTGTCAAAAGTTAAACCCGGAACAGTTACAAATTTATAATAGGTTACGAAATGATGAAATCTTAAGAAAAACCCTTTTATTTGTGTACGGTCATGGTGGGACTGGAAAAACATTCCTTTGGTCTGCAATACTCGCTCATTTTAGGTCTACAGGAAAAGTCGCGTTGGCAGTTGCTTCTTCAGGAATTGCTTCATTTCTCTTGCCCAACGGTAGGACTGCACATTCCAGATTTAATATTCCCATAAATCCCGTAAATACGTCTGTCTGCAATATAAAGAAAAAAACACAACTGTGTGAACTTCGGCAGCAGACACGAGTCATCATATGGGACGAAGCAACGATGATGGACCGTGAATGTTTCGAATGTGTAGACCGCACCTTTAGAGATGTATTAGAAACAAAGGATAAACCATTTGGCGGAGTGTCAGTACTGTTAGGGGGAGAATTTAGGCAAACATTGCCTATAAAACCAAAAAAAAGTCATCGGGATGTAATACTAGCCACAATTCCAAATTCACATCTCTGGCCAGCGTTTACGTTATATAAGCTTTGTTATAACATGCGTCTTTCATCTGCGCATTCAGAAAATTCTACAAACGCAGACTCGGCCAGGTTTGCTCAATGGTTGTTAGACGTTGGAAATGGCACTGTTGGTACTCCAGATAAAGCGAATCCTAGACATGTCTCGGATATCGAAATTCCGGAGGACTACCTCATAACGGACAACAACTATGGGTTGCAGCAGTTGATCGATTTTGTTTATGGAGCATCTATTTTGATTCATCCGACTCCGGAAATTCTATGCAACAGAGCTATAGTATGTCCGAAAAACAGTACTGTGGACGAGATAAATTCTAAAATTTTGCATAGTATTCCCGGCACACCTACAACTTATTATAGTTCTGATCGATAACACCGCAAACTCGGAGGATGTCTGATTTGGATCTGCTCTACCCAGAGGAGTATCTTAACCAACTTACCTTTCCAGGTCTCCCACTCCATCAATTACAACTAAAGACAAACACACCGATCATTCTGTTACGCAACATGAGTCAGAAAAATGGTCTGTGTAATGGTACAAGGTTGATAGTAACCCATCTATCAGCAGCAATCATCGAAGCTGTTATAATGACGGGCATCTGTGTGGGGCAAAAGGTTTATTTGCCAAGAATTAAATTCGTACATCATGATCCAGAGCTCCCGTTTACTTTTAATCGAAAACAATTTCCGTGTAAAATTTCGTATGCTATGACTATAAATAAAAGTCAAGGTCAATCTCTCCAACGAGTTGGAGTATTTCTTCCTTTTCCAGTTTTTGGTCATGGGCAACTATATGTAGATCTGTCACGAGCGACTTCTCCACAGTCAATAAAAATTCTAATCCACGATGACAATGGGGAGTGCACGCAGAAAACAAAAAATATGGTTTACAAATAATTCATTTCACATGTAGACAGCCTTTAAAATAAAGAGTTATAATGCACACATATGTACGTATGCACATTATCACATCATTTACCGACTACTGGTACACATTCCACATTGTGAAAATGTGCATATCTACATTCATGTGTATTTATTTTCCATTAATACTGGGAAAATAAGAAATGCTTACTTCAAAAGTGTGTTAATCGATTTAAAAATATTGTTGTGTTTTCAACTAAACATATGTTAATGAACTACTGCAGAACCGCAAGTCTAAATATATATATATACATTTTCGTACATTTTAAAACATAGATACTGGTTCCTCATTTTTCGCTAATTGCCATTATTTCTTTTATGACAGCGCAAGAAGGATGGTTCATATTGCAGAAATCGAGGATGGTTGTGACGGTTCATATCTCGAAGTTAGGATTTTACGGAAATGGATTCCTTATTTCAGAAACAAGGAAACTTGGTTTTTGGCTGTAGACAAACAGGTATGCACTGCGTGGCAACTGTTAATTGCATACATTTGTTGGCTACAGACATTTTTGCCTATTTTACTAAAGTCTATATACCTAACATTATGTCGATAACAGGGGGATACGATCGCAATTCTTGGCCAACAACAGGGTCAAACCTACTTGGAATCAAGATTAAAAATAAACAAATGTTACGGAATTGAACAATATTCGTGTTCTGAAACTGCGGGATACCAGAAAATAATCCGAAACACAGTTCATCTCAACGCCGGGGAAGCATCACAAATCACTCCGCTTGATAACAGGAGTGACATACCAGAGTCATGGTTTGATTTTGCAGCCATAGATGATTTGCATTCCTTTTTTTAGACGGCTACACATTTGCCAGGTATTTAAAGGCACACATTCGTTCATGTACACTTTTAATATATAAACGTCTTTACAAAATGCAGACTTCATCGGAAAATTCAAAAGGCAAGGTTACAGCAACAAAAGGAATGGCGACCGCTTCCTACTACTGACATTAACCAACACGAGGTATTTATAGAAAAAATTGACACTACTACGTTAGAATACATAAACGCAATGTTCTATTCCATATGTCTCGCAGTGGTCAAGAAATAACTATAACCATGTGGAAGGAGTGTATCGAAAATGCGGAAAAAGTGGATTTGTCTGCCCTATCTACAGTTACAACGGATACGATGATAGCAGTTACGAACGTCAAACCGGGAATATTCAATGGTATGATATTACAAACATATGCGTATTTGTTATATTTAAATTCCTATTACATTCATTATGAACAATACACGTTTTACATGCTGTAGAAATTCTGAAGCTCTCATCGACCGATGCAATGCATGTCTATATCAATCCAACGTTACCTACAGAACTGAGAGAATATGGACAACTTGCCATACCAGGTCGACAAATTTCAAATACGGTTTCGTTCACTGTTATGACATTGGCAGAATTTCAAGATAAACTGTACGATAATATACAGGTGCACCCATACACTCCCTTATACAAATTTCGATAATATTATACACATCAATATATACTTTACCGATTGTCCGCATATAACACGTATGCGCAACAACAGAGAAAGACGATCGCAGTTGACGCAAGAATTGTAGATACCAGATTTGATAATTGTTGGTACACCGCCACATGTCAAGATTGCAAAAGCCACATTTCTAAACAGAAAAATGTGTGGTTCTGTCCCAACCACGGAAATAATTGCAGGCCAACGTTTCTGTAAGACTACGCCTATCTACGTAACATGTTCCCAAAAAAAGATTGTTACAGATTAACACCATTAACATTTTTACAGGTACAACATAAATGCGACTCTGTCTGATGGAACAAGAAATTTGGAAGTTGCTTGTACTGACCTGTGTATGCAAAAATTGATGGGGCGTACTTGCAAGGAAATAGTGATTGAAGAAGGTTATGAGGATCGAAAGAAACTACCCCCGTGTTTCAAAAAACAAGGCCTCAACACACACAGATTTCATGTGGAGGTGACCAAAAAATCAACTCCCACAAATGTCAAGTTCGTGATCATCAACAAAGAACCAGTGCCAACTAAATCACCAAACTCACCAACGATCACACCAGTTTCAGAACAAACAACCTCATCAACAACCGTAACCGAAACAACACACACGACTCCACCGCCACACACCCCAATAACACCGATCAGCGAAACACGTTCGGACAAGCCAGATACGTCAGCAATGCAGCAGCATAAGAAGCCTGCTGCTGCAAAACAGCTTACATTCGAATCCACAGGTAATCACAGCAAACAGTTTACTTTTCGTCTCATACATTTCAATAACTATAGCTCGAAACATGCAGAGACCTCTGAAGCCGTTGATACACAGTCGGATATGCAGGAGGATGCCGGCACCATCGTTCAACAGATAAAAGACCTGCATCAAACAACAACACATAACATAAAACCCTCTGCGACATGCAAACGCAAAACAATTTCGCATACTGCTGCACCAAAAAAATCTACTGCAACCAAACGCAAATCTACACCAAAGACGATTGCAGCATCGACGCACACCAAACCCGCCCCCGCAAAACAAGTATCCTCCCAAACGACAGGTAATAACGATAAACACATTAGTTTCCTTATGCATATGTTAATAACCATAACTGAAAAGACGCATATACTACCGACATCGTTCACACATTGACAGATTCAGAAGACAGCCCAACCAACACCGCTGAACATGCGGAGGAACACGCCGAAACAACAACGACAGACATCGAAAGTTCCCCAACAGACAAGCGCAAAACAACAACAGCAACAGGTACGCATACTCTACAAATCGAAATTCATGCTACTATTTTAACTGAAAATTATCACATTTTACAGACGAACTCGAAGTCATAAATCCGGGAAAACGAGAACGCTTCCCAGAATGAAAGAAAAAACACCAAAAAACTTAACCGCACGCACGTCAACTACCGCTTTTGTAACAGCTACTAAACAAGTCTGTAGATCAGGAAAACATTATCACTAGCAAACAGTCAAAGTCTTTTGTATCTAACGCACCAAACTCGAAAACCGCAGATTTCTGTCTTCCTTAATCGTTGGTAGTGGCATCGTTTTCATGGCGTTATATTCAGTTTGCAAACGTTAAAGAACATAGACTATCAAAAACACAACTGCTTTATACACTGATTCCATGTTGTTTATCAAACGGAAAAATATAAATCCATAACAATTCGAACTCAAAGTATAATGAAAAACTAAATTCGACTCAAAATTCAGAACCAACTGCATTTTAGCAAATGCATGACCAAAATTTGACAAAATGCATTTTAAGACAAGAAAACAGAATAAACAATTCGTTACCAAGCCCAACCCAAATGCATGGCCCAACAACACCCACCCTCTTTATATACATTACCAATTCTAATATACACACAAATACTGAGAAACCCTAAAACATATTCCCTGCTCCCAAAAAACACCACCGCCTCTTTTAACCCTAAATCGAAAAAATTCGATATTCAGCGCCGCTCGCAACAGTACCATCTCCGACAGCCAATGTAACAAACATCATGGTAAGAACACACCTTTTTACAGATCTAAAACTTATACACTAAAGATCTAATATTTAGAATGCTAAACAGCATGTAGGTACACCAAGTTTCCAGCCAACGACATGCAGATTGGAACAAACCGATTAAAACCGATCGATAAAGCAGGTAAACAGCATTTACGTTTCTCAGACCTTACATTTA
The DNA here is from genome assembly GCA_910822075.1 of Senecio squalidus. Classification (NCBI taxonomy): domain Eukaryota; kingdom Viridiplantae; phylum Streptophyta; class Magnoliopsida; order Asterales; family Asteraceae; genus Senecio; species Senecio squalidus. The sequence goes on from CAJVGC010000582.1 coordinate 14,540,435, forward strand.
TATATTAAACATCTGATATAAAGATCTAATAATTATTAAAGTAAATTGAAAAATATGTAGAAATCCCGAACAAACATTACATGTATAAAGCCTAATACGGGTTTGAAGCCTGCAATATTTGAAAATGACAATGTTCTGAATCAGTTAAAATGTGGAGCAAGTTTCTTTCTAAGTTAATTGATAACACTGAGATCTCTTGACGAATTTTTGGAACGGTTTGGAATGTTGGCCTTAGATGTTCATAATGGGTAAATATGTTTTGTGTTTAAACAGACGCAAATACTGTGTTTACCAAAAGGAGAGCTTGACGACCCTACCACTCAAATCCACAACACATTCAAGGTAGATTTTTAAAATGAAATTAATTTTACTGTTTTGTTTTGAAATAATCATGTAAGCTATAATGATATTGTTTAGTATGTTCAGAAACAAGGGCCTTTGTTAATTGTTGCCGAAGATGTAGAAGGTGAGATGTTGGCGAAATCAGCGACACATATTCGCTACTCCAACTAGGTACATTCATTTAGATTCTGTTGTTCATTTCCTACATAAAAACAGAAAACATAAAACGAAAAAGAATATAAAAATTAAAAAACAAAATGTTTCTTCGACTACAACGGAAAACACAGGGAAAATCCTACGATGAAACTCGCTTCTCCTACACTAACGAATTTGCTGGAGTTTCGTTCGACTGAACATCACCATCCACCGAAACCTTAGGATAAAGGACAACAAAGCCGACACCTAGATGAAAAATCTTTTCATCTATCCGTCTGATTTTGAGTTCTGCATTCTACAGCTTTCGGAGGACGCTCATCTTCATATCAACTACACTCCAATAAATTCGTGTGTGTGAGAGAATCGAGTTTCATCTCGAGATTTTCCGTCTTCCGACCTAAATTAAACAACTGAAAAGTTATACATATTAGAATTTAATGATGAATGCGAACGACCTCCAAAAATATATTACCTCAAGTGGTATGTAAACATGCCCCTTTCGCTTCCCAATATCTACACATAGAAAAATTTGTTACTACTTAAAGAGTCTCAGAATTTTCGATGCGTAGATATTCGGAAACCAAAGCAGCTTGTTTACATACTACTCGAGATAATATATTTAGAGTTCATTCGCATTTATCATTATTGTTCAGTTGTATTATTTTTTACGAGTTCATTAATTTGTAAAACAACTTGGGTCGCTGAGGGAAAACGCAAAATCCCAAGATAAAACTCACCACTCATATATTAACGAATTTGCTGGAGTATCGTTGAAATGAACATTAGCAGCTACCGAAATCTGAGAACAAAGGGCAAGAGATCCGATATGTAGGTGAAAAGTCTTTTCATCTACCTATTCGATCTTTGATAGTCCGTTCTCCAGATTTGAGGCACGCTAATCTTCTTTCCGACCACACTGCAACAAATTCGTTCCTATGTAAGGAGTAAGTTTCATCTTGAGATTTTACGTTTTCCCCCAGCGATTCAAGTGGTTCAAAACAGTGAAAATCATTTTCAACAACCCAAAACCTTCAACAATCAGTTTTTGATTACTCTTTCTTCGAATCTGCTTTGAATACGATCTAATCAATATTTTAATTGGCCGGAGGAAAACGGAAAATTTCAAGGTGCAAAACGTACAATCGTTTCTGGTGGAAGAATCGGAAACAGTCCTACAGCAAAGAAAGTTAGTTTTAGCAAACTAAATACAAACTTCATTCACTTTATAATCTCACGACACAAAAAAAACGCTGATTTTAATGCACCGATCCACAAAATATTTTTCAGTTACGATGCTCGGAAATATCGGCAACACCCCCTGCTAAACACACAGAACCAAAGATCACAAAACCAAAAGAAGACATAAGCAACAAAAAACACAGAAACCACATGGAACAAAGATTTTGAAAAAGCAGCATCCGAAGATTAACCTTCATCTGCCGAAGACATAAAGACCAAACATTACGAAAAAACAGCAACCAAAGATTAACGTAGATCTCCCAAGGACCGCGACCCGCGCAAAAAAAACGAACCCGTGCAACGCACGGGAAATCTTCTAGTTAGTTTAAAATGGAGTGTATGACTAAGATTGTGTTTTTTAGTTATTAGAAAATTATAGTTTTTTTTTTGTTTTTTTTTTTACTTTGGAAAGAAAAAAATTATGTATATTAATTAATTATTTTCCTACTTTTATTAAATTTTATTTTTATTTAGATTAGATTTTATTGCTACAAAGACTTTAAAAGAGAAACCCGAACCAAGAAAATTGAATGGAAAACCATTAAACCGAACCTTATATTTATGGACTTTTATAGTTTGTATTGGGTTATTCAAATCGCTCCTTCACTTGAGTCTTCTATCTTTTCAAGCCCATGACATATTCGTTTATTCCCAGAATCCCAAATCCAAAAGTTTAATAATACAGAAAGAAGATAACATTTAAGGCGCCAAATCAAACGGATAAAACATCCAACCAACCACAACCGCCCATTATGGCCGGTCTTCTCGGTCTCGGTATATCCACGGCAGCTTTCACTACTACTATAACCATCAATCGTACAAGAATTACCAACAAATTTAGTACCAAAATTCGTTGCGTAGGATGGGTATATACATACACATTCTATCTCTATATATATGTATATGTGTTTTGTGTTTTGTTATCTATTTACTTATGCTTGTTATATAATTGTGTGAAGGAAGGATCCCGAAGGAATACTAGGACCCCCGAGTACCGGACACTTAGCTCGACGTGAGTTCCAGAGACGACTCGAGAAAGATGCTGATGCTCGCGAAGAGTTTCAACGACAAGTTCAAGAAGAAAAGGAGCGTCGTCGTGTTCTTCGAATGGTTTTTTTCCTATCTATATCTTTTCATAACCTCATTAATATTAAGAGATAAGTATTTAGAAATGTATACAACTTAGATAAGTATTTAGAAATGTATACAACTTTGGGGCACGAGAATGCAGTAAACTTTGACCATTTTGTTATTGTGTGTATCCAACTATGAACAACTCTATTGTGTGTATTCGACTTTTATTTTTATACAAATGATGTAGGAACCAATTTTTTTTAAGAAATTTAAACCGATTAAACGTCAGCAAAAATCCGGTCCGCTATATCATTTGTGAAAAACTAAGAGTTGAATACATATAATAGAGGTTTTGAAAGTTGAATACACTCAATAGCAAATCGAACAAAGTTTGTTACATTCTCACACACTTTTCCTTAGAACTTTATGTATTATGACTTATGTGATATCCATATAAACCGACACACAAAGATGTCATGTGACATGTCACCTGTTTGGTGGTTTCTAATTAGTCGGATACATACAATTAACGATTTTATAAATTAGATGGTTTTGAAGAGACTCATTTAAAGTTAGATTTTGCAATAAAGTAAAATACATTTATATACATTTAATTCTCAATATTAATATTTTTTATATGGTATTACCAAAAGTGTAATACTTTTGTTTTTATGATTGTTGGTGTTTTATATGTATTATTGTTATTGTTATAGTCTCGGCGTGTTCCTGAAAATAATGCGGAATTGGTTGAATATTTTCTTGATACTGAAGCTCAGGAGCTTGAATTGGAGATTGCTAGAATGAGGCTTAAGTAGGTTCTCTTTCATTTCATGTACATTTGTTTATGCTTGAAGACAACATAACAAAATTTTGTTATAATGTTATCGACAAGATTCACAATAAAAGACTGATATTTTCAGGTTGACCGATGAATTTTTCACTCACTTAAAGTTTGAACTGGGACAGCTTCGATTTGCTGTGTCAAAGACACAGGTTTGTTTATTTTTCGTTCTAATGTATACTCCCTTCGTCCCAAATAAATGTCTACCGTTCTATTTTGGTCTGTCCCAAATTAAGTGTTTACTCCAGTTTATTAAATTTGTTCATAATGATGTTTGAAGGATATGGAAGACAGAGTGATCGAACTGGAAGCATTAGAAAAGGCTCTTCTTGAAGGAATAGGTCATTATCTAATATAGTTATACATTTGAAGTTTTTCTAGATAATTTATAAGTAAAACGCTCAATATATCTTTTTGTTATCTTTTGCAGCGGCCTATGATAAATTGCAAGCTAACATATTGAAATCAAGAGAGAAGCTAAATAAGATTTTTACATCAAAGGATGTGCAAGCAACTGTAAGTAAAATCTGCGTGCTTCTCTTAAATGTTATTCATTTTTAACGAAACTAAATTATCATTCTTTTCTCACACAGTTACTGGATATGGTGGAAAAGAACGAGATCACCAAATCTTTATTAGCACTTCTTGATGAAAACATAGCAAGTGCTCGCAGGGGAAATGAGGTAAGTGATGTTGAAATTTATAAAAATACAATATCCTATGTACCATAACTAAATACTCAATTATAAGTCCATTTTCTTACTGATATGGATGTCTTTTCCGTCATGCAGATACAAGCAGCAGAATACATGGAAAAGATTCGTGGGGCTGTGCGCAAGTACTATACTGTCTAGGGTTGAGCTAGAATGCCATAGATTTTTGTTTATATAATGAACATTTTGAGTGCTTCTTCTAGATATTACTCGGTATAGTGATATTTGAACTACAAATATTTTATATCTATTACATCTTACGAGTACCTAAAGTTTCATTTGCTGCTAGAACTAAATTAAGCAAGTCTTTCTATTGATTTTAGAAGGTTATAATGATTTGAAATCCATTAAGCACGGGTAAGTAACTACATTGTTACGCTGTGCTCAACAATTTTATGGGACAAACTACATAAAGCCTTTTTTGATTATTCACAATATTTACTTGCAATTAAGTGGTAAATTGAGGTCAGACTGTTGGCTTATCTACTCCTATGATACAACTACGAAATACCATATTAATTTCGTTCCAAAGTAAATTATTTAGTGACCTTTTTATTTTATTTTAACTATTAGTCTGATATCATTTTCCGTGTTAAATATCTAATCCTAGCACTCATTTGGCATTAAGTTAAGTTTTCTATCGTCTCTTATTCAGGACCATGTATTCTTCTATGAAGTTTTTAATACCACCATATCGTTGTCCTAATCTAGTTTCATCGTTGTTCTTATCTTGTTCTTTTCGTGATATTTTAGCAACTTAGAAAATCATCTTGGACATTATTATCCCTTAATTTCAGGAAAAATCATGTGGTAGGTGTAAATTATTGATTCGATATCATAGGTGTTCCTCACTGCATGACTACGATAGAAACATGATTAACTTATTTAAAATTTAATTAAGCATAGCTCCACCTACGCTAGTTTATTCCCCTCCCTGTAATCATAATTCAATAATTTGCGTGTCATATATGCATTTCTACTATGATCAAGTAGACGAGATTTAGATTTTATAAGTCTTGTTTACTTAATCATAGTAGAAATGAAGATATAACACACAACGTGTATAAAGCAGCTAGCGCTGCAATGGAATCATAGTAACTCAAAGATCATATGTTATTGTTATTCAAAGTAGTTATATATTTAAGACAGACAAAGAAACGTGGACGGCTTTTAAACTTTTGTGTTAGTTTACAACAAACGAAGCTTGGACTTCGATTATTATATTATCCCACTAGAAATTATGTTTATTTCAAGGAATCTCGTGTGCACCTTGTCTGTCCTTTGATAGATTTGTTACAACACATAGTTTAGAGTTTGCACATTTGCTTATAAACTAGCTGTCTAAACAAGTTTATATGACTATATTACATGTAATTAATCATAATTTATGTTTATGTGTGCAAATCTTTGACTATTATTCAACACTAATCTTATGCACAGTTGGCATGTCACACAATATGCTTTTTGATTACTACTATTTTAAGGTCTTTTAGTAGGTCTTTCTTGGTAACACCCCCCAAGCTGTGGTTGTCACAAAGTAGTTAGAGACTTAATTAGATGTTTGACTTTGCTTAAGGATGGTAACAAAGTCAAAACTTTTGTTATTTAACTGTGCACATATGTACTTGGATACACATCCCAAGTCTAGAATAGATGAGAAAGCATCTGAAGCTATAAAGATTTTAACAAAAGCATGTGATTACAATATTTTAGGACCGTATATCGACATAGTATGAGTATCCATAGTCCACGAGTTTAGTGCAAAACGCGCCTCCATAACAAACTAAATTTCCCTCCTGTGAAGGATGAGTGCGACTCTTTCACATAATGGGTCGTACAAGGATTCAACTTGCGTCTTCCACACATAAGTGAGTTAAATCATCACCTAGTGAAATTAAAGCATGTAAAACTTAAATGGGTCATGAGGTGCGGAGTGACAGGGTCAAGGGGGGTTAGCTCCCTTGTAGGGTCTTTTGGGTGATGAGGGCGTGCACAAGCTCACTTTATTCATCTGGTTACAAAGGCCAATGTCTCACCTTAGTTCGAGCACACAATATGATAATCGTGATTTTGAGAGTAATTTTGCTGACGTGACATTGAGAATCATGATTCTGAGTTTTTTGGTGGTGTGATAATGAGATTGTGAGAGATTTGGGACCCCCAATTTTTTTTTTTTTTTAAAAAAAATATTAAATAAAATAAATATAAGATTTTATTAAAATAAAAAACAATACAAATTATTAAAACTAAAAAAATACTAAAATAAATATAAGATCTTACGTTTAGTTTCTGACGGTTCAACTGAAACAATTGTCTTTAACCGAATCTCAAGCCCAACGTGATTCTCGCCCCTCCAACTGTCGGAATTTTCGGTTTAGGGGGGCGAAAATCACTTTCAATCGGCTCAGGCGTCGAAAATATTTTTACGATTGAAAAATGTATGAGATTGAGATTATAGATATAAAGATAGAATGAGATTGAGAAATGGTGTGATTTTTAGGTTAAAATGAGGATGTATTTATAGGTGAAATTGTGGAAAAAAAAAAAAAAAAAAAAAAAAAAAAAAAAAACTATCGGCATTTTTTATAGCCGTTGGGGTTTTTAATTTTTAATTTTTTTTTAATTGGCCGTTAAAAAAAGAAAAAAAAAAACCAAAACGATTCGTCATGGTGAGAATTAGGTCGAAAACGAGCCCCCACAACGAGTGGGAGCGGAGTAATAACGAGGTCATAATCCTAGTTCTCGATGCCACAACGAGCGACAAAAATGTCACATCGGGTGCTCTTAGTGAGTAATCTCGTTAGTGCCTTACTCTGATCAGTAAGTGAACTTGATGAGTAACTCGATACACTTTAGATTGTATATTTACAAGCTGATTTCGGTCTGCTTGTATGTATTAGTGTGTCGGTTTTTCAGCTTATGACACTTTGACAACCATCCCGTTTAATAACCGTTTTTGGACAGTAATAACTAAGTATTCCAACACATTTGATAATAACAAATACTAATCATTCATAGCCATCATTTTCATGGAAGGTTCCCGAAAGAGGGTCAAGATTCCTTTTATTTTATAAGCATGGTCTAGTTTTGTTTTATGTGACCTAAGAAGTGGTCAACTTGGTCCTAAAAGCAAATTAAGTAACACTAATAGGTGTTTAAACCTCTCCCAAATGCCACTATATAAAGCACCCTACACCCTCTCATTAACCACATCCCTTCATTTCTCGTACTCATTCCAACATAAATCACTACACTAAATCTTCCAAACAACAGTACTCTCTAGATATGGAAAAACTCGGGTTTTACTTGCTAGTTCTCGTTGTCACCCTCCAGTGCGCCGCCACTAGTGGTGCCACACCACCCCCCACCACCATGGACTTCATCAAGGCCTCCTGCAAAACCACTCTCCACTCTGCTCTATGTGTCCGTTGTCTCTCAAGATACGCTGGTTCTATACAAGGAAACGATCACCACCTTGCCAAAGCCGCCATAACAGTCAGCTTAAACGAAGCCAAGTCAGCATCCGTGTTTGTTTCCAAACTGACTCGTGTCTCTGGAATAAAACCCAAAGAGCACCAAGCTGTGAAAGACTGTATCAGCACCATGACTAATAGCGTGGCTAGTCTAAGCCAGTCGGTTCAAGAGCTGGAAAAGATGGCTCAATCCAAAGATCCAGATTTCGAGTGGCACATGAGCAACGTTGAAACATGGGTCGGTTCTGCACTTACAAATCAAAACATATGTGGTAGGGGATTTGCTGATAATTCCATGAACGGACGTGTGAAGGATTCGGTCACTAAGAGGATGGTTTATGTTTCACAAGTCACTAGTAATGCACTTGCTTTGGTGAACAGGTTTGCTGTAAGGCATAGAAAGGGTAATAAGCCATAATTAAGTGTTTATCATGTCAAAACAATACCAAGTTGTGTAAAATACTACTTATATTAGTTTATATCGATAGCAAGTGTAGTTGTGATAACTTGTATGATTACTCTTTTTTGTCACATGTACTACAACCATAGTCGATCTTTTTAATCGTTTTATGTTCAAACTTCGTAAAGATGCTTCTTCATGTCCTAGTTTTCTTTTGTTGGTTTTCTTGCAAATTTAGCATTCTGAAACGCGGTGACGTGAAAAGGCTAATGGACGACACGGGGATTCGGGGTACTCGATTCAATCTAACAGAGATAGCTACAAATACAGGGGATGTGAGGTTATAAATTTGATACCAAATATAAAATTTTAATGTGAGCTTTATGAGATATTATAAAACATTAGGAGATTTTGGGGGACAAAAGCAAGAATCTTGCACCCTCCACACAGACCCCAATTTTTTTTAATGGAATATAAGATATAATTTTTTAAATTATGAGAAACCTTGATCATACACATAGTAAGAAATAGTAAAAGATATAAATTATACAGTTTCTCAGTCTTTTATACACGTTTTTTTTAACAAAAAGCCTTTGGGCCTAGTGGTATGATCTGGCATATCAACCATGAAGCCCAACCCAACACATAAAGCCATTGGACCTACTTAATATCTAACTATTGGTGGAGATTTGGAATCTTTATTGAAGATTAAGCTCCATCCCCACAATCAAACTTTGGGTATAGGCGTGTAGCTCAGTATTACCTTGGCGATAACTTTATGAATACGATTATGTTTTTCGATGTAGGTGAGCACTTTCCTAGGGCGTCGTCGAATTAGTTATAAGTATAAACTCAACATTGCATTCCAATATCATCGTACATGCATGCTATTGTTGTCGGCTATGAATAATATACCAAAGTATACACATCTAATAATGTTGCTTAAAAAAGAAAAAATTTGAACATCATAAGTTATTCGATTTGGAATACCATTTCTAGCAGGAGTTACTTCCCAAAACGTCACTTAATTAAAAAAGATCGCATGTGTAGTTCTATTTTTTCGAATGTGCAGACGCAATACCTATAGAAAACATTTGGTGCAAACACCGTTTTTGACCAAATTAACCGGCTAAAATACTCTTGCAATTTGTGGAACTTTTAAGGAAGAACATAAGGGTATCTTAGTAAAACCATATCCGCATCAAAGGTTTCTCACAAGTGACCGTGGCTGCACTTTCAAATATGTAAGGACTACGTTTGCCATTTGGTCAAACCACAAGGATGGTTTACGGTTTTTGCAACAAAATGTAGGTTATTTGGTTGTCATTTTCTCTTACACATTTTTTTTACTGTCCCTGCAAAACGTTCACTTTCACTATCAATAAATTGCATGCTCTACATTTGCAACTTGCATTTACACTTGTATTCACATTTTGACAAATGTTTTCTTTCTTAAACTTCATGCAACTCCTTATATACACTTATTGCAATCAATGAAGCATTCAATATATTCATGCAACTTAATTAACACTCTCTTTTGAGTTTTAATGGCTGGTCCTCGTGTTATATGTTTGTTTCTTGTACTGACATTGGTGGTGATTTTACCTACTAGCTCGGGGTGGGACCGGTTCATCCGGTCACCCGTGGATTTAGAAGATGAATTTGATGTGCAACTGGGGAATGGTACAAGATGGGCTGTACTTGTCTCCGGTTCTAAGGGCTTCGTCAGTTACAGACATCAGGTTCAATTTTTGGTTAATTACTATTAGGTAGTTTTTTGTTTAATACAGTTACTGTTTTACTATACTATTTTTTCGTTCAGTTACACTAGAAATGATGAAACTTTGTTTTGAGTTATTAATGTTGGTCGTCTTACTCGGACCTCGATTTGGATCCAAATTCCTAAATGTTGAGGAATAACAAATAGAAGAATATGTAATGGTGAAACACACTAAATAACCGAATGATTGATATTATTAAGCTTACGTAATGTTGTACAATACGAATAATATCAATTACAATCGATTACAAAAACTTTGAGCCGTTTACGTGGCTGTTACGCAACCACTTTCTCTCTCTAGCGCAACAACACTTTCTCTCTCTAGAAACGGACATATATGACAGGTTGGTGGGATATTTATAGTTCTCACCTAACCCTAAGGCTGTTACGCAGCGCAACTACGTGAGATTAGTTAAGATATAAATTTCCGCCTACTTTTCTTTCTAGGAAGGAAGTGTCATGAGTTGAATATATATTTTAGAGTTAATTACATAATTGGTCCCCGTGTTTGTTCCAAAACAACGGGTCCAGTCCCTGGGTCGCAATTCCTTCGGACCCAGTCCCTGGACCCTATCTTTGGTTGCACGTTTGGTCCCTCCCACTAACAATCGTTAAAAAATCCCGTTAAATACCCCATGTGACAGGCACATGATGGGTAAAATAGTAAATTGTCTCTTTCTTTCCCCTTCATGTGTTCTTCCCCAAATCTCCAATCAATTTCACCCAAATCAAAAACCCTAATTCCCCAATCAATAAAAATTCTTTCACATTTATAGTTTCACTAAGTTGTGTAAGTTTGAGAGGGGTTTTGGCATTTCCTCTGGTTCAAGTCACAATCAGAATCACAGTAATCATCATCATCATCGGAAATCAACATGGACGGCAGTACGCAACCGGTGTTGGCTGACGTTGCGGTGGCTGATACTGGTGGTTGTGGTGGTGGTTGCTGACGTGGCGGCAGCGGTGGTGGTTGTTGTTGAGTGTAGTTTGATGTGGGTTTTTCATAAGGGTCAGAAACATGATGGTAATTTTGCTGTTTTGAAGATCTGTAGCCATTTGAGTTACTGTTTTCGTGGGTTTTTTTACTGAAACAGCCACCCATTTTTACAGATCAAGATTGGATTTTTATAAGAAAATAAGCTAAAGATTGATGAATATAAGCTTAAAGATTGGATTTTTTAGGAAACCCAGAATCATAAAAGCAAAAAGATTGGATTTTTTTGAAAAAATAAGCTAAAGATTGGATTTTTATGATAAAATAAGCTAAAGATTGGATTTTTAAAACAAGAAACCCAGTACTATAAAAGCAAAAAGATTGGATTTTTATGAAAAAAATAAGCTAAAGATTGATGAAAAACAAGAAACCCAGTACTATAATAGCAAAAAGATTGGATTTTTAGGAAAAATAAGCTAAAAATTGATGAAAAACAAGAAACCCAGTACTATAAAAGCAAAAAAGATTGGATTTTTATGATAAAATAAGCTAAAGATTGGATTATTTATGAAGAAAGATTGAATATTTTGTATGGTTTGAGAAAACCCAAAAGGAAAATTGAGAGAATTTAGATTAAAAATAGATGAAGAACATGTGTGAATTGACCAGCGTGTTTGAAGGGCTTCACAGTCTTAATCAAGAGACGAATTTACTATTTTACCCATCATGTGCCTGTCACATGGGGTATTTAACGGGATTTTTTAACGATTGTTAGTGGGAGGGACCAAACGTGCAACCAAAGATAGGGTCCAGGGACTGGGTCCGAAGGAATTGCGACCCAGGGACTGGACCCGTTGTTTTGGAACAAACACAGGGACCAATTATGTAATTAACTCTATATTTTATTTTATTTTTTCATTAACGGTGGCGCAACACATAGAGTTAATGGTATTTCATAACTAATTGATTAAGCAACCGCTCGTAGACCACCTAAAAAAGAATATTTATTATTTGAGCCATATCCTGACATAAGAAGGCCGATAGGAGCAATACTTGAAATAGCAATCCATAGAAAAACACCGATACTAAGATCGGCTAGAATAAGGTGATAACCAAAAGGAATTACTAAATAACTTCATAAAATTGATATGACTGCTATAGATGGTCAACTACTGAATAAATGAGTATCTCCTCTAGATGGAAGATGATTCTCTTTGAAAAGTAATTTGGTACCATCTGCTAGAGCTTGGAGAATTCCCGATGGTCATGCGTATTCAAGAAGCCGTGTTGCGCCACTGTTGTTGCGCAACAGTGGTGTTGCCTGCACAACACCAACGTAACAGACCATAAAACGCATTAAAAGGGTTTACAACTTAATTTATATACATGTGGTAATTCACGACTCGTTCTAAACTAAGTACAAGATACAATTAAGACGAATATGTCCCAACAATTAATATATGAAAAACCTAGTTCACGTACGTTGATTTTATCTTTATTTACATTTTTTATATCACTTAACTTATAACAAAAAGTTAATTTCAACCCCTATATACATTTTTATATACTTTTATAGTCGGGTTTAAAGATTTAGTAATATAGATGAATGTTAAAATAATAAAGTAAGGTGAACGAAAGCATAATGTACAGTAGCATATGTATATATTATCTGTTATTCAATACTTATAAACATTAATTGGCTAGTCCTTTTATAAATGTAGTAGTATTTTTGTACAACAGGCGAATGTTTGTCATGCTTATCAAATACTTAAAAATGGAGGTTTGAAAGATGAAAATATTATCGTTTTCATGTACGATGATATTGCTACAGATGATGATAATCCTAGGCCAGGCATAATTATAAACCACCCCGAAGGCAACGACGTCTATGCTGGAGTACCCAAGGTTGCATTGCTACAATTTTTATGATGCAAAATATGTCATTAAATAATAATAATCAATTACTTAAAATTAGATGTTCTTATTATAGGATTACACCGGGGCGGATGTTACGGCAGAGAATTTATATGCTGTGCTTCTTGGTGACAAAAAATCAGTCAAAGGTGGAAGTGGTAAGGTCTTGGATAGCAAACCTGATGATCGGGTCTTTCTTTACTACACTGATCATGGAGGTCCAGGACTGTTGGGTGAGTATTAATTGAAGAATTTTCATTCAAGTTCGATTCCCATTGGTTGCACATTCTTGTTGAGGGTATTTATCGGCTCAAAATGAGTCATTTACCTCAAAAAAAAAAAATATACAACTAAGAACTAATGCTTAATAATTAATAGTTTTATTTTGGTTTTAGGCATGCCAGAAAAGCCATATGTTGTAGCCAATGATTTTGTGGATGTGCTGAAAAAGAAGCATGCCATGGGTACATACAAACAGATGGTATATTTATATGAAATTAAGTTAAATCCAAATATACATGCGTTATTATAAAGATAAAAAAAATAACCCAAAATATCAAACCGTAGTATATGATTTTATCTCTAAAGAAGTTTACTTAGCGTAGGTTATATATTTGGAAGCATGTGATAGTGGAAGTATCTTAGAAGGCTTACTCCCCGAAGATCTAAACATATACGCTGTAACTTCAACCTTGTCTGAAGAGTCGAGTTTTCCAACCTATTGTCCATACACAGATCCCCCTTCCCCACCCGAGTATACAACATGCTTGGGAGACGTTTTTAGTGTCGCTTGGATGGAAGATAGGTATTTTCATTTAGTGTATCGTTTAATTCACCTTAAATTTCCATGAATAGTGACTCATTGATTGTGTTATCAGTCTCTATTAGTCCAAGTTTTTTTACATTTTGTGGCGTATTTTCCCAGCGAGGCACATAACCTAAAGAAAGAATCATTTGAGCAACAAATCAGCAAGGTTCGAGACTTTAAGTTCTACTTATAGATACGATTATCAGAATTTTCATTTAAAACCTTTGGCTAATATCAAATATAGTATGTGTTTTTGTTTGGTTAATATGTGCATAATAATAAGGGTTGTGAAATTGGCACATTTTCATGTATAGGTTAAGGAGAGGACATCTAATCATGGTCTTTATAGATGGGGTTCACATGTGATGGAATATGGTACCAAATACATAAAACCCGAGATGCTCTATTTGTATCAAGGATTTGATCCAAGAAATGAAAACCTCCCGGACAATAAGATTTATATTAAAAAGAATATGCATAGTGTAAATCAAAGAGATGCTGATCTTATATCCTTGTGGCATAAAGTAAGTGTTTATGATTTTGGTCATCTACTAAATAGAAACGCATAATCTTTCATTTCATTTCTGAATTTTAACACCTTGTGTATTTATATGTTTAGTACAAGAAGTCATCGGAATCTAAAAGAGCTGAAACTTTCAAGAAGATAACAGAGACACTGAGGCATAGGGCACATTTGGATAGCAGCATTGATATGATTGGGTTGCTTCTATTCGGACCAATAAATGGTCGTTCGATCATCCATTCTGTTAGAGGTTGTGGTCTACCTCTAGTGGATGATTGGTCTTGTCTTAAATCTACGGTACGTTTTAGTTGAGACAATGTATAGTTTAAACTATGAACTTCTAAATTTTTGTTATATGCATGATGAATTTTCTAACTGAGATATATATGTTCCTTTAAAGGCTCGGTTATTTGAGAAGCATTGTGGGTTGTTAACTCAATATGGCATGAAGCACATGCGAGCCTTTGCAAATATATGCAATAACAAGGTTGAGAATGTGACGATCGAGAAAGCGTTCATTGCTACATGTAGTGGGAAGAACATTCAACCATATGATAGCTTTGGGGCTTATAGTGTTTGATTGTATTATATAAGTAACCTTGTCTATCTGTTAATTTTCGTTGTATGGCTTTATTTCATGTATGTTTTTTCTCCGAAGAGAGAGTCAACAATAAGAAAGTTGTAACATAAAGATTTATGTTTTAGGTGTGGAATGGTATGATATGTTGGTAGTAAAGAAAGATAGGGGATATAGTTCTAGGGGTGGTTAGTCATATGGATTCATAAGATGCAAAAAACCATCACCAAGGTGAGACAAGGCGTTGTGATCTTTTTATAGAGGTCTTATATTCAAACCTCATTCCCTAGTTACGTCGCGTATATATAAATCAAAGATTCGCTCTCCTCATGTAACCAGAACAATCGGAGAAAACCTTTCCGTTTACCAATGAAATGCAAACTAAATTTGTGGTTTTAGTATAAAATTATATATAAAATAACCACTGTTTAGAGACAAGTATGCGTGGGATATAATGTGCGTCTTGAATAAGTTCACGTATTTTATTTGTGAGAAGGTTAATCAAGACACACATCCAAACTATGTCCTAAATAAGATGTATAAGGAACATGACAAGATTTTATTTACCACATGAGGATCGATTCACTTCAATTAGTGAATTGTTTATCAAATTGAGATGTGAAATCTTTCAATTGGATTGAATCTAAGCTCTAATTAGATTGAGAATTGGTTTACTGAAACAAAATGTTAAGATTTCTTCATAGAATGATTTTTAGCGGGAAAAGCTATTACAAAAGATCACACGGATAAGCTCACTTGGTACTCTCAAAATACAAACTGGAGAGAAACCTGATTCTCACAACCTATTATTGTATTTAGAAACATATCAACATCTAAATAAACACTTAAGTATTCATCTTGCTTTTAACTCTGATGTTGTTCACTTTAACTTTGAAGTAAAAACTTTATCTTGAGACCTAAAAACTTCAATGAACACTTTCTGATCAGTTTTGTCATCATCTTAGTTTTAACACTGATGTTGTTCACTTTGACTCGGAAATAAAAGTTTCATCATCAGACTTAAATTATTCAATGATAAGAATAGGGAATTTTGTGTCTTTAACTTCCAACAATAACACATTTATTTACTCAAACACCTTCTCCGCCACGGAATTGAAAATGGTAAATATTGTATCGCTTGCCTCATCAACAACATGCACATGGACCTTATACCTGCAAAAACGAAAACAAACATTACAAAAAACATGAATTGGGTAGGTTAATACCATAGTCCCTACATAAAACAACTCAAAACAATAACCTTATCATAGGATACTTCAAGTTAACGAACCGATGTTGCAATGTTGAAACGGATGCGGTATTGATTCGTGACAACTTTATATCCCATTTGACCTTCAATTACTCTGAACCTCGAGATTTGATATACATGACCCTCCTCGAGAAGAGCCTTAAACTTTCGTATATGATTTCTAGTGAAGAAACCTTGTATCGAACCGCCCTTTTTGGTTAAAAAAAAAAAACATGTAAGAAACTAATTTAACCCCCCACATTTTCGTGGCGTACCCTTTTTCAGGCTTTTAAAATTTTCAAACAAATTAGAAATTACCTCATCATCAGCCATAACCATCTCCAACCCAAGTAAGACATCACCGAGTTTCGTATTTACTGTCTCCCACATTCTACAAACCCTTACATGAACAACTCAATCTTCTCTAGTTGGGTCAAGGGCGCCAATCTTGGAGTGATACATGTTTTTCGAAAGAGACATAATTGTACGTAGTTATGGGTTTGTTGATGCAAAAGTAACTAACTTATATTGAAAAACACAAAACCACCAACCTTTGGAGTACCTAAAAACGTTTGTTAATCACATTATGGTAATTAAAACACAATAATTAGTATGCCATTAATACCACCAAGTGTTATTAACTTAGGGTAACTGAACAGTTTAAATATCATTATATCTCACATTATGGTAATTAAAACACAGGACAACCAAAGAGTCAGAAGTTTCAAATGTGTTATTAACTTAGGGTAACTGAACAGTTTACATATCATTATACCTCACATTATGGTAATTAAAACACATGGCAACCAAAGAGTCAGGAGTTTCGTGTTATTAACTTAGGGTAACTGAACAATTTAAATATCATTATATCTCACATTATGGTAATTAAAACACAGTGCAACCAAAGAGTCAGAAGTTTCAAATGTGTTATTAACTTAAGGTAACTGAACAGTTTAAATATCATTATACCTCTCATTATGGTAATTAAAACACAGGGCAACCAAAGAGTTGGGAGTTTCAAATGCATACCATTCCACTATTTGGAATATCTCAAACGTAATTAAAACGACAACTCTAGATTATAGTAAATATAGATATAGATGTGATTACATGTCACTTCTTCTACCAAGTAACTTACACTACAAGATAAATAATTATATTATTTTTGATAGAATAAAATTTTTACGATTAATTTTACAAATCTAGTCTTATATTAAAAAGGATAAAAAAATTTAAGTTGAATGAATAATTTTATTAAAAAGGTTTTCTATATAAAAATATATTTAAGATTTAAAATATTAGTGTCGAATGTGGATAAAAGTTAAAGGGATAAATTTGTATATAAAATTAAAGGGATAAAAAGAAAAACTATTTATTAATGATGTCATAAAACATTATCATTTTAATCTAAGGATTAAAATTAATGTTAAAATCAATCTAATGTTACACGTTTTTTATATACATCTTTTAGTAAATATTATAGATTAGTTTTACAAAGTCTTATATTAAAAGGAAAATAAAAAAAAGTTGAATGACTAATTTTATAAATATTAGTATATATTATAAATAGATAATTATATTATTTCTGATAGAATTTATACGTATACAAACGAATTTAAAATTAAAAACATATCTATAGCTATAAGTACATACCAAAGAATGCGAGTACCAAGTAGATGAAGTTTAACAAAAAAAAAGAAAAAAATCCCCCAAACCTCTAAAACCAATAATCAACCTATCAATTTTGTTTTTGGTTTCACGGGTTCTTAAATTCTTAATTCCACCTGGCATGCACCTATGCTTCCTGGGCCCACAGTTGACAGGTGTTATCTTCTTGATTTGCATGCCATACAAACATCCTTTTATAGACTTGCAATGACATGAGACATAAGTCAATTGTTTCAAGCAAGTTCTCCTTATCTATGGCAAGCTTTCGTTTTATATACTTGTTTCTTGTATTGATACCGGTGGTTGTGGTGGTTTTAACCGCCGGAGCTGCCGCAAGAGGTTGGGACCCGTTAATCCGGTCGCCGGTGGATCTAGAAGAAGAGCTTGATGAACAAATGGGTAACGGTACTAGATGGGCGGTACTAGTTGCTGGTTCGAAGGGGTTTGGAAATTATCGGCATCAAGTGAGTTGAATAACGGTTTCACTGTTAACCAATTATTTACCGTTTTGTTTAAGTTTTGTAGTTTTCCTTTTAATTAGGGGGACAATTAAGGAAACTACATATTTAGTACTAGTTGCTAGTAACTCCATCCAAAAAGAATGTGTTTTGAAAAAAAAAACCGGTCGAAATAAGAAATATGTAAACACATTGGATACTTTTTTATTTTAAAAATTTACAACTTTTCGGGATAAAATGGGAAATTACTAGGTTCTAGTTCTCCATATTTGGAAAATAAACAATAATTTTGGGATAAATATAAACAGAAAAGTTTGATAGAGTAATTATTTTGTGACAACTAAAAAATAGCTACGGGCAAATTAATTGAGGTGTGTTCGGTCCAATTGAGCTTGAAGTGGAGCTTAAACCGAAACTAGAGTATGAGTTAGAGTTCTAGTTTTTTTTTTTCTTTTATAGGTATAAAAAAGATGTTTGGCAAGATAGCTTAAGTTTAGACACGCATGTTTATTGGAATCAACCAGAGAGTCTGTTCAGATACGTATGTTTTCATCTAAGCCCAACCCAAATACCCAATAGGGATTTTATATGGTCTAATTAACATAATAATATATTTGCCGATCGATTATATTATCAAAGATTATTTTCATTTTATACCCTTTTACAATATATAATTACATTCTTTCTTTCATTATTTTCATTTTATACCCTTTTACAATATATAATTACATTCTTTCTTTCATTTCATCTCTTCTAAAATAAAATGACATAATTATAATATATTTATTGAATCGTTCAATTTGGACTATAATTTACCTTTATTGTTATTATAAAATCTCGTAATACAAAATATCAATACATGTGTATAAATACATGTGTATAAAGGTAAATGTGTTATATGTTATTATAATTATAAACAACATGTGTATAAACGTAAAAATATATATGTATTATACGTATAACATTATTTTCTTATAATAAATTAAAATCTACGTAAACATAAACTTTACGATTCAATTTTTTTTCCACGCTACTGCGACAATAATCTAGTTTTAATATAATAAATCCATTTCAAGCAATCTTTATTCAGTTTATCGGGTGAAGTGGAAATTGTTAATAGAAAGTGTGAATGGGAGAGGTGTAGGTGTTGGTTACCATTTCTTGTTGCAATTTTTACGCTATGTTGGTTTGTGTATTAACAATATAGCATTTCCTAATACAGTCAGATGTTTGTCATGCTTACCAAGTACTTAAAAAAGGAGGGTTGAAAGATGAAAATATTGTGGTCTTCATGTATGATGATATCGCCACAAGTGATCTTAATCCAAGGCCAGGTACCATAATCAATAACCCGAAAGGTGAAGACGTCTATGCGGGTGTCCCAAAGGTACATTGTTATATATGGGATATTTGAGATGCAATATATGTTGCTAAGTGATTATAATCCTTCATGAAAATGTGTGCGACTCTTATTTGTTGGTATATAGGACTACACTGGGGAGAATGTTACGGGAGATAATTTGTTTGCCGTGCTACTTGGTGACAAAAAATCGGTGAAAGGTGGAAGTGGAAAGGTTGTCGATAGCAAACCGGATGATCGAATCTTTCTTTTCTATTCTGATCATGGAGGTCCTGGAGTGCTAGGTAAGTGTTGAGAAATATCATCTAGGAATACATCTAAGATAATTAGCAACTGATATATATCATCTTTTTTTGGTTGTAGGGATGCCCACCATGCCTTATCTTGTAGGCAAAGACTTGGTAGAGGTTTTGAAAAAGAAGCATAAAATGGGCACATACAAAGAAATGGTAATTCATATTCCATATATCCTATATAAGTATTATAAGGTGAAAATTATTGATTTAATTTCAATTTGTTAAAAAAGGTCAAAAGATATTGAAACACAAGCTGTATGATTATATTTGTCTAACAGTATAATATATCGTAGGTTATATACTTAGAGTCATGTGAAAGTGGAAGCGTTTTCGAAGGCATATTGCCCGAAGACCTTAACATATATGCTACAACAGCATCGAGTGCTGAAGAGAGTAGTTATGGAGTGTATTGTCCAGGATCGAATCCCTCTCCTCCACCTGAGTATATTACTTGCTTAGGGGACCTATATAGCGTTGCGTGGATGGAAGATAGGTATCATATCTCATGTCTGCGAATTAAGTTCTATTGTTATTTCTATGAACGACGACTTATTTGTTATAATCAATGGCCTCCAATGGTATTGTTCCTAAAATGCTATAGTACATGGTTGTATGAGTCCTGATTCATTTTTCATGGCTTACTTTATCCAGCGAGACACATAACCTCAAAAAAGAATCGCTTGAGCAACAATTCACCAAGGTTCGATATTATATCTTCCACCCATTTATGTGATTATTAAAGTATCTTCATAAACATTTGATTAATTTAAGTTCAAGTTTGTATTCTTATCATTTGTCTACATGCTTGTAGGGATTGTTATTAACTGTGTTGATCGATTTTCATGTACAGGTGAAGAACAGGACATCTAATTCTGAAACATACAGTTCGGGTTCACATGTGATGGAATATGGCACCAAAGACATTAAACCTGAGAAGCTCTATTTGTATCAAGGATTTAATCCGGTCACCGCGAATCTTCCAGATAACCAGATTTCATTTGATATAAAGATTGATGGTGTTAATCAAAGAGATGCCGATCTCATATTCATGTGGCAAAGAGTAAGGATTGGTGATCATTTGTTGCTTTCAAGATACACATGATAAGCTTTTAGTATACTATTATGTCTTGATACTTTTTGCTCTTATACGTGCAGTACAAGAAGTCATCGGAAACGGAAAAAGTTGAAGTTCTCATGCAAATAAAAGAGACTTTGTCTCATAGGGCACATGTGGATAGCAGCATTGACATGATTGGAGTGCTTCTTTTTGGACCACAAAATAGTCGGTCAATCCTACACTCGTCTAGAGGCCCCGGGCAACCTCTAGTGGATGATTGGGGATGTCTTAAATCTACGGTAAGTTTTACTCTAGTTTAAACTATATAATTTAGAACTTCAGTTGTATGATTGTTTAGCTAAATGTGATGCATTTTCTAAAGGCTCGATTATATGAGAAGCATTGTGGGTTGCTAACTCAATACGGTATGAAGCACATGCGAGCTTTTGCAAACATTTGCAACAAAGGGGTCGAAGAGGAGACTATCGAGGAAGTGTTTATTGCTACTTGTAGTGGGAAGAACATTGGACAATATGGTAGCTTTGGGGTTTATAGTTTTTGATACAATTACATGTTTTCATGTTGTGTTTTTATACGGTGTCATGTGTTTTTATGGCTTCAGCCGTCTTAGTGTTGAATGGTCTTTATGGTGTTTATGTGTTGTATGCGTTCGCATGTTTGGTATGTTGAAAATAAACGTCCAATATGTAAATATTATAAAGATTGTGTTTAAAGATCATTTGTGTCCAGTACCCTTGAAAGGTGACCAGGTGTACCTGCATGGGTATAGGAACTTGATCGAGGTTTTGACATATCATCTTTGCGGCGAAATTACCAGGTTTCATGGAATCATTATGGGATTGGAATGAGTAGAGGTTAAGAATGAATTATCAAACCCATTTGATAGTTCTAGTTTAAGGTGGTAAAAATGAAAGGAAATGAGAGAAATGAAATGAACAATATTTCTAAGTCAAATAAAGATGGAAAATTCATTTCATTTATTTTCTCTATTTTGGTCATTTCTGTTAGAAATTAATAATCGGTTTTGTGGAGGAAGTTTTATATTTCATCATCTTAGAACGTTTACATAAGAGGCCTATTTATAGGAAAAATAAACCTAACGGGCCCAAGTTCACATACGGACTTGGACTTACATCCAATACTAAACGTCTTTTCTAACATTCCCCCTCAAGCTAAGTAGTGGGATTTCCAATGCTTAACTTGTCAAGACAGTGAGTAAAAATCTTTCCAGTAACCGCCTTTGTAAGGATATCTGAAAGCTGATCTTTTGATGAAACAAACGGAAGCTCGATAATCTCATCTTCAAGTTTTTCTTTGATGAAGTGCCTATCAACTTCAACGTGTTTTGTGCGATCATGTTGAACTGGATTTCCTGAGATCTGGATAGCAGCTTTGTTGTCACACATAATCTTGCTGGCTTCTTCTGAGGGATACCCAATTTCTGACAATAGTTTTCGCAGCCATAGGACTTCAGCTAATCCTCGTGCTATTCCTCGGAATTCAGCTTCAGCACTTGAGAGGGCGACAACTTTTTGCTTTTTACTCCTCCATGTAACAAGGTTTCCTCCCACTAGGGTAAAATACCCTGATGTAGATCTCCTATTACCTTTGTCGCCTGCCCAGTCAGCATCGGTATAAGCATCAATCTTCAGGTGCCCATTTGCTTTGAATAGGACACCCACTACAAGAAAAAATACTTTTAGTGACGAAAGTTTAGTGACGACTTTTAATTTGGTCACTATTTAGACAAATTTATATTTATATTTAATAAGGGTGACGAAATTATTGGTCACAAATTTGGTTTAGTAAAAATAAGTGACGAAATTTTTTGGTCACCAAAATATGTAAAATAATTGCACTTCAAATCGTAAAATTATTTTGATAAACTTTTATAATGGTAAAAGAATTTTATCAAAACATAAACATACACATGTTATATTCTTCAAAGTTTATTATTTTTTCAAAATATATGTTGTTTAGCTTATTGGGTTAGTTAAAAACATATACGGAGTACTTCATAAAACCCACCAAGTCAATAGGCCCATGTGTCTTTTTTAACCCATCAAAATACCCAAAATAACATGTTTATAAAAAGAGAGTGGATCCATCAAATTTACAAACAGACTCCACTAATACCCAAAATAACATCAGTCTACATGTTTTACTACACCGGCGATTAGACCGGCGATTTACTTCATCGATCTACACCGGCGATATTCCGGCGATACTACGGCGATTACACCGGCGATTACACTGACAGTATATTTCATCGATCTACTCCATCGAACTACACCGACGATCGACACCACAAGTGTATGCATTTGTGTTTTTTTTTTTGAATTATGAAACTGTTATTATGTATGTTTGGTATGAAATTGAATATTAATTGAACGTGTGATCATATTCGGCGAATAATTATTGATTTTATAGCTATGAAATTGAGTGTTAATTGATTATGTGACGAATAACTGAAGAAAATGTTTATAGTTGATTTGGAAGTTGAAATCGCAGTTGTTTAGGATGCTACATATTGATAATCGGTGATGTGATAAGGAATTGCTAAGTAACTGTTGAAAATAGTTTTAGTTGATTTGATAGCTTTTCTGGTAGTTGTTAAGGACTAGGATGCTGCAAATATTTTCAGTTGATTAGAACTTGATAGTTATGAATTATGATCTTTGTATGTTTGCTATGAGATCGAGTATTGATTGATGATGTGATTATGAATTTCGAATAACTGTTTAAAAAGTGTTCGGTTGGTTTGAAAGTTATAGGGTAGCTTTTTAGAGTTTGGATGCTGCAAATAGATAATCGGTGTTAAAGTATATATTTGAATGAGTTTGTTCTTTTAGGTTTTACCTTTATAGGTGTTAAAGTATATATTTGAATCTCACCTGTGATTCCTTTTGAATCATGATAAATATGTAGGCATGTTATCCCCAATTGGGTCTGGACAGTGACCCTGCTTGTTTCCCTTTAACTTGTAATTAATACGACATGTCACAGGTTAAACCGTAGAGAGAACATATCAAAATTCATCATAATTCTCCTCAAAATCGTAGATACAGAGTCGTTTGATGTCATAAATCTTTAGAATAATTCTGTAGTTTTGCACCTTTAGTATTAATTATGTACACATGATTAGTATCAATCTCAGTTGTTTAAGCTTTTTTGTTAATTTGGTTTGGCGATAGATATGATTGTGTATACTTTGACTAATTTTAGATCCACCTGAAGTCAATATTAACCATAGTATTACTAGTTCGCATAGATACGATGTCTTATAAATGGGCTGATTTTGATCTATAACTTGCTATTTATCGTTCCCTACTCCAAGTCAAGTGTTACTAGTTCGCATAGATAGGTAATGTTGACTTATCGTCACAGTTTAAATGTACTTTACTGTGACAATGGAATGGGTTATAGTACACGGCGTGGTCGAAACGGTGAACACATGCATTGGAAATCGTTTCTTGTATCCAAATAAATAAAAGTCAATTTTTCCTTTGTTACTTTCTCATTGTTTTTATCATTTGTTCTTTCATATATCGGTTTGAGGGATTTATTTAATGTAATTTTATAGTCTGTTTTCATTAGTATAAATGTATTTTTAATGTTATTCAGCTTACATCTAAAATACATATACCATTAAAATAGCCATCGACATATCTACTGAAAACCAGTTCAAATATGTAACCGATTTGTTTTAGTTTTCCAAGTAAGGGTCAGGGTCTAAGTTTTCGAATACCTTTTGCGATGTGCTCGTAGAGGAAACATATGTAAGCAAAAGTAAACATTACTAACATAATTAATGTAAAAAAATCGAGATAAAAGTTACATGTATGTATATAATAGAAAAAGTGTGTCCCTAAACTTCTTGAACCATGTATTGTTACTAATATTGCACGTCAGAAGGTCCAACCCTGACAAGTGTGGAGCTAGAGGGGTGCAAATCGAGTTTGATCAAAAACCGAACTCGTGTTTGTTCAAAGGTTGAAAACATGTTTGGCCAAAATTCGGTTCGGGTTGAAACCGGTTTGAGTAATGAAAATAGTCTCTGATGTACTTTACTGTTGTTAGTTAAGGTTCAATGGATCATGTATGTTTGTCCTGGAATTAGTTATATTTGTTTATTATTGTGCATTTGTGCTTATAAGTGGAAGTAAGTAGTTCTGGCAATAGTGTTTAGTTTGGTTGTGTGTTTGCTGTAAAAATAGTGTTTACTTGACGTTATGCTTATAAGTGGAAGTAAGTAGTTCTGGAATAGCGTTTAGTTGTGTGTCTGCTGCATTATACTTAGAATATATAATATTTTCACTAGTAAGCATACTTTTCACTATCATTTAGTAATACTATATTCCTCAGGAACTTCTATATCATGGATAAATCCTGGATGCACATTGTTCATAGGTTAACCGACCCACGATATGAACTTGGTGTGAAAGAGTTTCTTAAATTCGCTTATCGTTTCAAAAAGAAGTCATTGCCAATTCCTTGCCCTTGCAAAGTTTGTAATAATTTTCGTGACTATAAGAAACGTACTGTTTATTCACATTTGATGCAAAATGGAATTTCCGTCGGTTATGATGAGTGGACACGTCATGGGGAGTCTTGTGATGTTTCAGATGATAGTGATGATGACGTATCGTTTAATGACGAGGATGTGGGTGGTGATAATATCAATGGTGATGATGATGATGCCGATGACGACCTTGATGAGCTGTTAGATAATATAGGTCAAGGTAGGTGGGGTGATAAATGGAAGACGAATGCTCAATCTTCATCTTCTATAGACAAAGATTTAGAATCTCTTCGTAGATTATTAGACGACTCGCATCAAGAACTTTACACGGGATGCCAAAGTTATTCGAAGTTTTCGTTTATAGTTACCATGTTACATTTGAAGACAACGAATGGCTGGTCTAATAAGTCCTTTAACGACACACTTAACGTATTCAAAAAAGCACTCCCATCTCCCTCCTTGGTTCCAAAAAACTTTTATGAAGCAAAAAAGTACGTACGGGATTTGGGGTTTCGGGGAGAGAAAATTCCTGCTTGCGTTAATGATTGTGTTCTTTATAGAGGTAAGTATGAATCTTTTACCGAATGTCCAAAGTGCAAAGAACCTCGATTTAAAAAAAATGAACCTAAGGTACCACAAAAGGTGCTTCGGTACTTTCCCTTAAAACCTCGACTTCAAAGGTTGTTTATAAATCCGCAAGTATCTAAGGACATGAGATGGCATAAGGATGTAAGAGTTAACGATGATAACGTAGCTACACATCCTGCTGACAGTGAATCTTGGAAACATTTCGATAGTGAGTTTCCTTCATTTGCTGATGATCCGCGTAATGTACGCTTAGGGTTGGCAACAGACGGATTCAATCCTTTTGGCAACCTGAGTAGTAAATATAGCATATGGCCTGTCTTCATTGTCCCGTATAATCTTCCTCCATGGAAATGTATGAAAGACCCGTACATGTTCCTGTCGATGTTGATTCCGGGTCCCAAAACACCAACCAATATTGATGTTTACTTGCAACCCCTCATTGACGAATTGAATGATTTATGGGGTGGTATTAATGCTTATGATGCACACACAAAACAAAATTTTACGCTACGTGCGGCCCTTTTGTGGACAATAAATGATTTTCCGGCGTATGGCATGTTATCAGGTTGGAGTGTTAAGGGTTATAACCCGTGTCCAATATGCATGTATGAAACATCATCTAGTTACTTGAGTCACAGTAGAAAGGTATGTTACATGGGTCATCGAAGGTTTTTGCCATGTTCACACCAATGGCGATATGATAAAAAGAATTTTAATGGGTCAACGGAGACCAGGAAACCAATCGTACCAATGTCTGGACTTGAAGTTCTGCATGACATAGATTGTACTCTTAGTGAGCCATGTTCATCTGGTAAGAAGCGAAAGCATAAGAATTTAGAAGGAAAGAAAGGGTGGAAAAAAAAAAGCATATTCTTCCAGCTTGAGTATTGGGCTAAACTCAAATTAAGACACAACATTGATATGATGCATGTTGTTAAGAATGTGGGTGAAAGTTTCACGGGCACAATATTCAATATTAAGGGTAAGACGAAAGATACATGGAAATCCCGTAAGGATTTGATGGAGAAGGGGTTAAAAAAGAGTTTACATCTTGTAGAAAATGGTAATTCATTTGTCATGCCAATGGCTTGTTATCACTTCACGAAGGACGAGAAACAAAAAGTTCTAAATTTCCTAACTTCAGTCAAGGTTCCTGGTGGATTTGCCTCAAATATATCTAGATGCGTAAAGGATGGAGAATTACAGTTGTCTCGCATGAAGAGTCATGACTTTTATGTTTTCATCCAGAAATTGTTGCCCTTGTCAATTAGGGGTTCTTTGACAAAAGAAGCTCGACTTGTCTTGTACGAGCTAAGTGACTTTCTACAAATATTATGTGCCCGAACCTTGTATATGGATGTGCTTGATAAACAAGAAGAAAAAATCGCTATCATCCTGTGCAAGTTAGAGAGGATGTTTCCTCCCTCATTATTTGACATGATGACTCATCTTTTGATTCATTTGCCATCTGAAGCCAAAAAAGGAGGTCCATTTGAATATCGTTGGATGTTTCCATTTGAGAGGTAAACATGTTATCAAATGTTTCAAACCATTTCTGATTGGTTTTTATACTAATCAGTTATACATTATTCAGGAAAATGCGAACTTTAAAAGGATATGTTAAAAACACAGCTCGTCCAGAAGGATGTATTGCTGAGAGATCCTTAGACAATGAATGTTTAAATTTTTGTTCGATGTATCTGAATGATGTCGAGACTATCTTTAATAAGGTTGAGCGCAACAATGAGATGGTGGATATTGATGGTGACATTTCAGTTTTTTCTTGCAAAGGGCGCCCATTAGGCAGTAAGATTACACGTGATATGAGTAATATTGAGTTGGAGAAGATTCATACTTACATTTTAAATAATTGCGACGAAATGGTGGATCTTATAAAGTAAGTTTTTTTTATTCATAAGCTGACATGTTTATAATATGTGTTCTCTGTCTAATCTTAATGTTGCTTAAATCCATCTTTATTCAGTGAACACAAACTTAAACTAGAGAAAGAAAACTGTAACAATATAAATGAACTTCATGACAGATATTTTGCTTCATGGCTTCAAGAACGTGTAAGGAGCTACTTGAGAAATTTGTCGTTTTTAAAGTTAAATCTGACATTTTTAAACTTTTGTTAACCAATACTTTACGTGCTTTCCTGTTTAGGTGAATAATTGTCCAGAATCATTTGAATCTGAAGTTCGGGTTTTGTCACGTGGACCATTGTCGGTGAATGAGTACAGCGGATGTATGGTAAACGGGTTTAAGTTCCACACTCAATCTCGTGAAACCAATAGGAAAACACAGCATAGTGGGGTTGTAGTAGGAGGAAATTATGGGACAAACACTATCGACTTTTATGGGATATTACAGGAGGTATTAGAGGTGGAATATTTAGGACAGAACAAAAGAGTGTTGGTGTTCAAGTGTAAGTGGTTTAGGGTCGGTGATGTGAGAGGATTACAAGTTGATAAAGAATCTGCAGCTACAAGTATAAATATGTCTCGAGAATGGTTCATAGATCAACCTTATATACTTGCATCTCAAGCAAAACAGGTGTTTTATGCACCCGATCTTAAATTAGGCAAGAATTGGAATGTGGTACTAAATAATCCCCTTCGCAAAGTATTTAATGTTCCAGTGGGAAATGTATTTCAAGAAAAAGAGCCACAATTGAATCTAAATATTGATTTGAATCTCGAGCAATCTTCTCTAAGAAGAGGTTCTACTCCATTGGAAGTGGTGGATGCCATAACTTTAAGTGGCGACTCAACTGGAAAATCAAGTAAAAAGCGTCTTTTGATAGATGAAGAATATAGTGATGATGAAGAAACCGATACATCTGATTTAGAATCTTCTGATGAGGGATCGTCGTCACATGAAGATGAATCGTCACAGGAAGAATATATTGATTCAGATTAGGAACCTGTGGGCATAATATTGGCTCTGTTATTGGTTACTTAGCTTTTGTTTTTTTTCATGTTATATGAATGTAGGACATGTTATATGTCATGAATTTGGATCTCTTTTTATTGTACATGTATCATACTCTCTGCTTATACTTGGCTTAAACTTTGGTTACTTGATAATTTGGAAGACATGTTATATCTCCAGGTTCTACTATCATCTAAACAGTATTGCATTCCATGTGTGCAGGTCTAGTTGTTCAAGACAAGCATATGCTAGTGCTTTTCTCGATTGCAAACACATTTGTAAGCCATGCTCCTTACCTATTCACCCCTTATGTGATTATATGTCTTTAGTGAATAGAAAATTTATAAGACCTGCATTTTCTAAACAATCATAAGACCTGCATTTTCTAAATGGGCATTGTTTTGGGAGAAAGGGAGTATAATATAACCATTATATTATATTGTTGCAATATCATATAACTTTATCTAATCATATTAGTTATTTGTAGCATATTGCAAAGTTTCTACATATATATACTGTTTCTTGATGCTGATATTTAGTCTATTTGATTGTTTTAGCCATCCATAACACAAGATGCATAATTCAAGTAATAAAAATTTGAAACAACAGAAGGTGAAGCCCAAGGTGAGACTTGAAAATTTATTCCGAAAAGACTGTTAGTAATCACCATGATGAGTGTGTTATAATTATTTTTCAGGTGGATGGGCTTGCTCGGCCTAGTGCATCTAAAGGAGTTTTGAAAAGGTCTCATATTCAGTATTCTAGTAATAATTGGGTTGGTGAGCCTCATGGTCAAGGTATTGGTGAGCCTGGTGGTGCAAGTACTCATGAGTCTGATGGGCCAAGTACTCGTGAGCTTGGAGGTCCAGGTACTCGTGGACCTGGTGGTCTAAGTAATCGTGGTCTTCAGAAGTCTTCTTCACACAATTGGTTACAAAATGAAGAAAATAGGAATTCTTTCTCTTCTTGTCAAAGTCCTGTAACATTTATAAACCATGAGGATGAAGATGACCAGGAATACGCTCCTCAAATCAATGATGCACAAACTGAGATTGCAGACACGAGCGATGATGAACTTGAAGAGAACATTGGTTCAACTTCACATGGTACGTTTTTAAAATAAAGATAGTATGTGGTCATTGTGTGATATTGAAATTTTTTTTCTTTGAATATTATGTTTAGGCAAGACTAACACTCGGAAATAGACTAGAGCTTTAGGAGAAACTAGAAAGAGTTGCATGAACAAAAAGAACTTGGTGTTTGAGGTTGATGATTGTTCAGGAAAGATTGTTGGGGATGACAGTCAACGTTTTATTACCAAAGGAGGATGTGTAATGAGAAAGTTCGCCAAACTTGATGGTACGACATGGAAGAATCAATGTGATATATTGAAGAGGGATATAATCACCAAATCCGTGGTAAGTGTTATTTTTAAAATAAGTCTAAATGTGTGCGATAGTAAAAGATTGCGTCATATGTATCTAATCTCATAAAGCTTCTGTCTTTTTACTTCTAGGAAAACTCGAACTATGATGAAACATCTGACAACATGGAACAAGCTATGCAAAAACAGCTAGCGTATCAACATAGGAACAAGCAGTACAAATTGCACCTTCATTTCAAAAGATTTCCATCAAAAGAGGCCGCAATGATGCATCCACCAGATGGTGTACGAACCCGTGATTGGGTAACTTTGTGTGATAGATTTGCAAGTGAAGAATTTCAGGTTACAAGCTCACCTTTTTTCTTTTTCTATGTACATAACATCCTGCTTATAAAGAAAACATATTTCAAATTATAATGTTGTGTGAACTTGTAACTTTACAGAAGATCAGCGCTAAAAACAAGAACAACAGATCTTTAAACAAAGTTCCACCCGCAGTTGGCAGTCTTTCGGTTGCAAGAAGAGTTTATAAGGTGAGTTAGTTTTATGAATAATTAATATATTCATTTCTTATTTGGTCTTTTTGGAATTACATTATGATATATGTATGAAACAGAAAAAGAAGAAAGGGAAAGAAGTAAGAGAAATTGGAATGTATAAAATTGCGCATTATTCTAAGAAAACACGTGGAATGGTCAATGAGGAGGCCCAAAAAGTTCTGGTAATTTCTACTACTTCATGGACATTTAAAGTTACATAATTAATACATAATTTGTTACTAAAGCATATTCATGGACATATTCTTTTTGTGATACAGAATGAATTAGAGACTGAAGAAGCCAACTCTACGTTGACACCGGCTGAAATATGTTTGAAGCAGCTAAAGCATATTCCTGGACATATTAAAGGGCGTTCTGCATCTACAAAGAATATTTTAGTGAATGCAAAGTTGAGACAGGACTTAGAGGCAGAAAAGCAAAGATCACAAGTTTTAGAGGAGAATATGAAGGTTATAAATAAAAAACAAAGCCGAATTCAAAAGCAGAATAAAAAGATCAAGGGCCAATTAAAGGTCATGATGAAAGAGATAAAACGCATATCAAAACTCCAATCTCAAACAAATGTAAGTTCGCATCTTTATAATTATTTTTAGAGGAAAATGCGAACTTTAAAAGGATATGTTAAAGACCATGACCTGAAAGTTGAACTGTTCGAGCTACCGAACCCAGAACAAATAACTATTTGGTCGTTCTGTTTGATCAGAATGCTTATTAGGATTAGGATATGTAGATTAATACTTTGTGCATGCAAACAAACATAAAAAACATAAGTTGTAGGCCTCAAGTAATATAGGATGATTATATACATCTGACCAAGTTATATCTAAATCACCCCAATTGTATTAGGATTAGGATACTTGTTAGCTTCAATTAGCAGTTCTTCACCTACAAATGTCTTGTATTAATACCAAGTGTTTTAATTGCTCTTGTTTATTTAGTTGTTTTCTGGTTCTTGTATTAATACCAAGTTTCTCTTTATACAGGGAGGAACATGAAGATTCTGCTATCATTGTGGACCATGGCGTATTAATACTAGTCATTTTCCCTTTCGTACATTGCGGGCAGTAACATAACAGTTTCATAACAATGTGGACCATGGCGTATCAACAAGATTCAAAGATTGTATGTTATAAGAAAGATGATGTTTTTAGTCTTCATTCATGTTAGATGTTATATTTCTTTAATAATAACATGGTAGAGAAACGGATACAATTGTTGATATGTTATGGCATTGAATACATTCTCTTCTATGTTTGGATTAAATTGCGTTATTATAACAAGTCAAGAATTTTAGTTTCCGTTTTGGTAAAAGGAAAAGGTGCCAAGAACCCGGGTATAATGTGGTTGTTGGAGACTTGTGGATGGTGACGACTTTTTCGTCACCAATCAACATAAATAGTGACGACCATCTGGTCTCTAACAGATCGGTGACGAGGGTACTTGGTCACCCATTGTTTGAAGTTGTATTTACCATCGTCCAATCAGTGACGACTTTTTCGTCACTATTTGGTGACGAAACTGGTTGTGGTCACCAATTGTAATTAGTGACGGACCTTTAGTGACGACTGGTGACCACTTTTATTTGGTCACTAATCACTTTTGGTGACGAAATTAGTGCTTTTTGTGACGAAACCCTCTTGTCACTAAAAGCACTTTTTCTTGTAGTGACCGTGTCCAGGAGTTCCCTTGAGATACCTGATAATCCGTAAAGCTGCTTCCATGTGCTGGACTTGAGGTTGGTGCATGAATTGACTTATAACCCCCACGGCGTATGCAATGTCTGGTCGAGTATGAGCTAAATAAATCAGCTTTCCCACCGTTCTCTGATATCTTTCTTTATCTGCCAGTTCAGCTTCATCTTCCATGAACAATTTTTGGTTGGCTATCATGGGAGTGTCTGCAGGTTTGCAATCTAGCATTCCCGTCTCTGCCAATAAATCCAGAACATATTTTTGCTGGCAGATGAAGATCCCTAATTTTGATCTTAGAACTTCAATTCCGAGAAAATATTTGAGTCTTCCCAGATCTTTCATTTCAAATTCTTTGAAAAGATTAGCTTTCAATTTTGTCATTTCCTCTGAATCATCCCCTGTAATGATCATGTCATCAACGTAGATTATTAAACAGGTTATGAGTTTACCTCTTCGTTTCAAGATGAGAGTGTGATCAGAATTGCTTTGGTTATAGCCATATTTCTTCATAACTGTGGTACACCGACCAAACCACGCTCGTGGGGACTGCTTTAAACCATACAGAGATTTCTTAAGTCGACAAACTTTCCTGGCTTCGGAACTATCATGAATTCCAGGTGGGGCTTCCATGTAGATTTCTTCTTTCAATTCTCCATGTAGGAAGGCATTCTTGACATCGAATTGGTGTAATGGCCAATCCTTGTTTGCTGCAACTGAGAATAGAACTCTAATAGTATCGATCTTGGCTACTGGAGAGAAAGTCTCACAGTAGTCAATCCCGTAAGTCTGAGTATACCCCTTTGCGACTAACCGAGCTTTATACCTTTCGATTGATCCATCGGGTTTATACTTTATAGTGAACACCCACCGACATTTAACGGGTTTCTTTCCTGGAGGCAATTCACATTCTTCCCATGTTTCACTTCGTCTCAGGGCTTCAAGTTCAGTTCCAATTGCTTCTTTCCATTCTTTATACTTGAGTGCTTCTTCAACACTTGTTGGTATTTTTTCAGAACAGATCGCGTTTGCGAAGGACTTGGCTTCCGGAACTAAATTCCTTCTTGCGATATTTGCGACTGGATATCTCGACCCTCTTGAACTTCTTTCAGGTGAGTATCTGTTAGGCGGAATTCCCCTGGTTGATCTAGGTGGAAGATCATACCGAGCTGGTTCAGTCACACTCGGAGTTTCCGTCTCGACCTGTTGTTCATAAGCACACATATCAGAGTTATTTGAAGTATCCGGAGATTCAGAACCACTTACCTCGGATATCAGTTGAGGAGGATCATTGTTGGTGGGAGTGGTACTCGGTTCTTCAGGACTATCAGTCTCCGGAGTGGATGTATCAGTAGAAGCACCATTCACAGGTGGCGCCCAACTCATCCATCTTAATGGGTCATTTTCTTTTTCCCCCTGACCATGAAGATGGGTCTGGTAAAAGAACTCAGTTTCAATAAAGTCACAGTTCATTGTGGTGAACATGTGACGTCTACTGGGGTTGTAGCACCGATACACGTGTTGATTGACACCATACCCCAAAAACACACATTTCTCTGCACATGGATCAAGTTTTGAACGCTCTATTTTTGGTATATGAACAAAAACAGAACATCCATACACTCGAGGTTCAAGGGTTAGAGTTGATGGCAATTTATGGAAATGTGAAAAAGTTTGGAGAGGAGTTTTGAGTGCTAAGGCTCGGGTTGGAAGTCGATTAACAAGATAAGTTGCAGTGACAAGGGCTTCTGGCCAGAAAGACTTTGGAACTTGGGATTCAATCATAATAGCCCGTGTGATTTCCAATAAAAAACGATTTTTTCGTTCTGGAAACCCCATTTTGTTCAGGCGTGTGAGCACACGAAGTTTGATGGATAATTCCCCGTGTTTGACAGAAGGTTTTCATGGAGGTGTTACAAAATCCCCCCCCCCCCCCCCCCCCCCCATTATCTGACCTGAGAATTTGGATTTCACTTTTGAATTGGGTTTTGACCATGTTACAAAAGAATGTGAACTTCGTAAAAACTTCAGACTTATTTTTTAAAAGATAAGTCCAAGTCATTCGAGTACAATCATCTATAAATGTCAGAAAATAGTGGAAATTTTGTCCTCCTTCAATTTTAGCGGGACCCCAAACATCAGAATGAATTAACAAAAAAAGTGAATCAACTCTAGTATCATTTGGTTTAAACGTATGTCTATGACTTTTTGCCAAAATACAAGTGTCACAATGAAAATCTTTATTTTTAGGAAATAAATGCGGAAATAACTGACGTAAATAACCAGTGGACGGATGTCCCAATCGTCGGTGCCATAACCATTCTTTCCTATCGTTTGAACCATGAGTCAGCATAACTGAGCCTTGTTGAGTGACTTCATCTACGTAATATAATCCTTGTCTCTCAGTACCACGCCCAATGATCCTTACCGTCCTGATATCCTGCAAAATGCAAAAAGTGGGGTGCATTAATACCACACAATTTAATTCTTTCGTAACATGACTAACGGATAATAGTTTGTGTGATAATGATGGCACATAAAGGCATCTCGAGAGTCGTAATTCTTTCTATATTTCAATGGTTCCCCCTCCTTTAACTGGGAGAGTTTCCCCATTAGCTGTGTGAATTCGTGTTTTGTCAACTTTCGAGTTTGACGTTAGATCAGTTATATCAAACGTCATTGTATCAGTGGCACCACAATCAAAAATCCATGAATTACACTTGGCGTTTTTGGTGGCAACATTAACTTCTCCAGATCGGGAAGAAACGTTCTCCTCTTCGAAATCATGCACGTTTAACATTAACTTCTTTCCTCCGCCGTTAATCTCTCTGCTGCCTATGGCGGTGGCAGCTTTTCCAGTCTTGGAGGTTTTGTGGTTATCACTCCACCATTCTGGATATCCAACGATCCTAAAGCATTGTTCTTTGGTGTGTTTCGACATACCACACTCTTCACACTTGAGCTTCCTCTTATCCACCGGCTTGTCTGACCGACGATTCTTGAAAGGAGGTTTTGGGTTTTGAAATTGGTTCTGAGCTCCGTTACGAAGCAAATTTATTTGTTGTACGGCGAAGTTATTGTTTTCGTTGTCAGCCATAGTGGTTTAAATTGTGATTTGGGTTAAATTGTTTAAATTGTGATTTGGGCTTGATTTCTTTAAATAATGTTTAAACACAAAAAATTGGGCTTTAGGCTTTAAATTGTATTTGGGCTTTAAACACCAAAGTTGGGCTTAAAAACAATGATTTTGATTTTGGGCCTAAAGACAATGATTTTGTATTGTTTGTTGAGAAAAAAACAACTTAACGCCGCCGCCCACCAAATCGGACGAAGAAGGATTCGATTAATTCACTGGCGCTTCGAAGGTTTCCAATCCGTGTTCAAAGATTGCTATCCGGAGGTCTGCTATTCGAAGGAGCTGGTCGAATGGCAGGTTTGCTATCCGAAGCCTCGAGTTCGTGTATTAGGTTTTCTCGGTCGAATCGAAGCTTGAGTCCGTGTACCAGGTAATCCTAGTCGAATAGTAATCCTAGTCTAATTAAACAAATTCGTGTTGAGTTGATTTCTTTTCTGTTCGAACAATAGTTCGTGTAGTCAAAGCTTGAGTCGTGTAGAGTGATAAGCTGTTCGAAGGCTCTAATTCGTGTAGGTTGACGAGCTGGTCGAATAACCAGTTCGTGTATGCCCAGTTTCTGGTCGAACGGTTTAGTCGAACAGCTTGTTTTTCTGGTCGAATGGTTTAGTCGAACAACTTGTTTTTCTGGTCGAATGGTTCAGTCGAACATGTACTTTTTTCAGTAACCTGCTCTGATACCATGTAGAAATTAATAATCGGTTTTGTGGAAGAAGTTTTATATTTCATCACCTTAGAACGTTTACATAAGAGGCCTATTTATAGGAAAAATAAACCTAACGGGCCCAAGCCCATATACGGACTTCGGCTTACATCCAATACTAAACGTCTTTTCTAACACTACCAAACGTGTCGTAAGGGTTTAAATAGCATAATTCTGAATCTATCATTTAATGGGTATCAATAACATTCCTCCATTTCTAACTATGGCATTTGAGTGAATTTGGGTGATATTTTGACACATTATAACTTATTGGAGAGCAATTTAGGTTGTTTTTGGTTTAAAGGTGGCATTGGTAATTGTTATTTAATTTTCATTAAGCCCCCTACACTATTATGTTACATCAATTAATTAAAAATCTACTTTACTTAATTTTCTTGGATTCATTTTAATCTTTTTCACCTAAATTATTTTATACGTTTACATACAAGCGATTTAAATAAAGAAATACAAACCACAAATACATATTTATTTGGAAAGTCACGTATTAAACAATATTTTTATATTTTAAGTTCCTAATCTTTTTTTCTTTCCATTGTAGTATTGATAAATTTTGATTCTTTTTAGCCATTTAAAATTTTAAAACTCATAACTAATTGTTAAAAAGGAAATCAAATGACTATTTTACCCGATTTCATTATCACCATCTATAAGTATACAAATTAATTCACTTAGCCAAATAAATCTTAAGCCTATAAATATACAAATCAAATAATATCGCTACAAATCAAGGGTGAAGCTATATATACTCGAGAGAGTGCGGTTAAATCTACTAAACGAACTTTTTCATCATAAGTTTAAGTGTAATTCTCATACAAAATTTGTATTTGAACACTATGATTTTATCCTAGTTTGGGTTATGAACCTACACGATATATACTCTTGCCTCCGCCCTGCTACAAATTACGTATAATTGTAGGATTGCATTTATAAAAGTTAAATAGAATATGAGAGTAAATCTTAATAGTACACATTTACGAATCTAAGATTAATTTTTTTTTTCTAAAGTAAAGATTTACTGTACTATCTAAATTATTGTTTCGCAATTGCGAGGATAAAGATAAAAATTGAAACATAGATTTTATGTTTATGTAAGTTTTAAGCTATTATGAGAGAACAATAATAATACACTTATAATAGCATATATATCTTTACGTTTATACACATGTTGTTTATAGTTATAATAACATATATACCTTTACGTTTATACATATGTTTTAATATTTTGTATTAGAAGGTTTTAAAATATCAATAAGGTAAATTATAGTTAAAAGTAAGCAATTTTATAAGTAATTAGAATTATGATTTTATATTAGTAGAAATGGATGAAAGTGATAATGTAATTATGTGTTGTAAAAAAGTGTAAAAAGAAAATAGTCTTTGATGACATCATCATCCTAATCTAACGACTGAAATAAAAAAAAGTTAATCTATCAAATGGACCTTAGTTCGAGATGTGACATTTAAAGTCTCTCTTTTATATATATATTATTAATTAAAGATTAAAAAATGTTAAAAAAAAAGAAGATAAAATAATCATTTATTTATTACTTAACAATTAGTTACGAATTTTGAATTATATTACTTCTTTTTAACTAAAAAAATATTTAAATTTACCCAAATTCATAAATTCTCTATTTAAAACCCACATACCAAACACTACTATATATCATATGCTTATCAGGGGTTTTGCCTTTTCGGTGGAAGCTAATTCAAGAAGCAAAAGCACCAAAGAATCTAAACCCATATAACGAATTAATAATCCAAATAACAAATGGATCATGCACTTGAATTATGAACAAATACTATCTTTTTATGTAGGGGGTGATATTATATTATAGATTGAATTTTGATCAAATGAATGGTCCACTAACTTACTTAGTAGTTCAATGGGCCGGACATTTTAAGGACAGAAATACTTTGATTGTTTCATTTAAATATTCATAGATTATTGATATTATTAATGCACTACATTATTTCGATATGCAATATATATTTTCTTTCACATCATATATTTGTTTTGGTTCGGTGTGGGGATTTTTCTCTTGTCTTGCTTCGGTGTAATTGGCAAGAGTTTTTTCATCCCTTTTGTAACCTTAGCAGTTAAGGTTTCGAGTTTGAGTGCTAGACTTGTTGTTTTGGTGTTGAATAGTACTATACGTGTATTCTTTGACTTCTAATTCTTTGCTAGTTGTTTCCACAGTTATATAATATATTCTTAGCCTTTCAAAAAAAAAATATTTGTTTTGGTATACCTTGTCCTTTGGAAAATGAACAAAAGAAAAGAACCAAAGATGATGCATATCAATTATTGCTTTAACTTCAAGATTCCAATGCATAGAGACCATTTTAACGGATAGTGACTTAATTCTATCTTAACTCCAAGTTTATAAATATATCAATGTTAATTAATTAGATAGATTCAATATTGACGTAGGTAATACTCATATTGTATTGTTTTTTTTTTTTTGTATATATATGTACAATATGCATAATACGATTGGTTTAGAGCATATGTCATATTGTTTTTAAATATTTATTGTAAAATTTGTAAACCTGACATTTCTCTTCATCGATATATCATTGGTAATTAACATTTGATTCCAATATGAGTAAACTCCTAATATTTATATCAAATGAAACTCCTATTATTTGAATGTAATGCAATAATAGAAGCATAATTTAGTATATGATGATTTTTTTTGTTTCGTTTTGGCACTGTTAGGAAAACAGAAATAATTAATTACAAAACACTTATTCAAAGATAGAAAGTTGAGGCGGATTTAAAAGATTCTCTCCAATCAATTATTCTCGCTGATTCGACATATTAACGACATGTTTCTTTTACAATACATTGAAACGAATAATTGAATATGAACATAAAATGAAAAAAGTTACGGGAGATTAAAAAAAGCGAGTTGATTCGACATATTAACGACATGTTGCGGTTAAACTTGTTTACATTTGATTATCATAGTGCCAGTTTTGTATTGAGGTGTTAAATCCAACTATCACTTTTGAATTGTGGGATTATATTGCGAGATGCACGTCAAACACTTTTTAATGTATGTCCTTTTCTTATAATATTGAATGAAATTTCTTTGGCCACTATTATTATTATGGATTCTCCAATTTGTGTGATCTTAACTCCCTTGGCTATCTTTTTTCATCTTGTGGAGTATGCAATCAAGTACAAACATGACCTAATTCAATAACCCACATTTGTTGAATTTTCATGCATATTATAATTATTGTTTTTTTGTTAAACAATAAAAATATATTATTAAATTAAATGGTTTATGTTTTTGACTAACACCATAAAATAAATAAAATAAAAAAATTACATGTGTCGTCCCTATGTTTTGCACTATTTGCACCGCTTGTCTCTATAAAAAAAAAAAAAATTGCTTGAGAAGAGGCACATTATTGGCACTTAGATCTTACTGTTATTTCTTCCATTAATATTGGCAATGAAGAATGAGATGGAACAAGTTATTACCAATTATAGTGAAAATCTTTTCTTGGAGAATTGTCAATGAAACTATGAAAGACTCCCTACAAGGATTATTATTGACAAAAGAGGTATTCAACATAATTCAACCCGTTGCCCAATTTGCGATGAAGACCAAAAGACCGAACTACATATTCTCTAATTGCCCATTTACAAACGAAGTGTACGTTGGAATCTATCTTAGATTGGTGGAAACTTCGTAATCTTGCCTTACATTACGTAAAAGATATGTTCGACATCATATCGCACCCTCTTCAAGATGACGCCAAGTTCTTTATTTGGAAGTTTAAGACTAATTAGGTCGATAACAAATAAAAAAAAAAAATTTTAAAAATGATTACTAGAAATATGATAAACAGTAAGACCCCATTACTTTGAGTTGAGATCAATAAAAATCATACCAACATTTTTACACTCAAAAAATTTAAAAAAATACCCACTTATCTTGTTAAAAAGTATAATAATGTGAAGCAATCATGGGAAATTTGTGGAGCAATCACCTTCTCCATCATTGATGACATTTCTTATTTGGAGCCAACCTCAATGGTCATTTTATAAACTCATTCATCTTCTTTTGTTTCCTTGCATTACCAATTTTCTAGAAGACTTCGAAAACGAAATTTAAGAGGTAAACCTTCTGTTTTTTACTAAGATATTTTTTTAAAAAGAATTTAAAGTTATTAGTAACACGCAAGTTATGATTTTAACTTAGAAAACTCTAGTTGGGATTATAACGAAATTTGTCACTATAAAACACGAGTGTCCCCCCTTCTTTTTCTCCATCCCACTCAATTATATTCTCGTTTCACAATGGTGTCTTGGCATTTGGTTCTCGACATCAGCCTTTTGCTGCTAATCTTGACCATACCATCTTTGGAAGGTGGTCGTTTGTCGTGTCAACTAGATGGGTCATGTTCAATTAATAAGGCACAAGAAGCTCAAGAAGATGGCACAACGTGGGCGGTTCTTGTTGCTGGTTCAAAAGAATACTACAATTACAGGCATCAAGTGAGTACATCCTTTGAAAAACTTATCATGTCATATATTTTTTTTATCAATACGAAATATTAATTTACTTCAGCTTGATATTATATGTTAGGCGGATGTTTGTCACGCATACCAAATACTAAAAAGAGGAGGATTAAAGGATGAAAACATCATAGTTTTCATGTACGATGATATTGCACATCACGAAAGTAACCCAAAGCCAGGGGTAATAATCAACAACCCTAAAGGTCACGACGTCTACGCTGGGGTGCCCAAGGTACAATTAAGTTTTCCTCTTATAGTTTTAA
This sequence comes from Senecio squalidus, assembly GCA_910822075.1. Taxonomy (NCBI): domain Eukaryota; kingdom Viridiplantae; phylum Streptophyta; class Magnoliopsida; order Asterales; family Asteraceae; genus Senecio; species Senecio squalidus. The sequence goes on from CAJVGC010000582.1 coordinate 14,581,654, forward strand.
TTATAGTTCAAAAAACACAAAGGTTGAGTTATATATGGGGAAATGATGTGTTGCTAGCATCTCACAACTTACGTGCAACTATATGTTAGACCATGCACGGTTCCTAAATAGAAGTGTATACAAGCATTAACTTAAGTGTAAGTACGCGACTGATTGAACCGGAAACATTATTTATTTTATTTTCCTTTTGATTTATTAATCTTAAAGAATTTTAATGAAGACACTTTCAATTATTAAAATAAAGTGAATTGAAGATGACGTAATTATCACAACTAAATAATACATATAAAGACACAACAGTTTACAATGTATAAACTATTTCAGCTTAAGAAGAAATTAAACAAAGTTGTAGTATGTATTTTCCGAACATGACCATTCAAAAAGGGACGCAGTACAAGTTTTAATAATAACTATGACTAGCTTACTTTACATTTACTTTCAGGATTACACCGGGGATAGCGTTACATCGACCAATCTGTATGCCGTACTTCTTGGTGACAAAAAATCAGTGAAAGGTGGAAGTGGGAAGGTCGTTGATAGTAAACCGAATGATAGGATCTTTGTGTATTACACTGATCATGGTGGCCCGGGAACACTTGGTCTCTATATTTCTGTCTTAAACTCCCTATAATTTTGTTCTTGTTTCATGACATTATATCTAATTACAAATGGTTTAAATTAATGAAGATAATTTATATATCTTTTAATAATGTTCACCATAGGAATGCCAAACTTGCCCAATGTTTATGCAAAGGACTTTATTGAGGTTTTAGAAAAGAAACATGCTGCTGGGACTTACAAAGAAATGGTTAGTTCTAACTTGCCTTAATTTCACTGCATAAAAACTATTTGATCTCTTTTGAAAAATAATCACAATTAAATGGTACAAGGTTATATATGTTGAATCATGTGAGAGTGGCAGTATCTTCGAAGGTTTGTTGAAAGAAAATATGAACATTTATGTCACAACAGCATCAAACGCCGAGGAAAATAGTTGGGGAACTTATTGTCCTGGAATGGAACCTCCTCCTCCACCTGAGTACGACACTTGCTTAGGTGATTTGTATAGTGTCGCTTGGATGGAAGATAGGTATTCTCTTGGCTTGTTCTCGTAGTTAATTTAAAAAAAATGTTTGTTTGACGAGTATTTATCTGTTATTTTCATTAGTGACAAACAGGACATTAACGGAGAAACATTGGAACAACAATATAAGACGGTTGGTGTCAAAATTTAGTATAATGGCACTGTGATTGATAAATAACATGCTATATGTTAATTTATGAATTTTGAAAATGTTTTAGGTAAAGGTGAGGACTTACAATAACAATAGCTCTGAAGGATCTCATGTAATGGAATATGGTACAAAAGGAATTAACTCTGAGAGCATTTCTCTTTATCAAGGTTTTGGTGCATCTAAAGTCTCTGATGAGACGTTTATTATTGACGGTCCTATGGGTGTCGTAAATCAAAGAGACGCGGATCTTGTGTTTTTCCAACGACAGGTACTACTTTTTATAGTTCTACAGTTTTGTTCTTTTATTATAAGCTTTTGTAACCTCCAAGTGACTGAAAGTTATTTTGTAATGTTATTTAGTATGAGAAAAGGGCGGAAGGATCACAAGAAAAAACAGACATGTTGAAGCAGATCACTGACATAAAAAATCATCGGTCACATTTGGATCATAGTGTGGATGCCATAGGATTACAACTATTTGGCTCGAGAAACCATGTGTTACTCACCTCTCTTCGAGCTCAAGGAAAACCAATCGTAGATGATTGGGATTGTCTTAAATCCATTGTAAATTCCCACCATATTTGTTACAACTTTTTACTATGCTAGAATTTTATAATGCTGATAAATGTTTTTTTTTTCTTATATAGGTTCGAGTGTATGAGACACATTGTGGTGCATTGACAGAATATGGGATGAAACATATGCGGGCGTTTGCCAACATCTGTAACAATAAGGTCACTCAGGCGGACATGGAAACTGCCTCAATAGCTATATGTAGTGACCATGATGTCGGGCAATGGAGTCCTTTAAAGAAAGGATATAGTGCTTAATTACGACGATTGTGCTTCAAAAGAAACAAATTGTGCATATTATTGTCTAAATTTACAGTTTGAACATCGATGATAATCTAGAATCGCCATAGGTACCATTTGCTTTGAATCAAGTAATTGTAGATACGGGCTTCATGCATTCAATGCTGGTTGTGCCCTTTGTATTTTAGTATTGACAAATATCCTAAACATGTAGTAAAGTTCTTCGAATATGTAACTTGATGTCTTTCATTACCCATTCCTTCCTCGTTTCTTATTTCGCAACACCTTCAAAATATTGCATAGCGATAATCCTTTTCTAATAATTATTGTTACACATAACTGAATATTGGTTTTTCTTGAATTATATACTGGTTACTGAATACAGATATACTTCAAGAAATGGATATTAAAAATAGAGTTTTATAAGAAATGTTGGATATAAACATGACCTATAGTTTGGGTCTAGTGAACCAAGCCCATGGTTTCTTTCCCTTGTTATCAAGATCTTTTGGGCCCTTATGTTAATTCCCAAAAGAAAAAAGGGCATAACTTGATTTATTTTCACACCCAGTGACACCCAATGTTGCATTATATGGACTATGACTTTAGCATAACGTCGAGTAACCAACGTACTGCAGGTAATTCGTGACCTTATTAGGATAAAGTCATAAAGCAATCTTGAGCATGTGCTCGTTTGCAACATTAGTACCTTAATTCTTGAGAGTTGAGATCGGGCTATCTGGCATACGAACGGTTTGCTTTATAGCTATACTTTAAGATCGTATTATCTACTATATATATATATATATATATATATATATATATATATATATATATATATATATATATATATATATATATATATATATATATATATATATATATATATATATGGGAAGGTTAAAATAAAAAGTTTTTAAAATAAAAAGAATAGGGAGGAATCCTAGCCACTAATTTAGTCAACAAAAAGGAGATTTGAAAAAGTCAACGCGGTGGCATTTTTGTAATTATTTCGAACTTTCATACCCTTTTGGTAATTTGCGAAAATTTTTTTTTTTTTTTTTTTTTTTTTTTTCGTTTTTCCAGATTACTTATTTTCTGAATCTTTGTGCATACCTATTTCAATCTTTGTGCATCGATTTTCTTGTGCATCGATTTTATCAAAATAACGTGTGTATTGATTATACAAAACATATCCACCGCCGGAAAATCCACCGGAAAATCAATCCACCAAAACAAAACAATCAATCCACCAAAACAAACAAAATATGTGCATAAAAAAAATCATATGCATAAAGAAATCAATGTGCATAAATATGAAACAAATAAAAACATGTGCACCGTACCGGAAACATGTGCACCAGAAATATATTCACAGATAGGAAACATGAAACAAATAAAAACAAATAAAAACCAAGGATCGTTAAATCACCGTCTCCGTCTCCGTTAAATCAAATAAACTCCTTTACCGTTAAACAAAAGTTCATGAGTGTTCAATTTGTGGATCGGAGTTTTTATCCGGTCAAGCTCTCGGTGGACACATGAGAAAACACCGGCCAATTCCGCCGTGTGTTAAACTTACCGGAATCGTAACTAACTCCGAAGAAATCACCGTTAAGTCTCCTGGAGAAAGTAGTAATATGTTATCGTTAGATCTTAATTTTCCGCCACCAGAGGACGTTAAATCGCCGTTTCAGTTCACGGCGAGTTCATCTTCTACTTCTACACAACTGTTTTCTTCTTCACCAGCTCGCCGGAGCAGAAGCTCGCCGGAGTGATTTACAGATCGGAGGAGCAGAAATTTGTGTGTAAAAAGACGGCTCGCCGGAGTTATTTACAGAAGCTCGCCGGAGTGATTTACAGAAATTTGTGAATCAGGTGAAGCAGTAGCACCGGCGAAAATCAGGTGGTGGTGGTCAGGCGAAGCAGTAGCACCGGAAAATGGAAGCAGTAGCACCGGTGATTCCGGCGAGATTCTTGAGAGAGAGAGAGATTTGTGGCTGATTCTTGAGAAGGGTGGCTGCATTTTTTGAGAGAGTGAAATGATAGGGTTAGGTTAGATTTTTAGATTTATGGTGTAAAATGACCATTTTGCCCTTCACGGGTTTTTTTTTGGGGTTTTTAAATTCGGGACACGTGTCAGCCCCATAACCCTCCCTATTCTTTTTATTTTAAATCTCTTTTTATTGGATCCTAACTCTATATATATATATATATATATATATATATATATATATATATATATATATATATATATATATATATATATATATATATATATTTGATTATAGCCGTCTTGTTAATCATGAAAAATAGTTTACTTTCAATGGATATATTTATAAAGGTAGTATGTGCTAGTGTCGTATTATTTTTTTAGATTTTTCACGTTCGGGTTATACAGGAATGACTAGTCTTTGACTCAGCGGTCTAATTAAACGGGATATCCTCGTTTGGCCATGACTGAACTTTTTCTTTGACACTCCAAAAATGTTTATATAGTGAGATTCGAACCTCATACATCTATAAAAACATTAAAACACCTTAACGACTAGACCACCTTCGTATTATAAAGTTATTATTATTTATCAGATATCTACATCATTAAGTTGACATAAAAAAAGGCCCTCATCTTGTCAAACCACTTGTTTTTTTAATTTATGATATGTATTAGAAAATTAATCGACTCTATGAGTCAATGTACTTATCAAGAGTACGTAATGAGAAAGCGATGTTTTATAAACAATGTACGATGCAAAAGTATAATGAAATAGAATATAAGAAATACATACATACCAAGTAAACTTACAAAAAAATATTAGAATTGTGAAACAAATAATGATCACATATGACTTATTGCTGAATTATTCCAAGAAAATTAATAGAAATTAAGTCATATAATTCAATTCACACCTCAAAACAGAAACATAACCATCAATGTGTTTTGTAACTTGTAATTACATCACAACTTGATTAAAAACAAACAAAACTGATAAGATTGTATAGATTGATTGATGTTTAAGACATGTTTAAACATATCATTGTTGATTCTATAAATTCTTATAAAATTTCCAATCTTTTTTTTAAGTACTACATAATAATGGAAATTTCAGCCTACTCAAATTCTATCTTTTCCTTTTAACCTAACATTATGCATGATTAGTTTGTTAAAAAAACACTTTACGTCTTACCCATTTATTTAATTGTTAGTCTATTTCAAGAATGATTAAATCATAAGTTTTAAATATCAAATTTTAAAGAAGATTATATGTGGAAATATGAGTACATTACATTAAAATTTCACTAAATTTTCTTTATTTTATTTTTTTAAATACTAAAAAACATAATTTGTTTATATTTTGTTTTGATTTAATATTCTAAGAAACTGCTCTCATTTTAAACTTTTTTTATTCTTCTAATTCTTTAGTATATAAGCCTATATATTCCTATGTATTTTATTCTAATATATAGTATAAACTTCTAATGCTAATAATTTTGTATTATTTATTCTATAAAAATAAACAGAAATTCATATTTTATTTACAACTGGCGAAAAAAATCTAAAAGAAATTTAGTCGATTTTGCAAGCTGACAAATCACTATCTCTATAGTGGTCCTAAATAGACTTTTTTTTTAACACATTCAAACACCACCACTAATCACAAACTAAGCCGCCAGCTCCGTCGTGCACGCAATCCATCACCACCACCGGCCGCCACCGCGTTAATCTTTGTTTGTACATTTTCAAATTCCGATATCCTACATGGTACATGAATACCACCATCATAATTAAACCCGTAAACTTTCTCAGCCTCTTTTAATAAACCCCCGAATAAGGGATGATTAAAATATATAACTGGAACCAAAACCCTATGTGCATCATCTTCTTTTTCACCAACGTAAACCGCCAAGTGTCCTTTCGGAACCAAGTTCTTCTTCTCCTCCTCCTCTTTTCCGCCTAGTCGAATGTAACTAGAACTTGATTTCTTTAGACAAATTTCCTTCGCGCTTTTTCTCAATGAGCGAGCGAATTTACATAGTTTTGACATGGCTCTAGACGTGTAGTTTTGTTGGTTTAGTCTTAAGTAATTAGAATCTTTTCGTCTCCATTTAACGAGCTTTACGAGCTTGTGTTTGATTCGGAAACCTTTGAGTTTATGCATACTGGTGGAATGGAATGGAATGAATGGTGTGAAAATGAATAGAAGTGAGTAAGTGTTTTTATATGGGTATGTGATGAGAAAAAATGTGGAGTGGTCGGTACACGGTCTGGAGAGATTTATGATGCACGGAATTTATTAAAACCGAAAGAAGAATAAATAAAGAAAATATGGCTTTGCACGTATGCCACTCATGGCTTCCTAGCAATATCCTTTATGTTTATTTTTATTTTTATTTATTTATTATTTCTTTTTTATGGTCAAATAGTTTTTTCCACTAACATATTTGTTATGGTAGGTAATTAATTGGTTTGGCTATGGATTAAACTAAAATAAAAAGTAGATTTTCACTTTACCAAGTTAGACCAAATTAAAGTAACCTTATTATTTTGAATGTTGATAAAAGTTGTATTTCGTAAAAGTAGAAGGGAAGTTCTATAAATACAGGTATCGAGTTTTATTATTGTACATTAATAAGATAATGTATATCTAACATTTTAACAAAATCCTAAGGAACTATTGTTTTCAAAATTCTATTATTTTTACCAATTTAGACCAAATTAAAGTAATCTTATTATTATTATTATCAATTAAGACCAAATTAAACTAACCTAGCTTATTAATCTGAAAAGACAAGAAAAAACATAATTTAATTTATAATTTTTCTATCTCGGTGATTTAGTAATATGTATAATAGACCAGTACACTAGAAGAGAAAATTTGATACATGCACCTCTAAGAGGTTAAGAAGAATTTATTGTATGTAAAATTTTGTTGCATTATTATTAATGAACTGATAATTTTGAAAATAGATAGATGATATTAACTAATATACAACTAGATGAAATGTAAAAGCAACGCAAGATACGCAGCATGTTCTTTAAATTTCGCACGGACCACTCACCCAGAACAACGCATCATCAGCAAAGTGCTAATCTAAAATAACCAACTCGCTATTATTATGGTATGGAAAATAATGTGTGTCTTATTTCATAGATCAATCCAGAATATATAGATACAAATATGGATAATACCAATCATAATGCAACTCTAATAATAATACTAATCCTAACATAATAAGAATACCAATAATAATATAACTCTAATACTCCCCCGCAGTTCGAGCGGCGAAATCGCGAAAGCTCGAACTGTAAAACAAAACTATAATTATCAAAATAAATAAAAGATAAAAACTAAGATATTTTGAATGACTCCTAGCTTGCGGCGGTGCTGCAGACGTTGCGGTAATGTCGAAGGACTTGAACCAGAAACCGATCATGTTTCACTCGGAATCAGTAAAAAAAAAAAAAAAAAAAAACATAATATTTTCCGATTATTTATTCATTCGGAAGCATCGCAATATTTTACCGATCATGTTTCACTCGGTAGAAGAACAAAAAGAAAGAAAAGAAAAAAAAACATAGTATTTTCCGATCATGTTTCACTCGGAAGCAGCAATAATATTTGGTGATGGTCTCGTTTTGGGAGACACATCTTTTTTTTTTTTTTAATTGTCTCCCTTTAGGAGACAGATGAAAATATTAATCATCATACGAAACAAATAAGAGATTTAAATCAGAAGCGAAACATAAAGAGCCAACAATAATATGAAACTAAGATCGACGAACAAAGGGAATGGAAAACGAAAATAAACAAAATAGAAATTGAAAAATTTACCAAACAATGCAAACAATTTTTTTTTTTTTTTTTTTGGTTTGAAGGAACAGAAAACAAAAGAGACCAATGAACCGATTAGAAAACTAACCCATTAATTAGATTTAAAATATGGAACACGTTGCAATGAACGGAAGCTTAATCGAACGAATCAAAGAGAGCCAGTGGCTCTGATACCATATTATGGTATGGAAAATAATGTGTGTCTTATTTCATAGATCAATCCAGAATATATAGATACAAATATGGATAATACCAATCATAATGCAACTCTAATAATAATACTAATCCTAACATAATAAGAATACCAATAATAATATAACTCTAATAGCTATTATTCACTTGGACCCCTTTGAAGATGCCTTTTTCTTTAGGTTCCTCCATTGCAACGTGAAACATATCCATTGCTATTATAAAGAGAAAAGTCGATAGGGGTCTCCCTGTCTAAGACCTTTTTCGGTTGAAATTCCTTTATCGGGCTTCCGTTTATTAGAACCGAGGATGTAGCCGATTGAAGACAACCTTGTATCCAAGACCTCCACACCAAACCAAATCCCATTAGTCCCAATAAGTAATCTAAAAACCCCCAATTAACTGAGTCAAACGCCTTGTCCAAGACCTCACATGTTTCAAAAGATGTGTAACTATTATTAGTAAACAAGTAATTAAATTTTGTACATCTATGTTATTAACTTCAATATTAGGTTTTTCTAAAATGTACATACATACAATGATAAAACATTAATTATACAATTAATTACACTTAAATTTTCTATTTAAAGCAAAAAAATGCATTTAATATATGTTCGATATAAGAAAATTAGAAGTTCAAATAGTACATTTTTAAATAAATTAGGAAATTTTGGAATCATTAAATACGTATTACCATTTGCCTTATTCGCACATGGTAGAAAAACTCTTTATTAAAAGGATATTTATATCTATGTCCTTATAAAACTTTAATATTACGTCAATTTACTTGTAAAAATCAAAATTACGTTAATATCCTTCTAAAACATGAAAAATTATCATATATATCCAAAATAATAAATTAATAATATTTAAATAATTTTAATATTTAAATTATTCATCTAAATATTAATTAAACTTTTTACTCAAGTATGTTAGGTTTAATCCAACATTAACCAATGTATCTCGATTTCATAAACTCGCAATATAGATTTAAAGAGATTGATTTCTATAATTTTGAGCATTAATCGGAATAAAAAGGTTGCAAAACTTCCTCGTCTTGATTGATTAATGTTTTATAATATATGTTTAAAACAATTATTCATTGAATTTAATCTATTCAGTTCATTCGGTATTTGATTTTTCATTGACATATTTGTTTAAATAAGCATTTGGATTATTTTATTGATTTATTCAATAATTTAAAATATTTAAAATCATTTAATTAATACTTAGATGAATAATTTAAATATTAAAATCATTTAGATATTATTAATTTATTATTTTGGATATATATGAGAATTTTTCATGTTTTGGAAGGATATTAACGTAATTTTGATTTTTACAAGAAAATTGACGTAATATTAAAGTTTTTTAAGGACGTAGATGTAAATCTCCCTATTAAAATCATAAATTGGAGTCTTTTGTTTTATTACTAGTTGAATTGAATTGAATCGAATAGTCAAGATTATGGAAATTAATCGTTCTTCATCTATTCTACAAACATATAAAAGTGAGATACATAGGTCAAAGAGTTTGTTAGTAAATCATTTAATTAGTATTAATTTATTCTTTTAGATATATGAGAATTATTTAAATTTTGGAAGAATAATAACGTTTTAAAATTTACAAGGATAATAACAAAAATTGAATTTTTAAAGAATATAGCTGTAAATTTCTCTAAAATTAAAGAATTAGTTTATGTAACAAGCAACATATCTGGAGGTTCATAAACACGGTGGTGAAGTCAAAATTCTCTCCGTTCTATGGAGTTCATAAGAAAATAGCAAGAAATATTTATTGGTTAGAGTGGAGTTGTAATCCTGAATATGTACGGTCTATTTGACTGTAAATCTTTCGCTATCTAGCAACTTATTAGTATATCGTTTTTTTATTGGTGTATGTTAGTTCTTCTATAGCAATTATTGACAGGTTAAGCCAATAACTGGAGATTTTATGATGTCAACATTGTCATGAAAGTTGGTGCAGATTGCGACTTCAACAGCTCACATGGAACTTATAGATAGAAGAACAACCTCAATGAACATACAGCTTGATGATTGATAGAACCATTTCGCAAATGATTTATTTATCTCGACTCCCATATCTTCTATGATCGATAAAAGAAAAAATGTTATTAAATCTCTTTCTTTTATTTTATCAAGAAAACCAGTATATTTGATAAAGACCGTTGCTATATCTAACGTATCATTCTAACTCACCAAATAAACAAATACTTGAAATTTAATTAAGATTAGATAATCTTTTGAAATTATTTACATCAAACATTATTAGATTATAAGGCATACCCGGCCTTGCACGATTTTAAAGAATCTTGAAGAGAAAAAAAAATCTAATAATAAGAACAAAAGAAAGGGTACAAAGGAAGTCATATTTTGATGGCATCTATTAAGATTTGACATAATTGCCGTTATTCGCATTTGGCCACGTACGTCGCTATCACTATTCTTCCTATATCATCCCTACTACATACGCTTGTACTTCTTGTACCTTTTTTTATATTTCAAATAATTTTTATTATTTTTTTTCCTTTTTAAATAATAACTTCTCTTAAATTAGTAATTTTTGTTAACAATATAACATGTGAGATTCGAACCTTAAACTTCTTTTTTTTAATGAGATTTTTAGCCAATTTCAGATTCGTTGCTAGAATAATTTCTGGAGACAATACTTGTATCATTTTACTTAAGCATAAGACATACAAAATTTACGTTACCATGGACATGAAAATTTTAAATTATAATGAAACAAAACAAAATTAAAATATATATTCATCTTGGGAAAAAACCGTTACTGAACATTGTAAATGTTATATACTATACTATAATATAATATATTAATATAATATAAATAGATTATTGTCCCGCGATAGCGCGGAAAAATAAGAATTGAATCGTAAATTTTATGTTTATGTAGATTTTGATTTATTATGAGAAAATAATGTTATATGTATAATACATATATTTTTTATATTTATACACATGTTGTTTATAATTATAATAACCTATAACACATTTACTTTTATATACATGTTTTGATATTTTGTATTAGGAGATTTTAGAATAATAATAAGATAAATCATAGTTTAAATTGAAAGATTCTATAAATAAATTATAATTATGTTTTTTATTTTAGTAGAGATGGAATGAAAGAGACAATGTAATTATGTATTGTAAAATGGTGTAAAATGAAAATAATCTTTGATGACATCATCAATCTGATCTAACGGCTGACATCAAAGAAGTTAATTCATCCAATGGAGCATCGTAAATTTTATGTTTATGTAGATTTTGATTTATTATGAGAAATAATGTTATATGTATAATACATATAAATTTTTATGTTTATACACATGTTGTTTATAATTATAATAACATATAACACATTTACTTTTATATACATGTTTTGATATTTTGTATTAGGAGATTTTAGAATAATAATAAGATAAATCATATTTCAAATTGAAAGATTCTATAAATAAATTATAATTATGTTTTTTATTTTAGTAGAGATGGAATGAAAGAGACAATGTAATTATGTATTGTAAAAGGGTGTAAAATGAAAATAATCTTTTATGACATCATCAATCTGATCTAACGGCTGACATCAAAGAAGTTAATTCATCCAATGGACCTTACTTTGCCATGTGTCATTTAAGGCCTCTCTTTTATTATATATTAACGATTGTGTAAAGGAGGTGTATGTAGTAATTCAAAAGGAGATATCATTCTAGCTCGATATCAACAAGGAAAAGTTCGTTATCAAATTAAGTAATACAAGAAATTCTTTTCTTGAAGATAACAAATACCTTTTCTTTTTCTTCTCAATCTTCAATTATGTAAATGTATGCTTTTTTCGGAATTTTTGGCCGAAATGGATAAAAATCCACCGGAATTAGCACCGGTGGATTTCAACGGAATTTTTTTATAAATCACGTATAGCCGGCATTCCCAATGCCGGCTCTTGCCAAATCACCACGCCACCTAGGATTTCCACTACCAAATCGCCTAGTCAACAGCCCAGTCAGCAGTGCTTTCCACGTCGGATTTCCACAAAGCATGTGCCGGCATTCCCAATGCCGGATTTTGACCAATTTCTGCGCCACCGACACCAGCTTTAAAACCCATGCAGCGACCGACAACCACCTTTAATACACGCCAATCAGGTTGTGCCACGTGTAAGAACCGGCATTGCCAAAGCCGGTTCTTAAGGTTCTTTAATATTCATGCAGCAGCGAGCATTTTAACACCCACACACAAAAATCTTATCACACAAAAAAAAATCCGGCGAAAACTTAAAAAATCGGACCAAAATCAAACCAAAACACAAAATGGCGCAATTTGGAGCATCCGCAACCCCCCGAAACAATGAATTGCTGTTTTTACAAGCCGATAACCACCACCGTGCTGCCCGTCTATTTAACAATTTGCAAGATCCTACTGTTCACATAAAAGCTAGACGGTGTGATTCCGAATTTTGGGACCTGGCCGACAATATTCCGGAGGAAGTGAGAAACTGGATAGCCAGCGCTGGGTTCGACGGTGTATTACGCACCGGTTACCATAAGATCGACCACGCTCTGATTACGGCTTTGGTTGAGAGGTGGCGTCCCGAGACGCACACATTCCATTTTCCCACCGGTGAAGCGACAGTTACGTTACAAGACGTACAAGTTATTAGGGGGCTGCCTGTAGATGGACCAGTGGTTTCCGGAGTTTGGGAGTGTAAAAGCGAGGATTACTGGGTGAGTGATTGTTTTGACTATCTTGGGTTTAGGCCAGTTGAGAGTGACGTTAAAGCTGGTAGAATGACAATGCAGCATCTAGTCGGGGAAATTAGTAATCCCAGAGGGAGCAGCATTCAAAAAGCTAGACGTTATATTTTGGCTCTTTTGGGTGGGCACCTGTTCAGTGATGCAAGGTCGTATGATGTGCCGCTTAATTTTCTGAAAAACATAGACGACCTAACTGAGGGTGGTAGACTTAGCTGGGGCTCCGCAGTGTTGGCTTATTTGTACCGACAACTATGTACTGCTGCGGAGAAGCCGGATGTGAAAGGTATTCAGGGTCCGTTGATTTTGCTTCAGCTTTGGGCCTGGGAGAGAATACTCATTACTGCGCCCCGTATGATCATACGGGAGGGTGTACAGCATATTTATACACACTGCGTTGGTAGCAAGTAATGTTTTTATCTCTGCATTACATTTTTATTATATTTGTTATTATGATTAATTTAGATTAATTTAGATTAATTTATATATTTTTATTATTTTTATTATATTTATTATATTTATTATTTTTATATATTTATTATTTTTATTATATTTATTATTTTTATATATTTATTATTTTTATTATATAATTTTAATTATTGATTATTATATTTATTATTTTTATTAAATTTTTACGATTATTATTTTGTATATTAGGTGGCATCGCCGGTTTGGTAACTTTAGTCACACAGGCACACCGGCTCATGTGTTGGTTGCATACCATGCCGCTTTCACCGCCTTGGAAGAGGGCCAGTTTATTTGGTGTCCTTATACCGATGTACTGGGGGGCCTTGACTATGATTGCCGGAGAGACAGCGGGATATGGGCGTATAGTGGATGGCTTGTTTGGTGGTGTGTTGCGGAACCTCATCAACCGAACCGAGTATGCAGGCAGTTTGGATTCGGGCAAGGGGTTCCCGAAAGTTTGTTTATATTTTCAGCTAGACAGCACACGAGGAACCATGAGGGTAAGTTTAGCGGGGGACGAGGTACAAACTGGGAGGGGAAGAAAGAGGCTCAGATAGCGTGGTGGAATGATAGACACAACCATGTCTATCAATTTGATGGACTAGAGGGGGGAGGTGTTCTACCTGGCTATATGCAGTGGTATTATCAGCGCACTGTCTTAGTCATCACGTCTCCGGGTGCACCTAACCCTCCCAACGTGTATCCAGATTGGGGCGGTGTCCAGCAAGTACAGGTAATATGTTATGAGTATTTATTTTATATATATATATATATATATATATATATATATATATATATATATATATATATATATATATATATCACATTTATTTTATATTATATGTTTTAATTTTTTTGCAGAACGAGGCGTTGAGGGAAATCCACGATCGTGCTCGACAGAACATGGATAGTGGAGTGGGGAACAACGCCATGTGGCATGATTTTGTTCAACTCCCTAGTGATGCTATGGGATATGGACATAATCCGGACCGGATGAACTATGGATCGCAACAATTTGCGTTTCCCCCACCTTCGTATTATCCACGTCCTCCGTCTCCTCCACCCCAATATGGAGGTCAGTATCAGGGTGGTTGGGGTGGTTCCCAGTACGGGCAGCATACTCGGGCAGATGGTGGTGGTTCTCAGGCCTATCAGGAGTTTGAGGCTGGAGGTTCTCAGTATCAGCATGGAGGTAGTGGTACACAGCAGTTTGAGGCTGGAGGTAGTGGTACCCAGCATGGGCTAGACATGATCAATGAGTTGTTATTTACCCCTACCCCTGGCCCTAACCCTACCCCTCCCCATGACTCTACTTAGCTTTCGTTGTCACCCAATTTTCATGGCGAGTTCAGACCTTGGGTACAACCTGATGTCCAAAGGGACCCTGGTACAGAAATGGTTGCACGCCGGTCTCATTATCATGATAGTAGCCCGGTTCAGATTCAGTCTTTTGGTGATCATGGGTTTGACCAGCCACCCCCCCCCCCCCCCCCCCCCACATAATGAAGAACCCAGAAGATCAACCAGGATCACTCAACCAACGAGATGCCTCACCGGCAGTCGTATACACTACCACCCCCACCCCCCTCCCCCTCAGTAGTACGTTTACCTATTGTGTTGTATTTCCAACTGTTTGATGTTTTGAATTAATAAAAAGTTGTGTTTGTGTTTAATATTTGTTTATATCAATATTTGTTTCCTGCTTTAATATTTGTTTATATCAATATTTTTTATAACATTAAATATTAAATAAAAACATATTAACAGAAAACATGACAATAAAAACATATTCATAAAAACATACATGAAAAATTATTACAATAAAAACATATATTAAAAAAATTACATTTTACGTTTTGCATATAATACATTTGTCATCCTTCTCCTGAAATCAACTAGTTGTTCATTGGATACATCAACTGTAACTACACTTGAGGCTTCACTAGTGAGCATGTAGTGAATAAACATACATACAAACACAACGGAGTTCTCCTTACTACCCGGATATTGACTTACATTTTTGTAGTAAATATGTGCATCATACCCAGGAGGAGGTTCCCGTGCTGTTGGTCTGGTACGTTTTGCAGAGTAATAAAACCAACAAATGTATTTAACGTAAAATGTTAATAAGTCTTGCATATAAACAGCCGGATGTGCAGATTGCTCACGGTCTTAAATGGTCAACTCATTGGCATCAATTTTATACTCAAGAAGAAACCAATGACCCCCAAGGGTACATATTGGAATAAGGACTGAATTAACGTTTCTCTAGCCTTTGTATGGTTTTATTCCTCCATGGAAAATTTCAAAGTTTTTGCCCCAATTATGATGATTCAAAAAATCATCATGAAACGATATAGGCATTACTGCATACCTGGTTCTTGTGCCTTGTGTTTCCCTCTCTAGTAAATTTCGATGCACCACTTGTGATCGCCTTATCCATGCATCGACATGCTGAAAATAAGCGGAAAAAATTAAAGTTATTAAAAATTAAATTTATTAAAAAAAAAAAATTATTGTAAATAAAAAACTTACAGTTTCCCACAATTCGTTGTCTTGGGTAAATCCTAACAGAACGCCCCAAAACGTTCTGGAACACTGAACATTTTCTGGTAAACAACTAATTAAACAATATTGGTCTTCTTCGTTCTTTCCTCTGTCACCTTCAAGGAAAAATTGCTCAACACTCTCAGCTGGTATGATAGCTTGTGAGCTGTTTTCGGAGATGTTGACCGCATCTACATCTTCGTTTACGCTGCAAATGCGTTGTACAAAGTCATTTTTCTCTTCGACTTGAAGATCAATCCGACTGATCAACTCGCCACATTTGGACGTATTTTCCAAGTCTTTCACGCACTGGAGACGAAGGTGGTTGAGATAATCTTGTTCTAAAGTTGATAGGTTTGGGTCATCCTGAATTGATTGTATGAGTTGGGTTTTTTCGTTATCAGCTTTCTGGAAACTTTTGAGAAGCGAGTTTAGTTTTTCCAGACGCTTTTTATCTTCTTCTATATGTTTGAAAACAGTGTCTAGGATATTGGAGGTAGTGGAATAAGAATTACTGGAAGAAGCCATGCTTATGAGATTGAATTTGTTGCAGGATATGCTAGAGAGATATAATAAGGTGATGGTGTAAATGCGTTGTGTTACAGTGTGTTATTATTTATAATAAGTTTATATGAATAGTTTTAATAAGCCGGATTTACAAATACCGGCTTTTAATAAAAGACTGTAAAAGCATTGATTCCACTAACACAATATGTTCACATCATACAGACCTTTAATAAAAAGCTTTTGATAAGCCGGATTTCCCAAAACCGGCTTTTATCCTTATCTCAATCCTACGTGGCAATTTCATTGGACAAAGTTTAATATCTGGATTTTCTGTCAGATTTTTATGACATAAGGTACGGTACTGACGTGAAACAGTGAAAAGTTCACATCATACAGACCTTTAACAAAAAGCTTTTGATAAGCCGGATTTCCCAAAACCGGCTTTTATCCATATCTCAAACCTACGTGGCAATTTCATTGGACAAGGTTTAATATCTGGATTTTCTGTCAGATTTTTATGACATAAGGTACGGTACTGACGTGAAACAGTGAAAAGTTCACATCATACAGACCTTTAATAAAAAGCTTTTGATAAGCCGGATTTCCCAAAACCGGCTTTTATCCTTATCTCAATTCTACGTGGCAATTTCATTGGACAAGGTTTAATATCTGGATTTTCTGTCAGATTTTTATGACATAAGGTACGGTACTGACGTGAAACTGTGACAACCGTCTAAACTAAGGTCGAGAACGCTAACTTATAACTTCTAAGTGTTTATTTGATGCCCGATATAACTAATTCTATGTGCTATGTGGTTACGTAGACATAACTCTTAAGCTAAGCTCGTTGTAACTCACGCAAAACTCTTAAACGAAAGTTACTCTATTTTAAACCTTTAAGCGCGGATCGGGATCAGAATCATAAAACAACTTTGGAATCAAATTATATAAGTCCTAATACCAAGAAAACACCTAATGAACTTTCCTAAGTTCACAACGTATCATAACTAAGAACTTTCGGTTAACAAAAAGGTCCAACGAAGCGAAAACGTAAAAACTAAAAATCAGAAAATGCTGAAAATTGGCCCGGTGCGCAGCACCAGTTGCTTGGTGCGCAGCACCGGCTGCCAGAATTCAAAAACTTACATATTTAGTCCTTATCTCGTTTTTGCAATCCAACACCCAATCAAAATCGACCTTGGCACATGGTTACTGCAACTTTGGCAGACTCTAACACCCCTTTTATCATTTCTATCCTTTTCTTTTCCTTTTCTTTTTCATTTATCAAAAACACCAACACACACTCTTTACACACACATAACAAATTCTCTCCAAAAACCCTCTCACCACTCTTCATTTCCAGCAACAAAACACAGAGAAAACACCACATAAAAACCATCTAAAAACGTTTTTCATCAAAAGGAAGCAAAGGGATTAAAGCTATATCGATTACAACACGTTTTCTACACTTTTGGAGCTCTAAATCCGCCTAGACCATCATCTAAACACTTTCATTCGGTAGAAACTCTTCCTTTTTACTTATATTACCGATATATCTATTTGCATGTATGATCTAGTAACTAAAAATGAGTTTTGATGAAGTTTTATAACCATTTTTATTCAAAAACGGGTTTATATTAAAATGATGCTTAGATCTTCAAATTTATGGTTAAAAGTTACTTATAAACTGATAAAATGATGATTAATAAGGTTTATACCGATTGCATGTCAAGATCTATCACTTACATAAACGATTTTGCAAGAAAAACTCGAAAATGGAAGAACAGCAGGGCAGGTGCGCAGCACCTATGCTTAGGTGCGCAGCACCGGCCTGCTGTCCTTCCCGAAAATCGTCGTTTTGGCCGTTTGAAACTTGGTTACACATTCTGACTTTTAAGACTTAATATATTTGACTGAGTTTGGATAAAACAATAACATTGGTGACTTATAATGGACTTAATAAGATAAAAAGAACATGTATAAATATGATTATGTGATATATGTGAATAGTGAGCGGGGAAGTGACTTTGGAATTTTTGGAAGTGAAATTTGGGCGCGGAAGCGCTGCCCAAATTTCATTAGAAATTCCAAACCACTTCAGCGACCTAATTATACATATCATATTAATAAAAACGCTAATTTTGGACTTTTGGACTAAAACAAAACGATAACCGCTACGGACGATTTTCGGACAAATTGGACTTTGACACCTAAAGTTTAACGAAAAACTATCTATTATATTATCACAATAACGTAATAACACTCGAACAAAACTTGGTATTATTAGGCTTTCGGTGATTCCCGACACGCGTTCCGACCGTTCCCGCTTACGATTATCTTCGCAAACAGTGAGTTACAAACCCCTACTCTTTTAAACGCTTTTAATACTTTTGGGGTGAAATGCGAGTCTTAGGCTTAACTATATTTAAGCTGAAAACGCTTTACTACTTGAATGCTAAACGAAAACTATTTGTTACTCGAAAACTATTATGAAAACGAATTGATACTCAATGCTATTACGAAAACACTTATGTATTTTGAATGCTACTATGAAATGCTTTGATAACGAATACTAAAACGAATAACTATTTTGCCGGCATTGTTGAGGGTTTTGCCAACAATGCCGAGGACACGAAAGCTATAATTGCCAATGACTAAAACTATCGATCGTCATGTTGCGGACCTTGTACAACATGGACGTGAGAAACCATTGAAAACTCCCGAAAACTACCAAGGACATTAGTTGCTATTAATCCCTTTGGAAAGGACCGTTAGTAGATATGGATAGCGCTATTAGGGTAGATTGACCCTCACCACAACGACTTATAACGATGGTGCATAATAGTAAATGGGTAGGCTTTAGGCTTAGCAACGATCATTGGGCAAAACTTAGGATTGTCACATAGTCGCGCTATGTGGTCAATGCCTATAAACACAAATGCTATACTCTATACATTTTTATGTGATGACTATTTTGGATGCGATACTCTATGCATGGTTATGCGATTACAATTTGAAAACTTATGCTTTTACTTAAACTTGTAGCTCACTAACTACGTCTCCCGTAGTTAACACTTGACTCGTATTTTCAGGTAACGAGTAAGCTAGCTGATGACTTATGCTCTTGGGGGCGAATGACTTCAAGAACGGGATGGGTTTGGGTGGTTTGGTTGAACACCCCATTTTGTAATGCGGATATGTAACTTTGTTTAAAACCTTGTAAACCTTGAATACTATGTTTTTCCTTTAATGACATTTGGCGTTTATCTATGTCTTGTGTATCGAATGCTATTGCTCTTCACATCCTGCGTTCCGCTTTAGCGGGGTGTGACAGACTTGGTATCAGAGCGCAAGGTTATAGTGAATACCGATTTTTCAAAAATCAAACTATAACCAATTTCTAAAAACGAAAGATTTTATTTAACCAAAACGTGAAGGCATTGTTTAACTTAAATTATTCGTAGCCTGATCACCTATGAATAATTTGGACTAAATTATGCCGGTACGGGATTGGTAAAAACATTAAACGAACCTCCCCGGGAATTCTTGAAGTCAGACCCACACAGACCTAGATGCTAAACTTAAGATACTCTATGTGCTCAGCTTATTACTAACACTAACATGAGCCGTATCTTCGATTTAACGCGTTACCAATTTAGGGTATGTCGAGAGGGAAAGAGATAGCTAGGTCCGACAGCGAGACCGAACCCTCCCACGATTCTCAATCACGCTCTAGGAGTCAACAATCGTCACCACTCACCCTACCTTACCTCCGTCGGGACGGTGAAGGAAGCTCACGATTACCAACACACCGAGCACGACAACCACCGAATCGTCACTCGAGACCTCAGATAGCTACGCCACCACCACCCCCTGTTCGCGGATTGACTCCCGAAGAAATCCAAGCGCTTTGTAACATGTCCGTCGACCTCCGCGGATACACTCAAGTCGTGAGAGATCACTCCCACCAGATACGTGGTTTGTACACCGAGGTGTTACGTACAAAGGCAATGGCACGAAAGGCAATTCGAGCAGCACGCAACTTGATGTTGATTAGCATAGTACTAGTATTCCTTATGGTTGTATTGGTTGCATTTAAGGTTTAGAGGTTGTTGTAAGATGTCTTTTGGATTGTAAGCGTAGTACTTTATGTGGTTGGTAATGTACGACAATAGTCGATGATGTTGGATTTTGTAAGAACATCACATTTTGAGCGATATATAAATGGCGGATTATATTACGATTGTTGTTGTTCTTGTTATTTCCCCTTTATGTGAATCTGAAATGAAATATCAAAACCCTAAACCCGAGTTCACTTTTGTGTAGGAAAATGGCTGAACCCAACGATGAGCGCATTGTCCAAAGGATCAACGCCCGACTGAACGAGGCGATACCCGAAATCATAGCCCGAATCAACGCAGGCATTAACCAGGGAGGACCAAGGGGGAATAACAACAACCAAGGAAACAACAACAACCAACAAAATAACAACCAACAGAACAACAACCAACGAAACAACAATCGGGAAAACAATAACAATGAAGGAAACAACAACCAAGGGAACAACCAAGGATGTAGCTACAAGACTTTCATATCTTGCAGGCCAAAGGAATTCCATGGCACTGAGGGCGCCATCGGACTATCGCGCTGGATCGATAGTATGGAAGTGGTACTAAGGATCAGCCAGTGTGCTGAAAACAAGAAGGTGGAATTCACTTCTTGCATGCTTCAGGGACGAGCACTAACCTGGTGGAACAGCCAGCTGCAGGTCCAAGGTCCGGACGCTGCATACAACATGCCATGGGCAAGGTTCAAGGAACTACTAGTGATCGAGTACTGTCCCAAGGAGATCTTGAAGAGGCTTAAGAACGAACTCTGGAATCACTCCATGGTAGGAACTGACATCGACACCTACGTCGCGCGATTTCACGAACTCGCAAATCTAGTACCTGAGCAAGTAACCCCCGAGGACAAGCGAATTGAGCACTTCATTTGGGGACTCTCACCCGAGATCAGGGCTATGGCGACGGCTACCGAGCCAACTACGATGCAACAGGCCGTGAGCTTGGCCAACCGCCTAACCCAGGATTGGATAAGGAATGGAGGAGCGTCAAAGACGGGTGCAGAGGACGCTAAGGGAAAGCGCAAGGTTGAGGACACGTCGGGGAACAGAAGGGATCGGTTCAACAAGAAGGCCAAGACAGTGAGAAACTATGGAGTGGCCGCGGCAGAGAATACCGGCTATCAGGGGAAGGCGCCGAAATGCGATAGGTGCGGTTATCACCACGGAGGTGAATGTCGGTCATGCACCAACTGCAACCGCCTCGGTCACTGGACTCGACACTGTAAGGCAGTGAATGCTGGACCGCAACAGGCGGGAAGGCAACAGAATGAAGGACCGCGACAAGCTGGGAGGCCGCAACAGAACGATAGGCCTCGCCAGGGAGAATGTTATGAGTGTGGTGGTAGGGATCACTACCGAAATGCTTGTCCTAGGCTAAACCCTGCCCGAAACCCAAACCAGAACCGCAATCAAAACCCTCCGCAGAACCAAAACCAGAACAATCAGAGGGGAAATGATGGGGGACAAGGCCGTGGAAGAGCCTTCGCAATTGGTGCCGAAGAGGCAAGAAACGACCCCCGAGTGATTGCAGGTACGTTTCTCCTTAACAACTATTATGCCTCAGTACTGTTTGATTCAGGCGCGGACAAAAGTTTTGTGTCCTTAGAGTTTAGGCCCTTGATTGCCTTAGACACGAACCCCTAGGCGAAAAGTTTACGGTAGAATACGC
>CAJVGC010000582.1:14603926-14628924 GCA_910822075.1 Senecio squalidus
TTTAGGAGGGAAATTTGTAGGCTTAGAAGAAGAAGCCACTCCCTTAGTGAAAATCGTAGACATAGGGGTTTGGATAGTGAGAATAGGTTCCTCAACTTTCTCCTTACCCTTAGACTTTGATTTTGTGGAATTTGACTCAGAGTCAGACTGTTTAACAGTCCGTTTTCCTTCACGCACCTGAAGTTGTTCAAACTTCTTGTCCATCTTAGTGATAAGACGGCTCTCGAGGCGCTGAAAGACTTTCTCAAAAAGACTCTCTTGGTATTCAGTTAATTGGACGTCTTTTAAGTCGGTCAAGTCTTTGGATTTTTGGTCGGGACATTCTAAAGACACTTTAGACTCATTTTCACTGGACCAGTTTCTTCGGCTTTTGGAGCCTCAGAGGTCAAAGAAGAAGATTGAGCTAAATCTGCGGACGAACCATCGACCGGGACTGGGGTGAAATGTTTTGGAAGAGGCATACTAGAATACCCCAGTCCACCCTTGTCTTTGGTGTTCGTCCGTTGCCACTCGATCAACTGACCCAAAATTTCTTTTGAGTTCGCAATTGCAGCTAACTTTGCCTGCAGAGAATCAATTTCACTCTGTTTCTTTGCAACAGTTAATTTTTCAGCTGGAAGAGCATCAGAAAACTCTTGGATTTTTGAAACATGTCGAGCAATTATAATTTTTAGATCAGAAATTTCAACTTGTTTTTCTTTCTTAAAAACAGTTAATGTTTTGTTTTCTTTGGACAAGCCATCATTTTTTAATCTAAAATTATTAGCCTCAACACTTAACTCTCTAGCCGAGTTACTCCATACAGCGAGCTGGGCCTCTAGCTCGCTGCAGTTGGTACAAACAGGTGTGAAAGGATCGATATCTACCTCAGGCTTAGGAGATGAGACATCTGAAGTAGAAGCCATGAGTGCAAAATGCTCCATTCTCGGTGCGATATCCTCAAATGCATTCCAGTCAACCATGTTATCCACAGCCATAAGTGCACTTGCATCCTTTTCAGCATCTTGAATTCTGAGGTTCCGAGATGCTTGACCTTGATAGCCTCCCTGCTCATAACTCCTTCCTTGATGAGGGGCTTGATGACCTTGGTGCTGTCGACCATGTCTATCTCCCTGGTCATGTCTAGGGTCTTCACGTGAATGTTGACCGCATTCACGAGCGAAGTGACCGTAGTTGTTGCACTTATAGCACTTGACCCTTGACTTGTCAAACCCCATGCCACTCTTTCTATCTCCCCCGATGAACTTCTTTACAGTTCGGTTGAGAAAGCCTTTGATCCTCTTGGTCATCATGGCCATGTTCCACCGAATATCCATTTCCTCTAAATCGTCGGGATGGACCTGCTCGTAGTCAGAGCGGAATTAGCTATCCTTCCGTCGATCAAGTCGTCATAAGCAGTGAGGAAACATGACTGTAAACGGTCATGTTCCATATTCTGAGGACTAGTAGCTCTAAATGTTGTATCCTTTCCTCTCCCTTGAGACTTTAGGAGGGGAGCCGTTTCTCTTTCCCGTCGTGATGAACAAGTTCTACAAGTAGAACATGTAGGACAAAGTGAATCGGTCGAGCTTGACACTGGAGGACTTGCTTGAAAACTTGGAAAACTGGGAGTCGGAGGCAAGTAGCTTAAGGATGGAGGTATTTGTGTTGATGAGATATCCGAAGGGAAAGCAACTCCCGAATTATCCCTAAGTACCTTCTGAGAGAACACGTTGCTCCCATAAGCTCTCTCATGCATCTGCAGATTGGCTATCCGTAGCTTGTCGATGAGATCCTCAAAGTCATAGTCTCTTAGCTCAGGTTTATCTTTCAACAGTAACACACGAACTTCCCAATGCGACGGCAAGCTATCCAAGAATCGTGTGTTTGTTTGAAGCTTGCTATACTCGACCTTTAACTCATACAGGTCGTTTATCAGCCGAAAAAATCTAGAAATCAGCATGTCTAGAGTTTCGTTTTCCCCACACTTGAAGTTGTCAAATTGCCTCTTCAAGATGTCGGCTTTGATAGCTTTCATCGCCTCAGTACCCCCGTATCTTTTCAAGATAGCATTCCATAGATCATGGGGATTATCAATCGTACGGAATATAGCTCTCATCTCGTCAGTCAAGCAAAACTGAATCGTTCCCAACGCCTTCTGATTCTTGAGAAAGAGCGCTTTCTCATCATCGGTATATGTAGTCGGAGCCCGATATGTTCTAACACCGGTGGTCGCATTGACATCAGAGGGAGCTTCATATTTCGAGAAGATAGGAGTCCACATGCTCGGATCCGTGCACGCAACATATGTCCTAAAATTCATCATCCATTCCTCCACACTTCTATTTGGATTGTATAGTGGAGGAACTTGAGGATTACAACTCGGTTCCATGTTGAATGAATTCGTGTTCATAGAGAGAGCCATGACGAAACCACACCAATACCCAAAATCAGCAACTAGCGAATACCCGAATACCCCGAATACCCCGAACTCTACTCTAACCTTCAAACCGTCTTCACACGAATCTTCACAACCAGAACCCGTAGAATCAGTAAGAGAGACCAGAGAATCCAACCTAACACCCACCGAACGTTTCTAACGAAAAACGGGCAGAGTAACGGCTAGAAAACGGAGTAAACGAACGTCTTCAGCACTCAGTTACGTGCACGTAACTCTTTAGTTACGTGCGTAACTTCTTAGTTACGTGCGTAACAAACTGTCAAGTAACTATAGTTACGCGCGAAACTCCTTAATTACGTGACTGGGTAACTGAATTACGTGGCTGGGTAACTGAGTTACGTGACTGGGTAACTACAGTTACGTGACTTGCAGCTGGAACTTCTTCAAACCGTCGTAAACGAAGAAATACCCAAAACTAAGAACCCATCTTCTGCAGATATCAAATATACCCAACTGTAAACGTAATATCTGAACCCGAGACCAAACTCCGGCTAGAAATGCCTAGATCTAAAAAATCCGAAATAAAGTACACTTTCTTCAAATCCTAGATCTAACCCAAATCAGCCCCAATCTTCACCAAACGGATTCAAAGACCTCTATAACAAGTATAGAGGCTCTGATACCACTTGTTGGTCGCCTAACCTAGATCTCCTTTGAACCCTAAACACTATTGATTGCGGAATAACCAATATGCATAAGTAAGAGGTGAAGAACAGTTGGTATAATCAAAAGATTGATTCTATTAAGCTTACGTGTTTGATTACAATCACGAATAGAACCTACACAATCGATTACAAGACTTTAACACTCAAGAACACTTAGTTACGCTCACAAACCCTAGCTCACGTAACTAATCTCGATATGAATGCTCTGACAACTTTCAACAACCGCATTTATGATCCCGAGGCTGCTATTTATAGGCAGCACGGAAACCTAGACGAGTTACGCGCGTAACTGACCGAAACTTACATAAATGCGTTTTGGACTTTACAACTCGATCTAATTACATTCTAACTCTACGACACATTCAAATGAATACAAATACAGACAATAATGCTCCAACACACACATGATCCAATCAATTTATAAGATCAAACGGATCAAAACAATGGTCCACTAACTTACTTAGTAATTCAATGGGCCGGACATTTTAAGGACAGAAATACTTTGATTGTTTCATTTAAATATTCATAAATTATTGATATTATTAATGCACTACATTATTTCGATATGCAATATATGTTTTATTTCACATCATATGTTTGTTTTGGTATACCCTGTCCTTTGGAAAATAAACAAAAGAAAAGAACCAAAGATGATGCATATCAATTATTGCTTTAACTTCAAGATTCCAATGCATAGAGACCATTTTAACGGATAGTGACTTAATTCTATCTTAACTCCAAGTTTATAAATATATTAATGTTAATTAATTAGATAGATTCAATATTAATGCTCATATAGTATTGCTTTTTTTGTATATATATGTACAATATGCATAATACGATTGGTTTAGAGCGTATGTCATATTGTTTTGAAATATTTATTGTAAAATTTGTAAACCTGACATTTCTCTTCATCGATATATCATTGGTAATTAACGTTTGATTCCAATATATATGAGTAAACTCCTAATATTTATATCAAATAATGAAACACATATTATTTGAATGTAATGCAATAATAGAAGCATATTTAGTATATGATAATAGATGATGATTTTTTCGTTTCGTTTGGCACTGTTAGGAAAATAGAAATAATTAATTACAAAACACTTATTCGAAGATAGAAAGTTGAGGCGGATTTAAAAGATTCTTACCAATCAATTACTGAAACGAATAATTGAATATGAACATAAAATGAAAAAAGTTATGAGAGATTAAAAAAAGCGAGTTGATTCGACATATTAACGACATGTTGCGGTTAAACTTGTTTACATTTGGTTATCATAGTGCTAGTTTTGTATTGAGGTGTTAAATCCAACTATCACTTTTGAATTGTGGGATTATATTGCGAGATGCACGTCAAACACTTTTTAATGTATGTCCTTTTCTTATAATATTGAATGGAATTTCTTTGGCCACTATTATTATTATGGATTCTCCAATTTGTGTGATCTTAACTCCCTTTGGCTATCTTTTTCCATCTTGTGGAGCATGCAATCAAGTACAAACATGACCTAATTCAATAACCCACATTTGTTGAATTTTCATATTATAATTATTGTTTTTTTGTTAAACAATAAAAATATATTATGAAATTAAATGGTTTATGTTTTTGACCAACACCATAAAATAAAGAAAACATAAAAAAAATATTTAAAAAAAAAACCTAGCTTGAGATCGAAGAGGCACATTATTGGCACTTAGATCTTACTGTTATTTCTTCCATTAATGTAGACAATGAAGAGTGATATGGAACAAGTTATTACCAATTATAGTGAAAATCTTTTCTTGTAGAATTGTCAATAAAACTATGAAAGACTCCCTACAAGGATTATTATTGACAAAAGAGGTATTCAACATAATTCAACCCGTTGCCCAATTTGCGTTGAAGACCAAAAGACCGAACTACCTATTCTCTAATTGCCCATTTACAAACGAAGTGTACGTTGGAAACTTGGAATCTATCTTAGATTGGTGGAAACTTCGTAATCTTGCCTTACATTACGTAAAAGATATGTTCAACATCATATCGCACCCTCTTCAAGATGACGCCAAGTTCTTTATTTGGAAGTTTAAGACTAATTAGGTTGATAACAAATAAAAATAAAAATAAAAAAAATTGATTACTAGAAATATGATCAATAAAAATCATACCAACATTTTTACATTCAATTTTTTTTTAAAAATACCCACTTATCTTGTTAAAAAGTATAATAATGTGGAGCAATCATGGGAAATTGGGAAGCATTGTGGAGCAATCACCTTCCCCATCATTGATGACATTTCTTATTTAAAGTAATTAGCAACACGCAAGTTATGATTTTAACTTAGAAAACTCTAGTTGGGATTATAACGAAATTTGTCACTATAAAACACAAGTGTCCCCCCTTCCTTTTC
Source organism: Senecio squalidus (assembly GCA_910822075.1). Classification (NCBI taxonomy): domain Eukaryota; kingdom Viridiplantae; phylum Streptophyta; class Magnoliopsida; order Asterales; family Asteraceae; genus Senecio; species Senecio squalidus. The sequence continues at coordinate 14,609,429 of CAJVGC010000582.1, forward strand.
TCCATCCCACTCAATTATATTCTCGTTTCACAATGGTGTCTTGGCATTTGGTTCTCGACATCAGCCTTTTGCTGCTAATCTTGACCATACCATCTTTGGAAGGTGGTCGTTTGTCGTGTCAACTAGATGGGTCATGTTCAATTAATAAGGCACAAGAAACTCAAGAAGATGGCACAACGTGGGCGGTTCTTGTTGCTGGTTCAAAAGAATACTACAATTACAGGCATCAAGTGAGTACATCCTTTGAAAAACTTATCATGTCATATTTTTTTTTATCAATACGAAATATTAATTTTCTTCAGCTTGATATTATATGTTAGGCGGATGTTTGTCACGCATACCAAATACTAAAAAGAGGAGGATTAAAGGATGAGAACATCATAGTTTTCATGTACGATGATATTGCACATCACGAAAGTAACCCAAAGCCAGGGGTAATAATCAACAACCCTAAAGGTCGCGACGTCTACGCTGGGGTGTCCAAGGTACAATTATGTTTTCCTCTTATAATAGTTCAAAAAACACAAAGGTTGAGTTATATATGGGGACACAACTTACGTGCAACTATATGTTAGACCATGCACGGTTCCTAAATAGAAGTGTATACAAGCATTAACTTAACGGCAAAGAGTCAAACCAAAGTTTCACACTAAATACTAGCTTACTTTACATTTACTTTCAGGATTACACAGGGGATAGCGTGACATCGACCAATCTGTATGCCGTACTTCTTGGTGACAAAAAATCAGTGAAAGGTGGAAGTGGGAAGGTCGTTGATAGTAAACCGAATGATAGGATCTTTGTGTATTACACTGATCATGGTGGCCCGGGAACACTTGGTCTCTATATTTCTGTCTTAAACTCCCTATAATTTTGTTCTTGTTTCATGACATTATATCTAATATAGAAGATAATTTATATAATCTTTTAATAATGTTCACCATAGGAATGCCAAACTTGCCCAATGTTTATGCAAAGGACTTTATTGAGGTTTTAGAAAAGAAACATGCTGCTGGGACTTACAAAGAAATGGTGAGTTCTAACTTGCCTTAATTTCACTGCATAAAAACTATTTGATCTCTTTTGAAAAATAATCACAATTAAATGCTACAAGGTTATATATGTCGAATCATGTGAGAGTGGCAGTATCTTCGAAGGTTTGTTGAAAGAAAATATGAACATTTATGTCACAACAGCATCAAACGCTGACGAAAATAGTTGGGGAACTTATTGTCCTGGAATGAAACCTCCTCCTCCACCTGAGTACGACACTTGCTTAGGTGATTTGTATAGTGTCGCTTGGATGGAAGATAGGTATTCTCTTGGCTTGTTCTCGTAGTTAATTTACAAAAAAATGTTTGTTTGACGAGTATTTATCTGTTATTTTCATTAGTGACAAACAGGACATTAACGGAGAAACATTGGAACAACAATATAAGACGGTTGGTGTCAAAATTTAGTATAATGGCACTGTGATTGATAAATAACATGCTATATGTTAATTTATGAATTTTGAAAATGTTTTAGGTAAAGGTGAGGACTTACAATCACAATAGCTCTGAAGGATCTCATGTAATGGAATATGGTACAAAAGGAATTAACTCTGAGAGCATTTCTCTTTATCAAGGTTTTGGTGCATCTAAAGTCTCTGATGAGACGTTTATTATTGACGGTCCTATGGGTGTCGTAAATCAAAGAGACGCGGATCTTGTGTTTTTCCAACGACAGGTACTACTTTTATAGTTCTACAGTTTTGTTCTTTTATTATAAGCTTTTGTAACCTCCAAGTGACTGAAAGTTATTTTGTAATGTTATTTAGTATGAGAAAAGGGCGGAAGGATCACAAGAAAAAACAGACATGTTGAAGCAGATCACTGACATAAAAAATCATCGGTCACATTTGGATCATAGTGTGGATGCCATAGGATTACAACTATTTGGCTCGAGAAACCATGTGTTACTCACCTCTCTTCGAGCTCAAGGGAAACCAATCGTAGATGATTGGGATTGTCTTAAATCCATTGTAATTTCCCACCATATTTGTTACAACTTTTTACTATGCTAGAATTTTATAATGCTGATAAATGTTTTTTTTCTTTTCTTGAATAGGTTCGAGTGTATGAGACACATTGTGGTGCATTGACAGAATATGGGATGAAACATATGCGAGCATTTGCCAACATCTGTAACAATAAGGTCACTCAGGCGGACATGGAAACTGCCTCAATAGCTATATGTAGTGACCATGATGTCGGGCAATGGAGTCCTTTAAAGAAAGGATATAGTGCTTAATTACGACGTTTGTGCTTCAAAAGAAACAAATTGTGCATATTATTGTCTAAATTTACAGTTTGAACATCGATGATGATCTAGAATCGCCATAGGTACCAGTTGCTTTGAATCAAGTAATTGTAGATACGGGCTTCATGCATTCAATGCTGGTTGTCCCCTTTGTATTTTAGTATTGACAAATATCCTAAACATGTAGTAAAGTGCTTCGAACATGTAACTTGATGTCTTTCATTACCCATTCCTTCCTCGTTTCTTATTTCGCAACACCTTATAAATTAAATGCAGCGTTCAAAATATTGCATAGCGATAATCCTTTTCTAATAATTATTGTTACACATAACTGAATACTGGTTTTTCTTGAATTATATACTGGTTACTGAATACATATATACTTCAAGAAATGGATATTAAAAATAGAGTTTTATAAGAAATGTTGGATATAACATGACCTATAGTTTGGGTCCAGTGAACCAAGCCCATGGTTTCTTTCCCTTGTTATCAAGATCTTTTGGGCCCTTATGTTATTTCCCAAAAGAAAAAATGGCATAACTTGATTTGTTTTCACACCCAGTGACACCCAATGTAGCATTATATAGACTATAACTTTAGCATAACGTCGAGTAACCAACTTACTGAAGGTAATTCGTGACCTTATTAGGCTAAAGTCATAAAGCAATGTTGAGCATGTGCTCGTTTGCAACATTAGTACGTTAAGTCTTGAGAGTTGAGATCGGGCTATCTGGCATAAGAACGGTTTGCTTTATAGCTATACTTTAAGATCGTATTATCTACTATATGTAGTTGATTATAGCCGTCTTGTTAATCATGAACAATAGTTTACTTTCAATGGATATATTAGGTAGTATGTGCTATAGTGTCGTATTATTTTTTTAGATTTTTCACGTTCAGGTTACACAGGAATGACTAGTCTTTGACTCAGCGGTCTAATTAAACGGGATTTCCTCGTTTGACCATGACTGAACTTTTTCTTTGACACTCCAAAAATGTTTATATAGTGAGATTCGAACCTTTTACATCTATAAAAACATTAAAACACCTTAACGACTAGACCACCTTCGTATTATAAAGTCATTGTTTATCAGATATCTACATCATGTAAGTTGACGTTAAAAAACGGCCCACAACTTGTCAAACCTCTTGTTTTTTAATTGATGATATATATTAGAAAATTAATCAACTCTATGAGTCAATATACTTATCAAGATTATGTAATGAGAAAGCAATGTTTTATAAACAATGTACGACGGAAAAGTATAATGAAATAGAATATAAGAAATACATACATACAAAGTATAATTACGAATAAATATTAAAATTGTGAAACAAATAACGATCACATATGACTTATTGCTGAATTATTTTAAGAAAATTAATAGAAATTAAGTCATATAATTCACACCTCAAAACAAAACCATAACCATCAATGTGTAATTACATCACAACTTGATTAAAAACAAACAAAACTGATAAGATCGTATAGATTGATTGATGTTTAAGACATGTTTAAACATATCATTGTTGATTCTATAAATTCTTATAAAATTTCTAATCTTTTTTTTAAGTACTACATAATAATGGAAATTTCAGCCTACTCAAATTCTATCTTTTCCTTTTAACCTAACATTGTGCATGATTAGTTTGTTAAAAAACACTTTACGTCTTACCCATTTATTCAACTGTTAGTCTATTTCAAGAATGATTAAATCATAAGTTTCAAATATCAAATTTTAAAGAAGATTATATGTGAAATATGAGTACGTTACATTAAAATTTCACGAAATTTTCTTTATTTTAATTTTTTAAATAATAAAAAACATAATTTGTTTATATTTTGTTTTGATTTAATATTCTAAGAAACTGCTCTCATTTTAACCCTTTTTTATTCTTCTAATTCTTTAGTATATAAGCCTATATATTACTATGAATTTTATTCTAATATATAGTATAAATTATTAATGTCAAAGTCTTATTTTAAAACAGATCCTTTTTATAACTAATTTTTTAAAATCCACAAATACTAATGCTAATAGTTATGTATTATTTATTCTACAAAAATAAAACAGAAATTCATATTTTATTTACAACTGGCGAAAAAAATCTAAAAGAAATTTAGTCGAATTTTGCAAGCTGACAAATCACTATCTCTTTAGTGGTCCTAAATAGACTTTTTTTTTTAACACATTCAAACACCACCACTAATCACAAACTAAGCCGCCAGCTCCGTCGTGCACGTAATCCATCACCACCACCGGCTGCCACCGCGTTAATCTTTGTTTGTACATTTTCAAATTCCGATATCCGACATGGTACATGAATCCCACCATCATAATTAAACCCGTAAACTTTCTCAGCCTCTTTTAATAAACCCCCGAATAAGGGATGATTAAAATAAATAACTGGAACCAAAACCCTATGTGCATCATCTTCTTTTTCACCAACGTAAACCGCCAAGTGTCCTTTCGGAACCAAATTCTTCTCCTCCTCCTCTTTTCCGCCTAGTCGAATGTAACTAGAACTTGATTTCCTTAGACAAATTTCCTTCGCGCTTTTTCTCAATGAGCAAGCGAATTTACATAGTTTTGACATGGCTCTAGACGTGTAGTTTTGTTGGTTTAGTCTTAGGTAATTAGAATCTTTTCGTCTCCATTTAATGAGCTTTACGAGCTTGTGTTTGATTCGGAAACCTCTGAGTTTATGCATACTGGTGGAATGGAATGGAATGGAATGAATGGTGTGAAAATGAATAGAAGTGAGTATGTGTTTTTATATGGGTATGATGAGAAAAAATAGGGAGTGGTCGGTACACGATTTATGATGCACGGAATTTATTAAAACCGAAAGAAGAATAAATAAAGAAAATATGGCTTTGCACGTATGCCACTCATGGCTTCCTAGCAATATCCTTTATGTTTATTTTTATTTTTATTTATTTATTATTTCTTTTTTATGGTCAAATAGTTTTTTCCACTAACATATTTGTTATGGTAGGTAATTAATTGGTTAGGCTATGGATTAAACTAAAATAAAAAGTAGATTTTCACTTTACCAAGCTAGACCAAATTAAAGTAACCTTATTATTTTGAATGTTAGATAAAAGTTTTTCGTAAAAGTAGAAGGAAAGTTCTATAAATACAGGTACCGAGTTTTGTTATTGTACATTAATAAGATAATGTATGTCTAACATTTTTAACAAAATCCTATAGAACTATTGTTTTCAAAATTCTATTATTTTTACCAATTTAGACCAAATTAAAGTAATCTTATTATTATTATTATCAATTAAGACCAAATTAAACTAACCTAGCTTATTAATCTGAAAAGACAAGAAAAGACATAATTTAATTATAATTTTTCTATCTCGATGATTTAGTAATATGTATTATAGACCGGTACACTAGAAGATAAAATTTGATACATGCACCTCTAAGAGGTTAAGAAGAATTTAGTATATGTAAAATTTTGTTGCATTATTATTAATGAACTGATAATTTCGAAAATAGATAGATGATATTAACTAATATATAACTAGATGAAATGTAAAAGCAACGCAAGATACAAAGCATGTTCTTTAAATTTTGCTCGGACCACTCACCTAGAACAACACATCATCAGCAAAGTGCAAATTTGAAATAACCAACTCGCTATTATTCACTTGGACCCCTTTGAAGATGCCTTCTCTTTAGGTTCCTCCATTGCAACGTGAAACATATCCATTGCTATTATAAAGAGAAAAGTCGATAGGGGTCTCCCTGTCTAAGACCTTTTTCGGTTGAAATTCCTTTATCGGGCTTCCGTTTATTAGAACCGCGGATGTAGCCGATTGAAGACAACCTTGTATCCAAGACCTACACACCAAACCAAATCCCATTAAACCCAATAAGTAATCTAAAAAACCCCAATTAACTGAGTCAAACCCCTTGTCCAAGACCTCACATGTTTCAAAAGATGTGTAACTATTATTAGTAAATAAGCAATTAAATTTTGTACATCTACGTTATTATAAAAATTTAATATTGGGTTTTTCTAAAATGTGCATACATGCATATGATAGAACATTAATTATACAAATAATTACACTTAAATTTTCTTGAAGCAAAAAATGCATTTAATATATGTTCGATAAAAGAAAATTTGAAGTTTAATAAATAGTACATTTTTAAATAAATTAGGAAATTTTGGAATCATTAAATACGTATTACCATTTGGCTTATTCGCACATGGTAGAAAAACTCTTTATTAAAATCATAAATTGTAGTATTTTGTTTTATTACTTAATTGAATTGAATTGAATTGAATAGTCAAGATTACGGAAATTAGACGTTCTTTATCTATTCTACAAACATATGAAAGTGAAATGCATAGGTCAAAGAGTTTGTTAGTAAATCATTTAATTAGTATTAATTTATTCTTTGAGATATATGAGAAATTTTTTAAATTTTGGAAGAATAATAACGTTTTAAAATTTACAAGAATATTAACAAAAATTGAATTTTTTAAAGAATATAGATGTAAATTTCGCTAAAATTAAAGAATTAGTATATGTAACAAGCAACATATCTGGAGGTTCATAAACACGGTGGTGAAGTTGATCAAAATTCTCTCCGTTCTATGGAGTTCATATGAAAGTAGCAAGAAATATTAATTGGTTAGAGTGGAGTTGTAATCCTGAACATGTACGTTCTATTGCTATCTAGCAACTTGTTAGTATATCGTTTTTTTTTATTGGTGTATGTTAGTTCTTCTATAGCAATTATTGACAGGTTAAGCCAATAACTGGAGATTTTATGATGTCAACATTGTCATGAAAGTTGGTGCAGATCGCGACTTCAACAGCTCACATGGAACTTATAGATAGAAGAACAACCTCAATGAACATACAGCTTGATGATTGATAGAACCATTTCGCAAATGATTTATTTATCTCGACTCCCATATCTTTTATGATCAATAAAAGAAAAAATGTTATTAAATCTCTTTCTTTTATTTTATCAAGAAAACCAGTATATTTGATAAAGACCGTTAGATATTGCTATATCTAACATATCATTCTAACTCACCAAATAAACAAAAACTTGAAATTCAATTAAAATTAAATAATCTTTTGAAATTATTTACATCAAACATTATTAGATTATATGGCATACCCGGCCTTGCACGATTTTAAAGAATATTGAAGAGAAAAAAAATCTAATAATAAGAACAAAAGAAAGGGTACAAAGGAAGTCATATTCTTTATATTTGGCCACGTACGTCGCTATCACTATTCTTCCTATATGATCCCTACCACATACGCTTGTACTTCTTGTACCTTTCTTTATATTTCAAATAAATTTATTTTTTTTCTTTTTTAAATAACAACTTCTTTAAAATTTGTAAATGTATGCTTTTTCGCTACAAAACTATTCCTATTGTTGTCGAATTCCCAAAACAAGTTAGTCGGAACTAAGAAGCATTAGCAGAAAACCTAACATGTACATCAAGTATTTGTTTTTCGATCAGTTTCATTCTCCTTTTATATGCTTATTAAGTGTGAAACGCATAAAATATAATATAATGTGTAAAACAAATCCTAGTTACCTAAACAGTTTCATCGAAGATAATTTAAACACTTTCCCAAAAATGTCATATAAACAACTTGATCCAGTAATAGACCATTTACTAACTTCTTAATATCTTCTTACTTATTATCCGATCAACCTATGGTATGCTCATTTCGTCAATTAACATTATGAGTAGAGATGAAGGAGGCGAAAACATTTATCGCTTTACTAACTTAGGTAGCTTTGAAACTTAGGATAACTGGAGCATATATCTTTTGATTGAATAAAATTACCTGTAATTATGGACTACGAAAAGCAGCCTAACTAAGTAACTATTTCAATGGCTACCCTACAAGCACCACCCAGGTCAGGCCACATTACCCGATCACCAAAAGTTGTGAAGAATATTATACGAAGGTCCACAAAAACACCGAAGCATATATGCTTGTTGGGACATAATCGTCTTGATTGTATCTTGTACTTAGTTTAGGAACGTGTTGTGAAACCTAAAATGTATCTAGATCGAGTTGTAAAGTATCGCTACTGATGACGTACCATCGGTTGGCCGATAGAAGTCTATCGGCCAATCCGATGGTACGCCGAATGATCTAGTAAGCTGGGCACAATCTTTGATAAAAGGAATCTAAACAACATCTATTATCCGAAGAACATCCTAAGGACCAGGAGGCCGAAGGATGACTTCTCGACAAAGAGTACAACACCTCGGAATACCTTCAGGATAAGCAAGGTGTTGTACTAAGAGCACTCTATTATCCGAAACTCAAGGTCTATAAATACCAAGCTCACACTTCACTTCAAGGGTAACGTTTACACACACTATACTCTTTTACTTTATATTTTGCCCTTACTCTTCGATATCTTACTCTCACGTCCGAGGTAAACCAGGGGATCAACCCCGCCCCGTTTACTCGTGTGTTGCTTGCTTGTGCAGATAGTATTAAGATCGAAGATAAGGATTAGGCTGAAGGTCTTCTTCGGATCAACTCTTCCGGATCCGAACCTTCTACCCCCCTGTGTTTGTGATATTCCGGTGTCGCAACATTTGGCGCCATCCGTGGGACACACATGGCTTCTACAGGACCATTTGTGACTTTTACGGCTAATACCTCAGGAAGTAATAGGGAACCAATAGTCGAAGATGAAACTCCAAGGAATGATCAAAATGATAAGGAGAAAGGTACTGGGATCTCTGAGGAGTTCCTAGAAAAGAATTATGACGCACTTAAAACCATGTTGGAGGAACATGAACGAAAGAAGAAAAAAGATCGTTCCCGAAAGAGTCCTCCGGTGGCTCGAAAGATTATCTATTCGAGCGACTCGGAGCGAGACGATAGTGATTAAGAAGATGATTTGAATCTTCCTTATCAATCAGACTTTGCTTCCAAATTCACCAGAAGAATCTCAACATTCACGATGCCTCGAAAAGCGAAGATGCCTAGCATTGTGCGTACCTATGATGGAAGTGGTGACCCGGACGATCATTTTGCAATCTTCTCCGGCGCAGCTGATACCGAAGGTTGGCCGATGCCAATCTGGTGCCGAATGTTCGCTCAAACCTTCGTCGGGCCGGCGAGAGTTTGGTTCGGAGAACTGCCGGAAGAAAGCATAGACAGTTTCAAGGACATGAAAAAGAAGTTTGAGACTTACTAATGCAACAACGTAGGTATACCCGAGGTCCGACAGATATTGCTAAGATCAAACAAAGGGAGAACGAGAGTCTCCAGGATTTTGTGGAAAGATGGAAGCGGGAGCTTCTGCAGATTAAAGGAGGGGATGATATGCTGAAAGTATCAGGGTTCATGGAAGGAATTCGGATACCGACCCTCATTGCGAAGCTCAATGCCCGAGTACCCGTTACAGTGGATGAGATGATGGAACGTGTTAAAAGATTCCTCAATGGGAAGGAAGCCTCTAGACAATACGTTGAGTCTAGCACAGCTGCATCCCGAAAGGGGTTAAAAGTGGTATCCCCTGCTAGAAGTCCTCCGTGGAGATCTTCCCCAAACAGGAAAAGTTTTTCTCCCGGTAGTCATGAAAGAAGATTCGGACGAGGACTTGTCCGTGCCTCTCCTTTCACAACTTCCGGAGAATCTCGACGACACGTAAACTTCACTGAACTCAACAAAACGCCCGGCGAGATCTATGCTACCGAGAAAGGAAGAATTCACTTCCATGCCCCGGCTCCCTTAGTAGGTACCCCGGATAAAAGATTCTTAGACCGATGGTGCGAATTCCATCGGGATAAAGGGCACTACACGAACGATTGTTTTCAATTAAAGAAGCAGATCGAGGAGGCCGTAAGAACCGGGCAATTGGACCATCTGATGGAAGGAATCAAACAAGGTGGCCAAAAGAAGCAAGGCCCAGCGTACCCCGGGAAAGGGAAAGGGAAAGAGATACAGATGGTTTTCTGTGAGGGAGAAAGTAGTGAACTTCGTGATGAGAGAACCGAGTCCTGGATGATGCAGGATATGTCTTTTCCTCCGGTCAGCACCTCTAAGAGAGTAACAGATCCAATGGTCGTAGTAGGAGATATTGGAAACCAAACGGTCCACCGAATTTACATTGATAATGGGAGTGCTTCGGAAATACTCTTTGAACGTTGTTTTCTAGAGTTAGATTCCGAGGTACAACGCAGGATGGAGGGGTGCTCCCAATATTTAGTGGGATTTTCCGGAGAAGCAGTAAAGCCAATAGGACAGATCCGATTACCCTTCACCATCGGGAATGAAGACAAGTTTCGGACCGTGGAGATCAACTTCCTGGTAGTCCGGGCCAACTCCCCGTACAATGTCATCATCGGGAGGCCCGGGATAGCAAAGCTCCGAGCCATCGTGTCGACAGCACACTCCCTCATGAAATTTCCAACACCCGGAGGAATTGTTGAAATACGTCCGGAAGCCCACAAAGTGTTGGAGTGCCAAAGGATCGAAAGAATATTACAGAAAGATGAGGGAGAAACAAAACCAGGAAAGGTTATCATTCATCCGGGTTACCCGGAACAGACTGTTACAATCGGGGATACATTCACTGAGGAAGGCAAGGAAAAACTCATTACACTCCTCCGGCAAAGCAGGGACATTTTTGCCTGGAAACCGTCGGATATGACCGGAGTACCAAGAGGACTAGCTGAACATAAGCTAGCCATCCAGAAAGGGAAAAATCCGATAGTGCAGAAGAAGCGAGGTCTAGCACCTGACCGAAGCAGAGCTGCTTGTGAAGAGGTCAAGCAGTTGACCGAAGCTGGAATCCTCTGTGAAGTTCGATACCGAACCTGGGTGGCAAATCCAGTCATGATTTTGAAAGGAGATAACACCTGGAGAATGTGCGTGGATTTCAAGGATCTCAATGATGCTTGTCCGAAGGACGCTTATCCCTTGCCGGAAGTGGATCTAAAGGTGGAAGCGCTAGTTGGTTTCAGATTCAAGTGTTTCTTGGAGGCATACAAAGGGTATCATCAGATACAAATGGCGAAGGAAGATGAAGATAAAACGGCCTTCCACACTGATATGGGAATCTTCTGCTACAGAAAAATGCCCTTCGGTCTGAAGAACGTCGGGGCTACTTACCAAAGGCTGATAGACAAAGCTTTTTCGGAACAGATTGGAAGGAATCTAGAAGCCTATGTGGATGATTTAGTAATAAAGTCCATATCAGAAGAGGTAATGATCCAAGATATCCGGGAAACATTCGCTAACCTCCGGAAAATAAATATGAAACTCAACCCAAAGAAATGTTCTTTTGGGATGGAAGAAGGCAAATTCCTAGGTCATATCGTTACTCCAAATGGTATCAAAGCAAACCCGGAGAAAGTTCGGGATATAGAAGGAATATCGTCTCCTAGGACGATGAAGGAAGTTCAAAGCCTAAATGGCAAAGTCATAGCCCTGGGACGTTATCTCTCGAAGTCCGCTGAAAGATCACTACCGATCTTTCGAACCTTAAAGAATTGCGTGAAGAAGGGTGATTTTCGGTGGACACCCGAAGCCGAAGAAGCTTTGCAAGAGATAAAGAGGTTTGTGATGGCCCTTCCCACTTTGACCACGCCTAAGAAAGGAGAAACCTTGATCTTGTATCTATCAGCAACGGCCGAAGTCATTAGTTCGGCACTTCTGGCTGAAAGAAAAGGAGAGCAAACACCTATCTACTTTGTCAGTAAGGTGCTACAAGGCCCCGAAAACAATTATACTCAGATAGAAAAGATAGCGCTAGCTTTGGTTTACACCTCCCGAAGGTTGAAGAGATACTTTCAAGCCCATAGCATCCGAGTAATCACTAATCAACCATTGAAACAAATCTTAAGGAATGTGGAAACTGCCGGAAGACTCACAAAGTGGGCCATTGAATTAGGAAGCTACGAAATAGAGTATGTTCCCAGAACATCTATCAAAGGACAAGTTTTGGCGGACTTCATAGCCGAAGTCCCTGAGGATATCGTTTCTAGAGAGACCCATCCGGAAGATACAAAGGTCGAAACACCTGCAAAGAGCAAAAAGAGAAAAAGACCGGCAGAGTGTAATGTTGAAGGAAAAAACAAGAAGCAAGATCACGCCTGGTTTCTCTTCACTGATGGATCCTCCAGTTCAGAAGGTTCGGGGGCGGGAATTCTCCTCGTCAGCCCGGAAGGAAAAGAGTTCTCATTCTCTATCCGATTTGGTTTTGATAACACAAATAATGAATCTGAGTATGAAGCCCTGTTGGTCGGATTACAAAAAGCCAAAGAAAAGGGAGTGGAACATTTGAAGGTTAAAGTGGACTCCAAGTTGGTTACTAATTAGATCAATGAAACGTACGAAGCCAAGGAGGACCGAATGAACAGATACAAAGAGAAGGCAAAGAGTTTGATGGCCACCTTTCAGTCATGTACAATCGAACAAGTTTCGAGAACGAAGAACAAGGTTGCTGACACCCTGAGCAAATTAGCGTCGATAGCATTCGGACACACCACGATGGAAGTAATGGTGGAAACGCAAGACCAACGGGCGATAGTTAACCCGAAAGAAACATTAATGATCGTCGAAGACGAAGGAATCACTTGGATGACACCGATCATAAAGTTTCTACAGGAGGGAAGTTTACCACATGATCCGAATGAAGCGCGAAAGATCAGAATGAAAGCACCAAACTACGTGATGAAAGGTACCACACTCTACCGAAAAAATCCACTTTCGCCATTGCTTCGTTGTTTGGGACCATTGCAGGCCAACTACGTGATCCGAGAGATGCATGAGGGAGCATGTGGCATGCACGCCGGACCACGTAGCATGGTCTCGAAGATCACTGGATTGGGATATTTCTGGCCCACGATGCATTACGATGCCATCGAAGTAATTCGCAAGTGTGATTCTTGCCAAATTCATGCACCTATACCGAGACTTCCCAAGCACAACTTGGTGTCAATACTATCGGCGTGGCCCTTCCAAAAGTGGGGCATTGATATTGTTGGCAAATTTCCAACGGGGACGGGTGGAATGAAATTCCTGATTGTGGCAGTAGACTACTTCACGAAGTGGGTCGAAGCAAAGCCTGTCGTCCGGATCACAGGAAAACAAGTGCAGAAATTTGTATGGGAGAATATCGTGTGCAGATTCGGTCTGCCGAATGAATTAATCTCGGATAATGGCAAGCAGTTTTCGGACAACCCGTTGCGACGATGGTGCAGTGAAATGAAAATCAAACAAACCTTTACCTCGGTAGCACATCCACAAAGCAACGGCCAGGTTTAAAGAATTAACCGGAGTATAGGTGACGGAATAAAGGCGAGGTTGGGAAGAGAAGGAACGGATTGGGTGGATCAAATATCCCATGTGTTATGGGCACACCGAACCACCCAGAAAAAAAGCACTGGAGAAACGCCTTTTAGCCTAACTTATGGATCCGAAGCTGTCATCCCAGCCGAAGTAGGAATGCTAAGCCATCGCATGGCATCCGAAAACGATCAAAATAATCAAGAAGAGATCCGGCTTAACTTGGTATTGTTGGAGGAACGAAGAAATGCAGCAGCAGTTCGAGAAGCCAAGTACAAAGAAAAACTTGAAGGGACTTACAACAAGAAGGTAAGGAAGCTGGTGCTGGAAGAAGGTGATTTGGTTCTCCGAAAGAATGAAGCAAGCCGGCAAGAGAACGAAGGAAAAATGGGACCTCTTTTATTATCATGAATATGGAATGCGATGAATCTTCGAAAGTACTATCATTAGCCAATAATGTGTAATGTAACCTCTTTTATTATCATGAATGAAAGGCCTTCACGGCCAGTTTTTCCCTTCATTTTACTACTAGTACTATTCGAATGAATGTTCATGGCATTTGACGAAGTGTCTGAACATACAGCTAATTCAGATAGTCTACGAAAAAATAAGGATGAAATTTTGCAATCATTGAGCCTAACCTCAATGAGTATCGGACCTAACTCCGAATGATAAATTGAGCCCAACCTCAATGAGTATCGGACCTAACTCCGAATGATAAATTGAGCCTAACCTCAATAAGTATCGGACCTAACTCCGAATGATAAATTGAGCCTAACCTCAATGAGTATCGGACCTAACTCCGAATGATAAATTGAGCCTAACCTCAAAGAGTATCGGACCTAACTCCGAATGAAAAATTAAGAAACATTCACACAAAGCATTTAAATAACATACTAAATCACAACAAGTAAATAAAAAATGCAAGTGAATCCGGAAATTAAATAAGCAACTGAAAATTATATTTATCATAACTTGTTTTATGGAAACATATCTTCACAGGTCGAAGACATGTTTCATTGTTACACAGCAAAAGAAAAGATAGTACAAAGCTTCACTCCTCATCCGAAGGAGGACCAACAGCAGGCTCAACAGCCTGAAAGTCTTCCAGAGGAGAACCATCGGTGGCAGACAGTGCTTCAAGATAAGGGTATTCTAGATCTGAAGCATCGGCCATGGCCTTCTCCAATTCTGAAGCAGCATCGGAATTAAAGAATGGAGAAGATGAAGGTTTCTGCTTCAGACGGCCAAGGTTGACACCAGCAACCAAACCATCATGACACCCAAGTCTGTAGTTAAGCATCCGAATATTCTCTTGGGGACGGGAGTACTCATGACTAGAGTGTAGCTTTTTAACGACATGCTTCGGACCCGTTGTTACCAACCAACTTTTGTCCAAGCGAAGCGCAGCCAACTCCGAATCTTGTTTCCTCAACCTTTCCTCCAAGGACTTGAGAACATCACCATGGGAATCATACTGAGCTCGAGTTTCGGCCATAGCAGCCTCGTGCTCCGTCTTCAAGTTGGCTATGGCAGCCTCATGACTCGCCTTCAGTAAGTCCCTCAACTTCTCCATCTCAGCCTGGTGCTCACTCTTTAACTTGTCAGTAAGCTCCCTGACAGCAGCCTCATTAAGTTGAGAAGAAGAAGCTTTCATCGCTTATATCTCTTTCGATAAGCTATGGCTTTTGTCACGATAATGTTTCTTCCTGTCAAGAGCCTCTGAAAGTTTACCTTGAAGTCCTAAGGCTCGAAATCTCTGCTCTTCCGTTTCCCGCGCCGATGATTCCATTCGACGACGGAGGTCAGGGCCAATGACATTTAGAGAGGCAAGAGCAAAGTCGAATTCACGACCCACTTGGACATTGCCAAGTTTTCCCAGACGAAGAGTCTCGGCTGGAGTAGCAAGGTTGTCAATGAGATCCCGGTTAATCTCATAAGTTCTTGGCTTGAAAAGGTCCCCGCACTTTATCTTACTCACCGCCGGCACAAATGATGTCCCGGCCAAAGCAGCACTCAAACCCTCGGATTCAGTATCCGATTGTTCACCTTCAGAGTGAACACTAGCATCTTCCCGGTGTTCAATTTCCTTCCGCTTACCTGGAAGAAGATAAATGAAAATCAGTAAATGATAGAAGGAAAGTTAGCAAAAAACACATAAAAGCATCAAGTTTCTACCTTTCACCCAGATTCGAGTCCGGGCACATGACCCTACAAACTCTGAAACAGGAGAAGGTTGAACGATGCCCGGGAAAGGAAAAGTACCTTCCACTTTATCTACCGAAACTTGAGTAGAAGTTTCGTCCATCAAGTTCTCGCTCTGTTCCGGTTGAGATACAATTAAAGATGTGGTCTGATGAATTAAATCATTCGGTGACGAAGGTCCCGTATCCATATCTTCTTGCTCCAGCATATCCTCTGAATGAGTCAGTTGTAGAGGTTCATCAACCAACTTAGGAGCTACAAGCTCCTCGTTCCCCTCATCCATCGGAACAGCCGAAGAAATGTCTTCTAAGGGTCTCTCACCCGAATCACTAACACCAATACTTGCTTTCGCAGCAACCTTCTCCAATTCTGGAGTGATCACTTCCATATCAACATGAGGACCTGTCGAGAAATCATCATCAACTATCAGTCCTAGGGCAATTCTTGTTTCGGAAGAAGTCTCGCAAGAGGGGGGATTACGATAGAACTCCGTACCGTCTAGAGAAGCATCTCCCTCCTCCGAACTTTCAAGGACGACAAACTTACTCTGAAATACGGAAGTGGAAGCCTCCTTGTTTTTCTCTCCAGGCTTAGAAGTATCAGCCTTATCCACCTCAGGAGCTCCGGATTGTTGGTCCTCTCTCCTTTCCCTAATGGCAAACTTTTGGCAGAAACAGAAATCTTTTTCTTCTTCTTAGACACCTCAACTTTCGGTGCATTCTCTTCCCCGGAATCCCCACCTTCAACATCATCAACTTTCGGTTCCTCAGACGATCCACCGAGGGGGAACCAGTCAGTAGCCTTCCTTTTCCTGGCAGCTGCATTTCCCATAGAAGATGATGTCTTTGCAAACAAAGCATTGAAAAGCAAGGGAATAGTATTGTTACCACTCTTTGCCGGATGACTTCCACTACCCATAATGGTCCCAGGGGCTGGCTGAATAAAGTCCTCATCCGAAGGATCTCTCATTGTATAGCCCGCTGGAAAAACTGCGTCAGCATCAGTATAGGGGGGGGGGGGGGGAAGCTCGTCCGTAGACATATGTACCACCCTGGAGTTCATCCGGACCAACCAGGTTGCCTCGCCTTCAAGAATATTGCGAGAGATGTACTTAACTCCATCCCAATCACTCAGTTCCAAGAAATCTATCAGAGGCAAATCTGCAAAAAAGAAAGAAAAGTCAAAATAATGATCAGCAGGGAACTATCGGTAGAAGGAACATAAATACTCGACGTACCTCGGTCATTCATCTGCAAACAGGGCCTGGTGATATTAGACGTCCATACCCGACTTACACCAGCCATCACCAACACATGTTCCGGCAGCGTCCGGCACTCTATCTTATGAGTCGTGAAGGCCAAGAGAGCAGCAGCCGGAACAACTCCCTGTTTAACTGGCTCGTCCGGAACAGACTCATCCTTATGCTTCCATCTCATCCGGATAGGAGCCACGCCAGCATTAACATAAAAGAACTTCGTCTTCCAATTCTTACGGCCGGAGGGAGCTCCGGAAGAACAAGCGGGGCTGGGTTTTCTCCTCTTGTCAATAGTGAACCAGTCACCGGCCTTCCCCAACTTATAGAACGTCCGAAAGAGATTCAACGAAGGCTCGTAGCCAAGAGCCCAGCTTTGAACTTCAAAACAAGCAAGTCTCAAAGCTCCGAGAGGGTTCAGTTGTGTAGGCATGAGTTTGTAATATTCAAAAAACTCCAGGAAAAGCTTGGAGAATGGAAGTCGGAGGTTTGAAAATTCGAACCACTCAGCATATACGCCTATCTTTCTAGGAGGGGCGTCCAGTATTTTGTCGTTCGGGCCCGGGAGAACAGCACCATACCCCTCACCGATGGCATACTTTTCCAAAAACGCGTCAAGATATTCTTGAGTAAAAGTAGTGAAGCATCTCCGAAGGTTTTCTTTATCTCTTTTCGACATTGTAACAGCAAGAAGCAAGAAGAAAACGAAAAGAAGATTGAAGGAAGAAAAACACACAGTTAAAAGTGAAAATCAGAAATCGGTAGAAAAAAAATTACAAATGGGGTAAAAACGGGGTATTTATAAGGAAGTGTAAGTCAGACGATGGGACGCGCGTCTAATCCCACCGCCTCCCTCGGCCAATAGCGCAACGACAGGTGGCACGAACATTAATTACCACAATTCGAAAAACTTCCCGCCCAAGCTAAAACATAATTATCCCGCCTAAATAGGCGGACAGTTAGTAATTTCCGAAAAAACTCAAGAGACGTACTTCTGCTAACCGAAAGAATAGCTGAAAGAATAACTGAAAGAATAACCGAAAGAACACCCGAAAGAACCAAATACTTTATTTTTTCTTCTAGTCAAGCATTAAATAGTCTTAACTACGTAATACTGGACTAGGGGGGCTGATGACGTACCATCGGTTGGCCGATAGAAGTCTATCGGCCAATCCGATGGTACGCCGAATGATCTAATAAGCTGGGCACAATCTTTGATAAAAGGAATCTAAACAACATCTATTATCCGAAGAACATCCTAAGGACCAGGAGGCCGAAGGATGACTTCTCGACAAAGAGTACAACACCTCGGAATACCTTCAGGATAAGCAAGGTGTTGTACTAAGAGCACTCTATTATCCGAAACTCAAGGTCTATAAATACCAAGCTCACACTTCACTTCAAGGGTAACGTTTACACACACTATACTCTTTTACTTTATATTTTGCCCTTACTCTTCGATATCTTACTCTCACGTCCGAGGTAAACCAGGGGATCAACCCCGCCCCGTTTACTCGTGTGTTGCTTGCTTGTGCAGATAGTATTAAGATCGAAGATAAGGATTAGGTTGAAGGTCTTCTTCGGATCAACTCTTCCGGATCCGAACCTTCTACCCCCCTGTGTTTGTGATATTCCGGTGTCGCAACAGCTACATTTATGAAACAGTTACTCTAGGTAACCACAGTTACGCCAACGTAACTATGCAGTTACGCAACGTAACTGTTTAGTTACCTATTGTAACTGATCCCATCAGTTTCGCTAGTGTAGTTCTAAGTCGGTTAAGAGTTAAGCAGCGTAACTGCTTAGGTTTTCATGATACCTATAAATAATAAATATTTGGATCATAATGTGAGCCGTCACAAATTCCTATGAACTAGCAGATACGTTGGAAACCTTATTCTTAGCGTAACTGATCGTGTGTGAGTTTCAAGTCTTGTAATGGAGTGTTTTGATATTATTCGTAGTTGTAAAACATTAAATAAACTTTATTATATCAATCATTTTCTTATAATCGTTGTTCTTCACCATATATATACTCATATTTGTTATTCCGCGACTTATAGGAGTTTGGGTTCAAAGAAGGTCCTTAGAAGGATGACCAACAATGCTAAATTTTTTGTCACGTTTTTTATGGTTCTGTTTGACTTTCCATTTAAACGTGTATTCGAATTATTTGTTTTAGAATTGATCAACGTACAATATTTTCTCTTAGCTTTTTCGAACTGAAGTTTGTAACAAGGAAGATTAAAATTTGTTTCCTTTAATATCGTATGAACTTCATAAACTTATAGGGATCCTTTTTTCTATAAAACTAAAAGTTGAAAGTGAATTAATCATGCGTTTTACATCTATTTCCACAATTTGTATTGGACAATGGACATTCCTTATTGTTTAAAAGTCGTTTGCGTTTTATCTATA
>CAJVGC010000582.1:14629024-14682764 GCA_910822075.1 Senecio squalidus
GATTGACTAAGGTCCGGATATCATCAAGTGTTGGTTTGAAATGATATACCGAAAACGCATTCGCACTAGATACGGACACTACGAGTCCTGGTAATGCCATTTGGGCTCACAAATGCACCAGCAGTATTCATGGATTTGATGAATAGGGTATGCCGACCGTATCTAGACAAGTTCGTTATTGTATTCATCGACGACATTTTAATCTACTCGCGTACCAAAGAAGATCACGCGGAGCACTTAAAACTATTACTGGAACTACTCAAGGAACAACAACTCTACGCAAAGTTTTCTAAGTGTGAATTCTGGCTGCGTGAAGTCAAATTTCTCGGTCACGTAGTTAATGGATCTGGAATTCACGTTGATCCGTCAAAGATCGAGGCAATAAAGAATTGGGAAACTCTCAAAAGTCCGACAGAAATCCGCCAATTCTTAGGACTAGCTGGGTATTATCGGCGATTCATTCAGGACTTCTCTAAGATAGCTAAACCCCTAACAAAGTTAACCCAAAAGAACGAGAGGTTCAACTGGGGAGATGCTCAAGAACAAGCCTTCAGTATCCTGAAAACGAAATTGTACAATGCTCCGATCTTAACTCTTCCTGAGGGAAACGAAGACTTCGTAGTTTATTTTGACGCATCTAACCTAGGATTAGGCTGTGTATTGATGCAACGAAACAAAGTCATAGCTTACGCATCGCGACAACTTAAGAAACACGAGGTCAACTACGCTACACACGACTTAGAGCTAGGAGCGATAGTTTTTGCCCTTAAGATCTGGAGACATTACCTCTACGGAACTAAATGCACGGTATTCACGGACCATAGGAGCCTGCAACACATACTAGATCAGAAGCTACTCAATATGAGGCAAAGGAGATGGTTGGAACTCCTTAGCGACTACGACTGCGATATTAAGTATCACCCTGGCAAAGCAAACGTCGTAGCAGATGCCCTGAGTAGGAAGGAGAGGCAGCAGACGACTCGAGTACGTGCATTAGGAATTTACCTTAAACCCGATTTGAGAACGCGCATAGCAAGTGCCCAGCATGAGGCTTTGAAGGCAGATAACATAAAGGTCGAAACCTTGCACAATCACGACAAAAACTTTGTGAGGAAGGGCGACGACGTCTATTATTTTAAGGATCGAGCCTGGATTCCTACGACTAACGAATTAAGGAAGACCATTATGGATGAAGCACACAGAACGCGATATTCCATTCATCCAGGGTCAAGCAAGATGTATGAGGACCTCAAGGAACACTATTGGTGGCCTGGAATGAAAAGAGACGTTGCCTTATACGTAGAGAAATGCCTCACTTGTGCGAAAGTGAAGGCCGAGTATCAAAAACCATCTGGATTGCTACAACAACCCGAGATTCCCGAGTGGAAATGGGAACAAATCACAATGGACTTCGTCACAAAGTTACCTCGAACATCAAAGGGTAACGACATGATCTGGGTTATAGTAGACCGACTAACGAAGTCAGCACACTTCATTCCGATTAAGGAAAGTTTTAACGTAGAAAAACTTGTCCAAATATACATCAACGAGGTAGTGACACGTCACGGAATACCCACGTCAATCATCTCGGATAGAGATACTCGCTTCACTTCCAGATTTTGGAAAGCATTCCAAGAGTCGTTTGGCACACGACTGGACTTAAGCACGGCTTACCATCCGCAAACCGATGGTCAAAGCGAGCGCACTATACAAACACTGGAGGACATGCTAAGAGCTTGCGTTATCGACTTCGGAGGAAGTTGGGATAACCACTTACCACTGATAGAGTTCTCTTACAATAACAGCTACCATGCTAGCATCAAATGTGCGCCTTTTGAAGCTCTCTACGGAAGGAAATGCCGGTCTCCACTGTGTTGGTTAGAACCGGGAGATCGACAACTAATTAGCATGGACGTAGTGCAAGAAACGATTGATAAGATCACAACGATTAAGGAAAGACTTAAGACTGCGAGAAGTCGTCAAAAGAGCTATGCTGATATGCGTAGAAAGGATCTAGAATTTCAAGTCGGCGACAAAGTACTTCTAAAGGTGTCACCTTGGAAAGGTGCAATACGTCGCGGAAAGCGAGGAAAGCTTAGCCCGAGATATGTGGGACCATTTGAGATACTCGAAAGAGTAGGTCCAGTTGCGTATCGCTTAGAACTACCGCAAGAGCTCGGTAACATGCATAACACTTTTCATGTCTCGAGATTGAAAAAGTGCCTATCGGACGTAACACTCATCACACCTTTGGAAGAAGTACAACTAGATGAGAAGCTCCAATTTGTCGAGGAACCGATTGAAATCATAGATCGCGAAACTAAGAAGCTAAGACACAGTAAAATCCCGATAGTGAGGGTACGATGGAACGCAAAGCGAGGCCCCGAATATACCTGGGAACGGGAGGATCAGATGATGCTTAAGTATCCTCATCTCTTCACTTCTCCCACAACGAATACCACAAGTTGAAATTTCGGGACGGAATTCTTTCAACGTGGGGAGAATGTGACAACCGTCTAAACTAAGGTCGAGAACGCTAACTTATAACTTCTAAGTGTTTATTTGATGCCCGATATAACTAATTCTATGTGCTATGTGGTTACGTAGACATAACTCTTAAGCTAGGCTCGTTGTAACTCACGCAAAACTCTTAAACGAAAGTTACTCTATTTTAAACCTTTAAGCACGGATCGGGATCGGAATCATAAAACAACTTCGGAATCAAATTATATAAGTCCTAATACCAAGAAAACACCTAATGAACTTTCCTAAGTTCACAACGTATCATAACTAAGAACTTTCGGTTAACAAAAAGGTCCAACGAAGCGAAAACGTAAAAACTAAAAATCAGAAAATGCTGAAAATTGGCCCGGTGAGCAGCACCGGCTGCCAGAATTCAAAAACTTACATATTTAGTCCTTATCTCGTTTTTGCAATCCAACACCCAATCAAAATCGACCTTGGCACATGGTTACTGCAACTTTGGCAGACTCTAACACCCCTTTTATCATTTCTATCCTTTTCTTTTCCTTTTCTTTTTCATTTATCAAAAACACCAACACACACTCTTTACACACACATAACAAATTCTCTCCAAAAACCCACTCACCACTCTTCATTTCCAGCAACAAAACACAGAGAAAACACCACATAAAAACCATCTAAAAACGTTTTTCATCAAAAGGAAGCAAAGGGATTAAAGCTATATCGATTACAACACGTTTTCTACACTTTTGGAGCTCTAAATCCGCCTAGACCATCATCTAAATACTTTCATTCGGTAGAAACTCTTCCTTTTTACTTATATTACCGATATATCTATTTGCATGTATGATCTAGTAACTAAAAATGAGTTTTGATGAAGTTTTATAACCATTTTTATTCAAAAACGGGTTTATATTAAAATGATGCTTAGATCTTCAAATTTATGGTTAAAAGTTACTTATAAACTGATAAAATGATGATTAATAAGGTTTATACCGATTGCATGTCAAGATCTATCACTTACATAAACGATTTTGCAAGAAAAACTCGAAAAATGGAAGAACAGCAGGGCAGGTGCGCAGCACCTATGCTTAGGTGCGCAGCACCGGCCTGCTGTCCTTCCCGAAAATCGTCGTTTTGGCCGTTTGAAACTTGGTTACACATTCTGACTTTTAAGACTTAATATATTTGACTGAGTTTGGATAAAACAATAACATTGGTGACTTATAATAGACTTAATAAGATAAAAAGAACATGTATAAATATGATTATGTGATATATGTGAATAGTGAGCGGGGAAGTGACTTTGGAATTTTTGGAAGTGAAATTTGGGCGCGGAAGCGCTGCCCAAATTTCATTAGAAATTCCAAACCACTTCAGCGACCTAATTATACATATCATATTAATAAAGACGCTAATTTTGGACTTTTGGACTAAAACAAAACGATAACCGCTACGGACGATTTTCGGACAAATTGGACTTTGACACCTAAAGTTTAACGAAAAACTATCTATTATATTATCACAATAACGTAATAACACTCGAACAAAACTTGGTATTATTAGGCTTTCGGTGATTCCCGACACGCGTTCCGACCGTTCCCGCTTACGATTATCTTCGCAAACAGTGAGTTACAAACTCCTACTCTTTTAAACGCTTTTAATACTTTTGGGGTGAAATGCGAGTCTTAGGCTTAACTATATTTAAGCTGAAAAACGCTTTACTACTTGAATGCTAAACGAAAAACGCTTTACTACTTGAATGCGAGTCTTAGGCTTAACTATATTTAAGCTAAAACTATCGATCGTCATGTTGCGGACCTTGTACAACATGGACGTGAGAATCATTGAAAACTCCCGAAAACTACCAAGGACATTAGTTGCTATTAATCCCTTTGGAAAGGACCGTTAGTAGATATGGATAGCGCTATTAGGGTAGATTGACCCTCACCACAACGACTTATAACGATGGTGCATAATACTAAATGGGTAGGCTTTAGGCTTAGCAACAATCATTGGGCAAAACTTAGGATTGTCACATAGTCGCGCTATGTGGTCAATGCCTATAAACACAAATGCTATAGTCTATACATTTTTATGTGATGACTATTTTGGATGCGATACTCTATGCATGGTTATGCGATTACAATTTGAAAACTTATGCTTTTACTTAAACTTGTAGCTCACTAACTACGTCTCCCGTAGTTAACACTTGACTCGTATTTTCAGGTAACGAGTAAGCTAGCTGATGACTTATGCTCTTGGGGGCGAATGACTTCAAGAACGGGATGGGTTTGGGTGGTTTGGTTGAACACCCCATTTTGTAATGCGGATATGTAACTTTGTTTAAAACCTTGTAAACCTTGAATACTATGTTTTTCCTTTAATGACATTTGGCGTTTATCTATGTCTTGTGTATCGAATGCTATTGCTCTTCACATCCTGCGTTCCGCTTTAGCGGGGTGTGACAGAAACAGTGAAAAGTTCACATCATACAGACCTTTAACAAAAAGCTTTTGATAAGCCGGATTTCCCAAAACCGGCTTTTATCCATATCTCAAACCTACGTGGCAATTTCATTGGACAAGGTTTAATATCTGGATTTTCTGTCAGTTTTTTTGAGATAAGGTACGGTACGGTAATAAAAAGCTTGTGATAAGCCGGATTTGCCAAAACCGGATTTGCCAAAACCGGCTTTTATCCTTATCTCAATCCTACGTGGCATTTTCACTGGACAAGGTTTAATCTCTAGATTTTCTGTCAGATTTTATGAGATAAGGTTCTGTACTTTATATATATACTACCTACATCAACTCCCAACTTTTACCTCTCACAACTCTCATACAACTCTCAGATAAATCTCATACGCTCAAACAACTCTCATTTTCCTCAACCATGTCTGAATTTACCACACTCCTTGTTCATCTAATCCCAGGAAATGAACTTTCATTCCAAAATGGTTACTTGATTGGCGATGCATCATCCCGTCGTATTGTTTTTCCTCTGTACGAGAAGGTCGACCTTGCTACTTTCAAATAGACGGCGTACAACAAACTTGCTGTGAGCAGTGATTTCTACAACCTTAAACTAACCCTGTGGTACACCTTCGGCGGAGATCATATTTTGCAGAGCGAAATAGTAGACGATGAAACTTTTGAAACAATCTATTATTTGAGTTCCCACAACCCTCAATATCAAGCACAAATACAAGCACAATTTTTCCCGGTGCCTCAACAAACACAATTCTCTTTTTCAGACCAGATGAGGAACATTCAATTACACAATCCTCATCAGTCTCAAGATGGGTTTCCATCATCCTACACCGATCACTTTCAACATTCTTCATATGCTGAGCAACCGGATTTCTGAACAGTATAACGAAGAAGCCGAGAACCCTGAGAGTAGTCAACACCATGGCGAACAACAAGCCTCCCCACACCAGCAAGTCGAAGAGGAAGCTTTTGGTGGAAACGGCCGTGAAGATTCCGATAACGACACGGTCGAGGAAGATGCACCGGAAGACTATGCAATTCTTGGAGACGTTTCGGAGGACGAAGGACAGCACGATGAGCTCGTACTTCATCGTGAACATGATGAAAGGGTCTTGGAATCAGACGCTGGTTTTGTGGGGGAGGAAGAATGGAATCGTCTTCCGTTCAACGAAGCGGAGGAAACGGTGGAGTACTGGCGTGAAGGTGATGACCCAAGTGCCGGAGTGTACTTCAAAAACAAGGCACAATTTGTATATGCAATCAGAACTTGGTTGCTAAAAAATAACAGGGAAATGTACTTGCTGGGCTGGAGGCCAGAGGCTTGGAAAGCAATATGCTTCACAACGAGTCCGGCCTTCCAAGACGACGAACACCGGTATCCATGTGAGTGGACTGCTAGGGGTTCAAACAGAAGCAGTAAGGGATTATGGAAGCTGGCAGTTTGGAACCCAAGGCACACTTGTCTAGGATCGGTCGTAAGAAATAACAACCGTTCTTTGTCGGCAAGCATGATTGCAACAAAAATTGGTCACCAAATCAAGCTGGACCTTACATACAAGGTAAAACACATCATTGCCACTGCCAAGGATCATTGGAATGTGGATGTGTCTTATTGTAAAGCTTGGAATGCCCGTAGAATAGCATTGAAAGGCTCTACGGAACATGGGAGAGCAATTTTGCTGAGCTTCCGGCGTACATTCAGGAATTGGTCCAGGAAAACCCCGGTACAATCGTTAGATGGTTACATGCCCCAAAGGCAAACCCAAACAGTCCAGAAACATTTAGGTATGTATTTTGTCAATTTCCAACAGGATATTATGATATAGTCAAAAGTAAACTGCATATATTGACATATAATAATTGTTATTTGATATGTTAGACACTAATGATATTGGATATAAATTGTTATTTGTGGTAAATTGTATTGAACACATATTGAATAACTTACGCAATCCATATTTGACTTATTTGAACGGATGCATGTGGTCCGTTTCCTTTTGAAACGAGAGTTATTCAATATGTGGACAATGACCATAGAGGCTATTTGCTTTAGGGCTCTCCCAATTTTGTTGCGTAGTTTAATTCTAATACTCATATTAATGATTATAGTGAATTGTAATACTCCTATTAATGATTACAGTTTTCTTTTTAGGTATGTTTTTTGGGCTTTTGGCCCTGCCATCCAAGCATTCAAGCATTGTATTCCCTACGTAGTTGTCGATGGCACCCATTTGAAAGGAAACTATCGCGGGAAGCTTCTCACAGCCGTGACGAAAAACGCAAACGGGAATATACTTCCTCTTGCTTTCGCCATGGTTGATAATGAGTCAAATGACAGCTGGCTATGGTTTCTAAACAACTTCCGTAATAATGTTGCCGTATTCATAAAGAGAAAGCCTTGTGTGTGATTTCAGACCGTCATCAAGGTTTGATCAACGCAATGGCTGAAATGGATGGCTGGCATCATCGTTACTGTCTAAGACACATAAGGAGTAACCTTATGACGACGTTTAAAGACGTGAAGTTGAAAAAATGGTGTTGGCAGGTCGGCACTGCGACTCAGCCGAGAAAGTATAGATACGCTGTTAGGCAAGTGAGAGCGATAAATGAAGCAGCTTGGAATTGGATGAAAGCAATTGGTTTGAGTAAGTGGACATTGATGAGCGATAAGGACTATGTACGTTGGGGAAACACCACCTCAAACATTGCAGAATCGTACAACAATGTGATACGCACAGTGCGCATGATGCCTATCAAGGCATGTATAGAAGGTACGTTCAACCTGTTAAGAGCACACTTTGTACAAAACTTCGAGATATCTAGAGGGTGCAATTCACCTCTTGCAACAGCCATGTGGAATCTCTACACTGGTCGGGAATCATATGTCCCTTACAATATCTCAGAGGGTGTTTATGAGTGTCGCACAAATGACCCCACAACCATGGGTGGGGAAAACACATACACAGTCACTTTTCCAGAAAAGTCTTGTACTTGCGGAAAGTGGCAAATGCAAAGGATTGCTTGTTCCCATGCCATGGCTGTTGATGGACACGTGAACGCTCTTACTCGAAGAAACCATGAAGCTGCTCCTGTAATGGCTGCAAAATTCTATAGCACGGATAAATGGAGAAAGCAATATAACGCACAGTTTCGGCCACTACGACACATCGACTACTGGAGAAAACCGAACTGGACCATCGTGGCGGATTCAAGAATGATAATTACAAAAAGGGGAAGAAAGAAACAAAGAAGAATCCGTAACGAAATGGACCAGCCAAGCGGAAGTGCAAGTGGAAGTAGAACCAGAACGTGTAGTGGTTGTGGACAAACGGGTCACAACAGCCGAAGCCAGAATTGCCCACGTAACCAAATTTAGTGTTGTATCCTTTTTGTGTAATCACTTGTTGATTCTATGTTGGGATTAAGAGGGCCATTTCTTACTTTTAAGTTGTTATTTTTTGTGAAAAAAATATAATTTCTGTCCATTTTGTACATAGCATAAATCATACAAAAAAAACCAGAAAGAATAATCTAACTTTTATAAACTCTAAAACAATAACATATTAACAAAACACAATTTGGAAATTTTCATAAAAATCATCACATTACATAAATAATTAACCCTAAACACTAACACATAACCATTTTCAAAACAAAAAAACTAACCAAAATGATTTTTTTGGCATTTTGTACATAGAATAAAACACACCAAAAAACAAGAAATAAAAATCTAACTTTTACAAACTCTAAAACAATAACATATTAACAAAACACAATTTGAAAATTTTCATAAAAATCATCAAATTACATAAATAATTAACCCTAAACACTATCACTTAACCATTTTCAAAACAAATAAAAAAACCTAAACCACAAAACCACTTCTAATACCGGAAACCGCCTAGCAAAACCGCCCAAAATATTCTTCAAAAGCCGGCATTCCCAATGCCGGCTATTGACACGCAGGATGATGACTGAGATTACGCTAGTGGAAAGTCTACGTGGCATTCCCAATCCTATATATTGTTGTCGAATTCCCAAAACAAGTTAGTCCGAACTAAGAAGCATTAGCATAAAACCTAGCATGTACATCAAGTATTTGTTTTTCGATCAGTTTCATCCTCCTTTTATATGCTTATTAAGTGTGAAACGCATAAAATATGATATAATGTGTAAAACAATATCCTAGTCACCTAAACAATTTCATCGAAGATAATTTAATTACTTTCCCAAAAATGTCATATAAACAACTTGATCCAGTAATACACCATTTACTAACTTCTTAATATCTTCGTACTTGTTATCCGATCAACGTATGGTATGCTCATTTCGTCAATTAACAATATGAGTAGAGATGAAGGAGGCGGAAACATTTATCGCTTTACAAACTTACAGGGGCGGAGGCATATATAGAGCTCAGAGGGTTCAATTGAACCCTCTCAAAATCTAAAAATTGCTACAAGTATGTATGTAATCTATGAAATTTAGCATGATACGTTCAACATGAACCCACTGATTTTGAAATGATGAACCCACTGATTATGTTTTGCCCTAATTTTCAAGAAAGAGATACTCAACTATGGCTTTGATTTTGATAATTATGTCGATTTTGTTGATTTAGTGATAGTTGGTTTGCCCTAATTTCTTTAATATCGGTTTACTTCTTGATTTGCCCTGATTTCACTAATTTATTCCAGAGTTCAAGTTTTCAAACCAGGTACTTCAACCTATTCATGTTTTCCCCTTTTCTGTTTAGAGAATTAGAGAGACCACTAATTTTAATATAATCACATTGATTAGTTTTTCCCTTTTCTATATAGAGAATTAGACAAACTTACAAATTAAACTCAGATTTATGTAGCCTATTAATAAATGATTCATGGACATATATTAATCAATTATCATAGTTCTTCCCCTTTCTATAACCAGGGAACTAATATCATTTCAAGTTGTTAAACTAATTAGAACATTATACAACTCAAAGAATTTTAGTCACTGAAACTATTCCTGGTGTATTCTTGTTTATTACATTCTTATAACTATGCTCATGTGTATAAGGATTTTACCACCGTTTATGTATTGGATTATTTATTTTTCTTTGTGTGAATGCTTAATGGTCTTATAGACTTTTTATATGAATTTGTGCTCCACATTATCGTTAAGTTAGATGTATCATCAATGAAACTATACCTGGTGTATTCTTGATTTAGTGATTGTTCGTTAAGTTGGACCACTGTTCTAAAGTTTGGTTTTCCTTTAGTATATATCTCTTAAAGTGCACTTTATGTTTTGCAGTTATGTTCTAGATATGTGTACTTGTAAAGTTTTAGTTACATAATACATTTTGACGGAATTACCTTGTTCACAGAGTTGTGCTGGTGTGGTGACTAAGTCATCTGTGTGCTAGCATTAGAACAATGGTATATTCGACTCAAAAGCCCATGAGTAATTTACTTGGGGGCGAGGTTAAGCTCTTGTCTTAATGTGTGGATTTCCAAAAACACCGAGATGAATTAAGCCTAAATGGCATGAGTGGATTGGCAATCGTACCACTCCTCGTACCTGTATAAAGCAACTTTAATTTTTTTTATTTCTTTTGCTTGTTGCTAGGAAAGTTTTTATTCTTGTAAGCTTTTTTCCATTCAAAATATGTTTGTTGTGGCTATCTATATTAAATGGAAATGATTATGACACTTTCAAATAATTGTTAACCCGTCAGCGACAACTAAATATTTGAACCCCGGTGGAAAAAATCTCTGGCTCCGCCCCTGCTAATTTAGGTAACTTTGAAACTTAGGATAACTGGAACATATATATTTTGATTGAATAAAATTACCTGTTATCATGGACTACGAAAAGCAGCCTAAACAAGTAACTATTTCAATGGCTACCCTACAAGCACCACCCAGGTCAGGCCACATTACCCGATCACCAAAAGTTGTGAAGAATAATATACCAAGGTCCACAAAAACACCGAAGCATATATGCTTGCTGGGACATATTCGTCTTGATTGTATCTTGTACTTAGTTTAGGAACGTGTTGTGAAACCTAGAATGTATCTAGATCGAGTTGTAAAGTATCGCTACATTTATGAAACAGTTACTCTAAGTAACCAAACACGTTCCTAAACCATGTATATAGACTAGTATATAATTCATATTATAAAATTATTTTAAGGTGATTAAATTAGTATAAATATATTTATACATGATATTTTTTACTTTTAAAATAATCACTTTAGTAAATAAACTTACTAGAATAATATATACTTAAATTAGTAAATATAATAATAATTTAAATTATAAATATAATACTACATAAACCATATTGAAATAATATAAATAAAGTATGAATGAAAATTAAGTTGATATATTTACATAGAATGAAAAATAGTAATAATTATTCAAAAATATATTTAAAATTTTGAAATAAAAATCAAACCACATTTGATCGTGTTTAATCATAATTTATTATTTTTATTCAATAAGAGAAATGGAGAAAAGAAAGAGGAGAGAGAGATATTGTAGAAGAGAAAGAGGATAAAGAATTATATTTTAATTTTTTTTATTATAATAAATGTAAAAGAAAATGTAAAAAGAAAATAAAAGTTGTTATAAAGGGTATTTTAGTCTTTTCAATTGAAAAATGTTGAAAATGGATCACCGGCGTAACAGAATTGCAACATTGGGGACGTTTGGTGTAATTATTTAAAAAAAAGCCTCAAACTAGTGATTTGTGTACAAACATAGGGACCAACGGTGTAATTTACTCTTTAAACAATTAATGAAGGAAACAAAGATATAAGGCTATTATGCTCCGTCTAATAGAACTGATAACTCAAATAATTACAAAACAAACAATATTATGACCCCTTTAAAACCCATCCGATAAGAAATTATGGCATCGTCTCTAAATCATTAATTTTTTTTATAAGTTATTTTATTATTTAGTCGGTTTCAATAGAAGAAAAGTAAATAAAAAAATAAATTAAAATGCCAAAATGATTTCTAAGTCACATGAACAAATGTGTGTGTATTGTTTGACTTTCTTAAAAAAATAATTATTACATTTTAAAATATAATAATTTAAACTTAATTCCAATACAGATACTAGATTAATTTTTTTTGCCTAATTCAATACCATAAAACAAACAATCTATATAAAAAGTTTCAAGTTGGTTTAAAACGGTAGATGGAAAGAAATATATGGTATAATTAGCTGAAGTTGAAGATATTGGTTGTAGTTTAACCTTTAAAGCTCGTAATGGTCTTTTTTTCAATAAATGGAAGAAAAAAAAACACTAACATATACAAACAAATTTATTTTTTTCCAAAAGAGCTTATTTTTTCAAAAAGAAAAACAATCTAGTTCCTAAAAGCTTCGTAAAGTTACACATATCAACATACTCACATAAAAGTACACGACCTTCCTTTAGCTTTGTATATTACTATATTTGACCAATTATAAAAAGAAAAAAAATCGAATGAAAAACGTATCGGTTTTATTTTACATCTATCACTTGAGTGAGAAGCTTCATTGATAGAAAAAGAAAAAATCAAACAAAGTTTATGGAAAGACAATAATGTCATGAAAAAAAAAACCCTTGCAAGTGATTAGAGAACATCAAGACACTTGCTGCCTTCATTCGACCATACAAAGATCTTCATTTCCGGATACAAATTGCTAGTTAATTACAACATGTACTTTATATATTATTTTTGTTGCACGGGTGTTTTATAGTTTATAAAGAAAACTAATTAAAGTATTTTATACTATCTGATATTGTAGATTAATTTCAGTGTCACACCCCGCATAGAAATGGCGGAACCGAGATGTACAGTGTATACGGTATCAGAGATTCAAGGTTACATCAAACATAATTAACCAAACATAATCAGCATAGATAAAAAGAATTTGAAGTAGAATACTTATTACAGTAATCCGAATATCAAAATACGACTACAGAGTTTGGGAAACTAAGGAATTACAATACAAAATAAATTCCAGCAAAATCCCACGTAGTCAGATAAAGCATAGCAAGCAGATAGGGTAACCTCAAATCCCTGAAATAGCGTTAAAAATACGACGTCAACATAAAGTTGGTGAATTAATCGCATTTATAAATAAAAACATAATAAGATAAGGTTTTCAATAAATTTTGACCCAAAAGATATGATTTGAAGATAAGACTTTTGAAAATGATGTTTGAAAAATATACTTGAGGTTTACAAAACCTTTTAATAAAATACCCATATTTGTACCATACGGTATCATAAACATTTCATAAAATACCAGACTCATATCGTAAAATATCAACATCATATCATAGCATAAATATCGTTCTGGACAGAGTACAGCTTTAGGAATATGTAATACACCTGAACCTCAACACTAAAGGCAACTACCCCACCTAGTGTCTCAAACTAGGTTGTTCTCGGAAATATAATCGGTCATAAGACTCTAATACGGACAGGGCTCCTCCCTTATCATAATAACGTATTAGAGTGAGGGTTTGTCAGACCCAAATAGCGCTATATATATGAACGACGGCTAATAGCTAACAGGTGTGTATGTGGGGCCTTGTACTACCACAAAGGCGGTACAAGTATAGGGAGAGATCATCTAAAGCATCATATCCATATAGCGTATACATTGTACATACGTACCCATGTATACTATAATATCATACCACAATACATTCATACATAAAAATACTTTTGTTTTACGCTAATCATGCCCAAAAATATAAAAGCGGTAAAAAGGGCAGCGAATAACTCACAGATAGCAAAGCAAATCCAAATCCTTAAATGTCGGGAAATAATACGATACCGTCAAGCTTCAAAGTCTAGGTGCCCTATACATCACGTAAATAAATATGTCTAAGTATCTCTAAGTCTAGTAGGGTTATGCCTTAATGATTAACGTTTTATACGGTTTTGAAATGACCAAAAAGGAATATCGAGTTAACGGGATTACGAGTGTTTAAATACATGTTAGGTAATTTAATTAATTCCATAAGTATTAGGTGAAAGAGAAGTCACGTGAATTACTTGCATGCAACTACAATGGAGACCTACGTGATACTTGGTTGAATTTCGTGAACTAAATATGGAATTACGGACGTAATACTACTATTACGTGAATATGGAAACGAATTACGTGACTTCATGCCATTACGTGAACGATTTTACGAATTACGTGACCAGAACTTGAACTTACGTGATCAACACCGGAATTACGTGGTGATCGACCGAAGTTACGTGACACGATCGGAATTACGTGATAAACCTCGAACTTACGTGCACGAAACTTGTATTACGTGACCAGGGTGAGTATTACGTGACCATAGGGACAATTTCGTGAACGAAAAATATAAATTACGTGCTGAAATCGTGGAGTTACGTGCATGGCCGGAATCCTTACGAAGAAGATGACCGGAAATCGGTTTTGAGAGTTTTTGATGTCCGTTTGATCTACAATTAATACCCTATGCCCAGAATACCTTTAGGAATCATAATCTTAAATAAAATCTAAGTTTTGATGGTTAAAATCGATAGTTACGGGATTGTATAAAAATGGTATAAAAGTTTAAAATCAAAACGGAGTAATACTTACTTGATCGTGGTGAAACTCGGAGGATATATGAAGATGATGATAAGGAGCAAGAATCCGGTCTCGGATCTAAGTTTTAACGGTTGGATCGTCGGATATTTTAGAGAGAAGTTTGGGGTTTAATGGTGATTTTGATTTTAGAGAGAGAAGGTTACTTGGAGAAGAAGATTGAAATGAATAGAGACAAAATAGTTGTTGAGAATAAGACAAATCTGATTAGGACTATTTTTGTAAAGAATTTGTGAAAAAGGACTAGTTTTGTAATAAGTTTTCTCGCGTAGGACTAGTTTCGTAATAAAATTTCCGAAAAGACCAAAAATGAAATATTTTCAAACGTTAATTTTAATCATATAATTAAGGCATAACTCCCCTAAACTTATCATATGAGCATACTAGACTTATATTAAAGGCACTTTAGAATACACGTTCCCGACATAAAGATCCGAATTACCCGCTATAAACCCGATAGACATAAATACACATAAAATATAAATACGATACTCAATAAAATACGAATACGAATACAAATATCATAAGAGAAATATAATAGGGTCAAAACAATAACATAAATACATAAAACGTATACGGAATCGATAGAATAAATACCGTGAAATACGCGAATGTCACAGTCTCCCCAAGTAAAAAGAATTTCGTCCTCGAAATTATTACTGGGTACTACTTCCGGGAGAAAGGTGAGGATACTTCCGCAGAATTTCATCTTTGCGTTCCCACGTGAACTCAGCTCCGAAGCGGGAGTTCCAGCGAACTTTGACAATAGGGATCTTACTTCGCCGAAGTTGCTTGACATCACTAGCAACGATCTCGATCGGTTCTTCAACGAAATGAAGTTTGTCGTCAATCTGAAGTTGCTCTAGTGGAACCAATAACGTCTCGTCGGCCAGGCACTTCTTCAACTGAGATACATGGAATACATTGTGTACGCTGCTCAGTTCTGCCGGCAAATCTAATCGGTACGCAGCTGGGCCGACGCGGGCTAAGATCTTGAACGGACCCGTGTATCTCGGACTCAGCTTGCTGCGCTTCACAAATCGGACAACCCCTTTCCATGGAGATACCTTCAGCAATACCATATCTCCAACACTGAACTCGAGAGGCTTCCTGCGCTTATCAGCATACTTCTTTTGTCGATCTCTGGCAGTAATCAATCTTTCCTTGATCTTGAAGATCTTGTCAGTGGTCTCTTGAATAATCTCCGGACCGGAAATCTGACTATCTCCAACTTCTGCCCAGCATACAGGTGATCGACATTTACGGCCATATAGAGCTTCAAACGGTGCACACTTGATACTCGTGTGATAGCTGTTGTTGTACGAGAACTCAATCAACGGCAAATGAATATCCCAACTACCACCAAAATCAATAGCACAAGCTCGGAGCATATCTTCCATAGTCTGAATAGTTCTCTCACTCTGACCATCGGTCTGAGGATGATAGGCAGTACTCATATCTAGTCTTGTACCCATAGCGGTCTGAAAAGTCTTCCAAAATCGTGAAGTGAAACGAGCATCACGATCGGAAATAATAGATACTGGAACACCATGTTTCGATACGATCTCTGAAATATACAAGCGTACGAATCTCTCCATCGGATAGTTCTCACGGATTGGTAAAAAAACGAGCAGACTTCGTCAAACGATCCACAATAACCCAAATACTGTCATAACCACTCGAAGATCTCGGAAGCTTCGTAACAAAATCCATAGTAATCCGCTCCCATTTCCACTCGGGAATCTTCGGTTGTTGTAGTAGTCCAGACGGTTTCTGGTATTCAACCTTCACTTTCGAACAAGTCAAACACCGGCTGACATACTCGGCGATTTCACGCTTCATACCCGGCCACCAATAAAAGTCTTTTAAATCGTGATACATCTTGTCGGAACCAGGATGAATAGAATAATTCGACTTATGGGCTTCGTCCAGAATTAACCGACGGATACAAACAGGAACCCAAATACGTTCGAGATAATACAGAACTCCATCCTCTTTCGGTTCTAACTCCAATGCCAACTTATACAATCTTTCATCCTTAATACGGTCTTCAGTCATAATACCTTCCTGAGCTTGAATAATCCGAGCCTTCAAGCTCGTCTGAATAGATATCACCATCGAATGAATACGGACTGGTTTGACTGTTTCTTTACGACTTAGGGCATCAGCCACAACGTTCGCTTTACCAGGGTGGTAACGAATGTCGCAGTCATAGTCGTTCAGTAATTCAACCCAGCGTCGTTGTCTCATATTCAGCATCTTCTGATCGAATATGTGTTGAAGACTCTTGTGATCGGTGAAAACAGTACACTTGGTCCCATACAGATAATGTCTCCAAATCTTCAATGCAAAGACGACAGCTCCCAACTCTAGATCATGCGTCGTATAATTCTGCTCATGGATTTTCAGCTGACGCGAAGCGTAAGCTATAACCTTACCATTTTGCATAAGCACACAACCAAGACCCTTGTGCGAAGCGTCGCAATAAACCACGAAATTTTCGGAACCAACTGGCAGACTCAGAATCGGAGCGTCACACAACCGCTGCTTCAATATCTGAAATGCTTCTTCCTGATCGGTACCCCAAACAAACGGTTCACTCTTCTGTGTCAGCTTCGTCATAGGTGAAGCGATCTTAGAGAAATCTTCGATAAAACGGCGATAATACCCAGCTAGACCCAAAAATGAACGGATTTCGGTTGGTGACTTCGGTGCAACCCAACTCTTAACAGCTTCGATCTTGGCAGGATCGACGTGAATACCCTTTGCACTAACCACATGACCAAGAAACTGAACTTCGGATAACCAAAACTCGCACTTGGAGAATTTCGCATACAGCTTTTCCTTTCGAAGCACTTCCAGAACAAGACGCAAATGCTCTTCATGTTCCTTACGACTTCGAGAATAGATAAGAATGTCGTCGATGAAGACGATGACGAATTTGTCCAAATACGGACGACAAATACGGTTCATTAGTTCCATGAATGCTGCAGGGGCGTTTGTCATACCAAACGGCATCACCATGAATTCGTAATGACCATAACGAGTACGGAAAGCGGTTTTAGGTATATCATCTTCTCGAACTCTCAATTGATGATAACCAGAACGAAGATCGATTTTTGAGAAATAACTAGAACCTTGAAGTTGATCAAATAAGTCATCGATACGAGGAAGGGGATAACGGTTCTTCACAGTCAACTTGTTTAACTCCCGATAATCAATACATAAACGCATGGAGCCATCCTTCTTCTTAACAAAGAGAACAGGAGCACCCCACGGGGAGAAACTAGGACGAATAAAACCCTTATCTACCAATTCCTGGATTTGTTTCGATAACTCGAGCATCTCGGACGGAGCCAAACGATAAGGAGCTTTAGCAACAGGCGCTGCTCCAGGGATAAGATCGATACGAAAATCAGTTTGTCTCTGGGGAGGGACTCCAGGTAAGTCGTCGGGAAATACGTCAGAATACTCTCGAACGATCGGTACGCCATCAATCTTGATTGCAGAATCTTTCTTCACCAGATGAGCGAGGAATAAAGAACAACCTTTGCGAACATACTCGCAAACTTTTAGACAAGAAATGACCTTAAGGCGTTTCCCGGACTTATCTCCGTGCACAACCAACTTGTCTCCATCCGGCTTCTGAATACGGATAAGCTTCTCGTAACATACTATCTCTCCTTTATGCTTTGCCAACCAATCCATGCCGACTACGACGTCAAAACTACCGAGCTTCATAGGGATAAGGTCGATGGCAAAAGAAGTATCGGCTAAAACGAGAGAAACATCACGGATAACTTCCCTAACAGAGGCACATCTACCATCAGCTATTTCTACTTCATAGGCAGGCTCTAAAGGACTAGAGGCACGGTCTACTAAGGGGCGAAAGTCACTAGAAATGAAGCTTCTATCGGCACCCGAATCAAACAGAATAAAAGCAGGATAATCGTCAACAAGAAATGTACCAGTAACAACTGTAGGAT
The DNA here is from genome assembly GCA_910822075.1 of Senecio squalidus. Taxonomy (NCBI): domain Eukaryota; kingdom Viridiplantae; phylum Streptophyta; class Magnoliopsida; order Asterales; family Asteraceae; genus Senecio; species Senecio squalidus. The sequence goes on from CAJVGC010000582.1 coordinate 14,647,609, forward strand.
CCTGATGAGCTTCGGTAGATTCCATAGCAAAAGCTCTGCTCTTAGCAGGATTCCCTCTAGCACTAGTACCAGCTCCGGGAGTAGGAAGAGAAGTAGGTCCTTTAAACTTGGGACACTGCTGACGGAGATGACCCATTTCTCCACACTCATAGCATGCTCCAACAGTCCTTCTGCAATATTGCTCCGTGTGCCCTAGCTTCTTGCAGCGCTTACAAACCCAGCACGCTACATTGGGCGCATGAGCACTACGGCAAGTGTCACACTTCGGATATCGACCTTGCGAGCCAGCTTCAGTACCAGTCAGTGCATACACTTGAGGAAGTTGCGGCCTCTGCTCTTGGCTACGGTTCCTCTTCCTCGAGTTGTTCCCATCTCTTCTAGTAGATCTTCCAGTATCCCTACGGCTCACAACTGGTTGCAGTGTACCACCACGGATAGCACTAGCGACCAACCTACCAGCAATATCCACGGCACTCTGGAGTGTACCCGGAAGATGAGAGATGATATGGTCTCGCATAGTCTGCGGCAAACCGTTAGCGAATCGCTCAATCCTCTCGTTCTCAGTACGAGCCAAACGAGGAACTAGGACGCATAAATCGTAGAAGCGGTTCACATAACCCCGAAAGTTAGAACCTTGCATAGTTAGGTTCCAGAACTCGTCTTCCAAACGTTGCGTCTCCGACGACGGCACATACTCATTCTTCATCATCACTTTCAGATTTTCCCAGGTCATCAAGGTGATAGCAGCTCGACCTTGAACCTTCTTAACAGAATTCCACCATGTGAGTGCTTTACCCTGGAATAGATAGGTGGCATACTTCACACGGCGTTCATCAGCACATCCAGAAACGTCAAATACTGACTCCATCTTCTCAAACCATTGGAGAGTGGCAACTGCATCTTCAGTACCTCTGAACTCAGTAGGCTTGCAGTCGAGAAAAGCCTTATATGAACAACCTCTGGGTGGATCTTCAATAACAACATGTGGTCTCCCAGCTCCAACATGTACTGCTCTACCAATATCGGATCCATCGCGCCCAGACGCCAAACCTTCAGCTTCAACATCTTGCATCTCGGGTTCTTCCAACCCTAAGTCAGCCTCTTGTACCGGTGTCTCCTTAAGTTGAGCCACGATAACTGGTATAGCTGCGGCGATCTGCTCCGCAATCAGCTGACTAATATCTGGCGCGGTAGAAGCAGTAGCATTCGGAATAGCAGTAGTACTTTGGGGTATAGCACCCGATCTCGCAGTAGGGCGACCTCGTCTTGCCGACTTTCTGGTAACAGTGGCGGCAGGAGTAGCTCTAGAAGAAGTAGCTCTAGAAGTAGATCTCTTAGGCGGCATCTTCTACGAATATCAAACGGAATAAAATCAGAACAATAACTGTATGTGCGACTAAAACAAGCAGGCCTCAAAGCATAAAAGCAAAATAAAAGCACATATAGCACACGAATCACATAAAGGCCCACATAAGAAAGAAATGCGCACATAAGGTAAATCAGATAGGTCCAAAAGCCTAGGTCATAGTCTAAGTGATTCAGTAAGGTCACTTAGTTCTCTATAACCTTTGGCTCTGATACCAACTTCTGTCACACCCCGGATAGAAATGGCGGAACCGAGGTGTACAGTGTATACGGTATCAGAGATTCAAGGTTACATCAAACATAATTAACCAAACATAATCAGCATAGATAAAAAGAATTTGAAGTAGAATACTTATTACAGTAATCCGAATATCAAAATACGACTACAGAGTTTGGGAAACTAAGGAATTACAATACAAAATAAATTCCAGCAAAATCCCACGTAGTCAGATAAAGCATAGCAAGCAGATAGGGTAACCTCAAATCCCTGAAATAGCGTTAAAAATACGACGTCAACATAAAGTTGGTGAATTAATCGCATTTATAAATAAAAACATAATAAGATAAGGTTTTCAATAAATTTTGACCCAAAAGATATGATTTGAAGATAAGACTTTTGAAAATGATGTTTGAAAAATATACTTGAGGTTTACAAAACCTTTTAATAAAATACCCATATTTGTACCATACGGTATCATAAACATTTCATAAAATACCAGACTCATATCGTAAAATATCAACATCATATCATAGCATAAATATCGTTCTGGACAGAGTACAGCTTTAGGAATATGTAATACACCTGAACCTCAACACTAAAGGCAACTACCCCACCTAGTGTCTCAAACTAGGTTGTTCTCGGAAATATAATCGGTCATAAGACTCTAATACGGACAGGGCTCCTCCCTTATCATAATAACGTATTAGAGTGAGGGTTTGTCAGACCCAAATAGCGCTATATATATGAACGACGGCTAATAGCTAACAGGTGTGTATGTGGGGCCTTGTACTACCACAAAGGCGGTACAAGTATAGGGAGAGATCATCTAAAGCATCATATCCATATAGCGTATACATTGTACATACGTACCCATGTATACTATAATATCATACCACAATACATTCATACATAAAAATACTTTTGTTTTACGCTAATCATGCCCAAAAATATAAAAGCGGTAAAAAGGGCAGCGAATAACTCACAGATAGCAAAGCAAATCCAAATCCTTAAATGTCGGGAAATAATACGATACCGTCAAGCTTCAAAGTCTAGGTGCCCTATACATCACGTAAATAAATATGTCTAAGTATCTCTAAGTCTAGTAGGGTTATGCCTTAATGATTAACGTTTTATACGGTTTTGAAATGACCAAAAAGGAATATCGAGTTAACGGGATTACGAGTGTTTAAATACATGTTAGGTAATTTAATTAATTCCATAAGTATTAGGTGAAAGAGAAGTCACGTGAATTACTTGCATGCAACTACAATGGAGACCTACGTGATACTTGGTTGAATTTCGTGAACTAAATATGGAATTACGGACGTAATACTACTATTACGTGAATATGGAAACGAATTACGTGACTTCATGCCATTACGTGAACGATATTACGAATTACGTGACCAGAACTTGAACTTACGTGATCAACACCGGAATTACGTGGTGATCGACCGAAGTTACGTGACACGATCGGAATTACGTGATAAACCTCGAACTTACGTGCACGAAACTTGTATTACGTGACCAGGGTGAGTATTACGTGACCATAGGGACAATTTCGTGAACGAAAAATATAAATTACGTGCTGAAATCGTGGAGTTACGTGCATGGCCGGAATCCTTACGAAGAAGATGACCGGAAATCGGTTTTGAGAGTTTTTGATGTCCGTTTGATCTACAATTAATACCCTATGCCCAGAATACCTTTAGGAATCATAATCTTAAATAAAATCTAAGTTTTGATGGTTAAAATCGATAGTTACGGGATTGTATAAAAATGGTATAAAAGTTTAAAATCAAAACGGAGTAATACTTACTTGATCGTGGTGAAACTCGGAGGATATATGAAGATGATGATAAGGAGCAAGAATCCGGTCTCGGATCTAAGTTTTAACGGTTGGATCGTCGGATATTTTAGAGAGAAGTTTGGGGTTTAATGGTGATTTTGATTTTAGAGAGAGAAGGTTACTTGGAGAAGAAGATTGAAATGAATAGAGACAAAATAGTTGTTGAGAATAAGACAAATCTGATTAGGACTATTTTTGTAAAGAATTTGTGAAAAAGGACTAGTTTTGTAATAAGTTTTCTCGCGTAGGACTAGTTTCGTAATAAAATTTCCGAAAAGACCAAAAATGAAATATTTTCAAACGTTAATTTTAATCATATAATTAAGGCATAACTCCCCTAAACTTATCATATGAGCATACTAGACTTATATTAAAGGCACTTTAGACTACACGTTCCCGACATAAAGATCCGAATTACCCGCTATAAACCCGATAGACATAAATACACATAAAATATAAATACGATACTCAATAAAATACGAATACGAATACAAATATCATAAGAGAAATATAATAGGGTCAAAACAATAACAAAAATACATAAAACGTATACGGAATCGATAGAATAAATACCGTGAAATACGCGAATGTCACATTCAGAACGAAACAGCGTGGAAATTCCTTCTAATTTAAGATGCACTTTCCAGTTATGTTACATGGATAATATTTTAATATAGAATTCCAAGAGATTTATTATGTAAAGTTTAAGCCACAAAACACCTACGTATTAAACTATTTGTTAATGTTATTTTTGTACTTCATATATTTTTTTTTTTGATACATTACACCCGACAATTAAGTTTCATATAATTACAAGGATTAACTTGATCTCTTTTCTGTTGACAATATTTGGTTGAATGTTTGTGTCGACAAGGTGATTCAAATTCAACTTATGTAATCAATGAATTCAGTCACTACTAAGAGCTGCTCTTAAAGAGCACCCACAATGCGCTAATCAATATCAGCCAGTAGAACTACATTTACCCATTTTCATTGCAACGAGATCCAACAATTGGCGATGTCCCTAATACCCCAAAAGGGCACGAACCGTCATGTTGAGTTCTAACGTACATTGTTCCCAAACTAACGTTCATGCTGATAAAAGATTATTATATTTCTAAGTGATTACACTGAACTATCAACAACTATCTCAAAATTAACTATTTACATTAAATGTGTAATATGCTTTTAAGATAAAGAGAATAGAGAACAACTGTTTGACAAAAACCATATGACATCAAGAGACATAAAAAATCAAAGTAAACATAAAAGGGAGCATGGATTGAATAAAAAAAAGATGGGAGAGGGGGTGTTTTGAAGATTATTAAATAGTAAAGGGGTGATTTGTGCAGAAAACATCGCAGATAATTGTCTTGTCTCCCAAAGGTTTTGCTTGGGTTTTGAGAAAGATGAGATTTGTTGGTTCTCAAATAGACAAACAAGCAGGGCGTGTAATCATGTTCGGTCTTTCCCAGTTCCTGTCCTTCTAAAGCTCCACTTTGTTACTTGTAAAACAGTGTAGTTGAAACAATATTTTAATTGTTAGGCAATATTTAATAATGGTAATTAAAGGACACAAAAGATGTTACGTGGTTATATCCAATTAGGATTAATTATTGGTTTAATCGATTAATTCAAAGAAGGATTATTATATACCAAATTCATTTTGTAGGTATTCGAAAAATACGAATCTTTAACTTAGATATATGTAGTTTAAATGGAGTATCTTGGTGACCATTTTTGAATTCTTTATCTGGAAACCCTATAATGTTTATTTTACACGTTCGAACATTAGACATCTATAAAACAATCATGACTTCCTTGTGATGGTTTAAATTTCATCAAAATCAATGGATTATTGGTTTAATCGATTATTTAGATATAGTATTATTGTATACCAAAATTTCATATGGGGAGGTTTTACAGGTATTCGAAGAGGACGAGCATTTAACTTAGAAGTACGTAGTTTAAATGGAGTATCTTTGTGACTATTTTCGAACTCTTTCTCTGGCCACCCCATAATATTTATCTTAGAGTTTCAAACATTAGACATCTATGAAAACATCATGACTTCCTATACTAGGGCACCTTCCTGATGCTTTGAATTTTCATCAAAATCATCTAAAAAACACGACGAGCATTTTAGATTACTCATCATCTACTTCGTGTGTAAATCTCTGCACAACGTGTACCTTTACAAACCAAAACAAGACATGTGTTCACTCTTATGAACAAAAAATAAACGATGCGTCTAGTTGCCAATTTTCCTTTAATTTATTAATCCCCATACCCTATCAAACTTTATTTTATAAATGAAATAGAATAACGACATATGTTAAAATGTTTTGTCTAAGTCACCTACTACTAAAAGAGTTTTTCTATGCATAAATACTACAATAGCAATGGAAACAAACATTAAGTTATCGAGTAATCGGAGATGGAAAAAGAAGACCCGCAATTTTGTGAACAATACAAAGTCGAGTTTGTTGATTCTCGGATACAAAGATATTAAAGGGCTACTTAAGTTCGTTGACACTTGACACATTTTATAAATCTGTGATGGGCCATGATCTATTGTAACTATTATATTGGGCCTTCATAAACACACAAATGGGCTTAAGTATTTTATTCTTTCGGGGATACAGGCTCTATGCTCTGTGGTCAATTTATGCATTTACACTCGTATATAAAGGAACATATAAATTAATTATACATCGTAAGAATGTAAGATAAACTAAAAACGGTGGTATCCGATCCTTTAATAACCAAAATAAGATTCATAATTTAACACCACCACTAAGATAATCTAATAGTAAAACGTTCCCTAATAAAATGTCTCGGGTTGTAACCTCTCTAGGTAACATCTTTAGGGTGGTCCGGAAACAGTCATAGAGATATCATGGTTAACTCAAATACATGTAGTTGAGAAAGACCGACCTCCTTGGATAATTTGAACATGAAAAACTTTTTCTAGTTTATCGTTTTTCAATAAAATTATTGTTAGAACTTAAAGTGACATGCATTTCAATATAGAGGGAAAGGTAGTAATGAAATATAAAGTAACTTTTTTCTTAAGCATTTTTCACTTCGCACAAGATGAGAGGTTTATCACCGGTTAAACACTTAACTACCCGGCTATAGGTTGGGGATAAAATCGACGAGTACAAATTTTAATATATGTTTTAACCACAAATAGTAGATCTTTAATCATCAAAATCTGAAATTTAAATTTAATGAAGAAATATAAAAAGATGATAGTGAGTTGGTTTGTAGTAATTGTAAGAAAGAAGAAATAGCAAGGAGTTGGTTCTGCTTTCCGAAGGAAGATCCATTAAAATGTAAAATTGCAAAAAGATAAGCTACGACCCTCCAAGTTTTGTCCTTTTTCTGTCCTACCCCCCTATACTTTGTACTACTTTCCAATTAATTCTGTGCTACTACTGCTATGCTTGTTGCCAACCTGGCTGCCCTTTTTAAGCTTAACCTACTTTCATTTCTTCTTAAAAATAACGATAATTTATAGCTAAAATCACAACTTTGAGAAAGGTTTCGATAACTTGTGCCCTAAGATTATATGTTAAGTTCATTAATTTGATTCGGGTGTCCTTAATTAATTTGGTCATTTCATTTGTATCGCTCTATGTGGTTTATATATAGATATAAAAAAAGTACAAAACCAATAATATAATAATCATTTTTTTTGGATTATTCAAAATAATTGAGATAAAAACAATAAAAGAAATGTAGGATAGCAGCTTTATACAAAGAGCCTTCAAAACAACAAAGGTACATACATTACATCCAAGTATGGTTGCATGCATGCCATTGCTCATAGCTGATGCCACTTCAATAAATTATATTGATTATTAATATTAATATTAATATTAATATTAATATCAAAAACTATAATAGCATGTTTAGTTTTAAAAGGTACAAAGGTTTCCTTTAAATGTAATCAATTTTAATGTACACATTTTAGATATTTAATAATATTTAGCTGAAATAAGTAATTCTGATTTGGATCCACATATTATTACTTTTTTTGTTTCTTAGATATGACTAATGTTGTAAACGAGTTGAAGGATTACTTTTTTCATGTTGATTCGTTTGTCTTAACCAAACGAACGAATGAACACGAACACTTTAACGAGTGAATCCATCATTTGGCATTTACACTTGTTAATTATCAACATTTATATAACCTGTTTAGTATTTTTCTTTATTAACTACTATACATTTATATTATATAATTAAATATAATAAACGGATATAAATGAATGGATACAAAAGAATGTAAACGAACATAAATAAACCTTCACGGACGTCAATAAACTAACGAATGGAATATTTGTTATGTTCGTTCATTTCGTTAAACCGTGTTTGTTCGTTTAATAAATAATTATAGATGTGATTGCCGGTTAAACATTCTTATTAAATAACTTGTCATAACAAACATTGCTTTTACAGAACAAGGTTGTTGGTCACCTAATTAAGGATCTATATTTGAATTCAAAATACTTGCGGAATAACTAATAAGTGAATATGCATGGTGACGAACACGAATATAACCAAAAGGATTGATATTATAAAGCTCATGTAACGTTTTACAATTACGAATAATACCAACTCTATTGATTACAACACTTGAGACTCACAAATACTCAGTTACGCTAACAAGGATGTGTGTAACGTAACTATCAGTGATTTGGTATTCGTGACGGCTGCATTTATGATCCGAAAGTGAGGTATTTATAGGTGACCACAAATACCTAATTTGTTACGTTGCGTAACTCTTAATTTGGTTAAGAGTTACGCCAACGAACCTCTTTGGACGAGTTACGCTGCGTAACGCAACAATTACGATGGCGAAACTGAACAATTACGCTGGCGTAACTGATGCATCATAACTCTATAATAAATGCAGCAAAACGCTTTACAACTCGACCTAAATACATTATATACTTCACGATATGTCCTATATAATGTACAAGTTACTATCAATGACGAATATGCTCCAACAAAAGTATAGCATTAATACCACCTTAAGGAAAACCCTTTAAGATACACAAATGATAATCTTTATTTACAAAGTTTGTGAAAAAGTTTGAAGCAATTTCAATGAAACAATACAGGTCTAATGTTTCTACACTAAAAATAAATCTTATGGAATATGGTTTTCATTATATTTCTTTTTAGTGAAATCAATATTTGTATTTTGAATGCTCTTCTAAAACATAATTTAAAACAAATAACGTATTGAATACACATCACATATATTATCTTTTCTCTTGAACGAGACTCAAACCCTTCAACTCCAATAGAGAGATACACTATATTCCTAGTTACCGCGATGCAAATGCTCTTTGGTGAATCCTACATACAATTCAATGCAAATAAACATAAAGAAAAAACAGATAACAAAAAACATGAGAAAGACGACATAAATGTAAATAAATTTCTGCAAACACTTAAAAGCATGTATTGGCAATGGCTGATGGTTAAACAAGAATTAAGTGTCTGGATTATAACCTACAAGAATATGGTCATATGTTTAGCCAATGGGTATTTCCATGTGGTCCAAAAACAGGTTAAAATTTTCATTACATGCAATCCAGGTATATATTCTCCTAACTTCAATTACAACCCAAATTTTAGAATCTATATTTTTCCTTTAGAATTCATAACCTAGCTAGCTAAACTAACCAGTGTAATTTATGTTTGAGTTCATCATATCAAGAACCTATATATATAAATCTAAAGTTTACAATATTAAAAAATAAAATGTAATAATAAATAATGTATTTCATATGAGTCGTAGTCAAAAGGCCCACAATCCCTTATCTTGTTGTTGTTATTATATGTATTTTATTTGTCCTTGATTGGAAGGAAGTACATGCATTTGTTTGTTTATGAGTAAATATTGAAAAGAAAATTGATTTGTATATTGATAAAAAAAAAAAAAAAAAAACACATGTTACTTCACATCAAACAAAAGGAAATATTAGGAATGTACCTTTGAAGCATCCATTAATAATGTCTCTTATAGAAATTTGACTTTCTATCAACTGACCCATGCTTGTCTCTCTTAGATCATCACCTACAACCAATCTTTAGTTTTTGAATCTGCCATTTTCATGGTCTATAAAGTTCCAACACACAACTTCAACTTTTTTCATTCAACAGCAAACACAATTAATATTGTATAGGGATATAAACAGTAATATATGTACCCCACAGGCATGTGTATCTTCATCAATGACTGCACTATAACTTTAAGAATCACTCCAATTTCTTGACTAAAAATAAAGTCTGCTTCATTGGTTGTAATGTTTATGTAGTTAATTGATCCAATTAAAGAAATCTTTAGGAACCATATGCATGTTTAGGATATAAATCTTACACATGAACAAACATTATCATTTAATAATCGTGCAAAGGATATTTGTTTTAGTGTACATTGAATACCTTACGGAGCGTTAAGACTAGTGAAAGAACATATTTGTTGATCATATGAATTGGTGATTTGAGTTACGCGAGCAAAAGAAATTTCGGGTTAAACTCAGTTACAAGTTAAATGGGGCAGATTTGCACATTCATTTAATCTATTATTGTTTCAAGTAAAGATGAATAGAGGGGGTCAAGCGGGCGGCAACTAAATGAATTACCGGTTTTCCATGTAAAAATCCAATATGTTTGAATGTTGCTTAATTGACACAATGGTTGGTTTCCAATAAATGTCATCCAATTTTGTTAATACAAGAAGTGGAATTCGGGTCTAAAAACATATGAAGACTTAATTCCTCATAAGTTTTTACGTCCAGCTGCATTGCGCGGGTTTGCTTCTAGTCAAACATAACATATATTTAATTCTTATTTTGATACTATCCACTTCTTAGGTCATGTTGTACTTTGGTTGTTTGAAAATACTTCTAAACAAAGAAATGATTATTTAAATGCTTTGCAATGATCTCCTAATTATGTAGGTTAAAGAAGCAAGAGACATGGTGAAATAAAAGATGTGAAAGACTTTAAAATTCAAGAAAGCTGAACATATTAGGTAATTGTATGCATTATAATCTTGAAGTAAAGCTTTGGGTACTATGCATAAAAGAAGAAAAGGAAACCCTAGAAATGCGCGTGAAATTAATTAAGTATATATATAGAACTAACTAAAGTAGCTATCATATCACTAGTTGCAAATATAGTAATTTGAGAAAGAAAAAAAAACTATAATTATTTTGTAACTATGGAATTAATACTTGTTAGATTGCAACTACATATTTTTTAATAACAAAAAACGAATTAGGTTTTCTTTCCTTCATGTTATCCCGAGAAAAATAAGTCTTTTTTACTTAGATTTACGCTACCTTATTAGAGTTATATTATTATTGGTATTCTTATTGTGTTAGGATTAGTATTATTATTAGAGTTGTATTATGATTGGTATTATCCATATTTGTATCTATATATTCTGGATTGATCTATGAAATAAGACACACATTATTTTCCATATCATAATATGGTATCAGAGCCACTGGCTCTCTTTGATTCTTTCGATTAAGCTTCCGTTCACTGTAACGTGTTCCATGTTTTAAATCTAATTAATGAGTTAGTTTTCTAATCGGTTCATTCGTCTTTTTTGTTTTCTGTTCCTTCTAACCAAAAAAAAAAAAAAAATGGTTTGCATTGTTTGGTAAATTTTTCAATTTCTATTTTGTTTATTTTAGTTTTCCATTCCCTTTTTTCATCGATCTTAGTTTCATATTATTGTTAGCTCTTTTTGTTTCGCTTCTTATTTAAATCTCTTGTTTGTTTCGTATGATGATTATTAATATTTTCATCTGTCTCCTAAAGGGAGAATTAAATTTTTTTTTTTTTTTTAAAAAAAAAAATAAAAAATTGGTCTCTCAAAGCGAGACCATCACCAAATATTATTGCTGCGTCCGAGTGCAACATGATCAGAAAATACTATGTTTTTTTTTCTGTTGCTTCTACCGAGTGAAATATGATCGGTAAAATATTATGATGCTTCCGAGTGAAAAATAATCGGAAAATATTATGCTTTTTTTATTTATTTTTTTTACTGATTCCGAGTGAAACATGATCGGTTTCTGGTTCAAGTCCTTCAACATTACCGCAACGTCTCCAACACCGCCGCAAGCTGGGAGTCATTCAAAACATCTTAGTTTTTATCTTTTATTTATTTTGGTAATTATAGTTTTGTTTTACAGTTCGAGTTTTCGCGATTTCGCCGCTCGAACTGCGGGGGAGTATTAGAGTTATATTATTATTGGTATTCTTATTGTGTTAGGATTAGTATTATTATTAGAGTTGTATTATGATTGGTATTATCCATATTTGTATCTATATATTCTGGATTGATCTATGAAATAAGACACACATTATTTTCCATATCATAATATACCTAACTAATGTATTTTCGTGATCATTTTCAAATACTTTTTTTTGGCAAACCTGTAAACATAATATTTTGTAACTATATCAAGACGTACATCTTTCCATTACTCTAACTTGGTGGTGGTTAACTACATCTTTTATAAAACACATGTTCATTAAATATATTGAACCTAAGCCATGTTGTTTAATGAGACAATAAAAACCAATTGAATGACCAACCCGTGATGTTCAAAAGATGACAAAATTTAAGGTAGTAAAAAGTAGTTTATTTAGTAGACTGTTTTCTATACTGGGTTGAATTCATTGATTCATATAGTAGGCTGTCAAAAACTACAAAATGTGTTTCTACTGACCTTGGATCTTCTCTCTGTATGTGTAAGAGGGTGATAGTTTGAATGGTCATGTCATTTCAAGGTACACAACACCTTTTTTGTTCATGTTTTCTCAGGAAACACAATTATTATTTTTCAAAAAACTTTCATTTTTAGAAGTGTTTTATGTTAATTCTGATATTATTATTTTTTTATCAAAATTCTATCAACAAAATTGCTATTTATGATGTTATTTTTCTTTATAGAATTATCTTATTTTGACAAAGTTAAGATTCAGAATGTAAAATTAATAATTTGTATCTTTATTAAACTCCCAAAATTATATATGATTGTTTTGTTTATTTAATTAATCTTCAATTAATAAAACATGGACCAGAAAAGTTGTAACATGAAGGATAAAAAATAATGATGACTCTGAGAACCCTAAGGAGGCGGGGACGGAGATGTGGGGATCAAATAGTGGGCTTAATCTCCGGGGGCACAAATTGCATAAGTTAATTTCAGAAAATAAGATATTTAACTATGTATTTCCATTTTAAACCCAATAAAAATTTATTATCATGGAAAATAAAGAAAAGAATCTTTGTATAAATTTATGTTTAGTAAAAATAAATCAAGAAATAATTTGAATAGATTTGAAAGTTTGAGAGTATTTTCTAGAAAAAAATAAAAAAAATTGGGTAAGTAGTTATTAATTAATAAATACAGAAGAAAGCGACTTATGACTAATGAGAGTAAAGATATATAATCCCATGCAAACGTCTCTTTCTAGCTCCTCTCTCCCACACATCTCTCTTTCTACACTTGTGAAATTGTGATATACATAATTAATTACATACATACACATGTATCAATGTAAATATGTCGTATATTGGCTATCTATCATAGTACGTCCTTTCCTTACAAAACGGGCATCTTCTAAATTTGAGACTTGCATGCAAAATCTAAACACTAATGAAAAAGGAATCATTGCTCTTGGAAAATCTGGTTAGCATCATTAGTCTACACTTTATAACTCATTTCTTCCTATAATGAAAAATATTTTTTGTTAAGTATATGTTGTAGCTAAAATTCTTCAATAAAAAATTAATGCAAAGACAAATTATCACCGTTGCAACTCCGAAATATGAACGAGAAAACAAGTCGTTCATAAAATCTTATACATAAATCTTGAGTTACATCTCATATGACCAAGTATTTCATGATGGTTGATGATCTTATCTCGTGATCAAAAGCGCTTGAGAGGGTGTGAAAAATGAAACTCTAGAGGTTAACCTTAAATAAGGTCCAGAAATCTAAAGAAGTAATTAGATTTTTTTGTTTGTGTTTCGTTTAAGTAATTCATAAAATAGGTTGTCATACTCGTCCTGAAGTTTATCCTAACGGTTTAAAGACCATATCAAGAGGATTACCATCTTGCAAATAAAGCATATCTTGTCTAGACGAGAAGACTAATAGACCTTACAAAAGCATGTAAATTCTAAAAGTAAGTCGAAGTGACCATTTTATCCACGCCAAGGTCTTATAGGTATAGGATAAGAAGATCGTAACATCATAACTAATTTATGAAACTCTTGTGGGTGGTCTCCACTAGATATTTAGATTGTTATTATTTGATTTCTTCGGAATGTAAAGATCTTTGAAGTGGAATGTAAATAACTTTTAAACTTTAAAACATGGGTTAGACCTTTAGAGTAATGATCATAGTAGAGATAGATAAAATCCAATTGCTTTGATTGATATTGTCACCCAAATTTTACTCCAAATGCTTCATTTTAATTGTCGTTCAAAAAATATTGTTCACTAGTTGAGTTCCCGAACACACTAAGTTTTATATTTTAGAAAAGAGAAAGAAGTTGCTCACGAGTTGAGTTTTCCTACAAAAATATTTATCCACCAATTGAGTTACAATTGATCATGTTTTAGATGTTAGGACATAACAAGAAGCACATGGGTTATTTGGAGATAACAACTAGCTTTGATGATTTGCAATAATTTATTTACTAAATATTCGTGTAATATATATCAATTGTAACAAATAAATGAGTGTTTAAATTTATCACAATAATTAACTTTTAGTGAACGGATAAATCAATTGTCGATGCATGACTAAATGTCAATTAGCTTGGTTAAAGATTCATTGTATAATTAGATTAAGTTGTAAAAATATCCAAGTACAATAGACTTTCTTTAGTCAACACAATTAACATTTTGTTGGCTTTTAACGTTGACTTGCTTTTAATGTTGGCTTTTAACCTAGTAGCGATGATTATATTTAACTGCGTTACTAACCGATGTACTTGGTATTTTTGTTTTAGAAGTATTAGTGTAGGGGTCCATTTGTTGGCTTCCTTGGAGTCTATATTGTGAGGGACGATTCTAGCACCTTAGAGAAACTTTTGTGATAGAAAGAGTGATTCTATCATTGTGTGAGCTTAACCGAGATAGTTGTTTGATTCATTGAATTGTAATTGATTTCAATATATTAATACAATTAATCTTTCGGTTTTTAAAAAGAACGGGTAATAGAATTAACAATCTAGCAAAAAGCTACAAGAAAAAAAAGAGAATTACTAGATGGAGGATATGGATTAATATACCACTCTATCCAATTAAATGAAACTTTCTTACTCCTACTAGTTAATCTTTCGACTTATTTTATTCTTATTATTCATACATCACTATTGACACCGACCGTATGTGATTTCCGCTTATATACAAATGTTCGGATTCAAAAGGCAAAGATTCGAGTATTTGACATTTACATAATGGATATTTATGTTCATTATTTGTCCATTAGGTTTTGTGAGAATTGGCATCTCAATTTCTATTAATCGAATCCGCATGTTAAAAAGAATTGTTAGATGTGAACGAGGAGAGTAGACATAACGTCCAAAATGTTCATTTGTCATGCTTTAGCTCTCCTAAATGAAGACATTTTTCCGAAGTTATTTATGTTTTTGGTTTATTTGGTTTCTTAGAAAATTGTTTGAGATACGAAAATATGTAACATCGTTTTACTATCCTTAAAACTTGTTTGACAACTTATATATTATTTTCCATTCCTGATGAAATTAGTATTACTAGGTTAACCAATTGAACTGTTTACATAAATCTTTGATACCACAACCAATAGATAGTATAAAAGGTAAGAAATGTATGATTATGAATAACATGCAACGCATGCATGGATACATACCCGACCCAATTTTATTAGCATCAAGCAACCAAAGGAAAATACATTGTTATATTTGTGTGTGTACAGCAGCCCTACCCCCACCCCTTCTTTACTTCTTATCTGCTCCCCTTTTGTTGCTCAACTTAACTCCTCATAACATAAGCCCAGCCCCCAAAAGCAGATCCAAGGTCGTTGTTAATTGTTAATCTGTCAATTCACTACTATCAATCAACTCAACTCAAATCAATCAATCAATCAATCATATCACTCCCATCCCCACACCCCCCACATAAAAACATGTCAATCTCTTCCTCCACCACTTCTCCCACCGTCCCACAACTCCTCCACCATCATCTCCCTCCTTCATGCTCCGATCAACTATGCTATGTTCACTGCACCCACTGCGATACCGTCCTCGCCGTATATATTCTTTCTTTTCCAACTACTTTTATATAATCCCTAACATGACTTAAACCCACAACATTCAGGTTCATGATTGCTTATGTTGCTTATTTAGCTAATTGTTTGATGATATAAACTTTAGGTGAGTGTTCCTTGCACAAGCTTGTTCAAGACTGTTACGGTCCGGTGTGGTCACTGCACGAGCCTCCTACCGTTGAGCATGCCTGGTTTGCTAATGCCACCATCAGTTAATCAGTTTCATTTTGGTCACAATAATTTCTTCTCTTCATCCACTCATACTCTTTTGGTAATTAATAGATTATTTTATATTTTTTTTCAAGTTGGCTATAGTTAAGAGTAATCTAAAGTTTATGGATTTGTACAGGATGATCAAATTGCAAATGGGGGTTCCAACTTTTTAATGAATCAGAATTACGTGAATGATTTTTCACTCACTGCCAGAGGAGGGTTTAGGGAGCTTCCAAAGCCCCCGGTCTTGACTAATAGACGTACGTCGATTTATTTCTTGTTTTATTTTTTATTTATCAACTTTATAAAAGAAAATTGTTGATCTCATGGACTAAAAAAATTAATTATAAGATTTATATCCTTGCAAAAATTTAAATATTTCAATTCACAGAACTTTGTTAATTCAAAGAGAACCTTCGAAGTTGAAAGTCTAAAAACCTTGTGTCAATTTTGGAAATTAAAAAAAAAATGTATTAACATATGATTTTGCAATTTCTGTTAATTTATAAGACACTCATATTTTTCTTTTTGTTACAAAAATCCTTTAAAATTTAAAGAACAAGATATTTTATCAAATAATTCTCTTTTTGAATATGTTAACTTTTTAGCCTTTTTTTTACATGATACCTTTCGGTTTTGAATACGATATCATATTTAGCTTTGAACATTTACACATAAGTATATTTAATGGTTAAGAGAAATTTATTGCTATTTTTTTTATATCTTTTAGCTTGAATTTTTTCTATATTTTTTTTACAAACAAATCTAACAAAAATGTAGAAGCTAGATTACTTTTTTTTATTGTTTTAGATCACATTAGTTAAAAAATTTAAATGAAGTTTATTAAGTGTTTGATAAATTGGTGATGAATAAGGGAGCAATGAAAGCTTTCCTTTTTACATATTTCCATGCACCTAACTAGCTCATGTTTAAAATCAAAAGCCACTTTTATAATCTCTCTCATTCTTTAATTAGTCTGTTTCTTTTGCTTCCAATTCGGTTCTTCCTCTATAAAAACTTTTAATTTATTTCTATAGATTTTTGTTTCAAATTAGTTGAATATCCTCGATTCAGTTGTCAATAAGACTATCGATCTAACTGTAACTTTTTCTCATAAATATATACTTCGATATGAGAATTATATTTGTTTAATATGTTTTTTTCAAAATTTGTAGAATAAAGAATCATTTTCCAAACCCTGACAAATTGATACCTTGTTGAGTATGAAGAAGCTCTAAAGTTAACCCTAAAACATGCATAGTTTATATCTATCATAACTATATAGTGAAAGCTTTTGAGAATTTCTAAATTTTTCGTATTGCGAAAATATGAAATAGATAAAATATTTGATAGCTTCCCTGGTTTGGCCAAAATAAATGGCTTTTATTTGATGTTTAACTATATTTTTATTTTAATTTTAGTTATCGAAAATTTAAACTTGCTTTTTATTTTTTCCTAAATGATGCAACTTACCTTTTTATTTCTCCTTAGGTTAATTAATTTTCAATTTTTGTTTCTTTTGAGTCATCATGTCTCGATATTATCTGAGCTCATAACACCTATTGAACATGGTTATTACAAGGCATCGTTTACATCAAGGGATGTCGACTTCCCTCTTTTTGATGTCAATTTCTCTTTTTGCATATACATTTTAGGATAATTTTTGTCTAACTTTTTTCTAGGGTTTTAGAGTATTTAGGTAATGTTTTAAGGAATGATAAGTTTAATCATATAAATTTATATCCATGTCGACAAAGTGTTAAGCGATATCCCAGTGCATGATGACTCAAAATGAAATAATTTTTTTGGTATATTACATAAAAAGATACATTTTAATATTTGCTATACAAAACGAAAAGTAAGTTGATAAATCAAATCTCATTAGGAAGGTTTAGTTCTATGGATAAAGTTGTAAGTCCAATTTCTTTTGTCAAAGTTATAAATATTTTAAAACATTTTAAGGAATTTTCATTTTGGAAATTTCAAAAGGAATTACCCTTTATTTATCATGTATCCACAAATGTACAATTATTATTGGAAGTAAATGAGGAATGCACACAATTTAAAGAGATTTGACATTGATAGTTTGTAGAAAAATAAGAAAGGATGTTATGGGTGAAGTGACACCTTGACAGTATAGATATATACCTTCTCATTCCTCATATACAGTATCATTTTCTTATTTAAATATATTTAATTATTTATAGTAAAATAGACAAAAGACAAAGAAAGATGGGTAGAAGAGAAAAAAAAACACAGTAGAAAGTGAAAATTGATATATTTGTTTTTGTTAATGTCAGCTCCAGAGAAGAGACAAAGAGTCCCCTCAGCCTACAATCGCTTCATCAAGTCAGCTTTCATCATCATTCAAATCTTCTTTCTTTTATATATAATCATTATTATAAATATTCTATATATATATATATAAATATATATATATATATATATATATATATATATATATATATATATATATATATATATATATATATATATATATTAAATGTGGAATAAAATGAAATAAAAATGCAGGGAAGAAATTCAAAGAATCAAAGCTGGGAATCCTGACATTAGTCATAGAGAAGCCTTCAGTGCTGCTGCTAAAAATGTAATGTGTCTTCTTCTTTATTTACTTTATTAGGGTTTCTATCTTAACTCGTAAAACTAATACTAAAAAGAAATTACAAATCTTTTTACACTTATATAAACACTACCAAGAATTTTTAATGACAACCCTAGCTGATAATTTCCATGAAAAGGTTAATAAGATATACAAATTTAACCTGTTTTATAAGTACATAATTAAATTATTGTTATATGTAAATGAATTTTGATTCAACAGTGGGCCCACTTTCCACACATTCACTATGGTCTGATGCCTGATCAGACGAGTGCTGTGAACAAGAGTAGCATGCGCCAACAGGTACACTGTTCATAATATAAAATATAGATATATATACATACAATATCTCTATATTTACCTGATCCAATGGCTCTTGAAAAACACAAAATATTAATGCATTTGTTTGAATAATATTATATGTATGTATTTTAGGATCATAGTACAGATGGTGGTTTCATGAAGGATGGTTTCTTTGCTTCGGCAAATGTGGGCGTCTCTCCTTACTAGCTGGCTAGCTACTGGATTACTCTAAAACCTACTTAATTAATTAGCTTTTAATTATGTGCAAATGAAGCTTATCTACCATCGTACCTTCACATTTTAATGTATCAACTGTATGTTTTCAATATTACAATGCTTTATGTTTCAAATCTCTCTCTAAAATATCATATTTTTGTATGATACTTTCAATTTATATTGGATGTATCATATATCGACGTTTCAATATGTTGAAATTGTATTTATCTAATTACATGCCATAACCAACAATCGTTGACGTAATAGTATGGTTTTTAAGTCACAAAAACCCTTGTTTACTTGATGAAAAAGGTACATGACATACACAATAGTAGCGGACATTCGATACAAATTATAGTAATTAATTTTAAAATTACATTATACATAGAATAGTAATTTAGGCTTGTATTGCAACCGAATATTGATTAAAAAGCCATGGATTTATTTGGTTTATATTTTTTGTATGAAAGTGAAAAGGACAAGCACAGTGACAAACTGTTGGTGTACAAGTTGTATGGAGAAATATACTTTATTGTAATTTGTAGGGACGTCTTCCTTGGACGTTGATTTGGATACAAAACTCCTAAATGTTGGAATAACAAATAGAAGAACATGTAATAGTGAAACACATAATATAACCGAATGTTTGATATTATTAAGCTTACGTAATGTTATACAATACGAATAATATCAAATACGTTCGATTACAAAGACTTTGAACCGTTTACGAGAGTGTTGCGCGAGTACTTTCTCTCTCTAGCGCAACAGAGCATTCTCTCTCTAGAAACGGATTCATTTATGGCAGGTTGGTGGGGTATTTATAGTCCTCACCAAAACCTAAGGTTGTTACGCAACCGCAACACCTGAAACGGGTTGTTACGCAACGCAACACTCTGTTGCGCAGCGCAACGACGGTATTGCGCAACACCTCAACAATGGTATTGCGCAACACCTTGCGTAACAGCCGCCAAAACGCGCGAAATACTTTACAACCTGATCTACGTACATGCTAGACTTCACGACACGTTCCTAGACTAAATACAAACTACAAATAATTATGATTATGCTCCAACAATGTGATGTGATTGTTTCAACTATATTTTCAATTATCATTTATCATTACAACAATCATGATGGGGATTCGTAATGGTGTTTGTGATTTGTTTATTATTTTCTTGAACTTAAACTTCCATTAAAAAGGATCAATAAGCTGTATAGGAGCACTACCCTCAATTCATCCAAGGATTATAAATCCGATATATAATATTTTGGTAAAATCGACGCAAGATCTCTGAAGTTAGGCCAACAGCACAATAATCCGAGATATGGGGGGATAATATAATGTTTTTCTTATATAGGTGAAAAAATAATTTATCAAAGAAAACCAATAACAAGCAAAAATTTACAAAGCACCAAATGGAAACAACAAACCTGAAAAACGAACACCCTTAATCTACAAAACCCACACTCCCAAATTAAAAACTTTTATCATCACTGTAGCTGTCAAGAAATTCCCTAAGATCTCCTCTTCTTCCCCACCACAAAGTAAATTCCTGCAAAAGAAGAACTAAAGAAGCATGAAAAAGAACACCCATGCCTTTAGATGCAAAATTTGCCTACAGGGTGTCATCATCATACATGTTATGTATTACAAACAGTCAAACATCTAACACGGATTTGGACCCACTATGTATATATAACTGTATACTAAAAAAACATGTACATCAAGATGAAGTTGTTCACTACAAATCTTTAACTCTTTTTTTTCTTTCTATAACAGGTTTACTTGTGGTAGATTGAGGTTATACAACCTTGTTCAAATTGTGTATTGCAAAATTACTCGACATTTCACTTAAATACAAAGATCAACATACATATGCGACATGTAGGCCTTTCCAAAATTATATCATTTCCTCTTTTATTATTTTACTTTTCTATCACTTGATACTTTAATTTGTACCAACGATTAGCACAAGAAGTAGATTGTTATGTAGCTTGATCGAATTTATGTTTTTCTGCTTCTTGGAGGACTTCCAAAAAATCCATTAAAATATTTAATACATTTGATGATTATTCATCATGTAGTATGCATTTTATTGACGGTCATGAAGCAAAAAATCGATTGCCATTGTGGTCCTAGAATGAGAGAACACACACTAGAACAAATATATCAATTATACACATTTGTATCTTTACGCTTCTAAAAAGCGTGTGTATTTTTATAATTTATTCACAACTAAAAGTGTGTAGATTTTAGAAGTTTTACATTTTTCTTCATATGTATAACTGAAATTATTTTATACACATTTAAAAGTGTGAACAAATCAACAAAAAACTACACACATTCTATAAATGTAAAGAAAAATGTGTGTAAAAACAACTTTTTTTTTAAAGTGAAACTTAAACATATTGAAGAAAATACATTATACTTCAGAATAGCTTCTAGGCATACAAATAAGATCTTCAAACAAATAATTTCGTTGTGCTTAGGTAGCGGTGGAGGTTCAAGATTAAGCCTAAAACTATTTGGTGCAACATCATGAAATCAATGAGGGCTTGAAAATTCTAGAATTTCTACGGTTCATGGAATCATATCATAAAGTTGAAAGCAAAACTCTAATGAGTAAATATTATTTATCGACCCTTTTGCATAAAAAAAAAATGAAAATTGGCACTACAACAAATATATCAATTATACATATTTGTATCTTCACCCTTCAAAAAAACATATATATTTTTATAATTTGTTCACAATTATAAGTGTGTATAATATATTTTTAATTAAAAAAAAATATGAAAACTAAACACTTATAAATATAGGAAAAAAAAATTCACCCATTTAAATGTATACAAATACAAAAAAAAATCACACTTAAAGATGTGGAGACAAATTTGTCACACCACAATTCTTCACACTCTTAGCGTGTGTGAAGAAATTAGGTGTCACAAATTTTTCTCTACACTTTTTAGTGTGAAGAAGTTGTACAATTATTCATGCTTTTAAGTGTTTATATTTTTTTAAACAACTAGAAGTGTGTAGATTTTAGAGGTTTGTCATATTTTTTTTCATATTTATAAATATAATAATTTTGTATATAATTAAAAATGTGACCAAATCAACAAAAAATTACATACATTTTCTGTAAGCGTAAAGAAGAAAATGCATAAAAACCTTTTTTTTTGTAGTGTGAGAATGATTTACACAAAAAAAGTACGTAAACCTTTTTTTATTTTCCTTTAAATAATTTCGTGTGAATTTAGTATATCTCTATATATACCAACTTTAAACAAAAACAAAATCAAAAGATCATGTGACACATTTGTGCTATATTGGGCTTTTGGCTATGGACGGACCTGCATTCCTGCCCCTTGACGGGCTTTCCCTTGTTGGTATTTGGGCATGTAAGAGATGTATCACATATGAGCCTGAATCGGCGAAATGGGCTGATTAATAGAGATTTAGACCTATGGGCTACACAAGAAGAAGATACTTTGGGCTTCTTGTGTTTGAGAATCAACATTTTCTCAGTATAATATGAGAAACTTAACTGAGAAAAATTAAGGTGAACATTAACTCCACTAGATACTCTTTATGTGATAACCTAGATAAACACGGTGTGGACTTTAACTCCACTAGATGCCCTTTACGTAATAACGATCAAGAGACGGAACTTCACATTTTCTCTAAATGTCAAATTGCTATTAATTTATCGAATGGCATTAAAAAGTGGTAGAAGTTATACTCCTGTCTTTCGTTTGGGTCTTAAATAGGCATAAAAAAAGATGGGATAATCTGGGTCGATTGGACTTGTAACCCAAGTTCTTTCGTTTCCCCATTTTGTAATTGCCCAGTTATTACTAGTATCTTGTAACACTGTTTATTAATTCTCTTTTGCATTTATCTTGTAACGTTGTTGATTAATTCTCTTTTACCGTTAAAAAAAGTAAAATTAAACTAGTGACTATAGTTTAGTATGATTCATATCAAAAACTAAAAAGAAATTCAGCGACTATAGTTTGGTAATGGTATGATTCATACTTTTGTCACTACATACCCAAGTAGTCACACATGTTTTATCACTTGTGTAAGTATAAATTTACGGTAAATTTCCATAAGAGTTACACTCATACTTTTATTGTTTTGGCATGCGTATGCCAATACCCAATTAGTTTCTTAAAATAGTTTTTAAAATCCTTACTTTGAGTTGAATCAGTAACGTTTATCTAATTAGAAGTTAAATCTATGGATTCAATACCACAATATATGTTTATAGTTAGAACTATGTTACCGTCATTTTGAATTAAGGAACCAATCATTTTTTGTAGCCACGGCTTGTTAGAGTTGAAACCATGCGTCTAGGAACGCTATGTTTTTCGAAGTGTTGATTTTCAAGAATGATAAAATATAACTATAGCAGTATATATTGTATTTATATGTTACTCTATGAAGAATGATAATATCCCTTGAGTTATGATATATTATTGATCAATATTTATAGCGTATACAAAACCTTAACACTAACGGTCCCTAAGCGCCCCTTGTCAGGCTTGGGCTAACAATCTTGTCATCTAATAAAAAAAATGGGGTTACTTGTACGTTTATTATTCATTTTGAAAAGTTGTATGGAATTTTGAGTTACATGGTATGGCTTCCAAACCTCAAATATGAATACAATTAGACCTTCATAACTATGGTTAGACGAATAAAGTAAACACCCCTTTCAGTGGCAAGCTTTCTAAATTAGATATGCAATCCTTGTGTTTAGGCTACAATGTTTGGTGTTAATCGCAAAAATTAAAGGTATAATAACTTGAACATTTATTACAAACTTCGGCAGGTGTTCTTGTCTTGATGAAATGTCTCTCTCTCCCACTGGAAAAGGCCTAACATATGTATAATAATAGAACATAAATGCGCCATTTGACGTATTAGTAGACACACAATGTGCAAGTTTAGCAGTTAGTTTTTGTTTCGGTTTAAATTGGATAAGTGTTCTTGTCATACATAGATAGAAGAATGAGGACGCGTTCAATTGCAACCACATAATGTTTTGGAAGATAAAGACGATAAGGTAAAAACTCCTTCATCACAAAGCAACAAAAGAATGATTGTTTCACATATTGTTATAATTATTTGCAAAACTTACTAGTATTCCACTTAAAAATTAAAAAAATTGAACTTTTTTACATTAAGCGAAATAAATTTATTGGGACATAGGGAGACCCCTAGATCTACCCATGTACACACATATTTAAGTTATGTTGATATCGTCATAAAATAGCGGGGATCAAAGGGGGAGATTGAAGAATGATGAAAACATATATATAGTAATACAATGGAAACCTAATCAGATTAGAAACCTAATGGACCAAAACCCACATATCGGGTTTGGGCTTATTATCTAATACTCCCCGGCAGTTCGAGCGGCGAAATCGCGAAAGCTCGAACTGGACAAAAAACTATTATTACGAAAATAAACATAAAATAAAACATAGAAAAATGCTAATAAGATTCATTGCTTGCGGTGACGCATGGCGACGGGTCGAAGCTGCGTTCGTTGCTTTTTCCGGTTTGCTTTTCTTCGGAATTTAATTACGAATTCACAGCCGCTAACGGCGTCAGCTAACTCCAAGCGGTTTGAAAATTATAAGCAAATCATTTTTTTTCAGATCTAAACCTGACACCTTGTATCGGAGCGTGACGGTGCGTACGGTGGTCTTCTGTTGCGATTCCGGTATGCTTTTCTTCGGAATTTAATTACGAAGCCAACGACGCTGACCTCGTTAGTTAACTCCAAATGGTTTGGGAGTTATGGGCAAAACAATGATCGACTGAACTTCAAATCCTTTTTTTTTTTTTTTTTTTTTTTTTTTTTTTTTTTTTTTTGTTAGGGTTTGGAACCTAGTCAAGTTAGGCGGCTCATCCCTACGCCGATTAGGGTTTGAAAAAAAAATAGAGACGGGAGGGTTTGAAAAAAAAATAGAGACGGGATCAGACCCGCTCTGATACCATAAAGAATAATAGAAAACCCCTTAATTATTATTATTATGATCAAACATATATATAGTAATACAATGGAAACCTAATCAGATCAGAAACCTAATGGACCCAAACCCACATATCGGGTTTGGGCTTATTATCTAATAGAGATGTGTCCCTTGCGAGGTTAAGGGGTTCGGACCGACTAACACCGGTGCGGCATTTACGAAAGCAACTTTTTTGGAGGGTTAAATGACTCTTGTGGAGACGTAAATTTCTTTTGCAACTAATAAGAATCGAATTTTAGAACTCTCATTTTTCATGAGAATTTATACAAGCCTTTCAACACTTTTAACATGTTAATATGAGATATTCCACTTGTGGGAAATTGTTTACGGATCTTAGTCATCTTACCAATTCAGTATTGTATGATGACATTGTTATCGGGTACGAAAATGAAGAGATAGTTTAAACATATTAAAACTATTATCACTATCACAAAACACTAACGTAAGGACATAAATCATCATTAAAATAATAAAAGATTTCATTTACTCAAATGAAGATAATTCTTTCTCTGAATTTCTTGATTTTTCATGTACAAAAATGAAGAAATCGGATTAACAATAGTTACATACAAATAATCGGGGGATTTCTTTTTACCGATCCCTAAAAATGATATTCAACAAGATTACGAAAAATATATGACCCACGCTTAACTAATTAAAGTATTAAACGTAGCCGAATTCATTTGCCAGACGTTGACTGAAGCGGTAACTTTAGCAGTTGTAGCATTGTTAAACAAGAACAGTTGAGCATTATTGTTAATCGCCTTTGTTGGATAAACTCGTGAAGTAATACATGTTCTTCCTTCTTGTGCAAAACTTTCAACTATCGAATGATCCACCAAAATTCTCATCGAGAATTTTTCACCTTTGAGTACTGGGACAATGGTTCCGTAAATTGACTTATCAACATCCGTGGCACTAGATGATCTATAAGTATCAAAAGGATAAAGACAATGAGCATTATATTTAAACTCAAATTCTATATGTTTATACTTGAAAATAATAAACATGAAATACACAAACCTTGATTGATCGGCACAAAAGAAAGTTTTTAGATTTCCATCAACGCCTTTGGCAACATAGAAATAGACAGGGGTGTGTTCGATAAGGCCATCATGTGCAAGGACAGAAAGACCAAATGGTCCTAATGCACCTCGTTTTGTAGCTCCACCACTTTTAACACAATCGTATCCAACATCAGCTTCATTTAATCGCTTTACCGTCTCCTCATCAAGTTCAAACTCAGCCACAATATCTAACTGTAATATTCAACCAAAATATAACAATCAACAACTAAGTACTACAAAAAAAACATATTAATACGGATATATATTTTTTGTGAATTATAAAACATCCGAAGTACCTGAGATGCTGCCGGTATGTTTAGTGGTATTAGTGAGCCGGCTTCTACTACAACGTCCTTAAAAGCCGTTAGATTGGTTCGCAATCTGTTGATCTCTTCAACCGGCCATTGAATTATATTGCTTTGAGTTTTTTTATCCAACACAATTGTTCTAGGAACACCCTGTGAAAACATTAAAGTAGCAATTTAATCAAACTATGCCTATTTTTAAACTAAATTGAATAAAATCAAATAGTTACACCATTTGTAACTTACCATTAAAGAAGCCCAACCCTTCTTAATGTCCGCGGCTTCAGTGTCAGTCTCCTTGATCCAACTCCACAAAATGCGTCTTTGTTTGTTTTGGTCGAAAAAGGTTTTGGAGGCGTAATATATTCCATAATCGTATCTTAACCCAATCCCAACATCTAATGCTGGATTATCCGGTGTCCATTTTCCCTTAAGTGCATCATAAGTACCAATGGCATAGTAGTCATTTCTATCATCATCCATACTTGCTTTGACTATATGTTTAACCCCTGGACCATCTACTGACGTGTCAAGACCATTTTGGCCATTTTTTGCAATTGGGTAAAAGTCCACACATTCCCACATACCCGTACCCGGGACAGCATGGAGCAATCCATCTAAAAGCTCAAACGTTTTGAAGTCTTCAGTGTCGTAAACTAGGGAAATGCCGGTTTTGTTAAGCTTAGACCCAATTGTGATACGCCATTTTCCCTCAGGGGTCTTCCACGCGGTTGTAGGGTCACGGAAATCCTTTTTGTCAATGCCGGGTGGTGGGACAAGGACAGGGTTACCCGGATATTTGACCCATTTGATCAAAAGTGGGTCTGATGGGTCGGCTGGATACGCTAAGTTTTGGACTTGTACTGATTCATTAGTAGAGCCAGTGTAAAGAACAACAAGGTTACCATCAGGAAGAATTGTGGCAGAACCGGTCCAAACACCTTGCTCATCATACCATTCATCGGTTTCCATAGCGATTGGGAGATGGCCCCAACTAACTAGGTCCTTTGAGACCGCATGGCCCCAAACGATTTTACCCCACACGGGTTCGTCGGGATGATATTGGTAAAACAAGTGGTACCATCCATTGTAAAAAACTGGACCTGAAATACATTTTTATGACAATATATCAGGAAAATGTTACTATACACAAACCAAGAGTTAAAAAGTATTCTTTCAAAATATGCACAAGTCGCTTTTTAATTAAATATTACAATTCCAATATATGAATATACAGAATTGGACGGTGGATTTTAATAATACAAATCTACAAGGAAAAGTATGGGTACTTTGAAAAACAATATTTTAGCCCTTAAAAAGTGTTTTCTCTTTCTTCATTTACAGTTATAAATTTATAGATTTGTATATTATTATAACTAACAAGGGCTTCTGTTTTTATGATAAAAAAATTTAGTGATTGAGGATATTAAACATTTGATGAAGAATTTGAGGTTTTTATCTTTATTTCATGTTATCTGTTTGTTTCGTTATATGATTTATCTTTTCGTATTTGATAGATAGAGCGTAGAGGGTATGATAACCCTTTTTAATAAGGGCCACTTATGGTAAAAAATAAAAAATCGAAATGGTTATAAATACAATAATTACTTGCAAGATTGTGTTGGCAAAAGGTCACATCATTTTCCAATAGGGTAATATATTTATCCATTGCATAATGGCTTTTTATCCATTTAAAGAGGCACATAGGTTAATATTTTGTCAAACATATGTTATTATTATCAGGATTTAAATTTTTTTATTAAATAAAACAAAAAGACAATAAAATAATATCATATAATAATTAGATTGGTCAATCAACTATGTGATGCTATGTCTTGAAACTAGTCAGGAAGGATGCATGATGAATCAGCAAAACATGTGTGTTTGTGGGCCACATAATTAAGAAAATTAATCATTTAATTTGTTAAAATTGATTAATTAATTAAATATTGGATTTTATACAGAATTAATGTATCAAACAAAATAACAGGTGGACTTACCATTAGGATCTGAAGACAGAATCACCATCACGAGCAATGCCAACCAAAAAATCAACATAAACAAGAAACAATTAGACATTAATTAAATAAAAATCACAACTCCCAAAAAACTTTAGAATTTATTTCTTTTGTTAAACTAATAATACCATAAGTAATGATGTTGCTAACCACATTCATCATGTGAAATACTTAACTCCAAACCAACATTTTTTGGTATGTATAAAGATATATTTATTTAATACGTTCAAGTGTAGGAGTTTGTTAATCATGGCTCGTATGAATCACAAAACTTAGACTAAAACTGAATATCTAACGATTAAAACTAAACGTCATGGTAAAGTATAAATAATAACAACATGAATAAACAGATAACAATACCATTCATCCAGTTGTTCTCGGGTTGAAAATGAAAACCAGTTCTTTGCCAATCCAACATATTTGGACTCCATGGATACGAATTCTCCGTACCCAAAAAGGGACGGAAAGATTTCTCGGATACACCTTTCGCAACCCCACGCGAAAAAGGCTTCGCGTTCTCCGGTGTCACAGCCGTGGATGGCGTAACATTAACGTTCAAGTTGGTGATCAAACTAACTAGAAAAGCAACTGCAAAGAAAGCCGAAACAAGAAATGTGGCTGCTTTTTTCGGGTGGCGGACGGCGAGTTGTTCGCCGTCCGACAACGGGGTGTAGATTGGGTTTTCAAGATCTGAGGAAGAAGGCATTTTTGGTTAAAGAAATGTTTATTGTGGGAACGTGGATTTGAGGAAAACTTGGAAACGTTATTTATAACAGAAATTTCGGTTGAGATATGCTGAGGTGGAAATTACTGTATATTTAAATAAAGTTTTTTTTATCGTAAGAGAAATATTTTTTTGGGCGACCTATTAATGACTAGATTCATAACTTATAATGACTAGGTATTTAATTACTAAAAGATTAAAAATTCATTTTCTTAAAATATTTGAGGTTATAAATGATTTGCTTGTCTAAATCATTCATCTAATTATATGCAAGATAAAAATGATTTCCCTTGAATTAAGATTTGGGTGATGATTTATTCACTTTACATTTTTATACTTACACTGAAATTTAATACAAATAGACTATTATACCCTTATATTACATTTTACTTTTAACCCTCATCCACTTGCACCACTCTCTTTCTCTTTCTAAAACCAGTGAAACACCTCTTCAAATCCATGTCCATACCTTAAATTAACATTATTATCTTTACATACCTTAAATTAACATTATTTTCTTTATTTTTTGTTTGATAACAATAAAGAAAAAACAAGTTATCAAACAAAATTAGCAGTATTTTCTTCACAATCATTCAACACAAATAATATTCCCAAACCCAGATAATGATTCCCAAATACTAGGTGAAAACCATTTCGTTGTGAGAAAGATAAGAACATTTGGAGATGGTTTTTTTGAGAGAGAAACAATATGCATACGGGTTGTTTACTAATTAAAGGCAAGGGTACTATAGTCTATTCAGAAAAGCTTCAGTGTAAGAATCAAATTTCAAAGTGTAAAAATCACTTCCCTTAAGATTTAGAATGTGTTTGACATAAGGGTTTTGGAGGGGCTTAAACTTATCGTGTTTTATAAGTTTATTTGTAAGCTTTGTTTTGTTTAATGGAGTTGTTGAAAATATAAGCTTTAATTAGTCTCAAAACAATAAGCTATTTGAATTAGTTTATAAATATGTTTGAGTTTATAATAAACAAAATTACATATATATATACATTTCAAATTAATTAAATTATAAAACTTTATATGTCCATTTGTGCCTTTTGACCTCGCTTCAACTTCAATTATTTTATCAGACATGTTTATCATCTTTATAGATAAACTTCATCCTAAATCATAAACTCAAACTCTAATCCAAACTTAAGTTTAAGTTCCAACTAACTACACCAAACCCCTAATAATATACAACTCTTGGAGTATAAACGTGAAGCACAATTGTCTAGGGCCTTCGAAAACAAACAAAGGTCTCAAACACAATTTTAAATATTATATAATCATATATCATATCCAAATAAAGGAAATGAGCAAACATATGATACTTGATTTTAAGCAGACTTATTAGTAATTTAAATCATAAAATAAAAAGTGAAATATTTATAAATTTACCTTGGTATTATTAAGGTCTAATTGTTAGTAAGGCTTTTAAACATTTGTTAGCATGAATAACAGTTTTACATGACTTTCGAAAACTCAAAGATGACGTTGATAGTATACATCTATTAACGTATATTGGATCTTATATTGTTCAATTATATTAGTTGCAAATTTAAATACTTTATTTATTTGTTATAATTATTGTGTATCTTTTTTCCATTATTATCTAAAGCAACAATATACATATGAGATCCCAATTAGATAGAGGGTGTTTAAATACATTTATCTAGGTATGTCCGAAAATCAGATAGGACCGGTTAAAATTGGATCGATCTCGAAAAACAAAAACCGAAAATCGAAAATGAATAAAAAGTAAAATAAAAAATCGAACCGCTAGTAACCAGTTTGGACCGGACCGAAAATCGAATTTTCATAAATTCGTAAACTGTAGACCAGACCGGTTATCATTCATTCACGAATCAAACACACCCCTTATTATTTTATTCTAATTTGATTTAAACACACCCCTAATTATTTCACCATAATTAGAAACAAAACTTAAATTTAAACTTTTTCTTAAAAAAGAGACTGCAACGAGATTAGATAGATTCTCGGGACTTGTAATAAGTACTTAAATTCTAGGCATATAAAACTCATGTTCTAGATGTTATAAAACACTCATGACACTATAAAAATCATGCCTCAATTCCTCTATTTTACAAACAAACACAAATGCATGTAGTTCTGTTTGGTTCACTTAATATTTTTAAATAATTTGTATTAAAATGGTTTAGCTAAAATTGATAATTCGAAACATAGCTTGAGTATTAACGAGACTGAAAATTTTCTTTTACATATGATTTTAGTTCATATTAATTATGTTCATCTTTTAATTTTATTTTATCGATAGAAAAAGAATTCCAAGTTTGACTAATTTCCAAATTATTGTCCAACTTAGCATTTTAGCAAACTCGTATTAAACCTATAGTTTTATTTTATAGATATTTTAGTAAATTGATTTGAATTTTAGGTAAATTTAATTATATATAACAAATAAATGAATCTGACGGAATTTGGGATTTTATTCATGTTTCATTAAATTTTGTAAATCAAACGGGTTATTAGTTTCATTACTTATATACTACTACATTATTTACTTATAATTATTTTGATTATATTTATACACTAATTTAATTTTGTGATAACGAATCAACAACTATAATGAAATGGATAGATGGGCTACACTTTTCCTATAATAATGGAGTGTATACGTGGACATCATCGCAAGAAAACAGATAGAACTATCACATGTAAGATTGAATAAAACAAATTGCATTATTGTGTTTAAAATAATTTCATTATTGGAGTTATATTCCTAGAACAAGTCATGTTCAAAGTTAACATTATTAAGAAATGAAATACGGTATTTATACTAACGTTCTACTTTCTAAGTACGTTAAGCAAGATTGATGCAATATCTTATGAATGTTTAAATTCCTTCCAACATGTACGGTGATTAACTGGTTAGTGACGGGATTAAAAGACTTTTAAGTTGAGTTGAGATTAAACGTTATCCCTTTCTTTCTATTTCTTTTTTCCAATTATTGAAAAGGTCGTTTGATCGATAAATGTCAAAGTCTCCTCTCAATATCTTGAGTTCTCGATTTAAGATTCATAAAGAAGAAAAAAAGTTGAACAACCTCTCTTTGAATATCCCCCTCGGTATCTTAGGCTTGAAAGTGACTTCACGATAATAACCCCATAAAAAGCGGTTTACACACAACATTTAGGCATCTTTTAATGAGTAATCGTTTTCCACAAACTCGCTCATATTGAACATTCGCAATTTTTTTAAAGCATTAATCCATAATTTCATAATTTGATGATATTATTGCGGTTTTTTTAACGTCACTATTTGTCATGACGTAGTCTTTGTACATGTAAATGTAAATAATTGTTTCAAAATTCTCCTAAAACCAACAACATTAGGTTTTATTTTATTATAAGTTATTCGAGTAATTTTTATATTCAAGTAAAAAATGTATTTAGTTTTTATGATTCGATCTCTTACCAATTTAAAAATTAGATAAATTGATATAAAGTATGAGAGTTTTAATGTTCAATTTACAACGGTTATATTTATATTTATGTTAAGACATTTATTAAAAATTAAAAATAAATACTTTATTAAACTAATAAATTTAAATTAAACTAAATATTAAATATACCTTAAACTATGTATGTAGGTATGTGTGACAATATTCGACACGTCACGAAACTCGACCTGAGACCGACACGAAATTAACGGGTTAGGCTGTATAATCTCGACCACTCAACCCGCTGACCCGCAAACCTGACAACCCGAATTATTTTCTATTTAGGTTTGGGCTGGCATTTGGTTAAATGGGTCAGCGTGACAACCATAAAACTTTTATATAGTACTTTTTATAAACAATAATATATTAGATTTAATATATATTCTACCATATTAAACTAAAATGTCACTTTAATAAATAAAAGAAAAATTAGTTCAATCACCCGTCGAAGCGAATCCTTCGAAACCCTTTATTATAATTTTAATGATAGTAATTTATTTATTTTTATAATTTTTTTTCTTTAAAATCTTCTATATTTTATTTTTCATCGTTTGTGGTTGCAAAAATAGAATATAAATAGTTTAAATTATTCATAAATTAAACCCAATTTGACTCGAAACCAACCCGTTTTGCTAAAACTGGCTAGTCAATCGACTAAAATTTATAATAATCGGATTATACGGGTTAGGTTCGGAATGCGTCTGACAACCTACTAACTCGAACCCAATAACCTGATTATATTAATAGGTTAAGTTTGAATTAACTAATTTTAACCCATCAACCCTCTAACCCGAACTCGTTAACCCTACTCCGACCTAAATCGCCACCCTACATGTAGGTTGAAGCATCATATTCATTAAAATTTATTTAGTGGGTAATGCAACGTGTAATTAATTGGTTCGCTTCTTAGGCTATTGTTTTTTTGTTTTTGGTTTTGTTTTTTTTCTTATTGACTGTGGTGTGATTATTGGATAATGGACTATAGCTAATTTTCAAACTAAAAATTAGGCACAATATATATTAGCCATCCATCTTGGATAAGATTATGCCATGATCAAATTATAAAGACTATATCGTCAATAGTAAACGTAATTAAACTATGTTAAGATTAAACAAAAGCATTGGACAACTTTCATAGTTTCTAGATATTGACAAGTCACCTTGAGTGTTATACTTGACTAACTCAATTTAAATCAATATTGAACCAAAAACATATTATCATATTCAACAGTAAAATAGTCATTATAATAATAAAATGTATAGGAAAAAATATTATTAATAAAAACGGTCAAAGTATAATTTTCATTTATTAGTGGTTGTTTTATTTTTTCCTTGTTCAAAGTTAATCGTTTAAAGAGAATTAAAAAAGTTATTTATTCTAATTTGAAGTTGATGGAAAAGGTTTGTAATTACTTCAAAATTTATATAAAAAAAAGTCTTTCAGATAAACCGAAACAAACACCAAATACAATACAAAGATGATCTATATGGTTTGTATTAAATTACAACTTCTCTCCTCTAAATTTTAAAATTTTACATTGCTGGCCCATTTATGGAAACTAGTAACTAATTACACATATCGCTCCAAAGTGTTGCAAATATTACATTATTGATCAACTTATAGATACTAATTAGAAACATCGTCTCTAAAACGGACGTTACTTTATTAAATATGTTTGATATTTCAAATAGACTATTTTTGTACTTTTAAAAAAAAAAGCTATCGATCTATATGGTCCACAAAATGAAAACTATATGCACATTTTATTTTTAAAACCATTTTTTATAGACTAAAAATATGTAATTTATAAAAAGCGTAAAAAAGTTTAACAACTCTGTAAGAGGACATCCATTCTAAAACCGGAGTATATTATTAGTTTCCATGACATTGCATAATCATGTGTATCGGTGTGGAGTGGGACAAATCATGTGCAAGTAGACCACACATGCACCAACCAAAGTTTAGGTCACATTGTCCTGTTATTACACTTATTTTCTCCCAATTAATAACACCCAAATTTTAATTTATTTTTAATTTATGATTATTATTTTCTCAAATTACGTGGTATGGTACATGCGGAAGAGCTATGGAATATAGTCGATGATGTTGATAACAATGAGAGGGTTGAGGACGAAGATAATTGTGTGATAAGTTGTATAAGTTTAATTGGTATAATTGTTTGGAAATGTATCGATTTTTGAAAGTTAGATACATACAATAAACAAATTTAAAGATGGATACATACAATAATTTTTGATGTAAAGTTCGATTCATTTCCAAACAATTATGCCCTTATTTCAAAATGCAATATATATATGAAAAACAGATCGAAAAAAGAAAACATTAAGAGAATAG
>CAJVGC010000582.1:14682864-14866508 GCA_910822075.1 Senecio squalidus
TTACACATATCGCCCCCAAATCGGTGTTGCAAATATTACATTATTAATCAACTTATAGATACTAATTAGAAACATCTTCTCTAGAATGGAACGTCACTTTAATAAATATGTTAGATATTTTTAAATAGACTAGTTTCACTCTTTTTAAAAAACGCTATCGATCTATATTGTCCACCAAATGAAAACTATATGCACATTTATTTTTGAAACCATTTTTTACAGACTAAAAATATGTAATTTATTAAAAGCGTAAAAAAGTTTAACAACTCTGTAAGAGGACATCCATTCTAAAGCCAGAGTATATTATTAGTTTCCATGATATTGCATAATCATGTGTATCGGTGTGGAGTGGGACAAATCATGTGCAAGTAGACCACACATGCACCAACCAAAGTTTAGGTCACATTTCATGTTATTACACTTATTTTCTCCCAATTAATAACACCAAATTTTAATTTATTTTTAATTTATGATTATTATTTTCTCAAATTACGTAGTATATATGGTTACATGCGGAAGAGCTCAGTCGATGATGTTGATAACAATGAGATAGTTGAGGACGAAGATTAATTGTGTGATAAGTTGTATAAGTTTATAACTAGATTATTCTACCGTGATAGCGCGGACAAAAATAAAGTTTGACTTGTAAATTTTTATTTATGTAGATTTTAAGTTAATTATTAGAAGATAATGTCATACGTATAATAACACATATACGTTTACGTTTTACCTATGTTATTATAGTTAAAATAATATATATACTTTTACGTTTATATGCATGTTTTGATATTTGATAGTGTTAGTAGGGAATAGGCTCGATACATATAACCTATAAGCCCTAAAAAAGCTAACACAACACAGGATAAAGGCTAAGTCCCTTCCTACATCAAGGAAATGCTCTTAGTCCCTTTCCACATTATGCAGGCTCTCAGTCCTTTCCCGAACATCCGACACTTAGGCCCTGGTACCCGACACTCGTGCTCCGGCGCCGGCACTCAGGCCTCAGCTCCCGGCTCCAGGATCACTGGCCGGCTCCCGGCCTCCCCGGCTCCCGGCTCCCGGCCTTCCGGATCCCGGCCCTCCGGCTTCCCGCCTTCCGGCTGCCGGCTCCGGCCTCCCGCCTTCCGGCTCCGGCCTTCCGGCTCCCGGCTCCCGGCTCCGCCTTCCGGCTTCCGGCTGCCGGCTCCAGCCTCCCGCCTTCCCGGCTTCCGCCTTCCGCCTTCCGGCTTCCGGCTGCCGGCTCCGGCCTTCCGGCTTTCCGGCTCCGGCCTCCCGGCTCCCGGCTCCGGCCTCCGCCTTCCGGATGCCGGCTTCCGGCCTTCCGGCTCCCGGCTCCGGCCTCCCGGTCTCCTGACTCTCGGCTCCCGGCTCCGACCTCCGTCCGGCCTCCCGATCTCCTGACTCTCGGGTTCCTGGTCCTTGACTTCATTGGTGTTCCCTCTAAGCACTGTGCCAGACGGTCTTAAGCTCCTGCCCTAGGATTCAGACCGTTAGCATCATTATGAACAAAGGCGTTACCCTTTTCCCATAATGATAACAATAATGTCACGAACGTTGGAACCCCATGAATAGCATTCAAGAGCCATGATAAGCCTTTATGGCCAACCGTTTCCCATGTTTGGGATTGTTGGGTATAAATACCCTACCCTGATACAGTTCAAGTAGAGGCCAACACTCCATACATCTCTCACACAGATATCTTCACCACTTACATACTTACCGGAATACTTACTCACAGCAGTAACCAAATTCCGATCACCTTCTTCAACCAACCACTTGACCACCTTAAGCTCGCCAAGAGCTTGATAGGTTTGCATTGCTTAGCAGGAGGTCAAGAGGTTGAACCCCAAACACCCAAGTTACTGAGCTTGTCAATCCTTGCTCAAACATTGGCGCCATCCGTGGGACACGTTTTAGCAACGGTGTTTCATTTCATTTCATTTTCGTTTCTTCTCATTCATTCTTCATCCAGCCACAGTAGCAACTCATCTTCTCCATGGAGTATACTGTTACACCAAGGTGTTCGCCTAGATCAAAAATAACCACCACCACCCCCATCCGCCACACTCATTAATTTTGAGGGAGGCTTAACCATAACCATACCATATCCCGAATCATCAAAACCAGCTGACCTTCTGGATGACGTACTACCGGATGATATAGCAAAATTTTCATCTCATTCCCACAAACCGGATCATTGATCCGGACAAAAAAAAAACAAAACCCCTAAAAAAGGTTACAAAATGGTCTGATCTATACGTCCCTTTTAGATCATAAAATATTTTTCTTTTTCTTTTTCTTCTCAAGTTTTACACGTCCAAAGCAATTTGCAATGCTGACTCGGACCATTGATGTTGGTCAAGCAGAAAAATATAAAGTGCTCAGATCTATGTATCCCACAAAGGCACTGGATGCCATGAGACTTTCGGCCTACAAAGTCCAACTGGGTAGGCTCTCAAAAAATTTGGATCAATTCCATCTACCATCCATGACGTGGCACAATGTCATACCCTAGTTGGCATAGGATGCACTGGCCAGGATATAGATCTAAAAGTGTCATGAACACAATATGGATCTAAACGTATCATGGAAATAATTCGGATGAGAAAGTGTCATGGATATAGTATGCATCTAAATAATGTCATGGACACAATACAGATCTAAAAGTCTCAGGGACACAAGACTGATCTGAAAGTGTCAGGGGAACAATAAAAACCTAAAGTGCCATGGGCACAATAAAGAGTAACAAACTTGATTTACACATTAATAATCCGGATGGAAGAAACTTTGCTAGAATATTATCCATCCTTACATGATACCCATCCTGACATGATAGTTATCCCGGCATTGATAGTCGTCCTGGAAAGATAGCCATCATGGCGTAATAGCCATCTTGGCATGATAACCGTCCTGGAATGGTAGTCATTTCATTTCCATTCATCCAGTTACTAGTGGTACATCTTTCCCATGAAGGAGGTAACTTATCTCGAGTCATTTCACCAACACCAGAAATTGCCACCACACAATCTCAAATGCCTACTCAATGTCATAAGGATGATATATTCGACCTCTTTAAACAAAGGTTTGCATCTCATTTCCACAAACCAGGATCATTGATCCGGACAAAAATAAATAAATAAATAAATAAATTCGGCCAGATCCTGAGAGCCGGCCAGTTAGGCCAAATCCGGACAGCCAGCCATTTTAGCCAGATCCGGAAGGCCAGCCATTTCGGCCAGATCCTGACAGTCGGCCAATTAAGCCAGATCCGGACAGCCGACCATTTCGGCCAGCTCCGGACAGTCGGCCAGTTATGCCAGAGCCATTTAAGCCATTTCCGGACAGCCGACCATTTCGGCCAGGTCCTGACAGCCAATTAGGCCAGCTCCGGACACCCGACCAGGTCGGCCAAATCCGGACAGTCGGCTAGTTAAGCCGACCTTGATATTCGGCCAGCTTGGACAGCCGGCTAATTTGGCAAAAAATTGATATTTTTTGTGCGGACTTGATATTTTTCGTCCGGTTTCGTCCAACACACTTGATATTTAGTGTCGGACCTTAATATTCGGCGCTTGGACAGCCGGCCAACTTTTTTTTTTAAAAAAAAAAAAAAAAAAAAAAAAAAAAAAAAAAAAACAAGTGAGTAAAGGATTCCATTTCTCCCAAAAGAGAATGATTCCATCTTCCTAAGAGGGAAGAATCCCCCTCCCAATATGAAACGATTTCACATTATCCCAAGTGGGAAGGATTTCACTTCCCATAAGAGAGAAGAGTTTCACTTCTTCCAGGGAATGATTTCACCCTCTCCCAGCAGAGAAGGGTTTCACCTCCTTCCAATACATAAAGATTTCAAGGAAAAATCCTACCTTTCCCAAAAGAAGAAGGATTTCATCACCTCTCACCCTTCCAAAGGGGCCAAGGCTGAGTGCCGGCCTAGGCAATGTGCCGGCCTAGGCAATGTGCCGGCCAAGGGGAACGAGTACTGGCCAAGGCATGAGTGCCAGCCAGGTAAGGCGTCGGCCAAGGCACGAGTGCCGGCCACGGTGGGGTATCACCTCTCATCCCTCCCACGGGCAAAAGGGTTACCATCACCTCCCACCTCTCCCAAGGGGGAAGGGTTTCATCACATCCCACCCTCCCAAGAGGGGGAAGGGTTCCAAGTGGGGGAAGGATTTCAGCTCCTCACAAAAATAAAAGGTTTTACCAACTCTCACCCCTCCCAAGTCCCAAGGGGGAAGGGTTTCACCGACACGGGATACGAGTGCCAGACCAAGGCAAGAGTGCCGGACCAAGGCACAAGTGCTGGACCAAGGCAAGGCAAGAGTGCCGGACCAAGACACTACTGCCGGACCAAGGCACAAGTGTTGGACCAAGGCACGAGTGCCGTCTTGCCAAGGCACGAGTGCCATACCACGTATGTCTGCCCACAAGTGCTCAGGAAGGATTTCAACTTCCCTAATATGAAAGGATTTCACATCCACCAGGAAGGATTTCACCTCCTCCCAACAGGAAGAATTTCACCTCCTCTCCCAAGAGAGAGGGATTTCACATCCTCCAGGGAATGATTCCATCTCCCCCAAGAGAGAAGGATCTCACCCCTACCAGCAGAGAATGCTTTCACCTCCTCCCAAGAGAAAAAGCTTTCAGCTCCTACCAGCAGGAAAGATCGAACACCTTATCCCAGGAGCTAGACCATAGGTGAACAAATCCCCAACTAACAAGGCTTGTGGAAGAAGGAGGACGACATAGATTACCTTAGACGGCCACATATTCACCACCCATGATGGACTTGGTATCAACATGGGAAAACATTCTTCAAGGTAATTACTCTCATATTTTATTTCAATTAATAAATACTTTTTTGTCAAAATCATGGAATGTCATGTTCAAGAATAACACGTGGTCCGATCTATGTATCCCGCAAAGTCTTGGAAGGCCATGAGCCTAAATAAAATTGGTCTGATCATGTATCCCAATAATACCAAATGAAGCAATACCTTTTATTACAAGGTTAGGACATTGCACACACGTGCGTACACAATCACATAATTCTGAACAACGTTCACACCAAGTGCATTGGGGCAAGGTGGATATTTAAATCCAAGCCACACATGCACATCATCATATACATAACTCTGAACAACGTTCAGATCAAGTGCCTAGGCTAAGATGGACATTTTTTTTCTAGGCCAAACATGCACATCATCATTTTCGTCTTTTCACCTACTTGGGGAAAGGCAAGCACTTCTCATTGGGAAGCGACAATCCTCGCGAGTAACAAATAAATAAAGGTTAACCAACAAAAAGTGTCATAGGCACAGTGCCACGAGCAAAATATAAACTTTAATAGATGCTACATGCATCTGAAAAATGTCATAGGTATATAAGAACTTGTCACTGCCATCCAGTTGTCATAGTCACTGTATGTAATAAGCCATGGGCAT
The DNA here is from genome assembly GCA_910822075.1 of Senecio squalidus. Taxonomy (NCBI): domain Eukaryota; kingdom Viridiplantae; phylum Streptophyta; class Magnoliopsida; order Asterales; family Asteraceae; genus Senecio; species Senecio squalidus. The sequence continues at coordinate 14,688,309 of CAJVGC010000582.1, forward strand.
AACACATGCAACGGGCACACAAGAAAGAGTCATAAGCACAATGATATTGTAATATTCAAAAGGTGTCATAGACACCAACATAAAATTTAAAAATGTCTCGGACATCTATATGTAACATAGACATCTGACAAAGCTATGAAGCCACATAAATGTTATTGGTATGATCATCCAATAATACATTATTCTTTCATTTCAAGGTTATATAATGTAAAACCATCACATACAAAATTTATAGCAACATACACAAATAGAAAAACTACAAATGGTAGTCCAAACATATCATATGATAGAAAAAGGCTAAGTCATACAAATGAAATTGTGTTACAAACACAAAAAGAAAATACTAAGGCTTTCGTGAAAAGAGAGTAAGGATGTCTGGCACAGACATATCAAAACCTTCCACGAGTCAGCTCCTGATTGGAAAAGCTCGAGTCTTCAACATACCATTGTCACACAACATATCCCCGTGACCCAATGGATCGGAATAAGGCAGCACTGCAATCCCAACACCAGGGTAAAGAGTCTGCAAGATGTCTCTCATGCATAAGAAATGACTATTGGCATCCCAAGGCACATATATCACGTTAGGGTGATTAAGTACGTGATTAAGCACAATCGCGAAGACATCTAATAAATCCCTTTTAGAAGGAATGGCAGAATCCATACATGCCAACCACATTTTGTCTTCCTTACATCGAGTGAGATGCGCATTCTTCTTAGTCAATCTACCTTTGACCATCCAAGTGTGATGCACACAATACAAATCTAAATATGTCATGGGCACAATAGATAGTCAAAAGTGTCATAGACACATTACTTATCCAAATGTCGTAGTACAATGGAAAGAATACTTGTGATGGACACACTCTGAAGGTTCAAATCCCAATCAGTTTGAAGTCCATATGTATGCACTTAACAATCTGGCACCATCCTCCTTCATCCACTTCATGAAAGAGCTACTTGTGCAGATACTAAAAAATATCATAGACAATAACTAGGCGAAGACATGCCAAGCGTGGAAAAGGCAAGGTCAAACCCAAAGCAAAGCCATTAAATGCATGAAGTTAGGCTTCAAAACTTTATTGTTAGTAGGGAATAGGCTCGATACATATAACCTATAAGCCCTAAAAAGCTAACACAACACAGGATAAAGGCTAAGTCCCTTCTACATCAAGGGAAATGCTCTTAGTCCCTTCCACATTATGCAGGCTCTCAGTCCTTTCCCGAACATCCGACACTTAGGCCCTGGTACCCGACACTCGTGCTCCGGCGCCGGAACTCAGGCCTCAGCTCCCGGCTCCAGGATCCAACTGGCCGGCTCCCGGCCTCCCGGCTCCCGGCTCCGGCCTTCCGGATCCCGGCCCTCCGGCTCCCGCCTTCCGGCTGCCGGCTCCGGCCTCCCGCCTTCCGGCTCCGGCCTTCCGGCTCCCGGCTCCCGGCTCCGGCTCCGCCTTCCGGCTTCCGGCTGCCGGCTCCAGCCTCCGCCTTCCGGCTTCCGCCTTCCGGCTTCCGGCTGCCGGCTCCGGCCTTCCGGCTTCCGGCTCCGGCCTCCCGGCTCCCGGCTCCGGCCTCCGGCCTCCGCCTTGCCGGCTCCAGCCTCCGCCTTCCGGCTTCCGGCCTCCCGGCTCCCGGCTCCGGCCTCCGCCTTCCGGATGCCGGCTCAGGCCTTCCGGCTCCCGGCTCCGGCCTCCCGGTCTCCTGACTCTCGGCTCCCGGCTCCGACCTCCGTCCGGCCTCCCGATCTCCTGACTCTCGGGTTCCTGGTCCTTGACTTCATTGGTGTTCCCTCTAAGCACTGTGCCAGACGGTCTTAAGCTCCTGCCCTAGGATTCAGACCGTTAGCATCATTATGAACAAATGCGTTACCCTTTGTTCTCCCATAATGATAACAATAATGTCACGAACGTTGGAACCCCATGAATAGCATTCAAGAGCCATGATAAGCCTTTATGGCCAACCGTTTCCCATGTTTGGGATTGTTGGGTATAAATACCCTACCCTGATACAGTTCAAGTAGAGGCCAACACTCCATACATCTCTCACACAGATATCTTCACCACATTCCGATCACCTTCTTCAACCAACCACTTGACCACCTTAAGCTCGCCAAGAGCTTGATAGGTTTGCACTGCTTAGCAGGAGGTCAAGAGGTTGAACCCCAAACACCCAAGTTACTGAGCTTGTCAATCCTTGCTCAAACAATATTTTTATGAGGAGATTTTAGAATAATAATATGGTAAATCATAGTCTAAATTGAACGATTTATAAGTAAAATAAACTTATGTTTTTTTCTATTTCAGTGGAAATGTAAATGAAATAGAAAATGTAATTATGTATTGTAAAATGGTGTAAAATAAAAATAGTCTTTGATGATTAAATCATCAATCTGATCTAACGGTTGAAATCAAATAAGATAACTCATCCAACGGACCTTACTTCGGCATGTGACATTTAAGGCCCATCTTTTATTATATATTAAAGATTGATACGAAATTTAGTAATTATTTCAGAAGTACAAAATATATAAAAAAAACAGATGAAAAAAAAACATTCAGAGAATAGAGTGCAAGTGATCAACCATATGATATCCTAACTAGCCAGCCAAGTGACAAAGAAGCACATGTAATTTCATGTTCCTCTGATGAATCCAACTCGATTATTATTAATGTTTTTTGTCTTTGATTTCCTTTTTCATATGCAACCGATGAAAAGATTTACTTGATATAAAAAAACAATGTCCTTTCCTGCTATTAATTACATATTACATACATGATACATATAACAAAATGCAGATCCAATCATTGTAATTCCAGATAACATTTAGATCCAAGACCAATCAATCTCTACTCTCTCTTGTCCCAAATGATCAACTATTCACCTCCCTTTGTCATATGGAATATACTATAGCCCACAGATCTGAATTATTTATGGTTTTATTCTCAAAATAATATATGATTCAAGTGCTATTACTTACATAATCAATCACTCGATCTAGAACATCGAACATGGATGGAACCAGTGTGTGTTCCGATATTGATTTTGCATTGTGTGTGTCTTTTCCCAAAATTATTATTTATAAAGAGGGCATCCTTATAAAAAAAAAAATAACATAGTCTAATAAAAATGCAATCATTATACTTGGAACTTATTGTTGAAGAATATTCGTCATTGTTTTTAGTTTGTACTTAGTTTAGAAATATGTCGTGAAGTATAGAATGTATATAGATCGAGTTGTAAAGTGTTTCATCGTATTTATTGGCTGTTACGCATCGTGTTGCGCAAGCAACACGTGAGTTGCGCAACACCATGTTGCGTTGCGTAACAAGTTAGGGTTTTATGTCATTTATAAATACCCCAACTACCAACTATAAATGCAACTATTTTAGATAGAGAAATAGTGTGTTACTTGCGCACCACCATTTCTGACGGTCTAAAGTATTTGTAATCGATTGTATTTGATATTATTCGTATTGTAAACATTTACGTTAGCCTAATAATATCAATCATTCGGTTATTTGAGTGTTACACCAATATAAAGTCACTTTAAAACAAATTTATAGAGAAGATGGACAATAATTTTAATATGGACAAAGTAGAATTTAATTGATAGTGTAACCCATTAAGCATTAAACATCTAGGCTAAGGATTATCATTATCTAGATCGCTAAGATGCATGACGAATGATGGATAACACTTCTGTTTCGTTTTCATAGAGTAGAACAACCTCCATCATAAGTTCACAACTATGATTCAAGTAACCATAGTGCACACTTTATGTCTACCAATCAAGTTTTTCGTGTACAAGTCATTGTTGATTAACAATAACTCTAAAATTTGAATAGTGGTTGGAATTGCAACTTTTTTTTTAGCATTTTTCAAGTAATAGAAATTGACAAAAACAGAAGTAAAATGCAACATACTTGTAGAACACTACTTGATTAAATTAGCCAACCTTACTATTTATAGTTATTTATTTCATTATAAGGCTTCATTCCACCTAATAATTAAAGTGAGACCTAAAACCCAACTTTTTTTAGCCCAATCTCACAATGGCCGAACCCCATGTAATACCGGCGCCAAAGCCAGCAGTCATAATTGTTTGACCTTCCTTCACCATTCCACTTCGGATAGCTTCGTCTAATGCCAATGGAATGGAAGCTGTTGGAACATAAATGGCTGTAGTTGTATTCATTATGAATGTGTCGTCGAGTTAGAATGTAATTAGATCGAGTTGTAAAGTCCAAAACGCATTTACGTAGGCAGTTACGCAGCGTAACTAACTGTTACGCTCGTGTAACTGTTTAGTTACGCAGCGTAACTGATCCCTAACAGTTACGCTCGCGTAACTGTTTAAGTTTTTGGGTCAGCTATAAATAGCAACCTCGGGATCATAAATGTAGTGGTTGAAAGTTGTCAGAACTGTCACATCGAGAATAGTTACGTGAGTTAGTTTCTACCGAGCGTAACTGAGTGTTCTTGAGTGTTAAAGTCCTGTAATCGAGTGTTTAGATACTATTCGTGTTTGTAATTGAATACGTAAGTTTAATAGTATCAACCATTTGGTTATTTGCGCTGTTCTTCACCATATATACATACATATTAGTTATTCCGCAACTAGTTTGGTATTAGGGTTCAAAGGGATCGTGGATTAGGCGACCAACAGAAGCAGCACTAGTGTTACCATAGTTTGCCAAATTACACATGACCTTTTCCTTTGGGAATTCAAGTATTGTTGCTACACCATCAATGATCCTTTGGTTAGCCTGCAGACGCCATCCATGGCTTTCAAGCGTTATTCATAAAGGGTGTATACGACATAGGTTCAATTATCATATCATACCTGATGAACTAGTAACCAGTCAATGTCCCACAGACTAAGATTAGACTTTGCTAGTGAAGCCTAAATACTTTGTGGTACGTGCTTAACAACAAAGCGAAAAACGTCTTGCCCATTCATTTGGATATATGAAATTGAAGCGTGGCTACTAGCATTCGATGCAAGACTTGATTCATTTTTCTTTATACCAGCATTCAGAAACTTGTTTCCATCACCATCAGTGTGCAAATCAAAACCATATAAAGCACCATCCTCGTTATCACAAGCCTACATATATTAACTGAAACTTATTTTGTAGTAAAAATTAGTCAGTTTCTAAATTAGCTCAAACATACAAAGAACAAACACAAACCTGGACCAAGATAGCACCAGCAGCATCACCACACGTCTTTCTATCCGTCCAATCAACATAACGGGATATACAATCAGCTCCAATCACAAGAACATTCTTAAAACCTCCTCCTTCAAGGACATTAAGCTAGGTACATCATATCATCTTAGTAAAAGAAAAGCAATCTTTAAAAACTTTACCTTTAATATGACAAGAAGCCGAGACTAGGCCTAACAAAAATCCACAGCAAGCAGATCTGATGTCAAATGCTGGTGGATTTCTTTTACATCCAAGTAGTTTTTGAACCTCAACCAAGGAAGAACTTGAGCCATATTAGAGATATGAATAACAAAAATCATGTTCAAATGTTATAGTATAAAACATTAAAAGAAGTGTGTCCCCTTTCCAAAAAAAAAAGTTATAATCAGTGTTAGATACCGCAGGTGCCAAAAAAGTTCAAATGGGCTTGTTTGACCCATCAACAATTTATATCTTTAATCTTAATTTCTGTTCTAATTAATATAGGAAGTGTGTGTTTGTAATCTTTCATGAAATGTAGCAACTTTTGATGACCTGTTGTGAAATTTGATTTCCATTAATCATAACAGATATACATAATTTCCATAAGTGAGTTAACTTCTTAAAAAAAATCAACACACCTTCTCGTTAAAAAGTTGGTTATTTTAACGATAGATATGACTATTCGATAAATTTAACAACGCTCATCATATTATTATGGAGTTGAAGTTGGCGCATTAAAAAGTAATTACGGTGAAAAATCCCAACAGTTCTCCCATAAGAATACTTTGAAATACTCTTTGGCACAAAATCTAAGGAGAATATTAGAAATAGCTTTAGACCAGCAATGAACTTATTTACTAGGTAGAAGTAAACAAACCAGAATAGGCGATAATCTAATAGAATTCGTCCTGTTTGAATTTCGACTTCAACAAACCTGAGGGCACCGCGGAATAAAGATTTCTCCTACTATTGTGGTGGTTATCGAACAAAAAAGAAGAAAAGAAACCGAGAGAATATGAGAATTACACGACTCTTAACAAGGAAAAGGAAATTTGATACAGCGACCCCCTCACCCTATATCGACTTATCGTATTAACAAAGTTTTTCTTTTTCTTTTTAAGTCTTTTAAGGAATAAACCGAGTATTAATATTCTTTTTGACATATTATTTCGTATAAAATGAAAGATGTAGGTTTTAGCAACAGCAAGGAACATAGCCTAGGTGCATTATGTGATATCCCGTATTTTTCGAGCTACTAATCTTTACCATATATCTTTAAATTTATTTGTTTTGGTTTTGGCCCATAGATTTCACTTGTGATTACTCACGTTTTATGCGATTTGTCGGGTTTTATGATATTTGTTGTTTTGCCCTCCGTGACGGAAGCGTTTTAGTTTACCTAAGTGCCGATTAGTTAGTATTATCGTATATAAGTTAGTGTGTTTATGCCTTTATATCGTTAAAATATTACAAATTCAGTCCTTTAATGGAAATATAACGGAAGGAGGTGGTTAGAGGAGGACTGTGCCGCAGTCGGGCACCTGGCAGATCATGCCAAAAACGTCATTTCGACTTTGGGAGATCCACCACCTTTCCAAATTGTGACTTTGACCTGGAATTTACCTAAAATGTGTAGTTTTGATCTAGAAATAGATCTAAAACCATATTCTACTTATCTTTCGTCCCACATTTGATTTTTACATCTCCATACACTTTTCTCTTTCATTTTTTCATTTCGACTGTTGATTTATAAACTATTTAGAAGCTTTTAAAAAATACAAAAAAGAAAAGAAAATTAAAACTTATACATTCAATGAGAGCTTTTATCATAAGAATTTATTATTTATAATCAAAAGCTTGTTAAAAAGTTACATAAAATCCCTTATGTTTGGCGAAAGTAGCAAACGAATCCCCTCAATAAAAACTTACAAAACCATGAAATAGGGTTTTGATACATTTACATTAGGCAGCGGCTAGATGAAAAAAAATGGGAAAGAAACGAGAAAGAATTCAGAATCCAGAACCTTTCATCTCCGATGAGGCTAACTCACTTTTGATGAATTTATCCTCGAAATTTATTATTTTCATAGTTTTTTTAGCTTTTTATTTTTGTATTATTAAAGTTTAGTCTTTTTAATCAAATCAACATACTTTTAAATATTTCCTTTTATAAAATAAACTATTTTAAAAATAAGTTGTATTTCTTTTAAGATTTATATAAAAATAATTACGTTTTTAGTAAAAATTATTAACATTTGGTCATAATATCATGGAAATATAAACTTACTAATAAAAGTAATTAACAAAATCAACTATTTAATTAAAAGAAAAACAAAAAGAATAAATAAATAATTTATAAAAAATATAAAAATAGAAGGTATAAACTTATCATAAAAAAGGTGGTGCCAATGTCTCTAGCCTTTTCCTTTATATTTCTAACTAGTTTTTTTTATGATCGCGCGTTGTGACGGGTTTAAAGGCTTAAATTTAATTGATAACCTAAAAAAAAAAATTAACAACATAAAATTAAGATAAGTTAAAAAAACCAAACCCGAAAAGTAAAATATAAAACTACAAATTAACAACCAATAGAAATCAATGCATAACTACTTTATTAGCCTAACCTAAAAAAATTAACAAAATAAGTTAAAACACAAAATCAATAAATAAGTGAAATAAAGATGTAACTACATTATTTAATAGCATAACACTAGAAATAAAAGGTAAAACCAAATATTTGAAAAGAAAAAAAAAACATAACCCAGGTTTAAACAAATTATTAACACTCCATCAAAATAATCATGTATTAACCTTATTTAATAGAGTAAACTATAAAATAAAGCTTAAAGATAAAAATTAAAAACGTAATATTCGAAAGCAAAAGTTAAAGAAGAAAAAAAAAAGGTTCAGATAGTTTGGTTAGGTGCTAGAAAGCTAACCGACTACATTATTTTTGTTGTTCCATCCTAGCTTCACTTTTTAGTATAAAGATTACACCAAAAACACCTTATTTGTATATTTATTCTTTCGAACCTATAGCAATGTAAAATGAAAACCACCCTAGATGACTAGGGAGGATTGTATAATCGTGTATTTAGTAGTAATGTATTAATCAATGCATATATAAAAAGGTGATATAAATAATTTTGCTGAAAGTTTTGGAAGAAGAAGCCGTAAAAAGATCTTAAAAGTATGGTGAACGATCTTGCTATTTATTACCAACTATGAATTGACGGTGTAGGCTGGGGAGTTGTACATAGCATTAATTTAGCTGCGATTAGACATTTGATTTGATGTCCCCCCAAAACGCAATCATCAAAGTTGACACTTTTGGCCATACTTTTCATCTATCTACTACTTTCTACTTTCATTTCTATGGAAATAATCATATGATCATATGAAAATCTGGATAAAATATTTTATCATGTGTTTGTTTTGAAGATTTCGGATAAAATGATTGGTTTGACAATATTATGTTTTTGATTATTTTATGATGCCTTAGGCAATTTCCAATGTATATATTAAAATATCAAATTTATGTAATTTTTGATATAAACCTTCTCTAACTCTAATGAAGACATTAAAATAGTATAAACTAGCTTATTCCCCGTGTTATACACGGGGTTATATAAAAAACATATTAAAAGAAACTTGTTGCATATCAACAAATAAAAGTTAGTTTATTTAATTAAAAAGTAAAAAAATCTGAAAAATTACACCTATTAATATAATGACATCACACTATTTTAATTTTGTCCTAGATGGACAACCTCATTACTTGTCATGTCAACTTTATGACATTATACCTAACTCCCCTTTATTAGATTAGAAGGATTTTTTTATATAACCATCTTTAACCAAGACATTAAAATGGTATAACTTTTGTTTACACCATTTTCATACTATTTTACACCAATTAGTTTAATACTATTCACCATATCAAATTTATTTAACTTTTATTTTAACCCTTTGTTTTTGTTTTTGTTTTCTTTTATTATTTAATCTTTTTATACCAATTAATTTATATATTTGTTACATAACTAGCATAAAAAGTTATTTTTAATTTATAAAAAATATACAGTGAAACATGCTCGTTAACGTAAAATGATTAAAGAATACATTAAGTTTTTATCCTTTATTTATTATTTCATAATAATTTGTTTTTATAATATAGATAAATTACTTTTAAATAACTAAATATATATATATATATAATATATATATATATATATATATATATATATATATATATATATATATATATATATATATATATATATATATATAAAATACATAAATAATAAACCTAAAAGATAACATTCATTAAATGTATATATTTTAAATTTTTTGTTGCTCTATTATTACTTTTACTTTTTCTTGTTTTTCCCCTTTCTTTCGGATGCTACCTATTAATCATAAATTAAGATTAATTAAACAAAAACTATGTATTCTCTTGTCTTCACTCTTGTGTTATGTTGTCAACTATAATAGGCCATAGCCACACCATACAATACAATAAAATAAAAAGTTGTAGGATCATACATACCATTATTTTATAATACATGATTTTTAATGTAATAAGAGGTCAGCGGTGCGTTAAAATCCCGCGTTATTTTCTCATATAACGCCGTCATAGCTAGACGACCGCGTTATAGACGGTGCTATAGCGGCCGCGTTATATATACAACATGCATTGTAACGGAAAAACTTTTGTTTTTGTAACGTTAAACTTAATTAAAAAAAAAATTAATTTTTAAAAACTATCCGTTTATAGCAGTTGAAATTTTTTTTTTTTTTTTCTTTTTCAAACTTTTCAACCAATTCTATAAATATCTAGCCTTAACTACAAAAACATACACCAAATCATCTTCTTTCTCTATAAAATTCAAATAATCACCACAAAAATGTCGCAACGCAACGATTATTCGCCATCCGATTCCAACTCGTCTTCCTCCCCGGATTTTGCAAATTTCCAAACACAACCCGATGACTTCACTTCACTACTCTATGGAAACCCCAACATGCAATCTCCACCCCATCAACAAGCCATGAACGAATGGTAACAATTTCAGGTTTGGCAATGGCAAAAACAACAATCATCACAAACCCAATCTTTCCAACAACCACAAACACACTCATTCCAACCGTCTCAATCGTTCCAACCACAACAAGCAGCACCTAGCAGCTCTCGTAAGAGAAAAGATAAAGGTAAGAAAAAAAACCGGTTGTGGAAGTCGAAGCCCTACCATCGAAGATTCAGTGGTCACAAGCACAAAAACGGCGTTTGTTGGAGAATTGGGTTCATGTATCTTAGTGTAGGAAAAAAGGAAACTCGCAAAGCAGACCAAGTTTTTGGTATCGTGTACTTAGTCATTTCAAAGAAGGTTTGGCTGAACCGTTCACAAAAAACCAACTAATGGGAAAATGGAGGGCTATGAGCCAAATTTTGCGGTCTTACATAGCATGTCATGACCGTGCCGAATGAGATCGAACTTAAGTGGTGAGGATAACAAAGCGGTTTACACAACGGCGTTAACAATATACAAAGCCGAGGTCGGACGCCCATTTCGTCATCATAGTGCGTGAGGGGTTTTACATAAATCACCAAAGTTTCTAAATCCTAAAGCCGTTGACAAAACGATAGACCTCGACGAAGACGATAACAAAAAAGAACGTATAAACTTTTACTACATAAATATTTTTAGAGTCTAAAAAGAGAACCAAAACTATTACATTTAACTATTTTTTCGTAGATGCATCGTGCAAGGTGCATGTTCCATATCAGTATATCTTTAAAACATAGGTCTCTTAAATGTTTAAGATATATAAATCATTAGGTCTATTATAGATTAAAAATATACAGTAGTTTTTTTAATCATTTATCAAGAAATTGTAAAGATATGTCGTGTGAAACTGAACTCGGTATGTGAAAATATTTCTCACAGGTTTTGAAACTACAAGTGAAGTCATGATTGCATGTCCAATCATAGGCGAAGGGTCTAATAAGTAAACTACTAGTACTAGCATTGAAAAATACTTGCTTCATTTAATTGCTAAATAAGGAACCAAACCTTTTCTCTATCAAAACTATCTGCCGGTTACCTAGCTTTGATGGTGTCAAAGATGGCCATGGTGCTTTTCTTTTACTTCTTATTTAAAACAAACGTATTCTTATCAGCTTAAAAGCTTAAACGATTTTTAAGCCCTTCATCAAACAGCTTAATTTTAAATCCTAAAAAGCAAAAAAAAGAAGGGAAAAATAAGCTACACCAAGGGTTGTTTGTTACAGCTTATTTGTGGGATTATGAGCTTATAATTAGTTTCTTTTCTTCTTCTTATTTGCAGGTGAGAGCTCTTTTGGATGAGCGGTTTTTTAATTCTTGTTTGGTTCACGAAGAAGACAAGAAAAATGAAGAAAATAGTTTTTGTATCTTCAGTTTATGTTACAATTGCTTGCCTCATCACCAGACTCATAGGATTTTACAGGTTTGTTTTTGATTATGTTTCTTGATATCATATGAGTAAATTGTTGATTAGGGTTTCTCATTTTAATTTACTTATATAATATTGTGTTGTGGTTTTAGATAAGGAGGTATATGTATAAGGATGTTTTACGTTTGAAAGATGCACAAAAGATATTTGATTGCTCTCTTATTCAAGTAAGTTTTTATTATTATTCAACTCCTTTTTCCTAATTTAAATTTATGTTTTGGATACTCATTATCATCCTGGATTAATGTTAATCAAATTACTTGTTGCTATTTTGATTTCCAGTTGATGAATTTTATCAAATTTTGTTGAATGGTTAATTTTTAGAGATATACATGTCTATTTCACATGGCTACTCATATGTCGACATTTAAGTGTTGTACCCAAATACATTAAATGTATAACAAAATATATAAGCAATTTATCCTTCTTCATTTTCAATGCATTTTTTGATAAAACATTTTAATACGTTACACAGTAGGCATGTAAATTAGACATGTATATCATTTCTCTAAGGCAATGGTTATGCCAAACCCCCTAAAAGGTTATGTCCACCCTCCCTGGCCCACTTGTGTCCCATCTATCACACATTTGTGTCATAGATGTGACGCTTTTTGTTTTTTTGTCTTTTTTTGTCTTTTTGTGGTCGTTTTTTTTTTAATTTTTTAAGTATCGTAAAATAACAAACATTATACATAATTTAATGAAAAAATAAATTGTGTATTAAAATGCAACATTCGTACTATATTATTCACATATTATGTATAATAAAAAACAGTATAATGATATAACGAACAAATAAATTATGTATTAAAATGCTACATTCGTCTTCTATTATTTATATATTCGATATACGGAATCTGTCGACTTGAATATAAGTTTTCCCATTCGAACGTGTTCCCAATTGCGAACCTTCTTCATTGTGGATGATTTTCAAGGAGTGGTCTATTTTCATCTAACGTCAAATTAACAAGATGATTATCCGTCACATGTAAGATCATTATTGGACAGAGTTAAAGGTTAAATTTGTATTTAAAATGAAAGAGTTAAAAGGAAAATAATTAATTATGATGTCATATGAAATTATCATTTTGATCTAAGGGTGTAAAATTAATCTTAAAATTTATCTAATGGTCTATATTTTGCTATGTGGCTTTTAATGCACCTCTTTTAATATATATTATTATAGGGTTGTGGTTATCAATTGCTTTTCGTATTATCTCCTCACTAATTACATATTTCGTAAACTATATAATTATATTATTTACATAAAAAAATAGAGATATAAAAAAGATATATGAAAACGTAGACGTAAACAATTCTTTATTCATTTCTATTCATATGAGAAAATGCTCATAGATAGATATATTCATTAGATTAATATATTGTAGTATAAAAAATAGGTGGACCTTTCCGAACTTATTTTAAGGATTTGCTACTTAAGGAATCTTGATCTCGATACCGAATGCTATTATAAAGATCCTTTCTAAATAGAAAAAAATAAATAAATAAATACAGAATCTGTGACGATAAGATTTTTAATGAGACGTTTTCGTATTATTCAAAAAAGTTAGTTTTGATATTGTTGTTTTTAAGGTAGGTTTAAGTGTTTAGTTAGAGACGATTAACAAAACATTTCATTTGATAAGATATGATTCGATATGATTGACAGTATAAACTATAAAATTATATTAAATTATTTTTTAATAAATAAAATATATCTCTAAATTAAATATAAATTTTATTTAATTATTTAATGAAAATAAATATGAATTAATATTTATTTTAAAAAGTTTAATATTATAGGGAAAAATGAGTTGGCAAATAAATAAATAAGAATTAAATGAATATATAGTTTAGTAATTTCATTGTTAATTTTCAACATTAAAAGAAACATATCAAATGTTTTATTATAGATATAGATAAAATTTGACATAACATTTTTCTAAGATTTATACAAATAGATAAAAAAAAAAGTAGAACTTTTCCAAAATATTTTTCGATTTTCCCTTTTTCTTAGATATGCAAATATTATGTTAGAGATATAAATATTCACACCTTATACTTTTGTTTCTATAAAATTTGAATCTAGAACCTATAAATTTATAAATCATTTCATATACCGTAAGACTATAAATATATATTTATTTCAAATTTGTTTACTAAATATTTAAGAAGATAAAGGTTTTATAATGGAAAATGATATAAAAAAAATAAAAATAATAAGTTGTATATGATAGTGGGGGTGTGGGGTCACCAACTAGGAAAAAGGTACAAGCTAGGAGATAGGAGGGGTGGAGTAGGGAGGGTGGTCATAACAACACCCCTTTCTCTAATTGTTAATATTAGTGGTCTAGTGGTTAAACCAGCTAGTTGTGTATAAGTTATTTGTTTTCTATTTGTGTAGTACGTTTGATAATTCAATAGAATAAACTTTATGTTTTTGAGCAATGCTATGTTTTTTTTTCTTTTGAAATCATTTCTATAGACATAACTCGTTTCAGTGAAAATTAGTAATTGAATTATTTGAAGTCTGAATAAAAATATATAGCAAGTATACACACATGTAGAGTTAATTGCATCTGATTACATATCTTTATTTGGTTACTAGTGAATGGAAAAAGCATAGCTTCAATTGGTTCTAGTGGTCTAGTTCTTGCTTCGACTAGAATCGTAGCTCTTTGAATGTATGTTTCCATTAATTTCTAATTTTATTTTGCTAGTGTCTTATCTAATCATAACATGTTACAAGTTATATTTTGAATTATGAAAAGGTTTGATAACATTATACTCACAAAAAAAGCATATTATTCTATGCAAGAAAGTGAAAGCAATTTTTTTTCTTTACATAAGCTTGAAATTTATAATTTTTATGGAATAACATATTCTTTATTAACATTGCTCTGATTTCCCCCTTATTAGTCTCCTTTGGAATGCTATCATTCTTATATGACCATAACTTGTACCAATATGTGTGATCATTAATCCTAGTTTAAAGATCTAAACTTACAAGAATTATGTATTTTTGAATTGCCGCAGTCATTTATCACAAACAGTGAGAAAGTTATATTATTGCGCCCAAGAGAGCGTGACACATGTACAAACAGAGGTTCACGCTGTACATGTTTGGTGTGCAATCATCATATTAAGAAGTCCTTTGTTTATTGCTCGATGGCTTGCAAGGTTTGTGTTAGAATCTCTCTGACTTACTCGTATGTATATATTCTGTTTCGCTAATAATATGCACAAGTTAGAATATAACTTTCTAACTGAAAAGTATTACACCTTTTAAACAGTTGTTTGTTATTTGCCACGGTGTTAATACTTTTTTTTATAGAAAGGAAAATTACCTACACACTCATTATTTACATTTTTGTCTATAACAAGAACCGAACCCTCAACCTTAAAAAGGGAGGCTAGAAGCACTTTGCTTAGTGTTATACTATTAAGTATTATTGTTAGCACATGTTAGTCATGTAGACTTGACATATGTTAAAGAGTGTCACTCATCCGTTGCAAACATGGGGTGTTATGCAATTTTATTCATTTTTCTTGAATAAAAGAGTAACTGAAATAAGAATTATTTTTGAGCGGCATAATATATTTAAAACTAGCAAGAAGCTAGAGAAACAAATTACAAAGAACCACAAAAAAAGAAGTTATGGTATAATATATTACATTGAGGGTATATATAGTAGTAGACATTATTATAGAATGAAACCCGTTATACCATTATCGTATTATTTATGTGATATAAATAGGTTACAATTAACACCCTAAACCGTAACCCTAATTTATCCAAGCCGAGAGGTAGGGGCCTGGGGCACATCTAATACTCCCCGACAGTTCGAACGGCGAAATCATGAAAACTCGAACTAGAGAATAAAACTGTAATCATGAGAAATAAGAAATAAAGATAAAAAGATAGATGTTGATAAGGACGACCCTGATTGCAAAATATTCGTTACTCGCGGCACATGACGGTGTGTCGGAGTTGTGTTCATGATTTTTTGCGACGAGTAGTAATTTGCTACGAAAAATATGATATTTTTGGGGTTTTGCCCCCTGAAAATATATTATTTCTATGAATTAGTTGATTTTGTAAACAAAAAGTAGCTATTTGATGTAGTTGTTAGACACCATCTATCCTACAATGTGGTCATGGGTTCAATTCCCCACAACTCTTTTTTTATGTTTAATAATTTGCCCCCTTAAAAAAATTTTCTATCATCGTCCCTGGTTTTAAGTGTTATACTTGTATTTGGCTCACAATGTCTTGTTTTTCGATAACAGTTCTATAATCAGAAAGTATACCCCTATAGCTCGAAAGATTTTGGGAGGAATTTACTTGTTTCTGGTTCGCTCACCGAATCTCTTGTATCAATGGAAAACTCGGTTGAAGAAAACTCATCAAATTCAACAGCAGGTGATGTAACATATAATGAGAGTATGCCCCTTGTTCGGGTAGTGGATCAGTGTAAGAGATCAACAGCTACATCGAGCAAAGGCAGAACCAGAAAATTGCATGGGCGAAAGTGCATTCCTCAACGCTCACCCTTTTTTTAACTGCTTCTGTTTTTACGTACCGCGTCTACGGTTCTTGCCTAATAAATTTGTAAGTTTTGCATTTTCATTTGTAACGTTAAATGCTTCACTTGCAAATGTTATGTGTGCAAGTATTATGTCACATTATAGCTTGTAATGTTATTTTATGATCTGACATTGCAATTAAGATTTGGTTAGGTGCTGAAATTTTCATTAATTTACAGCCTTTGATACAGCATGTAATTATTTATTGATTCGATCCGGTAAATATGTTTTTGATGCAATGTTAGATAAATATAGACGGGTGATAATTTTCCGGGTCGTTTAGCATGTGGATTGATATATTTACGGAGGAGACTTCATCTATTTGAATATTAGGCATGTTTTTTATGGGCATTGGTTGCGGTTTTTCATATGATATGTATCTTCTTGTTCTTACATTTGGTGCAACTAAGGTTTTGTTAGGTTGCGTTTTTTATATACATAGGAGTCAATGCTTGATTTCCTTTATGGCTACTTGCAATAAACATAGAACGCTACAATACCCGAATACAACAATAATACAAAATTCCCTTCTAGAAAGGTAAGATGTAGACACCCCGAAGGTACATCTACCGCGAGGGTAGATATTGATTCAATGAAGACTAAACTAACCATTTGTAAACGTATCCCTGATCTAACAATCAGTGGTGGAGGCTGTTGTCACAAATTTGGTGACAAACAGTTTGGTTAAAAGATGCCGCGCGTTGACACAAATTTGGTTAAAAGATAGCTCCGAAGAACTGTTTTAAAGTTCTATCCAAGTTATTGCCAAGGGAGAGTTTGTTGGTACATGAGCGCAATGCCAATTAGCTTGTTTAAAATTTCCGCTTTGTTTGTAAGTGTCAAGAGTGTCACATGAGACACTCTAGTATAAACTGATGGTTTAACTTCATTTGTAAGCCAACCTTTAGAGCGAGAGAGAATCCTTTAAAGATAAAAAGTTTCGAGAGAGAAGATTTTGATGTGAGCTTAGTGACTGAAATCAATTATATTTCATCATCAATATACAAAAAACTTAATCTTTACTCGTGTGCTTCATTTGTGTCGATTATTGCTTTGTTTATCACATATACATCTTGTATTGATTTCCGCTCATCTATAAGATCCGAATTCAAGTTTTAAAGATCATATAACCTATTTGATATAAAATTTTGGTTTCCCTCTCCTAACAATAAATGCTAAAGCAACCGGCACTACTTTAGTTGAAAGAGAATTACAAGTCCCTTGAGAGAATTACGAGTCTTTGCAAAGTTGTGGAATCTCTATTTGATTAATAAGTAATTAAGGAAGCCTGTGCCTTGGGCCCACAATATCCATATTTTCACATCTAGCCCAACATAAGTTTTAGTTAGCCTAGTAGAGAAATGAATCTTTTCTTCCAATTATATTTGTTTGTATTCACATAAACTTTCACAATGATTTTCGATTATATTTTTTTAACTTCAACTCCAAATAATGTTTTACTAATTTTATTATGTATTTACTTATGTTCTATAATCTATTGGACTATAATAATATGAGATATATAACCTCAAAGTTATAACGTTAATTCTTAATATTTTCACAAAGTTTTCGGTTAGGAAAATCAACATTGAAACAATCATACATTCATATTAAAGCACCACAAATAGAATAAAAACATTTAGCATACAAATTACATTAATATCAAATTAGCGGCAGTTAACACCAACATCACTACCGCCCGAGAGCTACCCCAACCAATTCCTGACGCCGGACTCGCTTGAATTCCCCTCTTCGCAAACTTTTTACCCGTGTTTGCACCTATTGGCACACTTGCACTAAGCGCAAAGTCTTTTGCATGAGGCTTCCCAATCAACCGGAACCTTATTTTTGACTCAATATCTACTTTGAAATACAACAATGGCTCAAGCCCAGTGTTGATGGCCCCAGAAGGTAAAATACTCGAGTGTTCAACCAAGACCGTCTGATTAAAAACAGGCAGCTCTTGTCCCCCAAGCGGCTTTATTTCATCTATGAGTCGCTTAGATTGAGCGTTACCTTGGTAAAACTTAGGTACCGAGTATTTCCATATTATTTCGTTATTACTTTCTCTAGGGATATATGAGAAAGTTACGTTGACAGGATCATCGTAGTATAGACCGATTCCTGCATTTTGATTTCGAAGCTTAATGTTAAAAGAAATGGTGTTGCTAGTGGCATTACTCGACGTTTTATTAAAAGCTGAAACATAAAATTCCTCCACTGAAAATTCAGGATTTTTAGGGTTCACGTATAAAACAAGCATGACAACTAGAACGATCAGTGATGGAAATACCATACAGCAAAAGAAAAGTTGAAGTTTAGGAGAAAGTCGAGGAAGGCATTCGTCGCAAACTACGGCACAACCAGCGTCCCCAATATCAGCGAGTTGCGACATGGATCGATCGAACAGGAATAGAGAAAAGGAATGTAAGGGAAAAAATAAGTGGGATGAATGTGAAAATGAGTTTTTGGACTACATATATTGATTAAAGCGTATTGATAGTTTGATACTTTTTACAAGTTGGTTGTTTTTATAATTTTATTAATTTATTGAGCTGGTTTAAAAAAATAAAAAAATAAAAATAGGTGAAGTTGACTATGAAGATGTAAGAGTTGACAATTTGAAAGTACCTGGCAATCTCGCTGTGTACAGGGGTAGTCGTTGACTAGATGCTATACTCAAACTAATTAAGTCGTAATTATCCACTTGTATTTATTTAACGCGTGGAATATATTACCGAACTCAAAAGAGGAGGTTTAAAAACTTTTTTTAATAAGTTTTTATTTTTATTTCTTTTAACATGTGTTTATGTACATATTTATGGGTATTAATTGAACCAAATGTTTATATATATATATATCTTTAATATATAATAAAAGAGGGGCCTTAAATGTCACATGGCGAAGTAAGGTCCATTAGATGAGTTAGATACTTTGATTTCAACCGTTAGATGAGATTGATGATGTCATCAAATATATTTTTCATTTTACACCCTTTTACAATATATAATTACATTTCTCTTCAATTTCACCATTATTACAATAAAAACCATGTATGTTATTGGAGTATGATTTACATTATTATTATTATTCTAAAATTCTTTAATACAAAATATTAATATATGTATATAAACATAAATGTATATATGTTATTATAACTATAAACAACATATGTATAAACATAAATGTATATATATATATTTGTTATTATACGTGTAATATTGTATTCTTATAATAATTTAAAAAAACGTTTCATAAACATAAAATTTAAGATTCAATTTTTATTTACATTTACCCGCGCTATTGCGGGGCAATAATCTAGTATATATATATAGGATTAGGATATAATATATATATATATATATATATATATATATATATATAATATATATATATATATATATATATATATATATATATATATATAGAGGTTGGTTCTTGTAAAACAAACTTTAAAGTAAAATAAGTAAAAAAAAATTAAAAAATAATTTATAAGGTTAGATATTTTGGATTATCGTTCATTTTAACCATATATCAAACTTTAAAAAACGAAGTTTTGTTGTACATCAAAAAATGGGTAGTTTTATCGTTGTGCATCAAATTTGAATATTTACTGCACAAAAACAATGAATTTGATGCACAACCACTAAACGACATATATTTTGATGCATATCAAAACTTGTTTTTTTAAAGTTTGTTATAATGGAATATATAAACATAATACAAAATTACATATATTATAAATTATTTTTTCATATTTTTTTACTTAATTTACTTTAAATATTGGTTTATAAGAACCTTATCCTATATATATATATATATATATATATATATATATATATATATATATATATATATATATATATATATATATATCTTTATCTATATAAAGCTTGAGTCCATTTTTGAGTTTGAGTATTAATTACCCCATATATTTATTGTGTTACTTAACCACCCATTAAACAACCATAACCACTTCGCATTCCATAACAACAAGCAGCTTTCAATGGTATCTTCAATGAAAAGGGGATTTGTGCAGCCTTCATGAATGTGGCTGCTCATCTCCTCCCAAAATTAAATAGAGAATAATTCAAACTTATTAAACCATCACACAAAAAATATCTCCAAATCAAATCAACGATGACAATCACCGGAACTCTGACTTCCGATCAGTTTCAATTCTTCAATTCACAAGGTATAATCAATTTCATCATCTACAAATCCTAATTCATTCAATTAATTAATTGTTTATGATTTTTTTAACAGCCTATTTAGTGATTGAATCGTTTTCAAATAGTGAAGAAGTTGATGCGTTGCGAATGAGAATGAATCGATTGCTTGATGATTTTGATTGTTCATCGTCTGCTTCAATCTTCTCCACGAAGAATCAGGTTTATTTTGATTAATTAATATTATATTTCGAAGTGTTTTTTAAGGTTTATAAGCTATGATTTATATATTTATAAATAGATATGTTTAGATTTAGATGAAATTTTAAATGTAGTGTGTTAATTTGTATAATCAGAAGCATTTTTAAGTTTAGGATACTATTTGGCGTTAGAATTGTTTAGATTTATAAGAAAATGACGGTAGCGCGTTGAATTAGGGATTGAAGAAGTAATAGAGTTTTTTTTTTTGTTGTGTTTGTATAATCAGAAGAATTTTCAGGTTTAAGCTTCGATATCGTGTTTGATTTGCTTAGATGTATTGCAAAATGACGGTAGCGTGTTGAATTATGGATCGAAGAAGTGATCTGAGTTTTTATTTTTATGTGTGATTGAAGTTATCAGCTTTATTTTAGTTGACGTTGATGAAATTATATTAGCTCTGATTGAGACATTGCTTTTTATTTGATTATAATTTTACTTTGAAGCTTCATTTTGTACTTAGATTTAGACGAGAAGGAAGGTAGAGTGTCGAATTAAGGATCAAAGAAGTAATTGAGTTCTTTTGTGATTGAAATAATGCTGTTTATTTGATTGATTAATAGGATAATTGGAAGATTTTTAAGTTCAAGCTTCGATTTGTAGTTAGAATTGTTTAGATTTAGAAGAAAATGTTGGTAGCGCTTTGAATAAGGAATCGAAGAAGTAATCGAGTTTTTATTTGTGTGATTGAATTTATTTTTAGTTGACTTTTATGAAAATAAATTAGCTCTGATTGAGTAGAATGAATATTATGTGCATCGGTTGTTTGATACAATGCTCAAATGGAATGGAGTAGCTTAACAATCCAATTTTGCCCATAGACTCACCAATGACTCAATCCCGGTGCAACGCACGGGTCGGCACGCCTCGTATATAAAATATTTGTATATTTATCTTATAATAAATCTAAACATTCCTTTTAGTTAACTTGTGTTCAATGTAATTTTTGTTATAAAAAGACCTTTATTATTTTAACCTGAAGAAAATGAAACTGTTAAATACTAATTAAACCCTTTTTGATAAGCAGAGAATCATATTTTAAGAAGAAATTAAATACTAATTAAACCTACTAGAACAAAAACTGAACAAGTGTGTTCGTTAAAAAAAACACTAAACATACATACCTAATACATACGTAGTCTTGCCGTTCCAAAAAAAAACTAATTACATTGCTCACTAATTATTTGGATTGTCTCCAAAACAATGCAACATTTTTCGCAAAGTCTAAAGATTCCATGGGTTGGGGTATAATGTCATATTAAGAGAGAAGGATGATGTGCTAACTTTTACGTCTGGTCCATGACCTAGCTACGAATATTCGACTTCAAAAAACTCATATCGATATGTAACCAATTCTTAAACTTAATGACTATGTGCATTTGGTTTTCTTAGGCTGTGCTTTCCCTAGAACAAAATATTGAGGTGTAAAGAAACATAGTCACTAGCATTCGTTAAGGTCATACCCAACTAAGTTTTTTTTGAAGAAGATTGATATTATAGCTAAATTATTTAAATCTATGTGGTCATTGTTGGAAATCAGACCTTTAACAAACACAGACTACAAACACTTTTGTCACTTTTTCTAGTGTATTACGTCAAAATGAATGAGTTACATTGCATGGAAATAAAATAACTTTAAATAGCAAAAAAATACCAACTTCCCTAAGTACGTGGGTTCTACCAGTAGCCCATATTCACCTAATATTGTGCTAACTACTCAATCTTATTCCCTACTAAGATGTGGTCAACAATGACCAAATCAGAATTTACGGTTAGAATACTAAACCGAACTATGACCCGATAAATAAACAAAACCCGATTAACCCAACAATCACCCCCTTAATCGGTATGTTTATATCACCTACTTCACAAAAGTGCAGGTTCGTCTTCGATTAAATTTGCTTCTTGTGTTTCCCACTTCGGACACTCACTGTTGTAATGACCAAATTCACCACACTTGAAACATCTAACGTGACTTTTATCCCGGACACGTTCATTACCATCTCGACTTCTCCCGGACCCACGACCTCCTCCTCGGCCACGTCCAAAGCCACCCCGATGTAAACCGCCATTGCCACAATGTTTACAACCATTTGACCTTTCATCACTTGCCAACAACAAACCACCTTGAATGTCCTCCGTTTTCTCGGTTCCTCTTAAACGCTCCTCGTAAGCCTTCAACCTTCCAACCGCTTCATCGAACAACATAGCATCCAACTCGAAACATTGTTCTATTGAAGCCACTATTTGAAGAAAAGACTTAGGCATCGAGTCAAGTAGTCTTTTCACCAAGTCTACTTCTTCAAGCTCGTGCCCAAGACTCCTTGCCTTTGAAGCTAATCCGCTTAACTTAGTTACAAAATCATCAACAGTTTCACCCTCCTTCATACGCAAACTTTCAAGCTTCCTCTTCAATGTTGCAAAACGAGCCGTTCTCACCCGATCCACTCCCAAATATCGTGTCTTCAGTCCATCCCATACTTGTTTGGGATCGGTGTAACTCGCCATTTGCAACACCATGTCTTCGGGTATTGCTTGAAACAAAAATGCGAGTGCTTGTTTCTTTCTCCTTGGATCTTGTTCTTCCCCTAAAGCCCTCGGTTCAACAGTCTCCCATAACCCATATGCATCCATAATAGACTTAACCTTGACAGACCACGTCGGATAGTTTGTCGGGGTCAACACTGGGATTTGATACGACACCGAACTGTTTTCTTTTGGTACTAACGCCATTGCTCCTTCTTTGACAGCCTTTTCCTCTTTAACCAAGCTTGTTTTGAGAAAACTCTTCTACCGATCAAGAAAACAAGGTCACCACCACCTTTACCGTTTTCCGTCACCCGCAAAACGAACCGAATCAAAGCCACCTGCTTTTCCCGACTCTTCCTGTCCGTTTATTCCGCAACCCGGTTAGTCTCTCGCTATCAACAAGCCTGATCAAGAGAACTCAGGCTCTGATACCAATTGTTGGAAATCAGACCTTTAACAAACACAGACTACAAACACTTTTGTCACTTTTTCTAGTGTATTACGTCAAAATGAATGAGTTACATTGCATGGAAATAAAATAACTTTAAATAGCAAAAAAATACCAACTTCCCTAAGTACGTGGGTTCTACCAGTAGCCCATATTCACCTAATATTGTGCTAACTACTCAATCTTATTCCCTACTAAGATATGGTCAACAATGACCAAATCAGAATTTACGGTTAGAATACTAAACCGAACTATGACCCGATAAATAAACAAAACTCGATTAACCCAACAGTCATTACTGTGAATTATAGTAATAGTTATACATTCGGTACCCATTCGAGTACATGCTTCACATTTGTCGAACAACGAGTGCGTGCTTCCCATTTGTCGAACAAAGACTATAAATTTAGATTTGCAATAAAAAAAATGTGCATGGATGACTTGATGTTACAAACATAGAAAAATCATTACAGAAAAAGAAAACTAGTATCAAACGTAATTAAATAAATATCATCCCAAACAAGATCGACAGGGGCAAAACCATGTCTTGTATACGATCCCCAGCACTAGATTTCACCAGCCTAATGGCTTTATCTCCAGCTTTTAGACCAGTTTTTTTGTCGACCTCCACATTAGCCTCAAGTGACATACGATGTCTTTTGTGGTACCCAATTAACTTATACCTCACTTTACCAATGAAACTTACTCTGAAAGCCCCTGCTGGTTGGGTACCTTGAGTCCCATTGATAGTCCCATTTGAGACCGGTTGCAAGCCACGTGTCATCAACAAGCCTTTAATGCGTTTAGATTGTCCATTACCCTGGTAGAATCCATGCAGACCAAATTCCCCAAGATGGATGCTTGTGTTTTGGTCGTTGGGGACGAAAGATACATTGAAATAAAGTGGATCATCATAGTAAAGCCCAGTAACTGGGTTCCTATTTTTGAGTTTGAGGTTGATATATATGGTGTTGTTTGTTGTGGTGAAATTTCCAGTTGAGTTAAGCGCCGGAACATAGAATTCCTCTACATGAATACTAGGGAGCACACGAGTTTTGTATATCGAGAAGAAAATAAAGAAGATAATTATGGCTAAAATAAGATTACACCATGCGTTCCCGGAGTCTATCTCGAGACTATCATCAGCCATTTCGGAGGAGAACACCAAGGTGGTGTCCGGAGTTTAAAATTTTCTGGTTTTTCTTGATCAATGAATAAAAACAACATACCCAATGAAGTATACCCTCTTTATAACAATAGTTCATGACTATTAGACAATCTATAAAAACAAACCAATTGGGGTTTTTTAATGCTACTTGTCTACGAAGTCAACTCATAATGTAAATTGAACGATTTTATAAGTAAATTAGGATAAACATAATATTATAAGATACAAATGTTTTTTATTTTAATGGCGATTATATAGAATAGAGAATGCAATTATGTATTGAAAAATAATGTAAAATGGAAAAAATATTTGTTGACATCATCAATCTCATCCAACGACTGAAATCAAATAAGTGAATTCATCCAAAGAGTCTTACTTCACCGTATGACATTTAAGATCATTGTTTTATTATTATATTAAAAATTTCCTTATTTTCTTGAATTTAATTCAAACGAAGTGTATGACATTAAAGTCTTCGGGTACTTCTTGATTATAGCAAAAAACTAAATAATTAATAAACTTTAGTCTACTCCTTAAACCTGGTTTGATATAGTCAAATAGAAATAAACAAACGGAGGAGTATAATATGTTCCCATTTTATGATTGTCATTACTTCCGTTAAGTTGCTAGATCTGATCTTAAATTTGTTACTAGTATACTTAAAATAAGTTCTCAAAATATAATGTGATTTCCAACATTATATACTTAACTCCTGTTATTGTGTAATATAATACAACTTTTAATTCAATTAATTCGAAGTTTACACGACATCAAGTATTCCCTATGTGTTTTTCTTGCTCATAGCAACATTGTGAAGTACATTGTTATCCAATTATTAAATAATTAGAATTTATATTCTAGTAGTATTAGTAATTTGTATTAGGTAGATTTATGGTTTTTTTTTATTAGGATTTATTACTTGGGATTCAAATAAACCTATTGTAATCGGTTTCGGGGATTCTAACCGAGTTATAGTAGTACTCGTACACCCCCTCACATATATAAAGGGGTGAGGGGGTGAGGCTAAATCCTTATACCGATTTCCTTTTCCATTCGATTGTTTAATAAAATTAAGCTTTCGACATACCTTTTTTCTAATTTCTTTTTCGTTTGCTGTCTAAACCCGCAAGTAATAGCTTCACGATTCCGTATAGTTTCTTCTTTGGTTTGTTGAAGGTCAAAATTTCAATAAGTGGTATCAGAGCCACGGTTCGTGGTTCTTCCGAGGTGAACATTACAAGAATTTTCGTAATTCTCGGACAGACTTGCGCAACGGTGGGAAAAACTCGATCTCGAGTTCGTTAACCGTTGGATCGTCACAAAATTGTTTCTGTAGGATTCCAACACGTATATCTACTATCTGACCGAAGGGTTTTTTGATCAGGAGTGTATAAAAAAAAAGATAAAAATCGTCGAAGTTTGCTACAAAAATAGAAAAAGGCTGAAAATCAACAAGTTCTTGGATTCTTTGCACATATCGGTTTTCGATTCATGGGTTTTTTTTTTAAGATCCCAGATTTTGGTGGCTGGTCGAATCCGCTAGGGTGTACTTGAGTTGAAAACGAGTTTGGTTTTAAACTCGTGGTTTGTAGACTCAATTTATCGCGGGTTGGTTTATCGAACAAAGAAGGTGTTTGCGGGGTTGTTTCTTAAATAAGAACTAGGATTTAGTTCCTTGGGGTCGTTTCTTGAGCCGCAAGCAAGAAGAATGTACTACAAAAACTAGGGTTTTGCAAGACTAACTTGGGTTTCAAGCTAGGGTTCCGAATTTCTTACTTATTCCGCAAGGTTCGTGAAGGTGTTTGGTTACTATCCGATGATTTCAATACATGAAGGAAAGGAAGGTGTTGCTAAGGTTCTTGGGTGATCAAGGTTACTTGCGAACCAAGATACGGTGTGGTTCTCGGGGAGCATTTTATCGATTTCAAGAAGGATAAGCAACGGTATCGGAAGTTACAAGGTTCTTGTGTTCCAAAATCAATCGGGTTTTCTTATGTGGTAAGTTACGGGTTTTGTTATTTAGGAGCAAGTAGGAGATTGGGGTGATCAGATAATCGTCTTTAGGGTTTTCTAAAGGGATACGATTTGCAAGAAGGAGTAACGAAAGGATACATCTGCAAGTGCGGTGGTTAAAGTCATTGAATATGACTAACTCTTTGGCAACGAGAGTACTGATAGAAGATGGTTCAAGCTATAATCTCAAGAGTGTGGGTTATTTCCCAGAGTTGAGGAAGAGCTTGGTACGTTGGAGAAAGAGGGATACATCGCGGTGATGCAAGATGTGGGTTACATTAGGGTTTTGTATGGAACAAGGACAAAGAGTTGTGTATACTCTTTAGAAGGCTGTGTAGAGGTTGATGCTACAGATTCTGGGAACATGTCGAGTTTTAGGTGGAATCATCGGGCGATCAAGGTGAGTTGATCTAAGGACATCACGAAGCTGAGGTAAACCAGGGTAGTATTGATGAGCGGAAAGGTGATGAGCCTCGGTTACAGAATCTGGGCATAGTTTCTAAACCGATGTGGTTTACGTATCAAAAGATAGCACCAGGGGAGTACACATGAAAAAGATACTTGCATGGACTAGCAAGGTTGAAATCAAGGATACCAAGGGTTTGCTGGAGAAGGTTTTCGACATGGGGTGTCTCGCAAACAAGGTTATTGGTATGGTGATTTTGCAGGGAGAAGGGTAGCCGAACCCTGAGGGTGTCTCAGTCGAGGAATGTGCAAGGAATTTTGGGTTATAACAAAATGAGGAATGACGGTTCTGTATTTATGCCATTGGGAGTACGTTTCAAGGTTTAATTGAAGGTTTACATTGGGAATGACTGGGATGTGAAAGATGTGTAAGGTTCCTTATTCGTATGTTGGAGGGTACTCTACAGAGATGGGTCAAGTGCATGGAATGGATTAAGGTGAACTCGGGAATACTGGCGTTGTCAAAGACCCTGACGAGGGTAGGTTGAAAATCGGGTATTTGTTCAAGGTAAAGGCATGTGCGGTTCAACACATGGTTACTACAACGAGGGAGTACGCGATGCTTACATGAGGGTTAGAAGAAAAGATGTGGCCTAAAGGTTTCCTAATCAAGCTGGGAGAAGACCCTACGACGAAGGTGGTTACAGAACCGAAGTTCAAGCATTAGGTGGATCACGTGGAGATGCTTAGTATCGGGGTTATCTAATACTTAGAATATGGTGGAAATTGCTATCCAATTATTAAATAATTTGGATTTATATTCTAGTAGTATTAGTAATTTGTATCAGGGTAGGTTTATATTTTCTTTTATTATAATTTATTACTTGGACTTCAAGTAAAGTTATTGTAATCGGTTTAGGGGATTCTAACCGAGTTATAGTAGTACTCATACACCCCCTGACCTATATAAATGGTGAGGCTAAATCCTTTTACCAATTTTTTTTTCTTAATAAGAGTCATCTAAACATTCTTATCTCTCGGTTTCTTTTCTTCTTTCTTGTTCGATAACCACCACCATAATTAAAGATTCTTTTATTCTGCGGGTTCGCTCAGGTTGTTGTAGATAATAAATTCTAACATACACATATGATAGAATTAGTCTACTCTTTGAACATGATTTGATTTAGTCTAGTAGAAATAAACAAAGGAAGAACGAAAAAGCCTAAAAACAAGTATTTTGAAGAATAATACAGGTAAGGTCAACCACCTAATCTGTCAACTCCATCTCTGGTTTACTCTTTAAAATTCTTAGAAAAAATTCCACGGTGACTTTTGCTTGCAACAGCAAAGACTATCTAAAACAATTTAATTTTGGGCAACTAGCTTAGATAAAACAATAACTTACTTAATTAAGTCCCTGTTTTGTTTTGATAACTGAATTTTCTTTTCCTTGTTTGATATTCATATTTTGTTAAAACTCAGATCATGATCCCAAACACCCTTTAAGTTCCTCAACTATCATAGACTGGCTAATAACTATACAAAGTATTAACATTTTTAAGATTTTTTTTTCCTTCTAATTCGTGAAGGATTGGATCCATAAAATATATTATTCTGAGTAGTTCGAGACAATTTGAATACCACACACCATGACACCAATATAAAACGAAAATGAATAACAAAGCATAGCAAGTTAATTGTCTTCGAATCTGGAAAACAAAACGAATTGAAAAACAAATAGTTTTAGGGAAATTACATCATTAGAGACATATTTATTTACATGCAGAGAATGGACCATCCTTGATTATATGTACGTGAGAATGAAGGCAATGCCAAAAACTCAAAAGCACCAATTGTGCACGACATCTTCAGAATGAACTAGGATAGTCATCGGCCGGTGGAGGTTCCAGTTTGGAATCAAGACCTGGCTTTACCATTCCAATAAACCCCGTTAGCATTTTTAGGTTGGTTGTGTAATTTACGCCCACAAGACATCCCAATTCTACCTTATGCCTCTTAGTTCCGACCTTTTTATATCTAAACGAACCCACCAAATCCACTCGTAAAGCTACAATATCCGTCCCTTCCAACACAGTGGGAAAGCCGTTTGTTTCAACAATGTCTTTTACGTGTCTAGTCTTCCCGTTACCCTGATAAAATCTATCCAGCTTGTACTCTGCTAAATTAACCATAGTGGATACATTTTGGAAGTAAGAAAATGTTACTTTTATTGGATCAGGGTAATGAAGGCCTATTGCCGAGTTCTCATTTTTGAGCTTTAGATTAAAGTGGATAGTCAAGTTTGTGAGAGAATTATCGTCTCTTGTCAGGTTGAAGGCTTGATTATCGAATAGATTGATTGAAAATGAGGGTGGTGATGGCGAGGCAAACAGACTTAGCAGAACAGGTAACAGAATAACAACACCCAAGATAAAAGACGAAGCAACCAAGCAAATAATAAGAGAGCACCACTCAAAACCGCGTGCCATAAAGACGAGAAACAGAATGGAACTTTAGTTGAGTTAAAAGAGAAGATGATTGATTATATGGAGTTTGACATTCGATATATTATATATTTATTGATAAAGGAAAGATGAACCGGTCGGTGTATTACCTAGTTAGTGTTAGCTTTGGGTTTGGAAAAGAGGTAGAAATTAACTTAAACTAAAATATTTGATAAAGAAAAAAATGTTATTTTAACAATGTCAATAGCCTTAACTAAAAATATTCTATTGTTGAAATTCTTAAGTGACAAGGAAATGTACCTGGTGTTTCTTGGAAGCTCTCAAGTTTTATTATTATTTTCGACAATATGAAGATTATTCATAAAAGGCATAACAAGCATGAGAATAACAAGACCCAAGATGAAAGAAGAAGCGACCAACCAAACAATAAGAGAGCACCGGTCAATACTGCGTGCCATAATGACGAGACAAAAAAGGAAATTTGGTCGAGTAAAAAGAGAATATGAATGATATTATATGGACTTGACATTTGATATATTTTAGATGGAGCATAATGAACGGGTTCGGATATTTACCTAGTTGGTGTTTTCTTTGGGTTAGGAAAAAAAGAAACTAATTAATTAATATTAATATTAATTAATGTTTAAGCAACGGCTGACGTGCTAAACGATTTGGGGTGTTGGCTAATCGGTACGAACTCCTGCGAGAGCAGTGCAAACCTACCAATCTCTTGGCGAGGCTAAGGTGACGTATGATTAGCGTTGATGACGTAAGAGAGTGGGAAAACTTCTCTTAAACGTGTGTGTGTGTGTGTGTGTGATGCAAATGATTGATGACTGACCCCTCTGATAATGAACAGAGGGGTATTTATAGGACTGGAGTTAGGGTTTTCATTTATGGGTCGCGGCCCATGATTACGCTCATGGGCCGTCACTTTATGACCAATAAAGGGGTAAGTGACGTAAGCATGTGTGCTTGTGACGTCAGGTCCACTTAACCCAATAGCCTAGAGCTACCATGTAGAATTGATTAAGTGTGTGACGGGTAGAAGTTAGCGTTACCGGGTAGCTAGGCCAACCGGGTAGGCTGTTCCCGGTAACGGGGCTGAGCCATGGCGGTATACCCTGAGCTGTGTAGGTTGTGCCCGATAACGGGGATGGCCGTGGCGGTATGTGTCCGGGTAGATCCTAGGCAGTCCGGGGTACGCTCGAGAGCGGGGCTTCTCACCCCGGCATCGGGGTTGGCCATGGCAGTATTGTGTCCGGGTAGGGCCTAGGCAGTCCGGGTCATGCTCGAGCACGGGGCTGTTCAGCTCGGTACTAGGGCCTGGCCAGTCCGGTTAGAGCCTCGGCGGTTACTGGGCTGGCTCGAGCACGGGGCTGCTCACCCCGGTGTTGGGGCTTGGCTTACCCGGGTAGGACCTCGGCGGTTTGTATCGCGCAGGGCCAGGAAGGTTTGTACCGCTCAGGGCCAGGGCCAGGAAGGTTTGTACCGCTCAGGGCCAGGGCCAGGGAGGCTTGTACCGCGCAGGTCCAGGGCCAGGGAGGCTTGTACCGCGCAGGTCCAGGGCGCAGGGCCAGGGCCAGGGAGGTTTGTACCACGCTGGGCCAGGGTCAGGGAGGTTTGTACCGCGCAGGGCCAGGGCCAGGGCGGTTTGTCTCGTTCACGTGGATTTAGCCAGACCGGTTACGTTTGATTGAAACAAGTGTCTTTCGCGTTGCTTGATTCGGTGTTGGACCATATACCTCAATAGCCCCCCCAAGTTTGAGTTTTGTTAAATTTTCGAAAAATTTCCAAATTTCAAACTTCAAAGCTTTTTGCCTTCCTCCCTAAACTTTTCTATAAATCTCTTCATTTTTTCACCTACTTCTCTTTTTGTGGCGGTGGTGTGGGAGGATCTTTGTAGGAGGAATTTCCTGGGAAGAATTTTTCTTAGGAGGAATTTTCTGGGAGGAATTGTTCTTGAGAGGATTGTCTGAGGGGAAATTTAGCCTATGAGGAATTTCCTAAGAAGAATTTTTCTTAGGGGAAATTTCCTTGGAGGAATTTCCTAGGAGGAATTTTTCTTATTAGGAATTTTCTGGGTAGATTTTTCTAGGAGGAATATCCTGGGAGGAATTTTTCTTAGCAGAAATTTCCTAGGAGGGATTTTTCCCGACTTTAAGATTTTGTTTCCTCATTGTAAGTATTTTATCAATGCTTGCTAGGCATATCTGGATTTTTAATGGCTTAGAATTTTAAGTCATGGAAAATGCTTTAGTATTTTTAACCATGGCAAATGCCTTAACATTTTTTAGCCATGATGAATATTTTATGAACGACAAATGCCTTAGCATATTTTCTTTTAAAGAGTTGTTCATGTTGATGACATAAACCTGTGTAAATGTGTGTTGACACTATGTTTGATGCTCATGGTATAGTTGGATACCCGTGACCCCTTTTTATTTTTTAAGTTGTGTCTATGACACTGTGCCTGTGACACTTCTTGTTGGTTAACCATTAATTTATTTTTTACTCGCGAGATTGTCGCTCCCCAATAGGGAGTGCTTATCTTTCCTCCGGTAGGTAAGAAAGACGGAAATTTGTGTGATTGTCGCTCCTTAATAGGGAGTGATTATCTTTCCTCCAATAGGTAAGAAAGACAGAAATTTGTGTTCAGCCCAGCCTTGTATGCCTTATGTGGCTTGTTACACTTAAAAAATTTTCAAGTTAAATTTTTTTTTTTTTTTTTTTTTTAAAATAGCTATGAGTAGCTTGTTACCAAGTTGGTATTGATTGGGGGAAAGTATGATAGGAAAAAGGATGATTTTTATTAGCAACATAGATGACTACATAGATGTGCTCTATCAAGCATTTTGTTCTATCTAAAACATGATATAGTTCAATACATGGTATTCCATGACCTTGTTAGGATTTTTATAGTCTCTCATGATGTAGTATGTCGTCGATTTGAGGGGTGTTTGGAGGACTAGAGTACATGTCCGTCTGCTGGTCCTGGGTCCTCCATGTGTGCTCCCTTTTGCCATGCAAAGGTCTTCTTGAGCGGGGGCTCCATCACTTGCTTTACTCCCGTGACAAGGTGTTCCAAGTGTCCCTCTTCCAATGCTCGCTTGATTTCGGCCTGGAGCTCTCTACATGCATTTGTGTCATGTCCATGGGCTTCATGGAATTCACAATATTTGTTCATGTTTTTCTTCCCTGACATGTAGGTCATTAGGCGGGGAGGCTTGAATGTCGCACATACTTGTTCGGTTTTCAAAATTTCCATGGGAGACTTGTTGAGGCTAGAGGCTAGTGAGGCTTTGTCATAAGGAGCAAACCTTTGCTTTTGTCTGTTATCTCGTCGGTCCTCTTTGTGGTTGTCATGACGACTACCCTCTCCACTAGGTGAGTCTTGCCTGCTTGACCCTCCAGGACTTAGTACGCTCCATGTCTTTTCTCTTTTGCCACTTGTTACACTTCTTGCCAAAGCAATCGTTTCCTTTGACCTTAAATAGTTGTAGCAAACATCTGTTGTCTCCTTGAAGGTAACTGGGATTCGTGCTGCGAGTCGTTCTTGGAGTTGGCCTGAGAGTAGTGAGAGTGTGAACCCGAATATTTGCTGACTTTCGGGCAGGCCTGGTATCTTCTGGCACTCTTGTGTGTAACGGAGGATGAACTCTCGTAGGCCTTCCCCTTCTCGCTGACGTATGAGATGTGCCTCAAGATGGGTTCTCCTTTGCTTTTTCTGTTAAAAAAAGTTGGAGGTAAACTTAGCTTTAAGGTCGTAGAAATCATAGATGCTTTTCTCTGGGAGGCTTGTGAACCAATCTCTAGCGAAACCTTGCAACGTTCCTGGAAACATGTGGCAAGCTACCGGGTCTACCCACTTTTCTGTCATGATAGCTTGTTCGAAAAGTGCTAAGTGATCCTCTGGGTCTCTTGTTCCATCATAGGTGCCGACTATAGAGGGAACTCTCTGTCGGTCTGGGATGGGATATCTTGCCACCCAATCACAAAACTTAGAGTTCACCACAGAGGTAGGCATGGTTGCTATCCGAGATGGTCCTTCTTTATCTCCCACGAGGCCCTTCAACAAACTGAGTAATTCTTGAGTGGTATCTTGTGGGGGTGGAGGAGGGGTAGGCTCTGGTGCCTTTTGCCTTTGCAACTCATTGACCAACTGTCCCAGCAAGACACTCGTATTGACCTCAGGAACTGGTTGTGGCGCAGGCTTAGGCCTTAATGTTTCTATGAGCCTGGCTAAGAAATCGCTTTGTGCGGGTGGAGTCGGTGGAGGTGTTTGTTGTTGGGACAAGGATGTCTTTAAAATCTCCAAAGCTTCTTCTACTGATGGCTGTTCCCTGGAAGGGGTTTGAGTGGGAGTGGGAGATGGCTGTTGGGTTAGAGTGGAGGTTTCCAAGCTAACAAGTTGTGGGAAGTTCTGGGTTGGGGTGATACTTGGGGGCCTTCCAATCTGGAAGCCTTGATAACTTAACTGGCCCGCCTCTCCCGTGCTAGGCACTTCCACTTCAGTTGTGTCGTTAGACCCGAAAGGGTAAAGTCTGGTCCGAACACCAGATAGGTTTTCTTCGCTGATCCTTCTAGCATTCCACATCCCGTCTCCTGTTCCAGTGACTTGGGAGTTTGGGGGGGGGGGGGGTGGTGTTGATGTCTACCGAGGGAGGAGGATCCTCTCTGCTCGGTGGGGGGTTCATGGCAGGGCCTGAATCCATTGACGGTGAAGGGTTAAGGAGAAAACTTAGTGAAAAACCGTTGTTCTATAACGGTCCCACGGATGGCGCCAATGTTTAAGCAACGACTGACGTGCTAAACGATTTGGGGTGTTGGCTAATCGGTACGAACTCCTGCGAGAGCAGTGCAAACCTACCAAGCTCTTGGCGAGCCTAAGGTGACGTATGATTAGCGTTGATGACGTAAGAGAGTGGGAAAACTTCTCTTAAACGTGTGTGTGTGTGTGTGTGTGTGTGTGTGATGCAAATGATTGATGACTGGCCCCTCTGATAATGAACAGAGGGGTATTTATAGGACTGGAGTTAGGGTTTCCATTTATGGGTCGCGGCCCATGATTACGCTCATGGGCCGTCACTTTATGACCACTAAAGGGGTAAGTGACGTAAGCATGTGTGCTTGTGACGTCAGGTCCACTTAACCCAATAGCCTAGAGCGACCATGTAGAATTGATTAAGTGTGTGACGGGTAGAAGTTAGCGTTACCGGGTAGCTAGGCCAACCGGGTAGGCTGTTCCCGGTAACGGGGCTGAGCCATGGCGGTATACCCTGAGCCGTGTAGGTTGTGCCCGATAACGGGGATGGCCGTGGCGGTATGTGTCCGAGTAGATGCTAGGCAGTCCGGGGTACGCTCGAGAGCGGGGCTTCTCACCCCGGCATCGGGGCTGGCCATGGCAGTATTGTGTCCGGGTAGGGCCTAGGCAGTCCGGGTCATGCTCGAGCACGGGGCTGTTCAGCTCGGTACTGGGGCCTGGCCAGTCCGGGTAGAGCCTCGGCGGTTACTGGGCTAGCTCGAGCACGGGGCTGCTCACCCCGGTGTTGGGGCTTGAATTACCCGGATAGGACCTCGGCGGTTTTTATCGCGCAGGGCCAGGAAGGTTTGTACCGCGCAGGGCCAGGGCCAGGAAGGTTTGTACCGCGCAGGGCCAGGGCCAGGGAGGTTTGTACCGCGCAGGTCCAGGGCCAGGGAGGTTTGTACCGCGCAGGTCCAGGGCCAGGGAGGTTTGTACCGCGCAGGGCCAGGGCCAGGGAGGTTTGTACCGCGCAGGGCCAGGGCCAGGGAGGTTTGTACCGCGCAGGGCCAGGGCCAGGGAGGTTTGTTCCGTGCTGGGCCAGGGCCAGGGAGGTTTGTACCGCGCAGGGTGATGCACGAAATCGAGTATATTTTAAAAACAAGAAATACTTACGACTCGACTACACAATCTTAGGCAGTGGACCTAATCAAGTATAGTATAGTTTTAGGTAAATCAGGTTCGTTCGCAGGGACTGATGTTTGAAATATAATTAATAATTAATAAATCAAAAAGTGGGTTTTTGTGACCGAATTGTCACTGTGCTTAAACTACTTAAATTTAAGAAACTTGTTGATTCAGATGAATCGCTGAAAAGATTTTTGTTTGTAAACAATTGATGCAAAATACATTCACTTGGACTTGATCACAATTACTACGGTTATCACTTAATTACTAACAATGTTGAACTACTTAAAGAGTATTTAACTTGAACTCTCGTTTCCCATTAAAACTTTAATCGTCTCATGTAGAGTTACCACTCTCGTGTATAATTTCTACGTTTGACAACTAAGCAATAAGTACCTAAGCCGATTTTATGATTTAATCTTATAAAGCTTCCTCTCGAATAGCTTCTTAATTAACTAAACCGATCTCTCTTAATCTAGTTAACTAACAACCACAATCACGTTTTTATTGTTTAAATCTTTAATACTAGTTCCTCTCGAATACTAATATCTTTAAACTAATTATTGACCGATTAGTTATTTCATAAACTATTTTGTAATGTCACAAGTTCCCCTCGAATACCTATGATGAATTACTAACAATTTATATAAAAGATTAAACAAGATTCAAAAAAACTGATTACAATTGGTTTTTCGATTAAAAATAAAATCCAGTTCAACCTATACGTAATTAAACAATAACCTACATAATTGATCACATCATCCAAGTGAACGTTAAGAAATTTAGCTACTCATAATAATAAAAACGAAACACAATAGAATTGAATGAAACATCTTTATATTAAAAGAACTAATGAAAAGTATTGAAGTACCAATGATCCGAATGCTTAAACAACGAAATTGATGAGTCTAAAAATACCAAATAGCTCCAAAAATTCGTGGTCCAAACTAGGGTTTCAATACTCAAAAACTTGATAATGATGATAAAAAAAATATTCAAAACCTAAAAACTCTTTTATTAAACGTAACAAACAGCTGCAGGCCCAAGACACCGCGTGACGGGCGTCCCAATCAGGGGACGGGCGTCCCTCGCTTTTTTCCAGTTTTCTTGTTTTGCTGCTCGTCTTTGCTTATCTCTCGTAACCAATTGCTTAGTCTCAAAATATAACGGAAATATAACATTGACCCGTTTTCTTCATTTTCAGCTCCAATTATGTCACTTCCGCTCCAGAACTCCGGCTAATACCTGTATAACATTTTAATACCACAATTGCCCGAAATTCCCAAAATCCGTTATGAATTAAACTTTAAAAAGACAAATATCGCATATAATAATATGACTAAAATATGCGATATCAAATCCCCCCATACTTAACCTTTGCTTGCCCTCAAGCAAATCCAGTTCAATTCAATTTAATTACCAAACCATGATTTAAAAAGCATAACCAAACACCTCACGAAATTTTGGGAGTAATTCACACAAATCTCTCGAACTAGTCTAAAGGGTATGTAAAATATTCTATACAAAGCATAACCAAACACCACTAGAGCCTAGGTACAACTAAACGGGGACTTTTATTCGGGTTGTAATATACAGGTAAAGACATGTGAATAAATATATAGAGGTTAAATGGGTAAATAAGTAAAAGTATACAAATAAACGTAGTATACATCTAAACTTAGAATGAATCCGAACTCCTAAACGTTAATGAACCAATTGCTTCATATCACTTCAAATTCTTGCGAATTACATAACAAATAATACAACTACTTCTACTTTATTTCTTCAAAGACTCAAAATACATAAAACTACATAACTTTACAACTTTCTCTTTTTTTTTTTTTTTTTTTTTTTTTTTCTTTTTTCTTTTGCTTTTGCTAACAAATACATATATAATACAAAGGCTAACGATACTTGATAATTTCAATGCCTTAAAACTTCTAACTTCAACCTTCATGTATACAATCAATAGCAATCTCAAAACTATGTTCGGATTCATCTAAAAATGAAAAGAAAAGGCTAATGTACAAAATATTTAGTGGATGTAAATGAAACGAATAAGTCAGACGCAAAATGGTTAACTAGAGTATCTAACACTAAAAGTAAGTGTTACAAAAGGGTTACACGGAAATTACCTAACCAATGTGATTAAGCTATAATTATTTAACAAGAAACGAATAGGCTAACTCAAATGGTTTATTCCTAAATTGCCCCTAACGTTGTACCAAATTACACTAGGTTACCCTAATGCAATGCTCATCTATGGTCTCGAAACGTATGACTATGTCAAGTTCTAAAGTCATCAACCATCGGCACACTCATACAAAAGAAAAAGTAGCATTTAAAATGAATGCTTTCAAGGCTAAAAATCTCACTTTTCTTTGAGTAGGGTATAAAATGTGCTAGGTTATGCAACAGATTAAAAATTTCTCAAGACATGTCATCATTTTTTTTTTTAATTTTTGTTTTTTTGTTTTTTTTGTTTTTAAAAAAAAAAAATACAATACACTGACCTAACTAAACATAACGGATGTTTTTCCTCAACCCCCCATACTAGAGTTGGACAATGCCCTCATTGTACAAAACGATACTA
This sequence comes from Senecio squalidus, assembly GCA_910822075.1. Lineage (NCBI taxonomy): Eukaryota > Viridiplantae > Streptophyta > Magnoliopsida > Asterales > Asteraceae > Senecio > Senecio squalidus. The sequence continues at coordinate 14,726,554 of CAJVGC010000582.1, forward strand.
TACAAAGGAAAAACAAGACAAACAAAGAAGACAAGGTACGTTAACATTAGTTAGCACAAATAAATAAAGAAAAACAAAAAAGAACTAAGAAATAAAAAGAAATAAGAAAAAGAAATGTTTATCTGAAACGACCACCAGCTCTCTTTCGATGCCCAGGCGCCAGCCTTGCCGACATCCCTCCGAATCACCTAATCTGCCATGTCATCGGTGGGAGGGAAAATAGATGGTTCCCCACTCCCTCCGGAATAAGTACCAAACTGCATCGGGTTACTAGGACCACTCTGATGCGGAGGCTGCGGCTGAGACTGAGGGGGATAGTAAAATCCGCCCTGACGATGCGCTGGAATGAAAATATCCGGTGGAGCATAGGCCGGAAGAACCTGACCCATACTCTGAGCCTCTTGTTGCGCCCACTGATCCATATAGGGCTGATAACGCTCCTGCTGATAAGTCACACGAGCCAGCTGAGACCCCATCATCCTTTGATCCTCAAAATAGTACTCCTGGAATCTCTGTTGAGACTCATACATCTGTTGCTGAGATGTCTGCATCGTAGTCAACTGTCGAGCTAGAGCCTCCATAGAATACGGATCACTCGGCTCATCATCTGACTCTGAATCTGCCCCAGCATAACCAGCAACATCAGGCCCACTTCCAATCAAGTTTCCAGAGCGATCAAGCACCGAAATATTCTTCAATGCGACAACATCCAACGCACTGTGACAACCGTCAAAATCCAGGTACTTATTCTGTTGTGATATCAATTCGAAACGTTAGTTACTTCTATGTCTCGTTCGCTCTATTTTGGTTCGTAACTTCTGAATCTATACTTTATCGGAACTAGTGTCGAAATAACTTCCGGAATCAAAATTATAAGTCCTAATACCAAGAAAATACCTATTGAACTTTCCTAAGTTCATAACTTATCATAACCGACAACTTATAATTAACAAAAAGGTCCAACGATGCAATAACGCAAAAACGAAAAACTCAAAATGACCAAAAATGGCCCGGTGCGTCGCACCCAGTGAGGTGGTGCGCCGCACCCCTTGCCAGATTTTCAAAAATGTTACACATTTGGTCCTTTTCTCGTTTTACACCACCACCTCCCAAATTGGCCAATAAGAATCGAGCCTTTACTGCCATTACCTGTCCCAAGACCAGGTTTGTGATCCCCTAGACCCCATTTACATTTTCTTTTCATTTTACTTTTCATTTTCACCAAAACAAAAACACACACACATACTTTTCTCTCTATTTCTCTCAAGAACACATTATTCCCAGAAGCTTTCCAGCCACTAAAACACATTTTCCATCCATACAAATCGTTCCAAAACATCAAACAAAGCAAAGGGTATCATTTTTATCAAAAAGGACCACGGTTGTAAAGACTTTTGGAGGAAGAATCCGACCAAAACTCTTCATCCAAGCTTTTCCTTCGGTAGATCTCTATACTTTTACTATTTTTACACTAATATTCATTTGCATGTAAGATCTAACGGTTAAAAACACGATTTTTCACAAATTTATGACTTTTCACGGTCAAAAACGTTTTTAACCGAAATACTCTTTAGATCCACGAATCTGTGGATAAAAACAATTGTGAAACTGTTAAAATGTTGTTTTAATGATATTTACTGATTGCATGTTCAATCTAAACAACAAAGAAAGGTTTTTATAAAGTTTTATGTCACTTTTCCTACAAAAACGATTTTTAACTAAAAAGTGTTTAGATCTACATTTTTGTGGTTTAAAGTTGTTTAGAAACTGATAAAACTTCATTCTCTATGATATACACTGGTTGCATGTCGAAATCTATAAGTCACAAAACGTTTTTAGCAAGAAAAACACAAAACGGGATTGTGACAGCAGCCAGGTGCGCCGCACCTGTGCCTAGGTGCGCAGCACCGGGCTGCTGTCCTCCCGAAAATCGTCGTTTTACTCGTTTAAAAGTTGTGTATACGTTCTGGACTTTTACCAAAATCATAAAGGGACTGAGATAAACAAAACCTATAATAAAAGTGACTTGTGTGGACTATTTGGACTATTAATAAGCTATAATATATGTGTTGTTGTATTTTAGGTGATTTGTGAGCGGAATTGAATTATAATTTTTGGATGTGAAATTTGGGCGCGGAAGCGCTGCCCAAATTTCCTCAGAAATTGTAATTCACTTCAGCGAGCAAAAGCACTTAAGATATAATAATCAAAAACGTTAAATCAAACTTTCGGACATAATCGTGACAATTACCTTTTTGGACCATTTTGACGATATTCAAATTTGACACTTACACTTTAATGACATTTTTACCTATATTATTATACAAGAACCTAATAATATAACAACTCATTAAATTACCTTGGTATTATTAGGCAATCCGTGATTCCCGGCTTACACATTTCGACCGCATTTCCAAGTTTCCGATCTCTTCGCAATCCGTGAGTTACAACCCCTTATTTATATGTTTTACATTTTGGGGGAAACATAAGATTTATTTGCATGTTATATTTTATAAAACAACTTGCAATACTTAAACTTTGATTTATCAAACCTTGACTTATTAAACTTTGACTTTGACTTTATTAAAACTGTGACACTGAAACGTCTACTTAATCTTTTATGCGTAAAACATTTCTTTCTCTATTTATACTATGGTTTCATTTCTTTAATTCAACTATTTATTGATACTTGTATGCGTAACCGACCCTTGATGGAACTATAACACGTTTCTAAGTGATGTGATTCTCTCTCTTTTTAAATAATAAGCTTTCATAGTGCCCACTTATGTTTTAGTTTCTCTCTTACACACTATTAACTACTTAAGCCGTATAGTAATTATGGGTATCGATACTTAGGAAATAACCGTTCCTTGCTTAGATGGCAGTCTAAGTACATATTACTGAATTTCTCTCTTTTAACTTTCCGTTTGAGAGGCGGGAAGTTGGGGCCGCTCGGTTGATAATCGGATTAGTGTGAACACTTAGTTATAGATGCCAAGAGGTTGATACAAGAAATCTATTTAGTTACTTACGCATAACTTATAAATTTTTAGCGATTGTTATCCGCTTCTCCTACTTGACTAAATTAAATTCTATTTAGTCTTTATAAACTTATAAACTTTTAGCGATTGTTATCCGCTTTTACTATATGACTAATTTGATTCTATTTAGTCTTTACAAGTTAGGGCACAATTCGCCCGTTACTTAAACTTTACAAGTATATAAACTTTTTAAGCGACTTTTCTCCGCTAATCTCCCTTATGGGAAAACTTTACTTTATATACTTTACTCATACTTTTATGCCAACTATTCAAACTGTAACTCACTCACTGCGTTTTCGTAGTTGACACTTTATCTTATGTTTCAGGAAATTAGTGTAAGCTCATGATGCATGGCGTGGACGGGTCAAAGCGGTCGTGTGAGGACGTTGTTGGGAAAAAGACTTTGGCCAGTTATTTTTGGGAAATTTTTATGAAACAATTTAATCTTGTGTCGATGTATTAAACAATTTATCTTTTGGTTGTTCGAATTGGTTTAAACATTTACTTTTTATTTTGAATGAATGACTCTTTTACCGTTATGTTTGTATGACCTGTGACATGATTTTCCAGCTCTTCACACTTCCGTGTTTCCGCTTTAGCGGGGTGTGACAGACTTGGTATCAGAGCACAGGTTATAGAGAAAAACGGTTTTAAAAATTTTTCAAAAATTTTCGAAACCAAACTATAACCAAAACTTTTCGGAAAATCGTTATGGGTATAAACTTTAGAAAATTAATTTCGTGGTTTGCATGCTTATAATTTAACTACGCATGGCCTGATCACCCCTGCTTAGTTCAAAATGATTATGCAAAGACGAAACGTAATTACTAATGTTAACGGTTTTGAGTCAAAATTCCCGGCACTGTCTTTTCCCGATTCTCACGCGACTGACCCGTACATGCATTCATTACACTTTTCCTTTATCATTTCTTTGTGTTCTCTAGTACTCACGAAACTTTCTACGTCTCAGATCCGTCATGTCTCAATCTTCTCTACCGACCGAAGATACTTCCACGACTATTAGCAGCAACGGGTCTAGCCCGAGGACTGTGTTACCACCTTCTCGCGCGACACCTAATGCGACACCTTTTCGGCATCCAGGATCGTTCCAACCCGCACCTCGTCAGCCATCCGTGGACCCGTATAACCCAGCCGGACACCCTCCCGTTATGGAAGTCTACCCATGGGAACGCCAGTTCCTAGAGGACACACGTCGTGTCCGAGGGGCCGGACCACCTTCATCCGGAGTACCCCCTAACCTTCGACTTCCTCCACCCGAGGCATTCCGCACCATGTTTCACGAGGTTCAAAGGATCGCAGGCGAAACTCAGCAGCAGGCCCTTCACCTATTCGAAGCCTCTGACGAAACCCACAAACTGGCAGAACAGGCAATCCGGATCATCTCGACGGCCCAAACCACCGCCCGGACTGTACAAACCCTTATCTACGTCATCTGGGCTATGGGAGCGCTGATTATAGCCATCGTCGCCTTAATGATCTTCGACCGAAGTCACTAGGGATATCCGCCGTTCATACCTCTAGCTAGTCGTAAATTTTCCGTTGTATACGATTAGGCTATTATCTATCATTTTCTATGTATCGTACTGTACTTTCTATTCAAACTTTGTACTCGACTCTTTTAATTAATGAATGAAGTTCCATTTATTATTATCTATTGTCACCTATCTTGTGAATCTTATACTTGCTATAATCATTACTATTCTATCTCTTGAATCTTAATCTTGCGTGTACTATTTGATCAGTTATTTTAATCTCGTGCTATAATTATCCATGGTTGCTTAACTTTAATCTTATCATATCCCATTCGTGCGTTCTAAACTAAATCTGTTCTTCTGATTGTAGAATCATGGCTCCACGTACCAACGCTGCAATCATCGCCGAGCAGGTGGCCGAGCAGTTGCAAGCTGCGATGCCCAACATGATCGCCCAGATCACCGCGGGAATCAACGCCAATGTCAACAACCACCAGCAACAGCAGCAGCAGCAGCAGCAGCAACAACAACAACAACAGCAGAACAACCAGAACCAACATCCAAACCCTCCTCCATGCAACTACAAGAGCTTCATGGCCTGCAAGCCAAAGGAGTTCCACGGCACAACTGGTGCTGTAGGGCTGGTCCAGTGGTTTGAAAGCATTGAATCGGTCCTGCACATCAGCCGATGTGCCGAGGCGAACAAGGTGGAATACGCGTCCTGCGTGTTCCATGGCCGAGCTCTGTCATGGTGGAACGCTGTTGTCCAAACTCGAGGACGTGATAATGCTTATGCCCTTCCCTGGAACACCTTCAAGAACTTGCTGATAGAGGAATACTGCCCGAGGGGAGAGATCAAGAAGCTCGAGGCTGAGCTGTGGGACCACAAGATGGTGGGAAATGATATTGAGAAATACACTACCCGGTTCCACGAACTCGCCCGACTGGTTCCAAGGCTGGTAACCCCCGAGGAGAACCGGATCGACCTATACATCTCTGGTCTAGTTCCGGAGATCCGAGGCATGGTCATGGCAGCTGAACCTCAGACCCTCCAGAGCGCAATCATCCTGGCCCATCGTCTTACCAGCAATCTCCTCGCCGCTCCCGGATCCTCCAAGAAGGAGACTGGGGAGAAAAGGAAGGCCGAGTCAACCCCGAGGAGAAGCGACCGCAACAAGAAGGCCCGAAACTACGCCGTGACTGCTTCACCCGCACCTGCACCCACACCGCCAGCCAAATCTGGGACTTACACCGGTCCACACCCAAAGTGTGACAAGTGTAACTTCCACCATCTCGGGAACTGTCCCATATGCCTCAAGTGCCAGAAGACGGGACACTATGCCAAGTACTGCCCTGACAAGTTTGCTACTCCAGCCCCGAAGAGAACCTGCTTTGAATGCGGAAGCGACCAGCATCTCCGCAATACCTGCCCTAAGCTTAACCGAACTCCACAGAATCAAGGAGGGCAAGGTAGGGGTCGCGCATTCGGGTTAACGGCTGAGGAGGCACGTCAGGATCCCAATGCAGTTACTGGTACGTTTTCTCTCAACAATCACTCTGCTTCTGTATTATTCGACTCAGGAGCCGAAAGAAGTTTCATTTCCTTAGAATTTAGACCCCTCATAGGGTTAGAATCTGAAGTTCTTAAGGATAGTTTTACCGTTGAATATGCTAACGGCCAAGAATTTGAAGCTAAGGACATAATCTTAGGTTGTTCCCTGTGCCTATCTGACAAAATTTTCCCCATCGACCTGATTCCTATCGAGCTTTCCAGTTTCGACGTTATCGTTGGAATGGACTGGCTATCTCGCTTTCGAGCGGAAATCATTTGTTTCGATAAACTTATCCGTATCCCTCTTTCGGAAAAAGAGACTCTCGTTGTTCAGGGAGACAAGCCTGGACGACAACTCCGCATTGTATCTTCCATCAAGATGCGCAAGTACCTCCTGAGGGACTATGACGCATTCCTTGCCCACGTCGTCGAGCGTAAACCTTCCGAGATTCAACTCCGAGATATTCCAGTAGTCAAGGATCATCCCGAAGTCTTTCCCGAGGATTTGCCTGGGCTACCACCTCAACGACAAGTGGAGTTCCGAATAGACCTCATCCCTGGAGCAGCACCGGTTGCTAAGACACCTTATCGTCTGGCGCCACCCGAAATGCTGGAACTGTCGAAACAGTTGCAAGAACTCCTAGACCATGGTCTCATTCGTCCCAGTTCGTCCCCCTGGGGAGCCCCAATCCTCTTCGTCAAAAAGAAAGACGGATCCTTCCGTATGTGTATCGACTATCGAGAGTTGAACAAGCTGACCGTCAAGAACCGATACCCTCTCCCGAGAATCGACGATCTTTTCGACCAGTTGCAGGGTGCAACTTATTTCTCCAAGATCGACCTCCGTTCGGGTTATCACCAGGTTCGCGTCAGTGAGTCCGACATCCCGAAAACCGCTTTTCGCACCCGATACGGTCATTACGAATTCCTTGTCATGCCTTTCGGTCTAACCAACGCACCAGCAGTGTTCATGGATTTGATGAACAGAGTGTGTAGACCATATCTGGACAAGTTCGTGATCGTATTCATCGACGACATCCTCATCTACTCAAGGAACAAGGAAGATCACGCGAAGCACCTTAAGCTCATTTTGGAACTTCTTCAAGAACAACAATTGTACGCCAAATTCTCGAAGTGTGAATTCTGGCTCCGAGAGGTACATTTCCTTGGTCACGTGGTAAACCAAGAAGGGATCCATGTAGATCCAGCCAAAATCGAAGCGATTGAGAAATGGCAAGCTCCGACAACCCCGACCGAAATCCGTCAGTTCCTAGGATTAGCGGGTTATTACCGAAGATTCATTGAGAATTTCTCAAAGATCGCGAAACCTCTCACCGAACTCACCCAAAAGGATAAGGACTTCATTTGGGGAAAAGATCAGGAGGATTCTTTTCGGAAGCTCAAGTACCAACTATGTCACGCACCAATCCTATCCCTGCCAGAGGGCACGGACAATTTTGTAGTATTTTGCGATGCCTCCCACCAAGGACTTGGTTGTGTCCTAATGCAGAAGGACAAGGTCATCGCTTATGCTTCCAGGCAGCTGAAGATCCACGAGCAGAACTACACCACGCACGACTTAGAGTTAGGGGCAGTCGTGTTTGCCTTGAAAATTTGGAGACACTACCTATATGGTACTAAGTGTACGGTCTTCACCGACCACAAGAGCCTCCAACACATCTTGGATCAGAAAATGCTCAACATGAGGCAACGGAGATGGATAGAACTGCTAAGTGACTACGACTGCGAGATCAAATACCACCCGGGTAAAGCAAACGTAGTAGCAGATGCCCTGAGTCGGAAGGAAAGGGTAAGGCCATCCCGAGTGCGAGCATTGGGCATTCAGGTTCAGACGAGCCTACGAGAGCAAATTGCAAACGCGCAGCAAGAGGCGCTAAAACCCGAGAACCTTAAGGCCGAAACGCTTCATAATCACGAGAAGGAATTCGAGCGCAAGTCGGACAAAATTTACTACTTCAGAGGTCGAGCATGGATCCCAAGATCTGAGGATCTTCGCCAACTCATTTTGGATGAGGGCCACCGATCTAGATACTCTATCCATCCGGGATCCGACAAGTTATACAAGGACCTCAGGGAGTACTACTGGTGGCCGGGCATGAAGAAGGATATCGCCTTGTACGTAGCCAAGTGCCTTACTTGCTCCAAGGTCAAGGCGGAATACCAAAAGCCCTCAGGCTTACTCCAACAACCGGAAATTCCCATGTGGAAGTGGGAGCAGATTTCTATGGACTTCATCACCAAGTTGCCCCGTACGGCGAAGGGTAACGACACGATTTGGGTAATCGTGGACCGTCTGACCAAATCCGCTCATTTCTTACCAATTCGGGAAAATCATTCGATGGAGAAGCTAGCTCAAGTTTATATCAACGAGATCGTCTCCCGTCATGGAACCCCACTCTCCATCATCTCCGATAGGGATAGCCGATTCACCTCCCGTTTCTGGAATGTCCTCCAGAAATCCTTAGGTACCCGGTTAGACCTCAGCACGGCATATCACCCCCAGACCGACGGCCAGAGCGAAAGGACGATTCAGACACTTGAAGATATGCTGAGAGCATGTGTGGTAGACTTCGGAGGAAGTTGGGACACTCACCTTCCCTTGGTCGAGTTCTCCTATAACAACAGCTACCATGCCAGCATCAAGTGTGCTCCATTCGAAGCTCTCTATGGGCGTAAGTGCCGGTCACCACTCTGCTGGTTAGAGGCGGGCGACCGACAACTTACGAGACTCGACATCGTTCAGGCAACCATCGACAAGATCACCACCATTCGTGAACGACTGAAGACTTCCCGTACCCGACAGAAGAGCTACGCTGACAACCGACGGAAACCCCTCGAGTTCCAAGTGGGCGACCGTGTACTCCTCAAAGTATCGCCCTGGAAAGGAGTAGTCCGTTTCGGGAAGCGCGGTAAACTGAGTCCAAGGTACACCGGCCCATTTGAAGTCATCGAACGTATCGGTCCCGTTGCTTATCGTCTCCACCTTCCTCAAGCTCTCGCGAGTGTGCATGATGTGTTCCACGTCTCACACTTGAAAAAGTGTCTGTCTGACGAGACCATCGTCATCCCTCTTGACGAGGTCAAAATCGACAGCAAATTAAACTTCATCGAGGAACCCCTCGAAGTTGTTGACCGCGAGGTCAAACAACTCCGACAGAGCCGTATCCCGATAATCAAGGTTCGGTGGAACTCTCGACGTGGTCACGAATTCACGTGGGAGCGTGAAGACCAATTCCGTCAGAAGTATCCTCACCTGTTCGAGAACTCTTCTACCTGATAAGACGCACTAAATTTCGGGACGAAATTTCTTTCAACCCGGGGAGGATGTGACAACCGTCAAAATCCAGGTACTTATTCTGTTGTGATATCAATTCGAAACGTTAGTTACTTCTATGTCTCGTTCGCTCTATTTTGGTTCGTAACTTCTGAATCTATACTTTATCGGAACTAGTGTCGAAATAACTTCCGGAATCAAAATTATAAGTCCTAATACCAAGAAAATACCTATTGAACTTTCCTAAGTTCATAACTTATCATAACCGACAACTTATAATTAACAAAAAGGTCCAACGATGCAATAACGCAAAAACGAAAAACTCAAAATGACCAAAAATGGCCCGGTGCGCCGCACCCAGTGAGGTGGTGCGCCGCACCCCTTGCCAGATTTTCAAAAATGTTACACATTTGGTCCTTTTCTCGTTTTACACCACCACCTCCCAAATTGGCCAATAAGAATCGAGCCTTTACTGCCATTACCTGTCCCAAGACCAGGTTTGTGATCCCCTAGACCCCATTTACATTTTCTTTTCATTTTACTTTTCATTTTCACCAAAACAAAAACACACACACATACTTTTCTCTCTATTTCTCTCAAGAACACATTATTCCCAGAAGCTTTCCAGCCACTAAAACACATTTTCCATCCATACAAATCGTTCCAAAACATCAAACAAAGCAAAGGGTATCATTTTTATCAAAAAGGACCACGGTTGTAAAGACTTTTGGAGGAAGAATCCGACCAAAACTCTTCATCCAAGCTTTTCCTTCGGTAGATCTCTATACTTTTACTATTTTTACACTAATATTCATTTGCATGTAAGATCTAACGGTTAAAAACACGATTTTTCACAAATTTATGACTTTTCACGGTCAAAAACGTTTTTAACCGAAATACTCTTTAGATCCACGAATCTGTGGATAAAAACAATTGTGAAACTGTTAAAATGTTGTTTTTAATGATATTTACTGATTGCATGTTCAATCTAAACAACAAAGAAAGGTTTTTATAAAGTTTTATGTCACTTTTCCTACAAAAACGATTTTTAACTAAAAAGTGTTTAGATCTACATTTTTGTGGTTTAAAGTTGTTTAGAAACTGATAAAACTTCATTCTCTATGATATACACTGGTTGCATGTCGAAATCTATAAGTCACAAAACGTTTTTAGCAAGAAAAACACAAAACGGGATTGTGACAGCAGCCAGGTGCGCCGCACCTGTGCCTAGGTGCGCAGCACCGGGCTGCTGTCCTCCCGAAAATCGTCGTTTTACTCGTTTAAAAGTTGTGTATACGTTCTGGACTTTTACCAAAATCATAAAGGGACTGAGATAAACAAAACCTATAATAAAAGTGACTTGTGTGGACTATTTGGACTATTAATAAGCTATAATATATGTGTTGTTGTATTTTAGGTGATTTGTGAGCGGAATTGATTATAATTTTTGGATGTGAAATTTGGGCGCGGAAGCGCTGCCCAAATTTCCTCAGAAATTGTAATTCACTTCAGCGAGCAAAAGCACTTAAGATATAATAATCAAAAACGTTAAATCAAACTTTCGGACATAATCGTGACAATTACCTTTTTGGACCATTTTGACGATATTCAAATTTGACACTTACACTTTAATGACATTTTACCTATATTATTATACAAGAACCTAATAATATAACAACTCATTAAATTACCTTGGTATTATTAGGCAATCCGTGATTCCCGGCTTACACATTTCGACCGCATTTCCAAGTTTCCGATCTCTTCGCAATCCGTGAGTTACAACCCCTTATTTATATGTTTTACATTTTGGGGGAAACATAAGATTTATTTGCATGTTATATTTTATAAAACAACTTGCAATACTTAAACTTTGATTTATCAAACTTTGACTTTGACTTTATTAAAACTGTGACACTGAAACGTCTACTTAATCTTTTATGCGTAAAACATTTCTTTCTCTATTTATACTATGGTTTCATTTCTTTAATTCAACTATTTATTGATACTTGTATGCGTAACCGACCCTTGATGGAACTATAACACGTTTCTAAGTGATGTGATTCTCTCTCTTTTTAAATAATAAGCTTTCATAGTGCCCACTTATGTTTTAGTTTCTCTCTTACACACTATTAACTACTTAAGCCGTATAGTAATTATGGGTATCGATACTTAGGAAATAACCGTTCCTTGCTTAGATGGCAGTCTAAGTACATATTGCTGAATTTCTCTCTTTTAACTTTCCGTTTGAGAGGCGGGAAGTTGGGGCCGCTCGGTTGATAATCGGATTAGTGTGAACACTTAGTTATAGATGCCAAGAGGTTGATACAAGAAATCTATTTAGTTACTTACGCATAACTTATAAATTTTTAGCGATTGTTATCCGCTTCTCCTACTTGACTAAATTAAATTCTATTTAGTCTTTATAAACTTATAAACTTTTAGCGATTGTTATCCGCTTTTACTATATGACTAATTTGATTCTATTTAGTCTTTACAAGTTAGGGCACAATTCGCCCGTTACTTAAACTTTACAAGTATATAAACTTTTTAAGCGACTTTTCTCCGCTAATCTCCCTTATGGGAAAACTTTACTTTATATACTTTACTCATACTTTTATGCCAACTATTCAAACTGTAACTCACTCACTGCGTTTTCGTAGTTGACACTTTATCTTATGTTTCAGGAAATTAGTGTAAGCTCATGATGCATGGCGTGGACGGGTCAAAGCGGTCGTGTGAGGACGTTGTTGGGAAAAAGACTTTGGCCAGTTATTTTTGGGAAATTTTTATGAAACAATTTAATCTTGTGTCGATGTATTAAACAATTTATCTTTCGGTTGTTCGAATTGGTTTAAACATTTACTTTTTATTTTGAATGAATGACTCTTTTACCGTTATGTTTGTATGACCTGTGACATGATTTTCCAGCTCTTCACACTTCCGTGTTTCCGCTTTAGCGGGGTGTGACACGTACGAACCCCGGCTACCGAACCAACGGTAGTATCCAAAACCTCCCTGTTAGCCACCCCTAACTGAAAAGCTAAATGGCATATAAAAGCGCCACCACAAACTGCCCCCTCTCCCTTACCATACGCCCTGTCGTATAAATAAGTTGCCAAACATCTGGAAAGGTTGCACGGACGTCGAGCTAGAATACAATAGAGAAAAAATAGATCTTGCTGGGTGCAATTATTCGGGCAATTTGCTCTACCCGAAATGGACTCAACAATCGCCCGAAACAGTATCCGGTGCATCGGGTTTACCATGACTGCATGTTTAATACTCTTATGATAACTCTCGGTACTAAGATGATGTTGTCGCCAAAACAAGGCAGCGGTCATCCCAACAGGCCAAGTCGCTAACCCCTGAGTAAAATCTTCTCCCAAAACCTCCTCCGCTGAATAAATACCCATGGCAACGCCAAACTCAGCATAAGACATTGTAAATGTCCTTCCGCCCAGTCGAAATGTCATAACCGTCGCGGTGGTAGAACCCAAAGCCGTATTTAAACGGAAACTGCAGTAAAATTCCTCCACCAATCCCTGATAAACCCCAGACTTTATTGCGAAAAATCGATTCCAATCATCTGTCAGAAGCTCCTCTAACTCACTCTTGAAACCCAAAACCTCAACAATCTCCCAATCTAAAGTCCGATGTCCAATTATACTCTTCCGTTGAAGCGCTTCCAAGGAAATTTTTGGCTGATATTTCGCGGGTACATCCATCGGGTTTCGCTCAATCACTTCCGGTTGTGGCACATTTCTGCTACTACCTCGTGGTTTCTTACTGGCACGTTGTCGACTCATCTACAAAACAAATTCACATATACAAAAATAATACAAATGTTAAACAACAAACTTTACATTGAACCTTCATTCCCGTTATATTGTCCCATCATAATACCAAATAAATGAGATATAATATCTCCATTTTAATTGCCGAAAACACTAAAATAAAATTTCAAACTAAGTTTAAAATTTTCAAGTTTAACATAATCAATTTAAGCAATCAAAGTAGAAGAAATCATATTATCAAATTAACCATTAACAATCAAGTTTAAAAATTCTAACCCCCCCATACTAATGCAAACTTAGGGGTAAAAATTTCAAGCAACAATGCAAGTTCATGGTTAAAATCACTTATCTAGGATTCCCTTTACTTCCTAAACTCATATAACATCAAGACACAAAAAACCCCCAATTCAATTTCAAAATCTAAACCTAGGGTTAATAAGCAAAAATCCCTAATTAAATGGTTTCTAAAGCAATAATCATACACTAAATCAATATGGAATCAAAGAATTGAATAATTAAAAGCTATAGAAACTAACCTTGAATTGGTATGCAAAAAATCGAAATTTAGAAGATGAAATTCGTGTGTGTGTAATATGGCTCGGTTTTGGAAGAAGAAAAGAAAAGATGTGGGAAGGATAATGTGCAGCAAAGAACACAAGGGGATATGTATCTGGCCCAGCCCGTGTGACGGGTGTCACAGTTAGGGGACGGGCGTCCCACGCCGAAGCGTGACGGGAGTTCCACTTTTGGGACGGGCGTCCCGAGTAGAAGTGACGGGAGTCCCGTGTTTGGGACGGGGTTTCCAGGGAGCTCGTTATTTTGTACTAATTTTTGGGACGGGTGTTACAACTCTGGGACGGGCGTCCCATATCTCCAGGCTTTTTTTTTTTTAACAATGAAAACGAATACTAAAACTTAGAAAAACTTAGAAATAAAAAACATAAAACGGAAGACGTACCTTAATCGTGACACGTGTACTTCCAAAATAAAAAATAAAATATACAAGTTACCTAGGGTTGCCTCCCGCAAGCGCTAAGTTTATCAGTCGAGTCCTTAGCTAGACTCGTGTTCCCTTTTCTTACTTGTCAATGGCATAAAAGCCATCCTCAGTCAACTTCACATTCTCCTCGTCTTCCTCATGATACAATTTCAGCCTGAACCCGTTCACAATAAAAGTCTCACCATTCCCGCTCCACAACTCCACATATCCCGAAGCATAAACTTGCCTCACAACATACGGACCTTTCCATTTTGCCTTGAGCTTTGGTGCCTTAAACTTGTATTTCATCTCAAACATCAACACCTTGTCACCCGCTTTGAACTCTTTAGGTCTGATGTGTCTATCGTGCCAAGCTTTCGTCCTTTCTTTATAAAGTCTTGAATTATCGTAAGCTTGCAACCTCATCTCATCCAACTCATGCAACTGCAAAAATCTCTTTTCACCTGCTAAGATCAAATCCAAGTTGCAATTTTGCAAAGCCCAGTACGCTTTGTGTTCAATTCATAAAGGTAAATGGCAAGTTTTTCCATAAAGTAACTGATATGGTGTAGTACCAATCGGTGTTTTATATGCAGTCCTAAATGCCCATAAAGCATCATCTAACTTTTTAGCCCAAACCTTAGGATTGTTATTAACCGTTTTCTCTAAAATTCTTTTTAAAGCCCGGTTTGTGTTTTCCACTTGGCCACTTGTTTGCGGGTGATAAGAAGTAGAGAATCTATGAGTGACCCCATACTTCTTAAGCACCTTAGCAAGTTGGTGATTCGCGAAATGACTTCCACGATCACTGATTAAGGCCTTAGGAACACCAAACCTACTAAATAGTTTTTTAAGAAAATCAATTACCACATTAGCGTTATTCGTTGGTAAAGCCTTTGCTTCCGCCCATTTTGACACATAATCAACAGCAACCAAGATATATAGATATTTATGGGAAGGAGGAAAAGGTCCCATAAAATCAATACCCCATTTGTCAAATACCTCACATACCTGGATACCTTGTTGAGGCATTTCATCCCGTTTAGAGAGGTTACCTTGACGTTGACAAGCATCACAAGTTTGAACCAGTGTTTGTGCTTCCTTGAATATTGTCGGCCAATAAAAACCTGCATCAAACACTTTTTTCCCCGTTGTCGATGGTCCATAATGTCCACCAGTCGGTCCATGGTGACATTCATCCAAAATTCTCCGAGTTTCCTCTCCAGCTACACACCTTCGGATCATCCCATCTGCACACATTCTAAACAAATACGGTTTATCCCAAAAATAGTTCTTCACATCATAAAAGAATTTCTTCCTTTGCTGATGTGTCAAACCTTTTCGCATAACACCTGCAACAATATAATTAGCTATGTCTGCATACCATGGATCATCAAGTACATCCGAAATACCATGGATCATCAAGTACATCCGAATCATCATCTATCCTCATTAAATGCTCCACGGGAAAAGTATCTCCTATATCAGTTTCCCTAAGTTCCTCAAGTTCCGGATTTTCTAATCGACTGAAATGGTCAGCAGCTAAGTTTTCAGCTCCCTTCTTATCCTTAATCTCTATGTCAAATTCTTGCAAAAGAAGAATCCAACGAATGAGTCTAGGCTTAGCATCTTGTTTAGAAAACAAATACCTAAGGGCCGAATGATCAGTAAACACTATAGTCTTGCTTAACACTAAATAAGGACGAAACTTATCAAAAGCAAAGACTACTGCTAACAACTCCTTCTCTGTGGTGGTGTAATTATGTTGGGCGCTATTGAGTGTTTTACTAGCAAAGTAAATGGGTTGAAAATGATTTCCTTCCCGTTGTCCTAACACAGCACCTAAAACAAAATCACTAGCATCACACATTAGTTCAAAAGGTAGAGTCCAATTAGGTGAAACCATAATAGGTGAATGGGTAAGTCTATCCTTAAGAATATCAAAAGCATTTAAACAATCTTGATTAAATTCAAAAGGAACATCCTTCTCCAAAAGCCTAGTCATGGGACGAGTGATCTTAGAAAAATCCTTAATAAACCTACGGTAAAAACCCGCATGTCCAAGGAAACTCCGAACAGATTTAACATTGGTCGGTGGAGGCAACTTAGCTATAACATCAATCTTAGCTTTGTCTACTTCCATACCTAAACTAGACACCTTATGTCCTAACACAATCCCTTCTTTAACCATAAAATGACATTTTTCCCAGTTTAGCACAAGATTCGCCGCTTCGCACCTTTCCAACATTTTATCTAGGTTAATCAAACAAGAATCAAATGAATCCCCAAAAACAGAAAAATCATCCATGAAAACTTCCATGGAAGTTTCAATCATATCCTGAAAAATAGCCAACATACATCTTTGAAACGTAGCAGGAGCATTACATAAACCAAAAGGCATCCTACGGTAGGCATAAGTACCAAATGGACATGTAAATGTGGTTTTTTCTTGGTCTTCAGGGTCAATGGGGATTTGGAAATAGCCGGAAAATCCATCTAAAAAGCAAAAGTATTCGTTTCCGGCCAATCTTTCAAGCATTTGGTCCATAAAGGGTAACGGGAAGTGGTCTTTACGTGTTGCAACATTCAATTTCCTATAATCTATACACACACGCCATCCTGTCACTGTCCTAGTGGGAACTAACTCATTCTTTTCATTGGTCACCACAGTCATCCCCCCTTTCTTCGGTACACAATGTACCGGACTCACCCAAGGACTGTCAGATATTGGGTAAATAATTCCCGCATCAAGGAGTTTAACAATCTCTTTCTTAACTACATCTTTCATATTAGGATTAAGCCTTCTCTGTCTTTGAACTACAGGTTTAATATCATCTAAGAAATTAATCTTATGTTTACAAAGATGAGGGCTTATCCCGGGTATGTCAGATGTTCTCCAAGCAAAAGCTTTCCTATGGGCTTTCAACACATTCATCAAACAATATTTCTCATCATCCGAAAGTGATGATGAGATTATAACAGGAAGTAAAGATGTACCTTCGAGAAAAGCATATTCCAAGTGCTCGGGCAATGGTTTAAGCTCCAAATCCGTTGGAGGATTCTCGACAGAAGTCTTTATCTTCTCTTCATCTTCCACTTTGATCTCCTCTATTTCTTCAATAGTTGCATCCTCTTCAACATCCAAAGCTAACATCTCCTCTATTTCTTCAATAGTGACATCTCCATAATCACTAATCTTCTTCAACGCTTCTTCATCTTCTTCAAGCAATTCCTGTAACTCTAAGTCCAAAATGTCATCAATAACATCAATTCGAAAACATGTATCATCATAAGAATAAGAATGCTTTAAAGCTCGATCTACAGTAAAAACAATCCTTTCCTCATCAACCCCCAAAGAAATTTTCCCGTCCTTAACACGAATGATAGCATCCGCGGTATGTAGAAATGGTCTACCTAAAATCAAAGGTACCTTGCTATCCTCCTCCATTTCTAATATGACAAAATCAACAGGAAACACAAATTTACCTACTTGCACTCGCATATTTTCGGCTATACCTAAAGGGTATTGGTATGAACGGTCGGCGAGTCTAATACTCATACGAGTAGGTTTTAATGCCCCTAAATCCAATTTAACATACAATGAATAAGGCATAAGATTTATACTAGCTCCTAAATCAGCTAATGCCTCACAAGTTATTGTTTTACTCAAAGTACATGAAATTAGAAAACTCCCTGGGTCTCCTAACTTTGGTGGAAGCTGATTTTGAATAAGTGCTGAACACTCTGCATTTAAAAACGTGGCTTTAGCTTCCTCCAACTTCCCTTTTCCAGTTACAAGCTCCTTGATAAATTTGGCGTAATTTGGCATTTCTGAAATCAAGTCAACCAAAGGAACATTAATATGCACAGATTTGATCATATCAACAAATTTACCGTACTGTTCTTGCATCTTCTCCTTCCTCAAACGTTGAGGGAAGGGAACTTTCGCCTTGTATGCCTTCACTTGAGGTGACACAACCGGTTTGGATTGAACAGCTGGCGTAACTTCCGGTTCCACTTCTTCCTCACTCTCCTCCACTTCAACAGTAGATTCCTGCACAACTGGATTAGTAACACATGCAGAATCATTAACATTACCATAAACTCTACCAGACCTTGTAGACACTGCATTCACATGCTCATTTTGATTGTTAGGAGTTTGATATTTTTGCCCTGCAGTGTTAGGAAATGGTTGCCTTGGGTTCTGTTGTGTGTTACTTGGCAACTGACCATTAGGCCTAGCAGCATGTTGATCACTTAGTCTCTCCATTCTCTTCTCCAAATCACTAAGTGCTGCTTGTTGATTCCTTTGTCCTTGCTCCAATTTCTCATTAAGGACCTTAAACTGGTTGTTTGTTGCTTCATTTTTCGCTGACTGAGTATGAATGAAGCTTCTTATCATGTCCTTCAAACTGGGTTCCTCGTCTTCCTGTTTTTGACCAGACGATCCTGACTGCTGTTGATTTTGGTTACTGTTCTGATACTGATTCTGGTTATTCCTTGGGTACCTGTTTTGAGAATTTCCAGAATTGTTAGCATTAAAATTATTATAACCAGAGTTATAATTACCCGAATTACGGTTATGAAAGCCGGTTCTTTGAAATGCTCCTTAGTACTGATTTTGCGCGTACTTCACATCTTCACTTTCTGCTTCTCTTCTAACATCACACTCTTCAGTGTAGTGCATTACCCCACAGTAGTCACACCATTTGCCATCACATGCATATCCTTCCCAACTCTACTAAACTGATTATCTATCCTCGAAAAATTATTATCCATTTTACTAGATAAAGCTCATCATCTCTGCATTCCCACTACTACTCTCAGCACTAGCAACTGTCTTTCTTCCTCCTCTTTCTCTACCAAACTGATTCTGTTCTCTAGATAAATCCATTAACAACTGATCATCCAACATCTTGGTCGCATCGTTGATGGATTTGTACTGAAAACTTCCTCCCCCAGCTAAATTTAACTCCCCCTGCGACTGCTTGTCCAATCCAAAGAAGAAAATATCAATAATCTGCCCTTTCTCTAATCCATGCCCATGACAACCCCTGAGCATATCCTTAAGTCTACTCCAAGCTTCAACAATGGTTTCTCCGTCGCCTTGCCTAAATCCCCGTATATCATTCAATAAGCTTCTTGCCAAAGATGATGGAAAAAATTTGGAAACAAATTCTTCCCTCATTTTCGCCCACGTACCAATGGAGTTCTCCTCTAACTCTTCAAACCAAGTGAGTGCCTCTCCCGTGAGAGACGATGGAAAAAGGATTAACTTGACATTATCTTCCCTTCCTGCCCCGTATTTGAACATCTCGCACAATTTAACATATTTTGCCACATGCGAATGTGGATCTTTTCTCATCCTTCCGTCAAAATAATT
Source organism: Senecio squalidus (assembly GCA_910822075.1). Lineage (NCBI taxonomy): Eukaryota > Viridiplantae > Streptophyta > Magnoliopsida > Asterales > Asteraceae > Senecio > Senecio squalidus. The sequence continues at coordinate 14,746,091 of CAJVGC010000582.1, forward strand.
ATCCTGAATCATCTTTAGATGATGACCCTTCACTGAAAAATCATTTCCCATATCTGGAGTACGAATCGCCGAACCCGGTGTTGGCGGTACTACCCTAGCTCTCTGATGCATCGGTACATCATTTGGATCAGCCATCTCAATTACTATCTCTACTTCTGAATCTGAACTGATTGAATCCTCGAAATTTACTTCTAGATCCTCCGTTTCTAACTTAACTGGTGATGGTGGTATAGTGTTTGGTTTCTTGTTGCGCCTTTTCTTTGAAACTCATGGATTAGACAGTGGACTTTTAAGCGGTAATCTAGAAGCCCTTGTGTTCATCCACTACCTGTAATCTCTGAAAAATCACAAATAAATACCGTCAAAAGCACCTGATAACAATTAAAGCAACTTTCAAGTAATTAATACCTAAAAGGATCGAATCAAAAATTATTAATTAAAATCAAAAACTACAGTCCCCGGCAGCGGCGCCAAAAACTTGATGCACGAAATCGAGTATATTTTAAAAACAAGAAATACTTACGACTCGACTACACAATCTTAGGCAGTGGACCTAATCAAGTATAGTATAGTTTTAGGTAAATCAGGTTCGTTCGCAGGGACTGATGTTTGAAATATAATTAATAATTAATAAATCAAAAAGTGGGTTTTTGTGACCGAATTGTCACTGTGCTTAAACTACTTAAATTTAAGAAACTTGTTGATTCAGATGAATCGCTGAAAAGATTTTTGTTTGTAAACAATTGATGCAAGATACATTCACTTGGACTTGATCACAATTACTACGGTTATCACTTAATTACTAACAATGTTGAACTACTTAAAAGGTATTTAACTTGAACTCTCGTTTCCCATTAAAACTTTAATCGTCTCATGTATAGTTAACACTCTCGTGTATAATTTCTACGTTTGACAACTAAGCAATAAGTACCTAAGCCGATTTTATGATTTAATCTTATAAAGCTTCCTCTCGAATAGCTTCTTAATTAACTAAACCGATCTCTCTTAATCTAGTTAACTAACAACCACAATCACGTTTTTATTGTTTAAATCTTTAATACTAGTTCCTCTCGAATACTAATATCTTTAAACTAATTATTGACCGATTAGTTATTTCATAAACTATTTTGTAATGTCACAAGTTCCTCTCGAATACCTATGATGAAGTACTAACAAATTAATTAAAAGATTAAACAAGATTCAAAAAAACTGATTACAATTGGTTTTTCGATTAAAAATAAAATCCAGTTCAACCTACACGTAATTAAACAATAACCTACATAATTGATCACATCATCCAAGTGAACGTTAAGAAATTTAGCTACCCATAATAATAAAAACGCAACACAATAGAATTGAATGAAACATCTTTATATTAAAAGAACTAATGAAAAGTATTAAAGTACCAATGATATGAATGCTTAAACAACGAAATTGATGAGTCTAAAAATACCAAATAGCTCCAAAAATTCGTGGTCCAAACTAGGGTTTCAATACTCAAAAACTTGATAATAATGATAAAAAAAATATTCAAAACCTAAAAATTCTTTTATTAAACGTAACAAACAGCTGCAGGCCCAAGACACCGCGTGACGGGCGTCCCTCGCTTTTTTTCCAGTTTTCTTGTTTTGTGGCTCGTCTTTGCTCATCTCTCGTAACCAATTGCTTAGTCTCAAAATATAACGGAAATATAACATTGACCCGTTTTCTTCATTTTCAGCTCCAATTATGTCACTTCCGCTCCAGAACTCCGGCTAATACATGTATAACATTTTAATACCACAATTGCCCGAAATTCCCAAAATCCGTTATGAATTAAACTTTAAAAAGACAAATATCGCATATAATAATATGACTAAAATATGCGATATCACAGGGCCAGGGCCAGGGCGGTTTGTCTCGTTCACGTGGCTTTAGCCAGACCGGTTACGTTTGATTGAAACAAGTGTCTTTCGCGTTGCTTGATTCGATGTTGGACTATATACCTCAATAATTAATATATTTAATAAAAAAGGAGATTGCTAGCATGTTTGAAATTCTAAAGTGACAAGGCAACTGACATGGTGTTTCTAAGTTTTTAACAAATTTATTTAAATTAAATGGGTCTAGATTATTAAAAATTATTAAAGATATTGAGACAAAAGAAACAATTATAATTGTTCATTTCAAAATTTTATTTTAATTTATTTTATTTAAAAGTTAATTATTTCAAAGATTGTTCATGTATTAAACGAATAAATTAATTATTAAAACGATCATTATTTTCTCTATCTATAGAACATTCACTCGATATAGTTTTGACAAAAACAATTTACGGGTTTTTGACGGTTTTGAAAAATTTATATTATAAAATCATAGTTTTATCAAATGTGATTTTAGTAGTTTGACTTTTGATTTTTTTTTCCGATTCTGGTTGAGTATACATCATTTAACATATCTAAGTTTTGAAATTCATATTTAGTGTTCATATCACATTTGATTTGACCTTACGAATATCTACATTTGACAAAAATCGAAAAAGAAAAATGTCATCAAAATACGATTTTTTTTCCTTGTCTATATAGATTATACCTCATATAATATTGTTGTGTTATAAAACTCACATTCAAAGTAAAAATCACGTCTGTTATTGACTTGTTTGTTTTAAAATTTTACGTATATTATAAATCACATAAGATTTACATTACTATCACATGTCATTTTTAGTACTATCAAATGTGATTTCGTTGAAACTTTTATGGGTTTTATTAAATTATACATCATATAACGATTTTATGTTTTTAAATCCTCTTATTATGATAAACTCACATGTGGTATAACCTTACGAGTTTAAACATTTGTCCAAAAACAAAAAATAAAAGTTATCAAAATTTGATTTTTTTTTCTGGGGTTAGATAAATTATACATTTTATAACATTTTTTGTTTATGAAGTTTACTTATTTATGTTAAAATTACATGTAATATTAACTTTTGAATTTCAATATTTACCCGAAAATCCATAAAATAAAAGTTGTCGAAAATATATATGACCACTGCTCTAATTAAATAGGAGAACACGACGAACGTAACGGTGAAATTTGTTTTTTTTCTAACCATTAACGGTTTAAAAGATAATTTAATTTAAAAAAATATTTAAAAATTGGATTTGATTTTAATTTAAGTAATTGGATTAAAAATTAATAGATGATGAACATGTCTTTTAATCATTTAAAAATTAGTAATCTTTATTGATTTGTTTCTTAAATTTGTAATCTTTAACTAATTACTTCCTGTTTCAAAAAAATTCACTTGTTTTGACTTTTCTAAGTGTTTTTTTTTTTTAACTTTAAACTTAACTATAAGTTTTTAAAAATATTTCTTTTAAGAATTTTTTGTTCATGATGTGCTAAAGGAGTGGTTAAAAACCTTATACAAACCGTAATAACTTTTGTTACTACAAATTTTCTATGCCCAGGTAGAATTTGATTCATAAGTGGTTTTTTTTACTCATTTAAATTGATTTGATATTATGTTGCACATTATTTGCCAAATAAAATACAATTCAACTTGATAGTATTGCACTCCTAGACATTTTTAACATGGATACAAAAAATTATCAAGGGTATTTAGTACTTTTAGAAACTTAAGTATTGTTTAGTAGTAAAAGGCAAAACGTACCAAAGAAAGAAAGAAAAAAATAAAGTTAATTATATAAATCGTTTCTATAGTTATTTTAAATTATGAATTTCGTCACTAAGTTTAAAAAGTTAAATAAATCGTCGAGTGTTGATAACTAATTACACTTTTCGTCCCAAATTTCTAAATAACATGTTGTAATGTTTATTTTCTAAAGGCAATCTAGTTGTGTACGTGGGTAGTCGTTGACTCGTTGGAGACTAAAACTAATAAAGGTCGTAATTATCAACTCGTGTTTATATAAATTTAATTAGAAACTGCTAATTTGTGCAAACGCGTGGTTTTACTAAACTCAAAAGAGGAGGTACAAAAACTTCCGGAGTCTATCTCGAGACTATCATCGGCTATTTGGGATAGGAACACAGAGGTGGTTTTTTGGATTGCTTAACAATTTCCTCTTGTTCAGTACAAATTAAATACTCAATGGAGAGTAACCTCTTTATAATAATAGTTTATGACATACTATTAGATAATCCATAAAAATATGCAATTAAATTTATTTAACACTACTTGTGTTTGTGTAGATTAGATCCAATAGTTGACATTGTTATATACTCAAGTACTTGGTAAGCGATTATAGGCACCAACCAAAGCTCTTATTTAAGGAATATAATAAAACTTTCCTTATTGTCTTGAATTCGATTCATACGAGGTGTACACGACATCAAAGTCTTACCGAACTTCTTGCTCATAGCAAGATTGCAAAGTACTTGATTAAGTTAGTCCACTCTTTAAACATGATTTGATTTAGTCAAATAGGAAGATTAAAAATAAAATAAAAAGCCTAGCTAAAACAATAATTCTCAAGAATCCAACAGACATATTCAACCACCTAATTTGTCAACTCTCTAAGTTAATTAGACATCTTAAATTTCATATGAAATAATTCTAATTTTCCTCACGAAAAACCCTAAACATGACTTTTGCTTGAAACAAACACATAAGGCTAAACGAATTAGTTTAGGGCAACTAGGATTAATTAACAGCAGGTTACATAAGTCACCATTTTGTTTCTATAGTTTGAAATTTATTTTTCCTGTTTTGATATGCAATTCCTGTTTTGTTTTAATGTGCTAACTTAATAAAAGGCTGATTAGATACAAGCGCCTATGACACATTTCTTTTTTTTAGAAACGCAAAGAAATAGATAAAAACTACCCAAAAAATGGCCTTAAAAATGGAACAATGAATCCAAGAGGCTCGGAGAAGGAACACAAAATAAAATCCAGAAAGACAAACAAGAAAAAGGATAAAAAGGAACAAAGCCTAGAAAGAAGCAACTACCATTAATCTGTTGCGAAACGTCAAGGGTTAGAAATCCAAACGCCCAAAGTTAGCCCCACACGCTTTCTCCTGCAATCCATCTATAACAAACTGAGCCGTTGAGCAAAAGGGAATACATCTGCATTCCTAATAGCCTTAAGCGATTGGTCTGTATCATGTCAAATACGGTCCGCCAATTCTATATATATTGCCAAAAGAAGAACATAAGAAACACCGTGGAAGATTATCGCTACCTATATATTTCTTCTTTAAAACTCCCAGATATATTTTAATTTTTAACTTTTATATGTTCATATAAAAAATGGTCATTCCTACCATTTATTCTACGTGTTTTCGAAAACAATGAGCACCTACAGTACAAAAGGTAGAAGAAGGTAAGGCCAACCACTCTGACGCACGATCAAACAAAATTGTTTGGGAACCACTTAAATCGCCCAGGTTCACTAACTGGCCATGGTCAAAAGAAGGGTTTGATTGAACTTTATATTTTCAAGTTAAAAAACTAATGACTAGCAAAATCAAAATATGTTAATTTTGTATTTACAACTTCATAGGGGATGAATTCTTCAATATGAAACAGAAATGAGAATAACAAAGACAGCGAGTTATGAGTCTAAGTTTTTTTAATTCATCATTAAAATTTTAATTTTGCAAAACAACTTTACATGCATCGATCTTAATACTTTTCTTCGAAAGAAATTACATCGTTAAAGAGGGACATCTGTAGTCACATGTACATGAAAAACTGAAGGCAATGCCTAGTACTCAAATGCACCACCTGTGCACGGCATCTTCACACATATTCACCAATCACTAGGTGGAGGTTCCAGCTTGGAATCAAGACCTGGCTTTCTCAATCCAACAAACCCCCTTGTAAGTTTTTGGCTGGTGGTGTAGTTTACGCCCACAACACATCCTAACTCCACCTTATGCTTATTGGATCCAGCCTTTTTATATCTATATGCGCCCACCAAATCTACTCGAAAAGCCATAATATCCGTCCCCTCCAAAACTGAAGGGAAGCTGGTTGTTTCCACCACGTCTCTTACGTGCCTAGTCTTTCCATTACCTTGATAAAAACTATCCAACTTGTACTCTGCTAAAATAACCATCATTGAGACATTTGGGAAATAAGAAAATGTAATTTTGATTGGATCTGGGTAGTGAAGGCCTATAGCGGAGTTCTCATTTTTTAACTTGAGATCAAAGTGGATAGTCAAGTTAGCGGGAGAATCATTTGCTCTAGTCATGGTCAAGGCTTGATTATCGAATAGATTTATTGAAAAGGAGGGACTTGACGGCGAAGAAAATAAAACTACCAGAACAGGCATAAGAACAATGAATGACAAGATAAAACTCAAATAACCTACCACAACAATGAAGGTGCCCCAGTCAATACTGCGCGTCATGTAAATAAAGAAAAGGAAGGATTTATCGGTGACCTAAAAGGGTGAAGTAAGAAATTGATCGAAAGTGAGAATATATGATATGATCTTTTCAGATATCGTCGAAAAAAAAAAATGGACAGTTGATTATATGGAGTTGATCGTTTAATATATATTTGTAGGTGAATTAATTTGGACAGGAGGGTCGTGTATAGACTTTTGCTTGATATTAAGACTATGCGGAGTGGTTAAGGGTAAGTGATGATGATGTGGAGTGATAGAGATGATTTGTAGGAAAGAGAGTGTGATTTGTAGGAAAGAGAGTGTGATTTTAGGAAAGAGGGTGTGATGATGTGGAGTGATAGAAAATGGGTGGAGTGATTGATATTTTGTTTTTTATTATTTTTTTTATATAAATGAAATTTAAAAAGTTGAATTTTTATTAAAAATAAAAAAAAACATACTACAATTTATTTAAAAATAAAAACATGCTACAATTTATTAAAAAAAAAAAACATACTACAATAAAAAAAAATACTACATATCCGAAAAATATTTTGCGATGTGCCTTTGCTTTTCGCTATCCGCTATTCTTCGATAAGGCTCCTCGAGATGACTAATGTCCTTCATGATCGTCTTTAATGCTTTTGCTCGCATTTTTTCGTCGATTTTTTCATTAAATTCCCCGAACTTTTGTGTCATCAACTCGAGTTGTTCTTCGGCCCTCGAAGAAGATCCGGTTTTGCCCTTTCCTTTGCGCGCTTTTGCTTTTGCTTGATCTCTACCAACCGGTCTTGGAAGATCTTGCTCCAACACTCGAAGCTCATCATCATCATCATCATCATCATCGTTGAGATCGAATGAAGTAAAAGGCGATATTGGAGTGGCGGGGCTACTAGACTCCGATGTTTTGGACCTTTTTGAGGACCCTCCAACAATTGGTATCGGTTGACAAACCGGGCTATTTTTCAATATTTCCCAACACGCGTAATGTGGGAAACCCGTACCCATTTTGGTGCGGTATGTCAACATAGCCTGTTCGACCAACATTTGATCATTTTGACCGCTTGTTCTAGATTGTTGTGCTTGTCGCATAATCCCGTTGAATTTTTTTACTTTTCGGGATAAATCGGTCCACTTGCTCGATATCATGTCGTTGGTACGATGATAATCGGGATCTTCTTGATGCATCTTGTAGAAGAATTGTTCGCGAACCCTTCCCCAAAAAACGGGTGAAGCTCGATCTTTTCCATAAAGGGGGTCTTCGGATGTCGACGACCATGATGCGGAAAGTGCCACCTCTTCCCGTTCGGTCCACTTCTTTTTTTCGCCTTTGCCTCTTTGCGAATCGGCTTCCTTCTTCCTATGTCGCCGGTCCGCAGCTTTCTTCCCACGGGTCCTCATATTTTCCAGTTGAGTTTCCGGAACAACGTCATCGTCTTCGGAAATTTGGCGGTTACGGTCAACGTCAAATGGAGGCGGGTTTGGAAATTCGCCAAAATTGAGCAAATGTTGGAACGACCCTCCTTGGTATACCGGGTCTTGGTGAGGTCTTTGTGATGGTGGAGTTTGTTGATAAAATTGTGGAAATTGGTTGGGGTTTGGAAATTGGTTTGGAAATTGATTTGGAAATTGGTTTGGAAATTGGTTGGGGTTTTGATTGTTGAACCACGGGTTGGGGTTTTGATTGTTGTTGGGATCCATTTGATTTTGAATTGTATAAAATTGTGATAGAGATTGAAAGTTGAAAGAGAAAGATGTATTTTTTGATGTTGTGTTTTATAAAATTGGTTAGAATTTATAGAGGGGTGTTGGGGTTTTTTTGATTTTTGCCCGTTGCCTCCTTCTCAAACGGTCATGAGACCGTTGCCTCTTTCTCACAAACGCGCAAGACGCCGTGGTTCAGAAGACGCCTGAGCCCTATAACGCCCCCACCGGAGCGGTGGGGGGGGGGGGGGGGGGGGGGGGGCGTTATAGATGATGATGTGGCGTGATGATGATGTTAAAACTCCCCACTCCGTGTAGTCTAATAAAGATTATGGGTTGTGAAAAGAGAGAAATTGCAAGCAAGTCCTAAGAAGTTTAAGAACACTTAATTAATATTAAGTTGAATTATTTGAATTAAAAATGAGGGTATTTAGTCATTTATGTTTTAACGGCAAAGAAGATTATAAAAAAAAGCCAACATGAAGCTAGAGATAACAAACATTAAGAAAAAGAAATGAAAATACACCGAGACCTACCCCAAATACCAAGAACTTTTTAAACCAATACGGATGGCAACATGGTCGGTATTATCGGGGATCTCATTCCCCATCCCCGTCCCCGCTTCCAATCCCTATCCCCATCCCCTGTCCCGTCCCCGTCGAGAAGAGAGTTTATATCCCCATCCCCTTACCCACAGGGGATCGGGGATCCCCTACGGGGATTCGGTGATTATTATTTTCGTTATAGAAAGTATTCGAAAATTTCATTTAAATTATCAATTGTAAGTAGTGCCTTAAAAACTCCAAAAAGAAAATATCGTTGTACAAAATTAGTAGTAAGGTAGTCCCACAATTTGTATATAAAATACCTCCGCAACTTCACTTATATATTGGGAAGTGATTTGTTCACAACAACATTAGCCATATACAATAAATTTTATATAGTCGGACTAATTTACCCTTACTTTAATTTTTACATTTAACCCTTTATATATTGTGTAAAATTTATTTAAAACTCACACTTTTTTAAGTTATCATTGCAATCATATCCTTTACATTCTTAAAACAATTTTATTTGTTTGACGTCTTTTTTAGCTAATATTAAACATCAATATCATATGACCGTTAATATGGTTGGTTTATACCATCTAGCCGTTAGAAAATTCATATGACCGTTAATATGGTCGTTGGAGAGGCTTTTTTGACCGTTTTTTTTTTTTTTTACCATTTTGCCATTCCAAATTTACTATAAGTATGTAGGTAAAGTCCCGCTGCAATTTTGTAACAGTTACACTACGTAACAACAGTTACGCTAGCGTAACTATCAGTTAGTTACGCTCTTTTTAAGTGTGCAAATATTCTAAACCGGTTTTTGGAACCGAACCGGTTTGGACAGTGATTTTAAGCTTGATCTATCTCTTGTTTCTTAAATTTTATTTATTTATTTTTGTTTCAAAAAATAATGTAATCGATTGTATTGTGGGTTTGAAATTTTAACTTTTTTATTTTGAAAGTAATAGATGTATATATGATAAAAAAAGACCAAAACGTGTATTGAAATTCTAAAGGATATACTTGCCAAAATTATTTGTGTAGGTTGAATTGTGTAAGGGTTAAATGTTAACATTAATATAGGGGTAAAATAGTCTAGTCACATAAAATTGTTGTAAATGGCAAAAATTTGTTGTGAACAAATCACTACCCTTATATCTAGGGGTGTTCAAAATCGAATATCCGAAAATTCGGATATCCGAAAATTCGGATAGTGATTTTCACTATCCGAAATCCGAATCCGAATTTTTGGATATCCGAATTTCGGATATCCGAAATTTTCGGATATCCGGTTTCGGATATCCAATATATCCGAAAATTCGAAAATTTGAAAAAATATCTTTTTTTTTTGTTTTTTTGTGTTATTTTTTGTTTGTTCCAAATTTTATTATACATTTTGTTAACTACAATATTTAATATTAACATATATTTATCTAAATATGTTATTAAATCACCAAAATATTTACATTTACCTATAAAATAACTATAAAAACTAAAAAAATATATATATATTTTCGGATTTTCGGATAATCGGATATCCGAAATATCCGAAATTTCGAAATATCACTATCCGAATCCGAATCCGAAAAACCGGATATCCGAATTTTCGGATAATTTCGGATCGGATTTTCGGATATTCGGATTCGGATTTTCGGATACGGATATTTTGAACACCCCTACTTATATCTTACTATTATATAAGATCCAACATTTGCCTCATTCATCCACCACGTGTCTTTCGTTGATAGTTAACACGCACCTGCTTCACCCCTTCTCCAATTCTTTTTCTTTTACAAAATATTGGCGTTTGATTAATAAGTTTGAAGTGCCACACAGCTACTTGCATGTCTGGTCTTAATATGGGTTTGGAGGAGATGTCACACCCTCTACTGGTATTAGCAAGTTATGCCACCTCCTGGTTGTTGATTGTCAAATTGACACTTTCTAATCGACCTTTTCCACCCCCCTTTTCCATTTTACCATTAATTATTTTTCGAGATTTGATCTTTCTTTTATATTTTATAAATTTAAGATCTTTTTGATTTGAATGGTATTTTATCTTTTTTGTTTATGTTTTTATTTATTAACTTAGAATGCATTCATCTTTTTACTTCTGATTATTTATGTTAACTTTTAACTTTTTAAGTGTCATCCTTAATGCTTATATTTTTTTATATCGTAATTTTGTTTAATATTAACTTCTCATAGCTATTTTTTCTTTTTATTCATTTGGCCGACATATGGACTCAACCTTTATGTCCTACATCTTTTTCCCAAGCATCTTGAGGTTAATACCTTATTTTCTTTTCTACTTTTCGTTTCTCTCTATATCTTTTTGGTAGACTTTGATTTAATGTTTTTTGGTTTTTTTTTTTCCTCGCATAACCTCTAGGTTGCTAATTATTGGTGCGGCATGGGTTAACCGGCGATATTATATTCTTATTGATTTAAAGCCGCTAAAAACCTAAAAATTTAGTTTGTTGCTTACATATTACAGGGTGGGTCGGTTGTGAGAAAGAAGATAAAACTAGAATATATATGAAGTTTATGTGTTTTTGTCCTTTATTAATTTGAAAAATAATATTTGTAGGTATCCATCATTACTTATTTTGAAGATTTTCTTAACTCTTATAGAGATGTTAACCCCATGATGACCTCTCAACATTCTTGCTCCGGGGGATTTTAGTGTGATAATGACTTGTAGGGTGATGCAAATAGATTGTGTATGTTTTATTATTATTTTCGGATAGTGATAACATTGCTAAAGGAAACGTCGTCATAATTATGATGATTTAGCACTTCACAACTTATTGATATGTAAAAATATATCGACGTACAACATTGTGACAACTACAATAAGGGACGGCATGATACTTCCGGTTGAAGTTGGATATTCTTTTAATGTAATGTCAAGCGTTTGTCATTTCTGTTTCTTCTTCTTCAAATTTACATATCTTGTTAATTAGAACATAACCTAAAATAGAAACAACTTTGAAATGTTGATCAGATCATTAGTTAGGTGCTGTTCTTTTGAACCAAAGATTTTTCCTCTGGATCTGAATACCAGCTCTGAATAATCAGAGGTGGTCCAAAACTCTGAATCTGAATCAATATACTATGTTCTTTTTTCCTTCGTAACTGTTTTACTATATTAGTACTAAACTGTTTCATTTATAAACAGTCTTAAATAAAAACATTCATAAAAATGTTCAAACATAGTGGCAACATTTTTCAAATAAAGATAATATTCAAACAACATTTTCAACATTTTTGCATTAATTGTTGTAACACCCCGGCTAAAGCGGAATACACCAGAGGCATTACAATTTGTTCTTAACTCGTGTTCCTCTATTAGGTTATAATAGACACATTTAATGGTTTAAATGAATGCATTAAAGATGAATAAATGTTTTACAGAAAAGTAACCGAAAAATGACAAAAGACTTAAATTATTCATTTATGTCATTTACTAGGTCCAAGCTCTTATGTTTTCTCCAAGCAAACCTATCCATTTCCTGTATCATGTAAAAAGTAAACGTCAATACAAAAGTATTGGTGAATAAACAAGTTTAAGACACAAGTATAAAGTATTAAAAAGATTACGTAATAAAGAGTATAAAAGTAATATAAATGAATATGTAAAATGTAGTATAAAAGAATGTATAATAAAAGAATATATAAATATTGTATATTGTAAGCAAGTATAATATGTGTATAATGGCATAACACGCGTTTGTATCAAGTCTGATGTATATCATATATGATCAAAGTCATATAGGGTCCGGTCGAGGGCCTCGACATTCACAGTAACACGTCGGAATGTCTAATAACGGCCAATAGATCTATCACGTTTCCCGTTTAGTATATACATATAATGAATGATTGATTGTTTGAATGTTTGAATTATCGTGTGTGCATCCCATAATGATTGTGTCACTTGATTCATGCCAATGTTTGCCATAATACGAAAATATAGTATCAAATATGAATATAAGTACATATAAACATAAATGACTTTACGAATGAATATAATAAGAATGACTTTTATGAATGAATACCAATATGAATGAATTACGATGAATATAATACAAAAAGTATACTTATAAACATGATTATAAGTGAGTATATAAACATGAATATAAGTTTTAATATGAATATAAGTTTTAATATACACATAAATATAAGTATGAATATAAACGTAAATATGAATATGAATCACCATATTACTATAAGTATGAATATAGACATAAAATATAAATGTGAACATAAGTATGAATTAAACATAAAAGTATGAATATAAGTATGAATATGAATGTCATGATACAGCCCAAAGATTTATATAATAAAAAGGGCATCGAGTTTACTCACATGATTAAATACGGAGGTAGATACGGATACTAGATTATGAATACGGAATACGTTGAAAGGAACACCAAACTTGCCTTTACAAATCTAGAAATAAGAATAAATATGAATAAGAATATATCATGAAATTAGAGTTTTCTAGATTAGAGTTTGAATAGACAAGATTAATAAGATGATGATGGTAAGCTTGAGTAACATAAAAGATAAACATGATTATGGATTATTATGATGAAAAACAATAGAATTGGGAACCTTTACAATCGATTATGGGAGGCTTGAAGTTTCGATTATGGAGCTTTGTGTTGGTTCGATTTTTGACAAGAAGACACCAATTTATAGAGTTTGAAATGTCATAAAGAAAGGTCAAAATGTAACTCCCCTAATAATCAACTCCAAATTTAATTATTGTAGGTTACAAAAAGAAATGGTTAAAGAGGTGTTTAAAGCCGTAAATAAGAAATGTGTAACTCATTTGACCAAACTTGAAGGCTAAGAACAAGGCTAAGAACAAGGAAACATACATACATACATACATACATAGTTCCTTGCATGCATGTATTAATTAAACTACTTGTCTTTAACACATTACTAGAATTACTTGCATTTATATAAGTCCATGTGTATTAAACACATTTTAGTGTACATTAATGTACACATGCAAGATAACACATTAATAATGTTACAAGGTTTAAATAGAATTAAGATAACCCAAATATACATAACTCAAATCGAACTTTTATAAATCGTCAAATGTATACAATTACAAAGTCCGAATTAAAGTTACAAGTCAAATATCGGGTCGGATTCGGGCACGGTGTTACAATTGTGCCGCAAGTTGATCTCGACAATTGATCATATATTGTTGATCTGTTGTATTTTCATGTGGTTGAACCTCGTCCTCATCGTACTCGTCCCCATCTTGTACATTCTCGTTAGCATGTACTTCACCTCGATCATATTCGGAGAAAATATCATCACTTAATCCTTCTTTTCGTATAAAATTATGAATAGCAAAACATGCAATAGTAATATCTCTTTGTTTCACCAAAGAATACGGAGTCATTCTCTTCAAGTTTTCCCAAAACGTGCTTTCAAAACACCAAAAGCACGCTCAATCACGTTTCTAAGTTTAGCATGAGCGTGATTGAACAAATTAATAAACTAATTGTCTAACATCAATTTCAATATATAAAAATAATTAACAAAAGAAAAGTTCACATAAAAGTCAATGTAATCGTTGGAGTTTATATGCAATCGAAAACAAATACATATTAAAAAAAAATTATATCACCTAAATCTAACAAACAATCATCAATATCAATTTCTATAACGAAATCAAATGACAAACCATTGAAAAAAAATCAAAAATTACTTGAATTTAAGGATGGAAAACTTACTGGTGAAGAGAAAGAGGTAATCAGAGGTAAAAAGAGGATTTTTATGTAGGGTTGTATCAGAGGTAAAAAGAGGGTTTTTGTCTCTGGAAAAAAAGAACAACATAATTTTTAAAACCTCTGACCGGGTCAGAGGTCAGAGCCTTACTCTTGAGACATTTTTTTAAAACATTACATCATTTACATGTGGACTTCTTGGGCTGTGCATTATGCAGAGCAAATCACTTCCTAGTATTACCTATAAAAAACTAAATTTTACATGCTTTGAAATTGGCAGTACGAGGCAGAGTAGCCCGTGCGTTGCACACGGGTTCTAGTAAGTTGTTCGTTTTAAACTATTGGATTGAAGTTTTTTTTTAAATGGTTAATGTAAATGTGTCATATATAGGTCGACATAAGCATAATGTTAAGTGTATACGTTTTAAAGGAATATTATTTGGAGGTTGCACGTTAATATTTTTTTAAAAGTTATTTGATGATAGGTATTTAGTTATTTAACAATGCTAGGTATATAAGAAAAGAGTATTCTTGAGTTGTTAAGTTATCAATGTTTAGGATACATTTTGTAAAAAAATATTTTATGAAGGTTAAATGTGGTTCTAGTTAGTGAGTTTAGGGATTCAGTTTGACCATTTCAAAAGATCTAGCATATGATGTTCACATAGATGGGGATCTGATGATTAGCGTCGATTTGTGTGAAGAGTGTAACCGGCGGCATAATTTTTCTGGAGTCTTAATTGCTCTGAAATGATTAGCGTCGATTTGTGTGAAGAGGGTTTCCACCACATATTATGGGTATATATACCCTTCATTTCTATTAACCTAATCATCTTGCTTAATCATCTTTTCCAAACAATCAAATGATCGAGTTATTGAAGTTGGCAACCGGTAACCAAGAGCCCAGCGAGTATCTTAAGGGTTTTTACAGTCAAATGATTGTTGACTACAGGAACTATATCTTGGAGAACGAACCTAAGGTGGAGGTTGCTAAAAATGAAGTTGCTTGTTTGAAGAAGCTTATTGCAGAGCTGAAGGCTGAGGGTGTTGGTTGCATGGAGGTTATGAGGCTGGAGCAGGATCTCTCTGAAGCTCAAGCGAAAGTGACTGACTTGGCATATTGGGTTAAAAAGGCGTCCATGGGAATCGATGAAAAGAGGAGGCTTCTTGGTGAGGACTGGTGAAGATTGAAGATGGCTTTGCTGTGGATAGGGTTTTTTTTTGGTGGTAGTTGATGTTTAAACCCCTTTATGTTTCGTTTAATGTTTATTTTGTGTCTGGTGGTATTGTGTTGTCGAACTATGATGGTTAGATGTTAAAGTTTTTTAGTTTGCAATGAATTCTGAATGTATATTTTGGTTTCCTGATGAATAGTTTATGGATATTGCAAGTAAATCTGTTTATGATGAATGAGCCTTCTTATTATGCGTTGGTGTTTTTACAGATACATGGGTTTGTAATAAGGTGGTTTTGATCTGGTTTTGAATGGTTGATTTATAGTAATCAGATGTTATAGAACATGATGTTTTTGTGGTCATCTTTTTTGTTTGGCTGTATATTTTGGTTGCCTCATGAATGGTTTATGCATATTGCAATGCGACCATGTTTCTACAGATAGATGTGTTTGTAATAAGGTGGTTTTGATCTGTTTTTGAATGGTTGATTTAGAGTAATTAGATGTTATAGAACATGATGTTTTTGTGGCATAAGTAATATGCAGGTTTATATAATTTAAGGAACCTGGAAATGCGGCTATGTAGTTAACATTGGTATTTTTGATTGCGCAGGTTCGGGTTATGGGGTAAGGGTTTTGATTAACTGAGGTGGAATACCGGTGGACTGTTTTAATTTTTGCAGCGCATGCAGGTTTGTTTTCTTTATTCTTATACTTTGTTGTGTTTGTAAGATTTTGGTTGTCATTCTTTTGAGGTTAGGAATCAGGGGATTGTGAATGCATTGGAATAGGCTATTGTGTGTGAAGGTTGTATATAGATTTAGACAAAGGTAATAGGTAAATGGGTAGTTAGCGAGGTTTTTTGTTGTTATTTATTGGCAATAAAGGTTTTGCATTATGTTAATTGTTAATGTTAATGTTGAGTAACATTTTAAGAAGTCAGGGTTATTTAATGATAGCTTAATTGGCAGTTTTCTTTGGAATGCCTTTTAGGTGTCTCTTTTGGGAGATTAAGTGAGCCAATGGGTTCTTATTTATAGGTGTCACCAACACATTATGATTTGTGAGATCTAAATTTTTGTGTGTGGGTTGGTTTAGTTAAAAAATGGGTCCTTTTTTTATGTTGGAGAGGCTTGGTAAGGTTGCCAAATCTGAGGCATTAGTTGACAAAATGAGAGTGTTGTTTGATGAAGTGCTTAAGGAGGAACAGTCAATGGTTGAGGTGTTACGCGATCTATGCTTCTCGCTTCGAATGTCGTTGAGCAGGAAGCGTCGTTTTGTTGCTGAGCTTGAATCTCTTGGTCAGGAGTATGATGCTGTTAGGTCATTGGAGCAGATGAAAGAAGTTGTTGCTCGTGATAGCGGTACTCTTGCTGAGTTGGAGCTCCTGTATGCACGTGTGCAGGTTGGTGCGGGTCTGAAGCAGGAGTATTTGAGTGGTGTTAAGGATAATCATTAGTTGTTTTATTTATGTAGTAATCAGATGTTATAGACTTCCATGCCGAGTTTAAAATGAATGAAGCTAAGTTTTAATAAGAAGAGTGTTTGTTTTAAGTGTTTATGTTTATGGTCAGTTTTATAAGCAAATCAGTTACAAAAGTGTTTTCATTTGTGTATTTAAATTCAATTAATGAAATTTTATTGCAGAATATTACTGCTATTTTAGTAATATATAATATGGTGGTTTCATTTGTGTTTTATTGTGAGGTTCTATTGTGGCTTTCATTGTTTCTTGTCAATGGCGTCTTTTTTTCGTTTTGATAATTTAAGCGACGTGAGTGAGGGATCGAGCTTGGCTGATAAAATGAGGATTGTCTTTACGGCAGCTCAGTTGGAGGAGAAAGGTGTGCTAGAGGTGCTGCAGAACCTTTGTTTTCACCTATATATCTCATTGAGCGGGAATCGTCGATTGGTTGGGGAGTTGCAGTTATTGGTTGAACGCGGAGAGGCAGCACAGCTGTTTAAACAAATGAAAGACATAGTTGCGCGAGATGTCGTTAAATATGATGAGCTGGATAAAGTTCTATCTCGTTGTTATGTTGGGGTTAGCCAGAAGGGCAAATACATTGGTGATTGTGAAGAGGAGGACGAAGAAGGAAAAGATGAGCAATAGTCTTCAATATTGATTATCTTGTGGCTTGTGTTTGGTATATGATGTTCTTTCATGTTTTGAAAGTTGAGTATGTTCTGTCACACAATTTAAGAAAGTTTAAGAAAGTAAGTACTGGATAAATTATAATTAAAGAAAATGGTATAAGTTACCACTTATATAAATGTATGCCTAAAGAACAGTTGGTTAAAAGAAAACAGATTAAAAATTCAATACTTACAACTGAGTAGTATTTAGTTTCGTCTGGGCAGATCTGTGAATTTATGGCATTTAACGATAGCATTTGTGTATTAGAATAACAAAAATAAGGAATTGTAATCAACTATGGAAGAGATTGAAGAGTGATAGCAATTGATTCGAATTTGAGTTACATTACAGTGTGACTAAGTTAGATTATTGAAAGTCTCCTTGTAGACAATGTTTCGGGTGCAATTGTGTAGGTTCTTGTCGGTGTCTGGAATCATTAGGATTTTTAAACCGGCGGGGTTTGTGACTCTAGACAATGCAACATATAGTTGACCATGACTGAACACGGGCTGTGGTAAGTAGAGACCAACATAATTGAGTGACTGTCCTTGGCTTTTGTTGATGGTCATTGCGTAGCATGGTTTCAGTGGATATTGACGCCTCTTTAGGACAAAAGGCAACTTACCTTGTGGGGATGTGAGTATGATCCTGTGTATCACAACCTCATCACCAACATGTGTTCCAGTTATGATTTTTGCGTGAATAGCAAATTGAGCCACATTACTGATGATTAATCTTGTGCCATTGCACAACCCTTTACTTGGATTAATATTCCGTAATAGCATCACAGGAAGATCCTTTTTTAAGGAGAGTGCATGTGGTGGCATACCGGCAAAGTTTAAGGTGTTCAAGTACTCGATCGGGTATAGCTGATGCTGGTCTATATTGTCAGTTGATGACATACAAACCTCATCAGCACTGTAGTAGGTGACTGGTTTTGTAGCTAACTTTTGAAACATGAAATGATTGATTGCATCTGCGTCATCATTCTTTGGTGTTAATATGGCCCTCTCTTTAAGGTATTCATTGTTAGCTTGCCTGGCAATGAAATCCGGATATGTTTCGGCAACTATCTGTTCTATAGGAGAATTGCAGGCTTTGATTAGAAATCTATCTGGAATTTCAATCCATGTTGCTTCATCCTCCTCTTCTTTTTTTTTGGCGGGTAAAGCTCCATCACCAACTGCCAGAACCCACTGGTTGAATTCTTGTTTTGATGTATCTATTTCCCCGGTTGCAGTATACTCGTTGACTCGCATGCTTCGTGTAAGTGTGAAGACGTTGCAGGTCCTCCATAGATCGGACCTGTTTATGCAGGCTTGCACCACCTCTGGCCTTTTTGCCTTAGGGATAACAGGCAAAATTTGCCGGAAGTCTCCTCCAAGCAGAACGGTCATTCCACCAAATGTCTTGTTTCTGTTTTCTGAGTCCTTGAAGCCCAGTATGTCTCTTAATGTTATGTCCAAAGCTTCAAAAGCATACCGTTGAGTCATTGGGGCTTCATCCCAAATGATTAGCTGAACTTCCTCAATTAGTTCTGCTAATTGGGTTTTGGGTTTAATACCGCATGTGCTGTTTTCCAGTAAATCAAGGGGAATCATGAATCGACTGTGGGCAGTTCTCCCTGCTGGGAGGAGTAACGATGCTATTCCTGGTGATACAAACATGATAGCATTTTGCGTTAGTTATTGATCTGTAAATAGGTATGTAGGACTGTTTGGTAAAAATCTTTTTAAGTCAACAATTTTTGTGTAAAGAAAGTACCTGAGGATGCAACTGCGAGCACTATCTTGCCTTCAGATCTAAATCTTGAAATTATGGTTGTGTATAAAAAAGTCTTTCCGGTTCCACCTGGCCCATAAACAAAGTAAAAATTCCCTTGTTTATTGTGAACAGAAGCAACAATGTTTTCATAGATGATTCGTTGTTCGGTGTTCAATAATGAATGTAGCCGTTCATGTTCAGCTTTGCTTTTCTTTACATCAAAAGCTAAAGCCTCTCTGATTAGCTTGTTGTCTCTCTTGGTTAGTAGGCGTGGGTCTGGTCTGGGCAAATCAGGGAAGTCTTCTAATGATCTTCCATATTTGCTTAATAAATCTTGAATTTCCATCAAGCAATAGTTTCGGATCTCAACTTCTGTCAACTGGAGTTCCGGATACTTAAAAAGCGTGCGCTTTTTGAATAAGATATCCTCTGATAGAGCCTGCCAATTTTCTTCCCAAAGCTTGAGTGGCCTGCTGACTTCACAAAAGAGCAGCATCGTAACAAAGATATCGCGCAGTTGGGGGGCCAATGCCCATTGAGCCGCTTCTGATATGGCTCGCGTCCACTCTTTATCGTCACTTAATAGCCCATATGCAAAGCAGCATTCTTTGAAGGTTAGATACGTCCTTTCGTTCACTGTCATTAGATGAGTGAAGCCTAGGGCCCCTCTAACAACATTTAGGAGCATTCTAAGATAATAGCGTTCTCCAGAAGCTGGGCTTGAATAAACAATCCGGCCTATGCATTTTCTTTGGTCTCTTTGCTTCCAGTATTTGTCTTTCACCATCCAAACATACTTTGTTGGAATCTCAGCATAAGTTAGTTTTCTTGCTGGGGGATGGCGCTTGTTCAGCTCAAACCACTCAGTAAACATTGTGACATCGATTCCTTCTTTTTTTAGAAGAGCTGGTAAGTTTGCTGAATCACGCAATGTTATTGCATTTTGATTAGGCAAATGGAAGTTGAGCTGCATGACTGTTGGATATCCCCGGTGGATGTCAAATGAGAACAAACGCCAGACAGCTTCGCATGGAGCCAAGAACCGACAATTGAGATAATTTTTGATCTCATCGACATTCGACACTTTTTCTGTTGCAATCGTTGTTCCGCCCTTCACATTTTCTTCAACAATAACGGTTGCCCTGTCAGGTCCTTTGTTCAAATACTTGAATAAGTATTTGATAGCTTTAGATCTGTTGCACCATTCTACATTTATATGGGCCTTGTATCTAAGTAGGAGGTAACGATTATGAGGAACAACATTTTTGTTGTCATACTCAAAATTGCCTTTCTTAAAAACAATGTTATTATTCCTGCGGCGGTAATGAGGGTATCCGTCCTCATCAAGGAATGTTTCGGCAAGAAAGGCTTTTGGATAGCGTTTAGAGCATTTGCCGTCGTTTGTACATGGTGCATACTTTGCATCTTTGCCACATGGTCCGTGCAGCATATAGTCTGTAACTACTTTATAACCATCCGGATCAGCTGTAGGAGATGGAAGCTCTGCAGATATCATGTCATCTATTTCGCTTGCTGTTTTGCATCTGCAGTGTTCTTCCAGCCATAGAAGGATGTGTGCGTGTGGGAGGCCCCGCTTTTGGAATTCTATAACATATACATCTGTAAGGGTATTAGATAAAGACATTGTATATGTAAAAATAATGTACTTAAATAGGAGTCGATCAGAAATAGTACATGCTCGAGTTTCTCCAAATATGTGTTTCTTTGTCAGATCATCTAAGAGCTCATCGAGTTTAATTTGGAAAACACGGGTTCCTATCTCTGGCCTGTCATGAGCTTTTTGCCCTGGGAAGTAAGAAAGCATCTCTGAGATTTCAGGCCACTTTGGATTTGATGTGAATGTTATGAATAAATCTGGGTTGGCGTACTCACGGCATAGGGCCATTGCATCCTGGTAGTTGTGCATCATATATCTCGGGCTTCCCGGATAACCTCTTGGAAGGACAATCCGTTTACCAAGGCCTGTTGCGCTTGTGTCACCTCGTGTAACGGCGTCACACAAATTATGGTATAGATCAACTCGAAGTGCATCCTGATTATTTCTTGTCCATGTTAGCCTTTGTTCTTCAACTGCGGTAAATGCGTCCACCAAGAATTGCTGATAGAGTCGCCCTCCTCGCAATAGAGAATCACCATTTTGTTGTCGCTGTTGAATAATATAGGTGTAATATTCTCTCATTGTTACATGCTCTCGCTTTGTTTTACGGGCCGCCGTGTTGTTGTGATATGGTATTTTGTCGTGAAATCCATCCTCACCATATGGGAATAACAATGGATATTGAAGGGCCATGTATTGAGGATGCAGTTCTGAGACAAATTCTGGTCCTTTCTCTTTACTGTTAACAATTATATCTCTTGTAGGTAGACCGTCACCAAAATCATTTACAATAAGGGCTGCAACCTCTGATACAGTTGGACTGTTGTACTGCCTAGCTGTTTTACGCTCAGCGTGTAGTCTTAAATGGAAGTTAAGAGAATTCTGTGTGGTGGACCAATCTCTTGCCATCCGGAACGCCTTTGCAACAGAACTATGTTCATCCAACATTCGCATTAGTTGGCCAACTATTTCTTGGTCTACAGGGTGTTCGCTATCCTTGTGTATAAAAGCGGTTGTCCTGTTTTTTAATTCATTCTGAGTATCAAAAAAAAAAAGCTGTGCAAATCTCGGCGGTATTCCTGCTTTAGGCATCAGGGATCCCATGCGATGGTAGTTTTGCCCATTTATCCTGAATGTATACGGCGCTCTTCCTGTATTTATTGAATGATCAATCCTTGCCCCAAATGACGTGAAAGAAAACATACTGTTGTAGACTCTAATCTGGTCTCTAAATTTTAATGTTGCACGATTTGCAGGGTCTAAAAGGTTGTCTAATGGTGGAGGAGTCTCTTTGAACAATGGGAGCTTTATTTTCCCGGATTGACAGCAAATTGAGAAAGTAGGGTTCTGCGATTTCTTGCCGTTTGCATCTCTTTCTTCAGACCACATGATGGCAGAGCAAGTACTGCATTCATGCATTGGAGGACCAATATTATGGTATGTGACTGGTGTGCCTGATAGGGAAAGTATAATTTAAAAATGGTAAGTATTTTTCACTGGAACAGTTAAACGTGGTACAATTGTCACTAAGGAAATGGTTGTATGCATGATTATTAATGTGACGAAAAATCACCTGCAGATGCGAGTGCAATTTGGTAGGTTTTTTTTTTCCGCTGGCGAAGATGTAGAGGTCCTAAAACATAGATCATACTTTTTTTTTAAGTTTTTGCCACAAATGAGGATGTGCTGAAATACATATATTTGATGACACAAAATTAACAAAAATTAAGTTATTTTAAAAGAATCACCTGGAGATTTCCTTGGCAACCGAGTATGTGCATACGTAGTGCTAGAAGTTCCTGCTATTTGAGTCACATCAATTGCAGGAGTACTGGATTGGTGTCGTTGTTGTAAACCTACATGTTTTATTAGCAGCATTTGTTAGTTTCGATATGTAACTTGTGAAATTGGATTGCTATCAACTACATCAATGCTTGAGTGTGTGTGTCTACCTGAGTTAGATGCTGCTGGTTGAATAAGTGTTAATCCACAATATGTTTGTTGTATTCCATTATGACTGGTTATTGTTCGTGACTGAATTGTGATCCGGGAGCGATTATCCGCATCTGCAATATAAACAAACGTAATAGTACTTTGGCAATGATTATGATCTAAGCATAGTTACAAAATTTGTAGGAAAAGTTTATCATCTAAAAGTAATAAGAAAGTTACTAAGTAAAGTTTACCTCCATCCATAGTTGAAAGAAAACAAATGTGTGTGTGATTCTAGTACAACTCTGGCAGCAACTGAAAAGCTATACAATTAAGTGACTGAAACAACTATCTTTTGGAATACCTGGATTTAATGGTTTTTTATAATGCACTAAATGATAGTTATCATGAGGAAAGTATGCCTTTCTTAAATACCTGCCTACATATGTAAAGGTTCAGAAAATTGTATCATTTGCATTAGAAGTTGTTCATATTTTATTTAAAAATGTGACACATTATCAGGGGAGCTTGTATGTGTAACTATATGTATGAAAATCACTATGTTTTGCAATACCTGGAGTTAATGGTTGTTTAGAATACAGTATATGATAGTTACCATGAGGACATTATTGCTTTCTTAAATATCTGCCTACATATGTAAAGGCTGAAAAAATTGCTGCACCATTGGAAGTGACATTAGGATTTCAGACCTTATTTTGGAAGTTGAAGTAGGTTTTTTGCTTTTGATTGCACCGTTGGTTATATGAATGTAATGCTGGTTAGAATAGTTTGATCTACTGTTATTGAGGGATCGTTAAGTATCACTTGTACAAATGATTGCAAATAGTGATAAGCTTGCCATTTGAGAAGTCAAGATGGTCAGTTTTATTAATTAGAATAAATTAGTAATATAGAAAATCAACACGTGTGGGAAAATATGTATGATTAATATGCAGTAGCATAAGCCCAAAGAATACGCGAACATGTTTGTTGTTTCAAAACACAGAATGCCCAATTTTATTTGTTAATAGAATAAAGCAGCATGCCTATAGATGTAAACAGAATTTATAATGTACCATATAGAAAGGTAACATACCCGGGATAATATGCATGATTATTATGCAGTAGCATAAGCCCAAGAGAAATGGATTTTACCAAAATAAGCCAACATATTTATTAAACCACTGCATTTGTCAAGCAAAGAGTGGGGAAAAAAACATGTGAAACAAAATCCAAACATGTATACCAAATTGTTGATTACATAGGAACAAATGTTTCATGCCACATTTGGCGTCCTATTTATTATTGGTGCCTAAACATTATGGGAGGGGATAGTTGCTGTGTAGAGCCCAATATGCTTTTCACCCAGAAAAGTCGGCATCATATCTGAAAGTAGGAAATGTTAACAAATAAGTGTAGTTAGTGTATGCAACAACATAAATCAAAAAGCAGGTCATTATGTGGGCTTACTTCATTTTTTTGGCCTTTCCATCTAGTACATCACCATCATTAGATTCATCGTTCTCGTTTCCTGAAGAGGTCACGTCCTCTGTATCAGATTCTTCCAATATTGCTCTACTGAATGCAATCATTTGAAAGTTGTTAGGTACAGCAATAGAAAATGGAATGTGTAAATATAGTAATTTATTTTTTTATCATGTGCGTATTTAACAATGGACTAACCCTTTCTTCTTGTCCTCTTTAGCTTTTGAGGGGGTAGCAATTGTTGGGGAGTTCTTTAGTTTCATCTGGGAGTCATCGTGACCATCACCTCCATCTGGTGGAGTGGTAGCAGAAGCAGCATCAGCTTGTGAATCAGGATGGATAATACTCCAACAATTGAAGCTCTCGAACGATCCATATTCAAAGTAAGTATGAGATTTGATTTCCAACACATGCTCAGTCCCAATCACGTTCAACATAGCAAGTGGCAGGCCTGTCTCGTTGGCTGAATCAGGTTCGGCATCTTCGGCTGCCATGAGTGATTGAGCGGGAGCCTTGATGAGTTCAGTTGCAGTTTCATCAAACATCACAACCACAGTATGGGCTGTCTCATCAGAAATCACTACTTCAAGACGATACCTGAATAACCAATGATGCAAATTAAGGTGAGTATGATGTTAAATTATGATGACACTAAAACAACTATGTCATATGTATGATGCATTACCTAAACACAGGATAAGAAATGTCCACATTGCATGCATCACACCTCCATCGGCCATCTTGTCTACTTGCACCTTTCTTGCATTTTTCACTTTCGCATGATGGATAGTTCCAGCCCTTCTTTGTGCGGAAACCTTCAATTTTTACCTTACACTGAAACATTGCTGACTGTGAAAACACAAAATCCGTAAATACTCATTAGAGACCTAACCAAATATGATGATAATGTGCAGGGGAAAATGAATACATCATTCTTTCGGTTGCGTGCCCATATGAGCAGGTTCTCAAGAGTGCCTTTCCTTGATTGGGAACTGTCAACTACTATGGATCCACTGTCCGGCTCGGCACTGATGGTAAGCATTAGAATAGCATATGTTAGGGTGGTAAATTAGATAAGCGAGACAGGAGTATTGAAAAAGTGTCAACCTGTTTTCAGCTTCCAAATCCTGTATGCATGGAATTTCAGGGTTGTCATAGATGACAGTTGAAGAGCTGCTTGACAAATACACTTTATCTACAATCAAAAGTAAAAGACCGTATAAGAGCATGAACATTGCTAGACACAAAGCAAACCATAAACCAACTGAACCTACTATTGTAATCCTTGGGAGAAACGGCAGCTAAGACAACCGGGCATGGGCCTAAATGTTTCGTTTTCATCTCAACCAAGACATCACCTAGGTTGCCCCATAAGGTGACCCTCATTGTCTGGCCTCTATATAAGGAAAGGATAAACATTAGTGCCATTACTTTATGGAAACAAATGTCCTAGACGTACGCATTAGGATTTACCTCTGGTTGGCGAGAGTAAAGTCTAGATTCTTAGTCCCAGATTTTGTGTACATAGTTCTCCGAATATTAGTCACATACCCAACAACATCTGCGAGTAGGAAATGATTTATAATAAAGAGACTGAGTCGCATAAATGATCACTCATGTAAACCAATATACTTAAACTTTCAAAGCTTACCAATCATGTACTTGTTGTTTGCAGGCTGTACGTCCTCCAACTCCACCAACTGAAATGGATATCTGACATAACCCTGGGGGCCAGCAGAGATCTTCCGTATTATAGTTTCCCCATTAAACTCAAGCATGAACTTGTGGTCCTTAAACACGCGGAAATCATCCTTGTTGGGAAGAACAACAAAGTTGCGCACAGAATAAAGGCTCCCTTCTTTCAACCGGTGAAAATTGTGAGCGACATTTGCTCTGGCAGTACAGTGAACCATTTGACCCTGCAGGGATTAAACATTGTGTCAAAACAATAGCCTGAAAATCAATTTCTAATGCAAAGAATTTACCTTAGAGTCAGAGGCAACAAAGTCTGTGCTCAAAAAGCGCCCAGTCACATTACTCACATCCCAAACTCGACCTATCATCACGACAATCGTTCCGACAACATCAGCATCCAATTGATCCAACCATAAATGGGCAGATTGTAGTGATGTTTCCGTCTTGTTTGACAATTCAATGGAAGAGCCTAGCTTCTTTGAGCTGCGAGACACTTTTGTTTTTGGCATGACAGGTTTCTTTGAGGCTTCCATGGAAGATTCAACCGGTTCAGGCACTTCCACAGACTTAGCAGCAGACTTTCGAGACAATTTAGGCATGACTGAGGCTATGTGGTGTATGTGGTGGATATACTTTGTGGAACTTAACCTGGGCATCAACCCATTTACAGCCTATGGCTTTCTTCATAGGTGTAACTGCCAAAGTTGAAAGGGTGTAACAGCAGCAATGATGACCACCATTTAAGGGTGTTATGTCAGTGAATTTGTAAGGTCTAAGTGTTGTAAATAGAATGGTAAATATGAGTTAGCAACTTCTTTTCCTGGAATGCATAAGAGGCTTGCAAGAATGGGTTAATATGTGGTACTTAGCAATTAATAGACACTCCACATTAAATTAAAGAACTCAAGATTTAGATATTATAGATATTATTCTTTGACAAATAGTATATCTCAAATTGAATTCACCTGACAACAACAATGTAATATAGGAATATATATATTTAACTGAAAGTTACTATTTATATGTTAAATATATTCGTAAACATTAAGTTGTTATATTGAAAATATTCGGGTTCGGGGTCGGTCGGTGCCGGGGATTTATGTGATCTCCATCCCCGGTTTCGTAAGTCGGAGATTTCCAATCCCCATCCCCGGTCGAATCGGGTGCGGGTATCGGTTTCCCCAACGGGTACGAATTTTTTTTGCCATCTCTACACCTGGTCCACTCGGTACACTATCATATCTGTCCCCTCTAACCCTGTATAGAAGCCACTTGTTTCCATCTGGCTCCTACGCGCTTAGTCTTCCCGTTACCCCGATAAAAAAAACTTTCAAATTTGTACTCTGCTAATATAACCATCATGGATGTACATTCCTGAAGTATGAAAAAATGTGATTTTAAATGGATCTGGGTAATATAGGGGCCGATTGGTGCATTCGAGTTTTGCATTTTGAGATCAAAGTGGATAGCTAAATTCTTGGGATAACCATTCGTTCTTTTCATGTTCAAATCTCAAGTATTAAATAGATTAATCGAAAAGATGGGGATAAATGGCAATGCGGATAGAACTGTTATGTCACCCATCAGACCACCAAAGAGAATAGTAAAAAAGCGGCAGCTCGACATTTGGGCTACTCGAGAAAGAAAAGAAAGGAATTAAATTTTATGTGTGCTAAAGCAGGGTTACTTGATCAAGAAAATGGTGGAAAGTGTCGAGTTTAATATGATCTTCACTGTCTCACAAACAGAAATAGTAACGGATAATTTGAAATTGATGTTTGTTTGTTATTTTACAAAAGGTGTTGGAAAAATCATTAAAATGAATCAATAAGAATATTCTGGTAGGTCCATCCAACAATAGGAATTTCTTTAGAGCAGAACCAATAATTGATCGTTTATTTGTTCTCACATGCAGTTCGTTTACCAGGTTCAATACGACACCTTTAACTTATAGTTCATTTTTTCTATTATACACGAAAATAGTGGTTCTTTAGAATGAACACACAAAATTAGATCTTTGAAATATGTCACCTCTTAAATCTAGTCATCTTTGTTGGGATCGATCACCACAAGTAGAATTAACACAACTATAATAACTCTTTTTAATAAGATTGAATCGCAAATATGAACGCTGAAAACGTAGATCTAGGTATTTTGAACCTCCTGCCCAAACATCACAAAGATCCGGCAGTTAACAAACCCACAACGCTCGTTTTTTCACAGCTGCTCAGAAAACAACGAAAATTCTGCAGCCAATTTCGACAGCTTGTATCTTACAACAACAACCTCCAATCGAAAATCCCAACGGTCAGATCTTGGATCAACGTGTCGTGAACCTACAGAAAATATTTCAAGACGATCCAACAGCTAACGAATGAGATCAGTCACTTTTACCACCACTGCGAAGAAAGTGACAAGACCAAAACATGAATTTTCTTGTTTCTTGGTATTGGTTTCCTCCAAGTTGTGTGATTCTTTCTCCTCCAACCTCGCTCTGATACCACTTGTTGGGATCGATCACCACAAGTAGAATCAACACAATGACAATAACCAATAAACGTAAACAGAAAAATCAAACACAACACAACGATTTCGGTGGTTCACCTCCTCAAGGTTAATCCACAAACGAAAACTTACTATACGATTAATGAACTACAAGATAGAGACTCTAAACTCTCAACACTCTTGACTCTCTCACAAATCTTTCTCTCTAAGTTTTCCTCTCTTCTAGAATTCTCTTATTAACCCATATAATAACATCTATATATAAGCTAAAAGAATTTTTCTTCAATTTGGAAAGATACCAATTTAAACTCATTGCTCTCCAAGTAAACTTATTCCCCAAGTTAACTTGCTCTTCAAGGCTTGAATTACTCTCTTAATGAAAAATTAAGTCAAACATTAACAATCTTCTATCCTTCCAACGAATTAGTTCCATTTCGATGTCGGAACCCAATGACCTTTGCTTGTTATAAAGAGCCCCTTAGTTTATGGTACTCAACTCTCCTAAAAATTATATAATATTTTCAAATTAAGATACCCAAATGGGAATACTATATATCTATATATTTAGTCTATTCACATTTGAAAATGTGTATTCATTTCCATTAACTTTCCGTTTTTTAAAAATTTTCGAAAGCAAAATTAACTTTCCGTTTTTTAACTTTCCTGGATTTCTCAAGTTTTATTATTAATTATTTTCGTCAATATGAAGATTATTCATAAAATTTAAAATACTTATTCCTGGATTAAAAGATAGAAGGCAAATGAAAAAGGGTGAATAAGTTTATAATCATCACTTCATTAATATTTAAAAGCAAAATTAAACTTGAGCTTCTAAATTGATAATTTTCAACTAATATCTTAATCATTTGAGTTTCTAGTAGACTCCTTAAATTTGTACATGTAAACTTGTTAGATTGGATTTGCCGCCCAAATTTTTTTTTAACTCTAACTCCTTGCTAGTAGCTTATACAAATTGCCTTTAAAAAAAACATACATATATAACGATATAAAGCCACTCCAGATTACGTACCACTTAAACGTAAAAAGAAAGTGAGTTTTAAATTAGTTAAGACGGTTACTTAATAAGATCGAAAATAGTTAAAATTGATCAAATAGGATATGATCCCTTATACCTTGTCAACCAAAATGGAAGAGGATTGACTATTTTGGAGTTGACATTCTTTGTATTTTATAGATAATAGAACTTGCTGGCCAATCCTCCTAGGAAAATAGAAAACCCTTAATAACTATATTCTATATATTGTTGATTTAATAAAGTGACAGGGAAAGTTAACCAGTATTTCAAGGAAATTTATGAGTTAATTGTGTAAGGATTTTTGTGGAAGTAGAACACGAACACTTGATCAATTGTATTCCTTCTCAAAATTCGATTGGTTACCAGGTCATATATATATATATATGTATATATATATGAACTTTTCAAGTTCAACTTTTATATTATCGGCTAAAGGATTAAAGTGATTTAGTATTAGTTTTATTTTGGAAATTAAAAAATGTATTTTTTAGTTTATTTATAAAATAGGGAAATTTCCACCAAATGGATTCTTTACATCTAAAAAAACGAAAAACCCTGTTCTTCCCTTATATACTCATTCATAATCATTCTACCCATAATTACAAATATCAATCTTTCATTCTAAAGTCACAAGATGTCATTTGCCACTAAATGTTGGTGCATAATCATATCAATACTAGCCATAATAACGACTGTGATCGTTATATGTGTGTATTACACCACCCCATCGGACCCTTCATTCACCATCAATGATTTTTACGTCTCCGCTCTCAACCTATCAGACATTTCATCCACCACCACCGCTGCCAACCAGACTCTTTTCTTTGATCTGAAGCTCCATAACAAAAATAAAGGAATGGGAGCTTACTACGATCCTGTTCAGATTACGTTCTCTTACGTCCCTAATATCAAGTTAACTTTTGTTGTAGCATCATTCACCTTACCCAAGTTTTACCAACATAATAAAAGAAGCATGCATGTGAGAGAGACACTGACTACGCGTGGCATAGCGCCATTTAATAGGACTATAACATCATCGGTTTTTAAGGTGAAGGTGTACACCAAAGTTGGGTTTACATCGCCTGCATACCGTAAGAAGGGGAGAGTGGATAAAGTGGCTAATGTCAGGGTTGGCCAAACAGGAAAGAAAGAATCAAAGAAAGGAATTAAACTATTTGATTCCAGTTGATTGTCTTTGTACTACTTGATCGTTTCAAGTTTTTTTCTATTTCCCTGTGAATTACTATCATTTCCTTGTATGAAATGAAAAAAATAAATATAATCTGTTTATATTTATTTCATTTTGTTCTTTTGCGTATGAAATTTAACGTGTGCCAACTTAAATTAAGCTTATTTAAATTAAATAGTCAACTTTATAGGTTTACTTTGATTTTGTCAAACTTATGTAGAAGGAAAAAGAAGTAGAAGACAAAAAAAGGCCTTGACAGAGTTCTTAATCAGATAGCAAAACTAACTATTAAACTCGTACCGTTTTTAATTGGATAATTAATCAATTCTCTAATATGTTTCAAAGAGAACTTGTTAGAAACATTAATTAAAGTAAAACTTTCTGGTTACATGAATGTAGTAAAGAACTGCAATTAACAAAACAAAAAAGGCAGAAAAACATTTTTACGTAATTAAAAATGTAATTACTGACTTAACTAAATTAACTACTAAATTCTTGGCTTCTTGCGTGCTTATGACATCCATGAAGGCTTGGAATCAAGACCTGGCTTTACCAGTTTATTAAACCCTCTTACCATTTTTTGGCTGGTGGTGTAATTTACGGCACTACTACAAACAGGGCTATTAATGACGCGCAATGCGTGTCAAGAAGAGGCCTTATGACGCGCAAATGCGCGTCAAGGATGGACCAGTCATAAATATTTCATGACGCGCAAACAAGCGTCATAACTGAATGACGCGCACTTATGTCCTGCGTTACATGACTTTCTTTTTTGACCTTCGTTTTAAGACCCGCGTTATATGACTTTCTATTTGCGCGTCATAATTTTTATATATAAAAAAAAAAAAATTGATTCCGAACATTAATGTTTTGCTGCAATAGTTGAGTCATATGTTAGCGGTATCGTGCATCCTATCATATGTGAAGGTCACAACTTGGTATCAAACATCGCCAATAATATTTTAATTCTAACCGTCAATATAAAATTATTCAAACAAACTAACCATATGGAGATGAGAAATAAAATTAATTAATTAATACTATAAATACAAGTCTAACGAATGTTGTTGCTGGCTTCATCACATAAATTCCTGAGAATCCTGGTTACCAGACCGCACACCTTGTTCGACACCCACCGTTCTCTTACTCATATTTGCCCTCTGCACAAGTCTAACCAATGCCTCTACTACTTCTGACATCGGTGGCCTAAACTCTGGCTCCGCCTGACAAACAACAACATTACCCACCATATCAGTAACAAACATAACATACACCACCTTGGAAATAAAAGACGGTTACATTTTACCTGTACACAGAGAGCAATTACATCCGCAAATCGAGAAAGAGATTTCACTGGATACAGTCCTTTAAGTGCTGGGTCAACCATTTTTGCAAGAGCATCCATATCATGAAGCTGAGGCGTTGCCCACCTCACCAATGACTGTTCTGCCCTTGTCCTTGAGCTGATATATCAGTACAACTTAACGTAAGGAAAACATAACTAACACTAAATATTTTGCTAAATTTTTACAATAACTTTACCTATCAAATGGTTTTCTTCCGGTAAGTAGTTCCAACATGGTAACACCAAAACCGTATACATCACTTTTTATTGTGTATTGACCAGACATGGAAACCTCTGGTGCACTGTATCCGTCATCATCCAATCCCTACAAACAACGTTAAAAAGGAACTTTAACTTTATTACTATTTATATTACCAAACTTTATAAACCGGGCTTAAGTTGTACTTGATATGCATCTGAAACAAGGCTCGCTAACCCAGAGTCAGAAAGATGAGGATTGAGCTCCGAGTCTAACAAGATATTCGCTGATTTGACATTCTTATGAACAACAGATGGTGAACATACTTCATGTAGATATCTAAAATAATACAAACGACATCAGCATTACTTGATATTAACAGCACTAATAAGATATTAAGCAGTGACATTTTTTACTTACTCTAAAGCACGTGCTGTTCCTAAAGCGATTTTTACACGTGTATTCCATATTAACGGCTTGCTGTATTCATCCAAAAGATGCAAAAAATCATACAGAGAACCATTTTTAAGAAACTCATAAACTAGAAGGTGTTGTCCATGTTCTGAAGAGTAGCCAAGAAGCTCGGTTAGATTAGGATGTCGTAATCTTGATACATCTGAAACTATATCAACGAAATCATCCGATAACCGACCAGGTAGAGCAGTTGACTTTATTTTTTTAACAGCAACAACCTACAATACCATAAAAATTCAATGGTTTATATTCTATATAAAGGAATAGCATCCAATAAAAAAAAACTCGTATAGGGGTGAAGTTGTCTTTTAAATGTTATACCTTTCCATCTTCAAACTGAGCACGGAAAACACGTCCAGTAGATCCTTCACCAAGGAGGTTATCAGCATTAAAGTTGTCTGTAGCTATTTGAAGATCAGCTATTGAGTATGATACGACATCTGGTGGAGGAACACTAACTTTCTTTGGAATATCTGGGATTGGTGAGAAATCGTCTTCGTCGTCAAATGATTCTTGATGATCAACTGGCGGTGGTTTTAGATATATAGCCTCTGGACTTTCAGGTGTTTTTGGGTTCACAACAGGCTTCGTTTCTATAATAACATTGTAAACATTTTTCATCAGAAAAATTAGTTTTCAAAAAAAACAATACTTGAAGAATATACCTTGAAGTGTTTGTGGTTGCGGAGGAACGGGAGCAAACGAGTGGTTATCGGTCTTTTCTATATCTGTAGATGATTTTTTTGATCTTCTTTTCCACAAAAAGAAGGCGATAATTTGTTATTACCAACGTTCCTGAACATTAACAAAACAAACAAGAGTAAATAAGCAAACAAAAATATATGTTTAATGAAAGAAAACTCACAGATTTTTAAGCGGAAGATGGTTGTGGTGGTGGTGGCGTGGTGGTTGTGACATGGTGCGACTGTGGTGGTGGATGGTTGTGGTGGTGGTGGCGTGGTGGTGCAGGCTGTGGTGATGGTGACGGGGTGGTGCGACTGTGATGGTGGTGGATGGATTTTTTTAGGGTTCTAAAAGAGAAAAAAAAGATGTGAGTGAATTGGGGATGGGATCGGTAGATCTTGAGAAAGAGGGGGAAGTCAAAACCAAGTTTAAGTTTGGGAAATTTTAGATCTGAGAAAGAGGGGGAAGTCGACCGCCAAAACCAAAAAAAACCATACATGACTCCTATTTAGGACAAAGAAAAACAAACGTCATTTCGAAATCTAAATTTTAACTGATTATGACCCATACGTTATGACACATCTGAAAACGCGTCATCCCTTTACCCAATATGACTGTTGTTTTATGACTCTTGATATTGCGCGTCATCTTTTGGCGTGGGTCATAAAAAGCGGGTCAAGGATAGCCCTGTTTCTAGTAGTGCGGGCACAAGACATCCTAACACCACCTTATGCCTTTTAGTTCCAGCCTTCTTCCATCTATAAGCGCCCACCAAGTCCACTCGAAAAGCTATCATATCCGTCCCTTCCAACACTGTTGGGAAGTTGTTTGTTTCCACCTTGGCTCTTGTGTTGGTCGCCTATTTCACGGACTCTTTGAACCCTAATACCAAACTAATTGCGGAATAAGTAGTTTGTAAGTAAATATGGTGAAGAACAGCAGAGATAACCAAATGAATGATACTATTAAACTTACGTATTCAATACAAACACGAAATAGTATCTAAACACTCGATTACAAGACTTTAACACACAAGAACTCACAGTTACGCTCTCAAGACCTAGCTCACGTAACTATTCGCCGATGTGACAGCTCTGACAACTTTCAACAACCGCATTTATGATCCCGAGTCTGCTATTTATAGTCACCTCGAAAACCCTAAACAGTTACGCATTTTGGGTATAAAGTTTTATAGATCAGCTTCGAGTCCTTGACTTCCTGGAAGTGCTAAACTCTTCGAGATCCGAACTTTAACTCTGCAAACCTGGCTTACAGAGACAAAACTGACAAAAAACGTGTTTTTGTTCTTTAAACTGATAAAATTTCTCATTTTTCAGAAAAACTCGTGATAAAACCTTTTAATCATGAGCGATACGTGACAACGAAGAAAATAAACGCAGAAATAAAATCTTTTTGTATTTTTGTTTGTTTTCTTAACCTAAAACCGAAAATCTTTTTGAGGTTTTCATCTATAAGCTATTTACACTACTTTAACAACCTACACAGAGCAAATCTTTTTCGTTAGGGATTAGTTTGCTTGTAGGATCATATCGCAGAAGTCGAATCACAAGAATCCGCCGATTATTAGTATATTTGTCCTCTTAAATACAACATAGATATCATATAAAAAATCTTCCGATTATTTAAATTACATCTGTTTTTATATGGATCCCACTTATATTTACACTTAGCTAAATCCGAACTTCCCTCAAAGCGTCATCAAACCTCCAGTATTTATTTCGGAAAACTGTCACCTTATTCCTAGATTATTAACTACTCTAAGTATTGAAAATGCATACGTATAGTATTAATTTTAAGCACTTATGCAATTTTCATTATTTATTAGCATTATTTAAGCTTTATAAGCTTTATTGACTCGTGAACTCCTCCCTCTGTCTTTGCCGTTTATCAAGTAAGCATCAAGAGTTACGGAATTCTTATTTGACTCTACTTTCCCCCTGTCTTTGCCGTTTATCAAGTAAGCATTAAGGGTTACGAGTTTTACTTAGATTTAATTATTTATAACTCCTCAACCTTTATACTAACTGCAGGAAACTATGATTTCGCAACCTTATAGAATCCTGGAGCGCCTCAAGGTTATGAGTTTTACTTAGATTTAATTATTTATAACTCCTCAACCTTTATACTAACTGCAGGAAACTATGATTTCGCAACCTTATAGAATCCTGGAGCGCCTCAAGGTTATGAGTTTTACTAATATACAAACTCTTTGAGTTTTAGATAAAAGCGAATATTTATTAATTTTTTTTGTTTTTCTCTCAATTTTTCTTTTCCTCGCTTTTTCTATTACTCTCAGATACTTATTTATATATATATATATAATAATATCCTATGGTGACAGATTCCAGGCACACCGAAAGTTTTCAGCTTATCACTGAGATGAACAAACCTAACCGTGTTACCCATTAGAAACAGGTTCGGAAAATTGTTTATATGATATTAGCCGTACCTACTAATACATCAAACAAAAACTTATGATTCTGATTTTTAAAATCTGCGATGTACTATCATTTCCTAAGGTTTTTACAAACTTTCTCCCCCTCTTTTTATGTTTTTCTGATTTTTAGTGTTTTTCTGATTTTTCATAACTATACAAATCCTAAAAAAACTTAAAAAGAAAGGTTTCGAAGTCACGATCAACGATTTAGGTTTTTATCAATTTGGACGCTTTATACTCAATTGAGATTAAGAAACTTTGACTCAATGAGTTTTCAAAAACTTTATACTAAGTCGAGATTATTTAACTTTATACTCGATGAGTTTTCAAAACTTTATACTCTTTTGGAAAAGAGTTTTGCATTTAAGCAAAACCGTTTTTGTTCGAGTCCGCATTCGTTATATGTTGCGAAGTCTAAACACTTTAAACTTTTCAATATAAAAGTGTTTATTATACTTGAAAGTATGTGCTTGTAACATAAGTCGGACCACGTAACTCAAATAGGAACTGAAAACCTACCGAACCACGCATCACATACAAACAAACATAAATTCAAGAATAACAAACACATTTATACCAAAAGATGAATCATAGAATTACAGATAAAAATAGATAATGTTTGAGCTGAGAATTAAGAAATACCAAAAGTCAGCTAACTAACTGCAAACAAAATCTACACTGCATCATCTTTAACC
The DNA here is from genome assembly GCA_910822075.1 of Senecio squalidus. Classification (NCBI taxonomy): domain Eukaryota; kingdom Viridiplantae; phylum Streptophyta; class Magnoliopsida; order Asterales; family Asteraceae; genus Senecio; species Senecio squalidus. The sequence goes on from CAJVGC010000582.1 coordinate 14,782,840, forward strand.
AGCGGCATATTCTTCGAGTGATAGCCGTTGTCAACACAAATACGGACAACATGGGAGAAAACATAAGCAAAAGATTTTTCATTCCACATTGCCATAATCATCTTATCATCCAGACGCTTCAAATCACTTTCAGAAAGACAGAGGAGGTGCATGGGATCATAGATCCGTAGTAATACGTTCCCCTCAAAATCTAGCATCACTGCCTCCCGAGTAGCTTCGTCGAAGTACCAATCATCCATATCTTCCAGGAAATCCTGAGGCAATGAAGGCATTCTGATGCGCTTGAGAAGCTTGACCTCTGGATAGATATGCTTGACCTCTCGCTTCCCCGTCGCTGGATTTCGACGCTTTAACTTCTTTTTCTCAGGCTTGGTGAGGGTAAAGTTGACATACTTCTTGTAGAAGATGTCTTCCCTCAGCTGAGTATAGAAGAGCCTGGCAGCATCGGAAGTGAGATTCTTCGGCTCCATATCCGCTAAGCGTTCCAGCTCATAATAAGGCGTGGAGCTGAAAGTGGCATACTTCATCCGCATGTACTGAATCCCGTCAGTTCTGAGCAGTGCGAAGAAGTCGGTGTTGTCGAGGTAGCGCCATGATAAAATAAGCTTCTTGCACGGGCCTACCAACTTACACCCCGCAGTAACACAAACCTTGTCAAACACCTGATGATTAATCTCCCTCCCCTTGCTATCAACATAATGAACATAATTCTTTGCCGGAGGAGCTGGAGTGATTGGAATCTCTGGTGATGGCTCTAACACTGCTTTAGACTTCCTCTTAGAACCCGAAGAGGAATCATACTTGACATTCTTTCCTGCAGATGATTGCGATGCAGTTGCCTTCTTTAACCGAGCCGAATCAACCTCGTCCTCGGAATCCTCGAACAGGTTGCTTCGCCCGGGAACCATAGATGCGGCATCGTCATCTTCCATTGGGGCACAATCAAACCTTGGTACTACAGTGGTGGATCCCTGAACAGACATAGTGGGCTGAGCAGGCTGTATTTGACGAGCATGTGTACCTGAAGGAATCAAAACAAAAGCAAGATTAGGGTTAGTTGTCTCCCCCTGAATGGGAGCATCCTTAGTAGGAGATCCCTGATCTTTTGCAGGACTGGAGGCAGATCCACCGGGATGTGTTGGTTCCGAAGGATTGCCCTGTCCTGGATCTTCTGAACTCATTCGAGAAAGAGCTCCTGCACCCCCTTGATCATCATCAGGCTTTCCCTGATCGTCCTCGTCATCTTTGTCATCCTTATCATCCTTCGGGGCATCATCCTCAGCATCTTCATCATCGTCTTTTTCTTCCTCTTTCTCGCCTTCCTTTTCTTCATCAAGGCGTTCGAGAACACATTCATAGTCTCCTCGAACCGCTGAAACCTCGTGCTCTAAGTCTTTAACTGTCTTCTCCAGAGATTTAATCTTTGAGTCCCGAGCTCGCACTTCACCTTCAAGCTTCTTTATCCTCAATGCGTGCTCGTTGTGTGAGCTCTGAAGGGTCTGCATCTGAAGCTGTAGCTGCCTGACCATGTCACTTAACCCCACCGTGATCGCAGGGCCAGAAGAGGTGCCCACAGGACGTGAAGTCACGATCGGTGAGGTAGTGGAGAGGATTGCAGCAGGAGAGACAGAGGTAGGAGGTATTTGTGTGAACTTTGGAGGTGGAGGAGGAGGAGCAATGGTGGTTATTGGTGCTGATGGAGGAGTAGTAGTGGTGAGTGTTGTTGGTGGAGGAGTGATGATGATTGCTTTCTTTGACTTCTTTACCAAGGGAATATCAGAAGATCCCTCAGGTGAAGTGGGAGTAGTACGAGGGCGCTTTACTGCTGAAGATGGAGGAGATTGCGTAAAAGAATGAGGCTGAATACCAACAAACTCAGCAGACTTCATTCTTACTTGGCGGATAGGCTTCGGAGAAGGAATCACCGGTTTCGTTTCCTTGAATGTAACTCCTTTGACCGCTTTGCCTTTAACTGCCACCTCTGCGGCAGTACCAAAAAGATCCGCCCCTTCCTTTGCTCCTTTCTTCAAGATCTTCTTACGTCTCTCAGCATATGTATCCACGGGAAGATGCTTCCTGAGAAATTCTAAATCTCTTAGAGATTTCTTCATCCTCTTTGTGGCGTCGGAGATTTCAACAGTCTCCTCCGACCCAGCTTTACCCTCACTATCATCACCATCTGAAGAAGAAGACTCTGAAGAGGAGTCATCGTCAATGTCGACCTTCTTCTTTCCCTTTTTCTTTCTTGAAGTACCCGCAGGGTCTTCAGAAGCCTCAGATTTGGCAGACTTCCTAGACCTGGATGGCTTAGGGGAGTCAGGAGCCACCAAATCATCAAATGCATTCAGCTCCGGAGTAGGATAGTTAGGATCAACTAAAGCACCCTGAAGAGCTAACTCTGGACCTTCCCTCTTGCAGTCCTGAAAGTAGCGAGGATCAATTCTCTGCGCCTTCCCGACCGGACCATTATAAGGAAGGTCCGGTAGAGAGTGATCAATCATCAGCTGCACAAACCTCGGATACTGATCAAACGTCTTCTTCTTGTCCTCCAGATTCCAGCACATGTTGTTGAGAATGAATCTGGAGAAGTTGTACTTGTGATTGAAGACCAAAGAGGCCATCAGTGCCTGACCCCGTCTGTCCAAAGAATCATATCCCCCTTTCCATTTGGACATGCACATTATGATCGTGTGCATGAGAAAACGATAAAGCACAGGCATCCTGGGTTTCAAGAACTGGAGTGAATCCAAACGTCCAGAATATCCCATCTGTCTAAAACAACCGAAAATGGTCTTCTCCGGTAAAGTATCGTCAGCATCAGCATTGTCTCTAAACTGAAGTACTGTGCTGATCACCTCTTCAGTAATGACAACCGGAAAACCCCGAACTGTTGAATCAATGGAAGGTGGAGAAACCGCCGTGTTAACTCCATCATTCCTCCAAAACTCGCTAATAAGATCCTTCTTTAGATCGGGATCAACTCGCAGAGCATAAGCGATCGGGCTTCTCAGCAGATAGTTGAAAATACCCTCATACCCGTTTCCTTTAACAGCCGTCGAGAGTAAAGCCACTGAGTTGTGTCGTTTCATGGCTATATCTTTCTTAGACGCCATTCTACACACAAAAACAACAAACTCGCACAAAAGTTAGTAAATGCATAAAGACTTCTATAAGACATCGTAAACAACATCTTAGACATGCATAGACTACTTATGATGGTATGAATGTCATTTTGAGTGAAATCAGGTTACGCTGCGATCGTTAGAACAATTACGTTAAGCAAATGGAATTTGCAAAAACAGATATGAATCTGTTCACAGTTACGTGCAGGTAACTGTAGTTACGTGCCCGTAACTGTATCACGTAACTTGTCATTTTGAAAAATTTGGGCAGCGTAACTAGACAATTCAAAGGTCAGAGAACTTTTTCTTTAAACAGATACGTGCCCGTAACTAGCAATTACGTGCACGTATCAGGCAGTTACGCGTCCGTAACTAATAGTTACGGGCTAAACACAAGCCACATAAATTCACAGTTACGTGCTCGTAACTAGCAGTTACGAGCCCGTAACTATCAATTACGTGCCCGTAACTACCAGTTACGTGCTCGTAACTGTCTGCAGACCCTAGATTTTCAAACTTTTTTTTTTTAAGTAACTCTGAATAAGCTATATTTTTCATCTTAAAATCCTAGCATAAGCTGTATTCCGAGCAACATTAAGCTTTACACTTCACACATTTAACCGTTATGAAGACACAGTTTTCACAAAATCGCGATTTTTAGGTTAAAACCAAAAATTTTCTTTAAACCTTCAATTTAGGCCGAAAAACAATAATCAAAACATGGTATGGTATGCGAAAACCAGTGAATGATGTTTAATCATTATCAATTTCATGTTTTCATTACTGATTTTGTGTTTTTGATTGATAACTACCCAAACCGTGACTGACATCAAACAAACACCCCTTTAAACTCGAATTTAGGTCGAGAAATCAAACCTGGATGTTTTGATAATGAATCCGAGATAGAAAACAGTGAAAACGAGTGAAATTGGATGCTAAATCGCCAAATCGCCAAACAGTGAAAGAGGGTTTTAGAAAAAGAGGGTTTTGAAAGCGTATGTAATAGTTACTCTTTTTAAGCTTATATACCCCTTCTCTCTCTCAGTTACGCGCACGTAACTATGAAGTTACGTGCGTAACTTTCAGACACACACATAGATACGCGCGCGTATCTCTCAGTTACGTGAATAACTGACAGATACGCGACTCAGCTTTAAACTTATGTGTTTTTCGCGCGTTTTTCGACTTTAAACTTATTTTAAGTCACGTTTTAACCTTTAAACTATTACTGAATAATATAAAAACAAGTTTTTGCCTTTACACTCTATCCTAGAGATAAAACGACTACTATTGCAAACCTTTACACTTTATCACGGGATAAAGAACCTTTACACTTGACGGAGAAGGCATGAGATCAATCAAGCATGTTTAAGCACTTGGAGCCTTCAACTCGTCAAGAGTGAATCTGAAACCCGTCTATCCGGAAGAATGTGATCCATATAGCGTATGTTAGCACAAAAGATTCTTCCTGTAACTGCAAATCACTCAAAAAACACGAGAACCGTAAAATAGAAAAAGAAAAGCTATAAACCTAAGAAATGTTAAAATCTTTTTGTATTTTTAATTTTAAAAGACTTAGAGATTAAACTACAACTTAAACCAAAAATCTTTTTGAATTTTTTAATTTTAAAAAACTTAAATATTTACAAAATGGTGGTTCGTGTCAAACGATTTCTAGAATAGTGAGACGGTTTAACTTGATCAATTCTTCAAATCGCCCCTTATGAAAAGCTTTTGTCAAAAGATCGGCCTTTTGATGTTCAGTGGCGATTTGAAGTAACGTGATCAAGTTCTTATCATAGCAATCCCGAATAAAATGAAAACGAATACTGATATGTTTCGTTTTTGAGTGTTGCACGGGATTGCGAATGATGCACACTGCTGCAGTGTTATCTATATTAATAGGGGTGCGAGAGACAATCAAACCATAGTCGCGAAGCTGATGCTGGATCCAAAGAACTTGAGCACAGCAACTACCGGCTGCAATATATTCAGCTTCCGTAGAAGACAAAGACACCGCGGTTTGCTTTTTGCATTGCCAGGACACTAGACGCGAACCAAGAAACTGACAACCGCCATTAGTGGACTTCATGTCTGAATTGCAACCCCCATAATCAGAATCCGAATACGCCGTCAACTTGATCATCATACGGATACCAAAGACCGAGAGTTGGTTTCCCTTTGAGATAGCGGAGAATCCTCTTCACAGCCTTTAAATGACATGTCTTAGGCGCAGCTTGATAGCGAGCGCACAAAGACACAGCAAAAGTGATATCCGGACGAGAAGCCGTAAGATACATCAGTGAGCCTATCATCGAGCGATACAGCTTCAAATTTACAACATCATCGTGAAGTGATGGACCAAGTTTGTGATTAATCTCGAGAGGAGTGCTAACCGGTCTGCAGTCTAGCATCTCGAAACGAGTTAATATATCTTGCATATACTTGGTCTGATGAATGTAAATCCCTTTCTTCGATTGTTGAAATTGCAAGCCCAAGAAGAAGTTCATTTCACCCATAGCACTCATCTCAAATCTTGATGTCATCAACTTCTCGAAGTCTTTACACATCGAATCATCAGTTGACCCGAAGATGATGTCGTCGACGTATATCTGAACCAGCAGCAAGTGTTCTTGTCTTTTCTTCGTAAACAAAGTTTGATCGACTGTGCCTCTTGCAAACCCGTTGTTTGTCAAGAAGTCAGAAAGCGTTCCGTACCAAGCTCTCGGGGCCTGGTGAAGACCATATAAAGCCTTGTTGAGTTTGAAAACGTGATCAGGATGTTCGTAATCCTCGAAGCCCGGTGGCTGAGTGACATAAATGTCTTCACGTATCTCACCATATAGGAACGCACTCTTCACGTCGAGTTGGTAAACTTTGAAACGTCTGTGGGAAGCGAATGCGAGGAACAACCGAATGGATTCCAAACGAGCAACATGTGCGTAGACTTCATCGTAATCTAGACCTTCAACTTGTTCGAAACCTTGAACGACTAAACGAGCTTTATTCCTCACTATCTCGCCTTTATCATCTCTTTTGATCTTGTACACCCACTTTGTTTTCAAGATCTTTTCTCTTCTTGGAGGCTTAACCTTTTCCCACGCGTGCAACTTTAGAAACTGTCGAAGTTCCTCTTGCATAGCTTCTACCCAGAACGGATCATCTAGTGCGATAATGACGTTCTTTGGATCTACTTGAGATAGAAAGCATGCTTCGAAAACTTCCAGAAGTGCGGGACTTGCTTCGAAATCCTCCAGGAATCCGGGACGTTTCTTTTCTCTAACCGATCTTCTCGGAGTAATGACATTTTCAGCCTCATTTTCTTCTCCAGCTACAATTACACCTTCAGCTTCATTTTCTTCTACACCTTCTTCCTGATTAACCACATTTTCCACGACTGGAGCTGGAATCTGTCTTCGTGTCTGAAGTCCTTGATGTAGATCTCCGATAATATGTCAACAGGATGAGTGGTGTGAATCCTTGACTGAGGAAATCCCATGTCATTGATTGCTGCTTCAAGATTAGAGACATCAACATTAGTTTCGGCACTAGGTTGACCATTTTCGTTGACAGCAGGTTCCTCTTCATCACTTTCTTCCGAAGCATTGTCAAGCTGGGCTGCTGAATCTACAAAAGTATTGTCAACACTTTCTGAATCATCTGATGCAGTTTCATAGATTGGTGAATCTGGCTGAGTCGGAGCTGATTGAATAGTTGGAAGCTCAATGACTAGATCCTGAATCGGAATCGGACCAGATGAAGTGGTTGGAGATGCATTTTCACCTTGATCGTGAAACTGATGAAAGAAGGTATCGTCAAATTCTCCCCCTTGCATCCTGACCACTTCATTATCTTTAACTGGAATGGACACACCATGATATTCGAGATTGAAGGACTTGAATAACGAGTCATAATCAAAGAAGTGTTCTGGACCATCACCCGGTGTAGATGGAGTATACCTAAAACAAGTAACCTCATAAGCTTCCTCGATCGTTCCCGTAGTCTTATCAAAAACCCGTTTACTTGGAGAGTCTGCCGAATAGCCGAGAAAATAACCAGGATGAGACTTTTCACCAAACTTAGAAATTCTTTCCTTCGTGATCATGATCTCACAAGGACATCCGAAAGGTTCGAGAAACTGCAGATTCGGTTTTCTTTTGTTGATCAATTCGTAGCTTGTCTTGTTGTGACGCTTGACCAAAGAAACCCGATTAAGAACATAGCACGCTGTGTTGACTGCTTCGGCCCAGAAAGAAACTGGTAACTTAGAATCCGAAAGCATCGTACGAGCTGCTTCGATGAGAGTTCTATTTTTCCTTTCGGCAATACCATTCTGCTGCGGAGTTCTAGGAGCGTTGTACTGATGAGTAATACCCTTAGATAAGCAAAACAGCTGCATGACATTGTTCTTGAACTCCGTGCCATTATCACTCCGAATCGATCTGACCTTTAACTCGAGAAGAGTTTCTAGTCGAGGAAGGAGAAACTTTAGTCGTTCAGCCGTTTCATCCTTCTTCGCTAGGAAGAAAACCCATGAGAATCTCGAGTAGTCATCAGTAACCACCAAGCAGTAAGATTTTCCTCCTTTGCTCTTTACACTTACAGGACCGAAAAGATCCATATGAAGCAATTCCAGAGGAGCTGAGATAGAGTTCGCGATTTCTTGTGTTGTTTGCCCTTTACACATGAAATACATGAATCGTTCATCGCAAAACTCATTTTGGGAACTCCGGGGACTAGCTCATGCTTCACTAAGTAGTTCATTCTGCGGAAGTTGATACTTGATGTGAGCCATACGTCTGTGCCACATAATCGACTCCCGTTCCGAGGCTTTAGACACCAAGCACAGATGCTCTTCACTTGATGTGACTTTGGACATGTCGAGACAGTAGATGTCGTTTACCCTCGGTGCTCTAATCAATACCCAGGCTGGATCTATCACAAATCCCTCGCGAAGAATCAAACACTCCTTAGCTGTGAACAAGGTAGAGAACTTTTCATCACAGAGTTGCGAAACACTGAGTAGATTGTGCTTTAACTCTTTACAGTAGTTGACGTCCTTGAAGGTCACCACCCCGTTAGAGATATTTCCTTGACCCGTAATCGTGCCACCCTTTTCCCCAGCGAATAGTACATTTCCCCCATCAACAGCGAAGTAGTCATTGATTAGGTGGATATCTCCCGTCATGTGCCTTGAACAACCACTGTCGACAATCCAAATATTCTTGCCTCCAGTTCGCTTCGGTCGTCCCTACACAAATAATAGAGGATCAGTTGGCAATGGGGACCCAAGCCGATACAGACTTGGGTCGTCCATTTTCATCGGGAATGATCACATCAACCTTGGTGTGTGTTTTCTGGTAATCAGTCGAGGTCGATGCGTCATCCTGATGTTTGGGTGACTTGAGATTCTCTTTAACAGTTTTGGTCAAGATTTGTTTAGGTCTGGTCTCGACTTGGACTGAAGAAGAATCAACTTTGGATTTGATCAGTCGATCCTTCTTTGGTGATGCTTTACGTTTCAAGATCAAACCTTGTAAACGTGGGCAGACCTTGGCAATATGTCCCTCTTTTAGACAATAATAGCAGATTCTGGGATCATCTGAGATGTCCGTCTGAATTGGAGAAGTTTGAATTTTCTCTTTGGGAACTGCTTGTCGGGGAACTACCTTGGTCTGAGGAATTGGTCTAGACACTTTGGGAGGAATTGTTGTAGGCTTAGAAGAAGAAGCCTTTCCCGTAGTGAAAATCGTAGTCATAGGGGTTTGGACGGTGAGAATAGGTTTGGTTTCTTCAACTTTCTCCTTACCCTTAGACTTTGACTTGTTAGACTTTGACTCAAAATTGGACTGCTTGAGAGTCCGTTTTTCTTCACGCACTTGAAGGTTTTCAAACTTCTTATCCATCTTAGTGATAAGACGGCCCTCAAGGCGTTGAAAGACCTTTTCAAAAAGACTCTCTTGTTGGGCAGTTAAGTGGATGTCTTTTAGGTCATTAAGGTCTTTGGATTTATGGTCTGGACGTTCTAAAACGACTTTAGACTCATTTTCCTTAACACTTGCTTCTGGACCATTAACTTCAGCTTTTGGAGCTTCAGAGGTCAAAGAAGAGGACTGAGATAATTCTACGGACGCACCATCGACCGGGATCGGGGTGAAATGCTTTGGAGGTGGCATACTAGTATACCCCAATCCACCCTTGTCTTTGGTGTTTGTCAGCTGAGAATCGATCAATTGATTCAAAATTTCTTTTGAATTAGCAATTGCAGCTAACTTTGCATTCAGAGAATCAATTTCACTCTGTTTTTGAGCAACAATTAGTTTTTCGGCTGCAAGTGCATCGGAAAACTCTTTGATTTTAGAAACATGTCGTGTAATTAAGATTTTCAAATCCGAAATTTCAACCATTTTTTCTTTCTTAAAAAGATTTAAAGCTTTGTTTTCTTTGTTTAAAGCATCGTTACTTAATCTGAACATGTTAACTTCAGAGCTTAATTCTTTAGCCGATGTACTCCATACAGTGAGTTTGGTCTCAAGCTCACTGCAGTTAGTACATATAGCTGTGAAAGGATTGATATCTACCTCACGCTTTGGAGATGAAGCATCTGATGTAGAAGCCATAAGTGCAAAGTGTTCCGTTCTCTGAGCAATGTCTTCAAAAGCATTCCAGTCAACCCTATTATCGACAGCCATAAGTGCACTTGCGTCCTTTTCAGCATCTTGAATACGAAGATTTCGAGTAGCTGGACCCTGATAACCTCCCTGCTGATAGCTTCGACCTTGAGGAGGGGCTTGATAACCCTGGTGCTGTCGACCGTATCTATCTCCTTGGTCGTTTCTACTATCTTCTTGCGAGTGTTGACCGCATTCTCGAGCAAAATGACCATAGTTGTTGAACTTGAAGCATTTGACTTTCGACTTGTCAAATCCCATGCCGGTCTTTCGATCTCCTCCAATGTATTTCTTCCCAGTGCGCTTGAGGAAGTTCTTGATTCTCCTTGTCATCATCGCCATATTCCAGCGAATGTCCATTTCCTCAATATCATCTGGGTGGACTTGATCGTAGTCTTCCTCAGTCAAGACGGTATTTGCTATCCGTCCGTCGATAAGATCATCATAAGCTGTGAGAAAACATGACTGCAAGCGTTCATGTTCAGCATTCTGAGACCCAGATGCACTGTACGCTGTCTCTTTTCCTCTGCCTTGAGACTTCAGGAGAGGAGCCGTTTCTTTACTCCTAGACGAACAAGTTCCACATGTAGGGCAAACATAATCGGTTGAGCTTGATACAGATGAACTGTTTTGAAAACTTGAAAAACTGGGAGATGGAGGCAAGTGACTTGAAGATGGAGGTACTTGTGTAGATGAGATATCCGAAAGGAAAGCAATTCCCGAATTGTCCCTAAGCACCTTCTGAGAGAACACGTTGCTACCATAAGCTCTCTCCTGCATTTCCAGATTAGCTATCCTTAGCTTGTCGATGAGATCTTCAAAATCATAGTCTCGCAATTCAGGTTTATCCTTTAACAGCAACACACGTACTTCCCAATGCGGTGGCAAACTATCCAAGAATCGTGTATTAGTCTGAAGCTTGTTATATTCAACCTTTAATTCATACAGATCGTTTATCAACCGACAAAACCTAGAAATCAGCATGTCTAAAGTTTCGTTCTCCCCACACTTGAAGTTATCGAACTGTCTCTTCAAGATGTCGGCTTTGATTGCTTTCATCGCTTCAGTTCCCCCGTATCTCTTCAAGATGGCATTCCAAAGATCATGGGGATTGTCGATCGTCCTGAATATTGCTCTCATTTCGTCAGTCAAGCAAAACTGAATAGATCCCAAGGCTTTCTGATTCTTGAGGAAAGCCGCTTTCTCGTCATCTGTATATGTAGTCGCAGCCCGATAAGTTCTAATACCGGTACCCGCATTAAGATCCGAGGGAGCTTCGTATCTTGTCAGAATGGGAGTCCACATGCTTGGATCGGTGCAAGCAACGTAGGTCCTGAAATTCATCATCCATTCCTCCACACTACGATTTGGATTGTATAGAGGAGGAACCTGAGGGTTTCGACTCGGTTCCATGTTGAATGAACTCGTGTTCATAGAAAGAGCCATGTCGAATACAACCCAATACAAAAAACAGCTACAAATAAATACCCGAGAAGTAGAAGACCAGAAAACCCGATTAACACTGAAGAAGAATACCAAACCAAATCACAGAAACGATTCCCGAATACCCCGAGCTTAACACTAATCTTCAAACGTCTTCACACGAATCTTCACAAACAGAACCCGTAGAATCAGCAAGAAAGACCAGAGAATCCAACCTAATACCTACCTAATGTTTCTGACGAAAATCGGGCAGAGTAACGGCTGGAAGAACGAAGTAAACGAACGTCTTCAGTGAACAGTTACGTGCACGTAACTCCCAGTTACGGGGCGTAACTAATATCGAGTAACTATCTTCGAGTAACTAACTTCAAGGTCACGTAACAATCTTCAAGTAACTATAGTTACGCGCGTAACAATAGATACGTGTGGGTAACTATAAATACGTAAGGGTAACTGTAGATACGTGCGTAATTGACTTCAGGAGCACGTAACTGCACGTAACTGACAGTTACTCTAGCTGAGAATTTCCTTCCGACCGTCGAAAACGAAGAAAAACACAAAACTAGAAACCCATCTTCTGCAGATATCAAGAATACCCAACTGTAAACACAATATCTGAAACCCGAGACCAAACTACGGCTAGAAATGCCTAGATCTAAAAAAGTCCGAAATAAAGTACTCTTTTCCAAGTCTTAGATCTAGCCTAAAACAGCCCCAAACTTCACCAAACGGATTCAAAGACCTCTATAACAAGTATAGAGGCTCTGATACCACTTGCTGGTCGCCTATTTCACGGACCCTTTGAACCCTAATACCAAACTAATTGCGGAATAAGTAGTTTGTAAGTAAATATGGTGAAGAACAGCAGAGATAACCAAATGAATGATACTATTAAACTTACGTATTCAATACAAACACGAAATAGTATCTAAACACTCGATTACAAGACTTTAACACACAAGAACTCACAGTTACGCTCTCAAGACCTAGCTCACGTAACTATTCGCCGATGTGACAGCTCTGACAACTTTCAACAACCGCATTTATGATCCCGAGGCTGCTATTTATAGTCACCTCGAAAACCCTAAACATTTACGCGCGCGTAACTCTCTGAGAGACAGTTACGCGCGTAACTCCACAGTTACGTGAGAGTAACTTTAAGTTACTATCCGTAACTTAGTTACGCGAGGGTAACTGTTAGTTACTTAGGGTAACTGTTTATGTAAATGCGTTTTGGACTTTACAACTCGATCTAATTACATTCTAACTCGACGACACATTCAAATGAATACAACTACATACATTATTGTTCCAACATCTTGCATGCCTAGTCTTCCCGTTACCCTGATAAAAACTATTCAACTTGTACTCCGCTAACATAACCATCATGGAAACATTTGCGAAGTAAGAAAATGTTTTTTTGATTGGATCTGGGTAATGAAGGCCTGTTGTTGGATTCTTGTTTTTGAGCTTGAGATCAAAGTGTATAGTCAAGTTCTTGGGAGAAGCATCAGTTCTTGTCGTATTCAAAACTTGATCATCGAATAGATTGATTGAAAACGACGGACCTGATGGTTGTCCAAATAGAAGTAGAAGGACAGGCCCCAAAAGAAGGAAAGCCAAGAAAAAAAATAAAAGACATACGTTAGAAAGAATGGGATTCATGTAGAGTACGAGAAAAGGAACACAAAAGGATTATTTGATGAAGGAGGGGAACGAGAGTGGTTAAAATAGATTTCATATTTTTATCTAAATTTTTTCAAACCAAAATAGAAGATGTTTGCTTAATAATGTAGAGTTGACATATGGTATACTATATTCTATAGATTCATCTTTCATAATATGTTTTTATTTGTAGTCATCGTCACTTAAATGTAATGTAATCTTACTCGGATCTTTAGCCTACTTTCCTTGTGTCATTTTATAGCATGTTCGGTGGAGGGCCGTTTGATGAAGTCTTTAATATATAGCTTAGCGGCTTCTGTTAATTTCCTAAGAGATTTGGGTATAAAGTTTTATAGATAAACAACTCGAATTGTTAAAAGAGTACAAAAATAATCAGGGTCAGGTCTTTGGTCTTGCACTATGGGCTACTCTTACAGGCCCAAGATTTTATGTGGTCTTTTTTTTCTTATTACGTATGTATATATAGGCCAAATCTCAGTTTTTTCTTATATATATTTATCATAATATTAAATAAATTTTAGTTATATAAATCTAAAAGCTAAAAGTAATACAATTAACGACTCTTTTAGTGTATTGTGGGGACCCAAATCTATTTTTCGCAAAGGATCTTCAAAATCTCGAACCCGACCATGAAAATAATCATGTGAATAACCATTAGGCTACATACGCCAAATCCAAAAAGACTTGTTCTCGGTATAACTTGAACAAAGATCTTTTCCGTTTTAAGTTCATATATTATCTTTTATTTATTATTAACTATTAATGAGTTAATTACAAAAATCGTCCATATGGTTTATCTTAAATTAAGGATTTCGTATCTAAGTTTAAAATGTTGCATAAATCATCCATTTTTAGAAACTAATTATCTTTTCCATCTCTAAGATTTGCTCCAAATACGGATTTTGTCCCTAAAGTTTGTCCTTAATTACGGATTTAGTCCCTAAGGTTTGCCCAGCTTAATTAATTTCTAAACTTGAACTATTTATGCAACTTTTTAAACTTACGGACGACATCCATAATTTTGGATAAACTATAGGGACGATTTATGTAACTAACTCATTATTAATTAATTTGTTAAATCATTAACTGACAAACTTAATGAAAACTCATGGAATGTGATTTGATTCGACGATAGCATTTTGAGAAATAAAAATGTCCAAAGGGGTAGGCCTTGAAAGTCTTAAGGTCATGATTTACATCACCGGATGTTCATTCTTGCTTATATTGTTCATACAAAGTCTACATCGGAAAATTCCCTCAATCACCATCGATGAATTCTACATTCCAACCCTTAACAAAACCGCCACTAGCAACACCACGACGGCAACCAAGAACACCGCCATCTACTTTGATCTTAAGTTTGACAACAAGAATCCGGTGGGAGTTTACTTTCGTCCAATGAATCTCACTTTTTCATACTTCACAAACAAAACTACAAAATCTAGTGTCCCGTTAGGTGTCTACACTTTACGCGGGTTTCACCAGGCTCATCACAAGGAAAAACATATTCGTGAAAAGGCGGTGATGGGCGGGATGATGTTGGAAGATGGTGGTGGGACAAAGATGGTGAGGGTCGATTTAGTAGGTAGAGTGAAGTTCAAGTCTATTGCGCAATGGAAGCGAACGGTAGTAGTTGGAGTAGACGTGGCGGTCGATGAGTTTACCGGAGAAAAGGTTATAAAGACCGGGATCAAGATGGTGCATTCAGGTGGAGCTCGGGTGGGAGTGGTCGGATTGATCGGTCAGCCGGTGGTGATGTTGCTTACAATTTTTAGTCTCTTTAATTTATTGTTACTTTGAGATGTGGTAATTTATTATTTTTTTTCTACTTATAGCAAACATTAATGGCCATAAAATGGGGGCAATTTGCTTTTGTTTTTCTATTTGAGAGTTAACCATGTTAGTGCATTGACATTAATTGCATGCTAGAGCTTGAAAAGTATAAAACCAATTTAGATGTTTCCTATTTTGGTTACTATTATGTAATATATTCTATGGATGAGATGATCGTGTTTATAAGCATGAATAAATAAATCAAGTTTATAATATGTGAAAATAATAAAATTGTCATAATAATAAATATAAAGGAAATAATTACTCACTAATTGATAATTATAAAGTATTTTTCGTATTCCTTATTAATTTTTCTTTAATTAAATGTAGTTTAATTACTTATTCATGTACTCACTTCGTTTCAGAAGAACTATCAATTTTTCAAACTTTGTTTATTTCAAAATTAATATATGTATTTTAATAAAAATGATTAATATATAGTAATTTTTTAATTTTAGATTTATTTTATCTTAATTAACATACAAATTTAAATTTTTAATGCATGTAATAACGTGTTACGTTGTAACATTTTAAACAAGTAAAATGATGTCTTTAAATACCAAACAAGATGTAGGAATAATTAATTTCATTCCAACCGTGCAACCAAATACCATAATTAAATGGTAATTACTCATTTCATTACTATGTCAATTACATTATATTAACCATTCCATTTCGTTATGATTGCATTCTAGCCAACCACACATACCGTTATAGTATTTGTATCTTTTATGGTCATGGCATGTCTTTTTGTGGGCCTTGAAAATGTTTACTGGTGACCCATGGGCTATTCTGTTAAGAGATGCTTGCTTTTGAGATAACTAGGCACTAGCCCACCTTTTTAACATCTAAATATGAAAAACCAAAATGCGGCCAATTTGCTTTTGCTTTTCTATTTGAGAGTTGATTATATACTCGTGTTTATACATGGACATCTTTAAAAAAATAATTAATATATAGATTATATTTAATTGTATCATATCTCTAAAAGTTTTGAAATATTACAAATAAAAAATTGTGTCATTGGTTTCTAGTCCTATAACCAAATATCAATTAATTTAAATTATTTCTTTCTCTTTATAAGTCCTTTGCTAGATAAAAAATTAGTAATAACATATTAGAAGAAAAATTCGCATCTACACACATGCATCATTTAAGAAAACAACTAATACGTAGATCATTAACCAAATGTCAATATCCTTGAACATTTTCTTGCTATTTGCAACATATATGTTTGATAAAAAAAAAAAACAATTCTCAAGAATAACATATTAGATCGAAGAATAATGAAATCAATTGGACAAGAATCAAGTGTTTTAAGCTTGTTCTTACAACAAAAAACCCGAGCAAAATATTAAATTTATTGGAAACTAAGAGTGAAAAAAAAATGTTGCTGATAACATGTTATAAACATTAACCCAATGTGTTGAATCCAATGGACAAGAATCAAAATTAACTTGTTTCTTAAAACATGTCACTAAAAGATCAACGAATTTTGAAAATTGAATAATAAAGTCTAGATATGATCATAAAGAAATTACATAGTATATACATTTGATCACTTGCATTTGCAAGGACAATATTTGCGATAAATGGACAAAGTCAGGTGTTTTAGTTTTATTATCCATATTAACATCTAATAATATAACCCTTCATTTATCAAGATGTAAAAGAAACCATCACTACAACAAAAATGTTGATTCTTCACGCTTATTTTTTCGCAGTTCATGTGAATGCGAAAAATATTTGTATGTTGTTCACACAAATAAGCGTCATCAAATTATTCACATTTATGAATATAAACAATAAAAAAGGTTATAAAAATAAAAACACTTTTGATTGTGAAGAAATTTGTTCACACTTATAATTGTGAATAAGAAAATACAAGAGTTTGTTACATATATAAGTGTGTAGAAGTTACACTTATTATCACAGTTCAAAATGTGACTTAACATAAAAGAGTCGTCATGCTTTTAAACGTGAGGAATATATAATTTCATTACACTTTTAAAAGTGAAAATGTACGAACTCATGCAAGTAAAAATTAAAGATATGAATGTGTTTATGTTGTTAAGAATGAATAAAATAGAACAAAATTCACAATTCTAACTGTGAAGAAACTTTGAAGAAAAAGAGACTCATAATTTCAAGCGAAATTAATAGAAAAATTTAATTCAAAATATTATAATGAATTAAAAACAAAAATAAAACTGAAATATTTGAATCGTCGTTCCGCGTCTCACTTTTCCCTCTAAAATCTCTCTCTCTCAAAACTGAAACCCTGGATCTGAACTCACAGTCGCATTCATCTGCTCAATTTCCGGCCAATTCACCGCCGATTTCGCCGGCTAATCCTCCGATGAGTAAGCCTATATCGACGCCGCTCACGATTCATCTGTCGGAGTCTAATTTTTGACTTTTCACAGACGAATCCGTCCGTTCTAGGTCAGTCCTCGATTTCTCCACCGACGAATTCACCTCTGTAATCGCCGCTCATGATTCATCTGCAGATTGTCGTTTTAGCTCAATCTACGGCTTCTTCTCCGATTAATGTGCAATTACCGACTAATATCTCAGGCAGATGAGGTAATTCTTATTATGAACTAATATATAGCAGTATTGCATTCTGACTTGAACATTATGCATTGATTACACTGATTATTGATCAATAATTGTGTTTTACAGTCTACTAATCACTCTAATTCCATGGATGATCAAAACGATTTCGCGATATCGTTTTTGAAATCGTTAACGCTGACGACTTTACACCGTACAATACGATCACCGATTCAGTTGAAGATTTTAGAAATTATAAGGTATAATTCAATTTTAGTTAACTGTATCTGTTTGATTTGTAAAATTGTTTATATTAGGGCTTGCATTAGCTTTTAAGTGATTGTTTTGAGATTTTTGCTTACGAAAATTCGATCGTATTTCTTAGGTTTTTTACTTAGTTGTATGTGTACATGTGTTTTACGTACACTAATCGAACGAAATATAATTATGTAACGAGGAATTAGACTGAGTGATTGTGTTTTTTGGATGTATACAGAAGGAAGCTGTCATGACTGATAAAAAAGCTTTTGAAGTTAAAATGGTTGAGGACAGTTCGATATTGAAAAATATTATCACTAGTTCGTGTGAAGTTCTTGATGGTACTAACGAAGATGTTAGAATTAACAAGGTATATCCAATTTTAGTTAACTATGTGATTAGTCGAAAGCATTTTTAGGTTTTTAATCGATTGCATGTTTAGTATTGCTTGATCAGTTGTTAGTCATAAGAAGAGTATATGTGTTTTACACTAATCGAACAAACAGTCTTATATATCGAGTTTTTGTGTTTCTGGATTATTTAGGAGGAAGCTGTTATGACTTATAAAAAGGTTTCTGACGTTGAAATGGTTGTTAGTCATAAGAAGAGTATATGTGTTTTACACTAATCGAACAAACAGTCTGGACTCTGTTCAGTTGTTTGCGGTTCTAACAGTTATCATTCTTATACCCATTGTCTTATTAAAGAACTAGATTATTGTCCCGCGATAGCGGGGAAAAAATAAAAATTGAATCATAAAGTTTATGTTTATGTAGATTTTAATTTATTATGAGAAAATAATGTTGTACGTATAAAACATATATATACTTTTACGTTTATACACATATTTTTTATAGTTATAATAACATATACATTTTTATCTTTATACACATGTTTTGATATTTTGTATTAGCATATTTTAAAATAATAATAAAGTAAACTATAGTACAAATTGAACGATTCTATAAATAATTTATTATTATGTTTTTAGTTTAGTAGATATTGAATGAAACAGATAATCTAATTACGTATTGTAAGAGGGTGTAAAATGAAAATAATCTTTGATGACATCATCAATCTGATCTAACGGCTGACATCAAAGAACTTAACCAATCCAACGGATCTTACTTCGCCATGTGGCATTTAAGGCCTCTCTTTTATTATATATTAAAGATGTCCGCATAATCTCCTATCTTTCAGGTATTTCAAATAACTATCTTATTTAGACATGTGTATATAGTCTGGTATATATGTAAAGATGAACTCATATGAACAAACTCAATTTGTTCGCAGCTACTGGTGTATTGGCGACGGTTGTTGTTATCTTTTGTGTGTTCTACGTCGGGACAGTAAATGTTGGGTTTCATGAAAGTGGTCCAGCAATTCAATGGAGTGGTGTTCCGTTTGCAATGGGTATTTATGTCTTTTGCTATTCTGGACATTTCGTATTCCCTAATATGTACCAGTCAATGGCGGACAAGACCAACTTTAGCAAGGCCATGATAATATGGTACGTATTAAACATCTTTGCTTTTAACCATTATGATTCGGTAGAGTTGGCAATCTTGACCCATTTAGTTATTAATGGGTCAATTCAGCTTTATGCTTAATCTTTAATCGGTCAAACTAAAAAATACCTTAAAAGGATACAGGTAAGCCCCAAGTGTATTTTTAGTTCATAAATGCTCCTATAACATTTTATTAACAAAACATTTAGATTATCTTTAATAGAATAAAGTTTATACAATCATCTTTGATACTAAATTTATAAAAAAAATATACAAAACAAAGAAAAAATTGACAGAAAGTGTTCGGGTAAACCTCTAGTGGATGCTCATTCTCGGTAACGTTTTCAATTCGTCGTTATTATGATTACTTACGGAATAGTTGGGAAATTTGGGCTTTTCTGTGTGAGTGGTTCCTCCTATTTTTCACCTGCATCTGCAAACAAATAGGGAAAATAAAAATGAAAAATGAAATGAAGTTTTCATGAATTTCTTTGACTTAATAATAGCTTGTGTTTTTCATGTTTCTCAGTTTTATCTTGTGTGCATTAATGTATGGGGCTGTAGCAATTATGGGATTTCTCATGTTTGGTAAAAGCACGTCGTCCCAAATAACATTAAACTTGCCAGATAATTCAGTTGCTTCAAAAATTGCTTTGTGGGTAGTGGTAAGTGTCAATCTATAATCATTTAGTTACAAAACTGAAGGCATAATATATCGCAGTTGTTTTAAGCTTATTATATCGCAGTTGTTTTAAACTGAAGGTGTAAATAAATGTTCTAATTTATCCTTCGTTGCTTAGTTTTGTATGAAACTGATTATCCAAAAATGACTAGTATAAATGTAAAGTTGATCATGTGATGTTGCATAAAATCTTCGTAGCTTTTTATTTACATTTTCTGAACACTCTTCATGGATTTTATTCTAGTAATACGCAATATATGAACTGAAATTTGTATGTTTCAACTGCAGGTGCTGTAATGGCTTTGATGGGATCACTCCTATGTGTAATGGTGGTAAGTATTCACTTTAATCATTCTATTTATAATGCCTAATGAACGAAATGAATAACTTTACTAGTCGTGTCTTTATCTCTTGTCTAGTCAACGTTTTCAACTCATAACTTTCAGGGTTATACGGGTTTGAGTATGCTTTGTAATTCACTATATCAAATAGGCTCATCAGTAATAATAGCAGAAAAATAATGGATGCGTAATATGACGTTTATGGCTAAAGGTTCTTTCATGAATTTTTATTTTTAAGTAACAATGTTAGGTGTGCCTCCCTGTGTTAAGGTTGAGGGTTTGAGCCTCGTTGAAGGCAATGTTACTAGGAAAACAATGTTAGATTTATAAATGTTAGCTATCTGCAATTCATATTTAACAGCATTAAGAAGGAAGTTGAAAACGTAACTGTGTTCATTTTTTTAGTACCCTGTATAATATAACCATGTCTACTCAAAACTCTTCATTTGTCTGTTCTTCAACACAGGCAATAGTAATGCCAGCTCTGTGTGTTTTTAAGAATTCAAGGACGTAAGGCAACAACTACTCAGGTTAGTTTCAGATCCAAACTAAGTACCATGATGTCTAACATTCATAGTAGATATGGCAAAAAGGGAGGGTTGGGTAACGGTCAAAACATATTGGGCTGTTTTCGGCTGTACCACTAACATTTTTATAGGTTTATAAATAAGTAATGTATTGAACACGATTACAGAACGGGTGTTTTAATTTTAATAAAATATTAAAATAAATTATTTAGGTAGTTTTAAACATTTAAAAATAGTTTTTCGTGTGTCGGAAGTTTTAAATGATGGAGGTAAATCTGTTGGAGTACTTGATGAGGTACTACTTCTGTTAACAACCTTTCGTTAGTAATTGAAATGTTGGGTGCTAATTACAATTATATTTTCTTGATTAGATGCGTAAAGTATTGGAGAGAAGATTGACTACAACTTTAAGATAAAAGGAGTTGGCAGATAAAGAGAAGCTAGAAAAAGAAATATCGGCTCAGAAAGTGCTTGCATACGAAGAAAGCCAAATGAAAAAGGTGGTAGAAGAGTCGGAAATGCTTAAACAAGAAGCAATAAAGAATTCCAAGGTAATTTAATTTTAGTATAATAATATCTTAACATTAAGTTTTCCACGTTCTTATTTTATTTTCTCATTCTTGTTTCAGTTGCAGGAGTTTCTGAAATATCGTGGCCATGTTGTTGATATCTTAGAGTAAGTTTTAGTATATATCCATATAAAAGTCTCACATGAAGATGTGTTTGTGACGCAGGTACACGAATTAAGTAATTAACATATTACTTTAAGCATTTGCCTTATTCTCTAGTGATCTTTAGTGATCTTATTTACCTATATATAATTTTTCATTTTATTTGTCGGTTTTCTCAATATTCTGTAAATGATAATTTGAAAAGTTAATAACCCAAAATTTTTCGTATTTTCCAGGAAGGGAAGATGATGGGAGGATGATGAGGTAATTGGTTTCGTTATGTGATTACATGAGTTTCCCGAAGATGTTATGATGATGAGGTTATTTGATTTTGTAATACAATTTTCTTATGTCATTTTGTATGCACTTTGTTGCTGATCGTTTAAAACTTGACAAATATTCTTAATAATTGTTGTTTTTTGTTTAAGAATCCTAAACTCTAATATTTAGTTTAGTTGTGACATGAATTTATGTTCCTTTTGGTCTAGATTTACTTCTTGTTGTAAGTACTAATAACAATATAGGAAGTATATATATATATATATATATATATATATACATATATATATATATATATATATATATATATATATATAGTGTTCACATCTAAAAGCGTGAATAATTTTGTATTATGTGAATATGTTCACACATAAAAGCGTGGGCATTTGTACCAATATGCTCACGTATAAAAGTGTGAATAATTTAAAAATCCTAATTTAAAAATCTTTACACTTAAAAGTGTGATAATAAATCACAAATCTTCACATTTGGAAGTGTGATAAATTATCTAAAATCCTCACACTTAAAAATGTGATAAATTTATCTCAAATTCTTCACACTTAAAAGTGTGATAATTAATCACAAATCCTCACACTTAGAAGTGTGATAAATTATCTTAAAATCATCACACTTAAAAGCATGAAAAATTATATCAAAATAATCACACATAAAAGTGTGAAGAATTTTGTTACGCCAATATTCCTCGCGCATATGCAAATGTGAACTTTTTAAATCTATGCGCTTTTAAGTGCGTATATATGCCTAAAAAAGCGTGAAAAATCAATCATTTTGTTGTAGTGCATATTTTATAAGATGTAAAATGTTTCGTCCAAATCATTAACCCCAATGCAATTAAGTAACTCATTCGTATACATTATACGATCATAAAAAAAAAAAGAGTTTTAATAAACATAGCTCACAAGTTATGGTTAAAAAGTTAAGACATGCAGTAAAAGAGTTTACACTTTAAATACAAAGATGGTTAGTTGAAATTAGGGATATCAATGGATATCCGATCCAATGAATATCTACCCGATTCGATCCACCTGTGGTGGATATGGATATGGATTAGTGGATATAGATATGGATGCTATAAATTTCAGTGGATCAGATATGTATATGAATGTCATAAGTCTTTTTCTTTTCTATCTAATATATGAGAGTTACCGCTGATTTCATAAGGCTGACGTGGCGATTCTTTAGGTTATCCATCTAGGATTGGTATTAAGATTGATGATGTCATAATTTGATTAAATAGTTAGAGATTTTGATTTAAACTAGCAGACCCTCGTGCGTTGCACGAGTTCGATAGATTGTGTTGATAATTGAAGACAGGGTTGCATTCAATATTCTTTACAAAAGATTAGCTGCGATTGTTATGGTTTCTAGTAATTACAAAAGTTCGATATCCTTTACACGTCCATAGACGGTTTCTAGTAGTTAGAAGAGCTATACGGGTGGTGTTACAAAGACGGAGGTCGTGATGTGTGTCAACATTAGCTGCTACCTTTTTTTCCGCACCTATTCTGTGTATCGCTCACGTTTTCTTGGATTGAAGTTTTGTAGTTTGTCTGCGAAAATGTGGATATATTTTGTTAGATTTCTTGTAGTTATTATTTTTTATAAAGTATGTGTACCTGCTGCGTCTGTTGGTTTACGTTTGCCTGTGGTGCCGGCCATTCTTCCTCGGATGAATTGACAGAGGAAGAAAGCCAATCAAGATCAATAAAGTTGGAGTAATCAAAAGAATCACTTTTCTCATCATCATACAATTCCACTTTTTGCAAGTCCTCGGAGGCGGGAGTATACCTGTTTTAAAAAATTATGCAATAGATGATGTAGCAACTATATATATATATATATATATATATATATATATATATATATATATATATATATATATATATATATATATATATATATATATATATGGTATATATTAGCTACATTTTTATGTAGCCAACTAACTACATCAAAAAATTAAAAATGGTAACTTTCTCTATTTTAAGTCCACTACTAACCATTAATTATATGTATAAATTCCAATGCTCATTTGAATTGTATTTATAGAAAGCGTGGTATGTGAATATTTAAGTTAAAAAAACCAACCTTTATGTAATTAAACGTGGTAACATGAATATTCAATTATATTGTATCACTGATGCTTGGTTTGTAAACATGTGGTTTGGGATTTTATTGTTTTTGGGTTTAGAATTTTGTTTAGAGTATAGAAATATGGTTTAGGTGTTTAAATTTTTGATTCATAAATTACGACTTATGGTTTACAATTTAAAGTAATTGTTGATAATATCGATTTCAAAACTTTTAGTTTATTGCTAACTGACATAAAAAAAACTAATAAGTTTGATAAGATTTTGTTTCTAAAATTTTAATTAAAATACACATTCCATAAATTAATTACATCTTAGAGTTAATTTTGTTTCCATTTTTAGAATTGAATGTAGCTAACATAGCTACATGGTGATGTAGCCATGTTATCCCCATATATATATATATATATATATATATATATATATATATATATATATATATATATATATATATATATATATATATATATATATATATATATATATATATATATATATATAAAAGCAAATTATCGTTGTTTCGGGGTAATTTTACTTTTACGAATGGGTTAAAAATCTAGCCATACATTTGGAAAGAACTGAATAAGACAAAATAAACACACCTCGAGTATGTCGAGCTACTTTCACAGGCTGATATATCTGGTGTAGACTCGGATATCATTTTGTTTCCTCCGGGTGATCGACCTAACATTGAAGAGCAAGCAAAGCTCTTTCCCATATTGGAGTTCGAGGTAGATGGCTTGCTCTCACGAATAATGTTTCCATCTGACAAAGATTTCTTATGTAATGACCTACACCAATATGGCATCCAACTTATCACAATCCCGGAAAAAACAACATCACTACTATTCGATGTAATGAAGCAAGGATCTTAAACAGTCAGAACATACACACATACACACACACACACACACACAAATCTCATATGGCAAAAAACTCAGGCAGCTGTAACAATCAATAGTTTGAGATACAGTTCGAGAAGCATTAAATGATTAGAACTCTACAGTTCTGCCAGCAAGTAATATTGGTGATTGAAACAAAAGACGAAAGTAGAAGATTTCATTATACCTCCTATCCCCGTCCACTGTAGACGATTCATTGCTATGCACACTGAAATTCTGGTCTGATTCCAGCTCCCACACTTCAGGTTGACCATCTTGTGGCTGAAAATCCCCCAAGAATCTGCTTACACAAAATGATCCAACTATTAGTTACAATTAAATATGGAAGGACATATACATGTAAAACGACAATGCAGAATAGTATAATATTATTACCTTCATACCACCCATAGTAGAGCCAATGAGGACACCACATCGAGTTTTGTCAATCTCGTTCAAATGATCTTCGGTTAGTCCAGCGTCTGCAAATGCTTTCTTTCCAGCAGTTAACGTTGGCTTGTAGGGTGCAGGAGTGTGGTAGTGGACTGGATTGGCTAAAAGCCCAATGAAACCGCAAAAATATCACAATAAATGTGCGTCCACATTAGCTCGTAAACACCTAATTAAAATTAATGAGTGAACTTAATGCAGGGGAAGACCAGCTGCCACTGCATAGTGCAAACGTGACCAAAGGTTCAGACCACTCTAATCCAAACTTGTCACGGACTTCAATTTCGTTATTTTCTGGAGATTTTGAGCATGACTGAAATAAAATGAAATTTATATGGTCAAAGTTTTGCACAAAAGCAGAAAAACCGACTAATTGTAAATGAAACTGCAAGTCTGCAACTTACAAGTTTTAAGAGATAAGGAAGCCTCCTTCAACACTATTATGACCAGCAACATGAAGAGGTGTGTTTGCCATCTACATCAATAATATCAACAAAATAATTAGAAAAAAAAAATACTTGGATCACATTTAGGCTAATGAAATAAAAAAGATACTTTTAAGCAAGTATCTTTAGTAATACTAAATGCTAAAATGAACACTACAGCAAGCTAAAACCGCGAAATTTTAACAATTTATCACTCGATAGAAATCTTAATATTCCAATAGATGAATCAAATACCAAATATGAACATCTTATCAAAAATACCAAAAATTCAGTACATTTTTCACTCTGGAATTTTATCAAATACTTTGCATACAATTCCCAATTAACCCAAAAAACCATTTCTATTACAAGAACACAATAAACAGGTCCTGACCTTCTTATAGCAAAATGCTTATCAGCTTTTTAAGCATCACGATATAAAGAGTTACCTATATCGACTATTTACTCGAAAATAAGTACTTATGTCGGGTTTTCTATCTTTATATCAAAAAACATATGAAGTAGTGTCTTAAGCAATCTCAAACAACTAACAATGTTTTATAAGCTCATATCATTTCAAAAGGTATTTATTTCTATCTTTCGATAAATAGTAGCAAAAACGACTAATCAACCAAAATTAAACATATAAACTACAGTAATCTAATCCTAATTAAATACACAAAAATAAAAATCCGAAATTTACCAGATAATCAGCTGTAACTATCAATTTCCACACCTAATTTCAACAAAATACACAAATCATCAGTAAACCCTAAAAAACAAAAAACACTAAAATTAAAAAATAATTACCTTAAATCAAAATTAATCACACAAACAGACGATTCATTAGCTCAACTGTGGAAAACTTCGATATTCTTTTGCATAACCACGCCCCATCTTTCCCGTCACTCACTTTCACGGCGGAGATCTCCCCGGAATCGGTCGAGACCACATTCCATCTCTCATCTTTCTTAACAACCGCTCCATGTTTCGCCGATACAGGAACCGAACTACCACCATGCGAAGCTGATGTTGCATGATCGAAGAATACAAACAAATATGATCATAGGATAAGTTTCACTGAAACATAAGTGTTTCCCATTTTTACTTTTGAGAGTGTTTGTAAAGTAAATGGTTTTGGTTTGAGTTGATTTACGGAGTTGTGTGAGAGTGATGCGGCAGTTTGGTGTTGGACACGTGTGTTGATAGTCGGATACGTGGCGGAGGAAAGGAAAACCGGAACAAAAAAGAAACAAAAGCAGATGACGAAGCGGCCTATAACAAAAGCAGATGAAGAAGCGGGCTAAAAAGCCCAATCCAAAAACCTGGCCCAAAAAAATTAAAAAAATATAAACCGGCACACAATCCTATGCATTGTTGAGTTTTAATTAGAGGATAAATTTAATTTGAATTATTTAAAAAATCTAGGGACTTTTCTCTCTGTATTTTTCGGTAAAAGAATGAAGCTTATAAGGAAAGCTTGTGCGTCTAGGAATAAGTTCACCACCGAACTATTAACCAATTATATTAAAGGATTTTTGAATCTAAAATTTTTACTATTTGAAACACTTTTTTGAAAAGCTCTTCATCTTCTTCTTTTTCAACGTTGATTGGATCGTTCTGCTGCTCCGTTTAGGTTTTAAAATCGCCACTACATAAACCGCTAAATGCTTTAGCAGGTAATTATTCGTCTTCATTAGTTTTATTTTTATTTTTATGAAGAGTCTTTATTTTTATTTTTTTTTATGTTGATTCTTTTTATTTGTTTTCAGAATTGAAAAACCAAAGTTATTTATTTTGAGTGAACAACATAAATATGACTTCGGCCAAGGTAAAGTGTGATTTTTGAGCACACTTTTGTTTTTGTTTTTTTATTTTTATTTTTGTTACTCTTTTTCAAACCTTATCAATTTCATATTCTTAGGTTGGGGAAGCTACTTACATTGCATTTAAGAATATATATATATCCAATGATTTCTTCATTGACTCCATCATTTCGTTTGAATGGGAAGTAAGTATAAGACGAGCATATCCATGTTCATTTTTTCAGACTTGTGTAACATTTAAAGATTGCTTCTTTATGTTATCTAAAAGTTTTTGTTAGGTGTTTGAGATTGTGTTTTGGAAATTGAATCCCCACCAACAATCAATTTCAAAGTCTCAAATTGCTTACAAAAAGTTTATTTCACTATATCGTAATATCTACTTTTAAAAATCCAAATAAGAATTTAAGTTATTAAATAAGCAACGCTCCAATCCATTACCGAGTAATTTTGTGACTTCCTTTAATGTCCTGAATTAATCATTAACGGATACTTTTCTCGAATATTTTGATACTTTTGTTTAAGTTCTGACCCTTAACGTATTTTGAATAACTCGAACGCCTATTTTCTAATCAAAATTGTTTGCTGGAAACTAGTCCATCTCTCAAGTTCTCCACTCACCACTTCTATAATAATTCTAATCAAATTGCTAACGCTTGGTATCTATGATCGAGAAAAGTGACTATTTACTTTCCTATTTACAGATACCGGCCTATACAATTGCGTTTATTGTTGGAGTTGAGAGTTCAGTTAGGGAAATTTAAATTATCCAAAATAATCTCGGTAAGTATTCCAATTGATATTTATGAACTGCTATGGAGGACTTTATTTTGACTTGTATCTTTTTGATATTTAAATTAGCTTTTGGTACACTTAAAGCTAATGTATGGTATATGATAACCATTCGAGATTAATAAATTCATGTTTACATTTCCTAAAGCTGAACATATATGAGCCATTTTTTTCCACAATTTTATCATAATTAGTTTTATACATTATTGTATATTATACGAAAACTAAGCTAGTACTCTAATATATTCGTGGTTTTCTCATTGGTAAACAATCTCATTATTTAGGAGGCTGATGTAAGCATTAGCATAACATTGTCAAATGATTAAGGTATAATTTAAGATATAATAAAGAGATTAAACATCTTCAACTTTTATTTAGCAAAATTAGTATAAATAAATATAATTATAACTTACACATAACGTTTTGCCAACTTTTAATAATCAAGTATTACTTAATTAATCTTGTCGGCGAGGTCACCTACTTTTAAACACTAGATAATTACAATGATAAGTTATCGAGGTAGTGGATTTTTAGTGGGTTAGTGGACTACTAGAACTAAGCTTGGATTTTTCATTCCGGAATAAACACGCTAATGTGAACGACTGCCAAATATCATAAATCAACTTTTGGTTAAACAAAGTTGAAGATGAAAGATACATGTGCTTCATCTAAAGTAAAAGACCGACTAGTCTTTTAACACACTTCTATTTTCACTACTAGAAAAGTGAGATCTAAAGACATTGAAACATGTCACATTTGGAATATTACGTAAATTCTTTCTGTCAAGATATATAGGTTCTTATATATCACATTTATTTAGGCGGAAACTCAATGTATAAACAGTATCAGTATTAGCGTATATTTTTTAGAATATCGGGTATAAATTTCGAAATGTTAGTGTAAATTGTATGAAAAAATCGATTTCGCCCTCCTAGGAAAGTGTTTAAGATCCGCCATTGATAGAGAGGGGTAAATTGACTAGCCTACCCCCATGTGTGATGCACATGATGTAACTTAACGTTTTTATTTATCGGACAGCCAATTTATAAATCAACCAAGCAACAAATTTTTAAAATAGGGATTGTTCATGTAATAAAAAAGTTATACGGATGACCATTAAAATTCATGCATACCATAGGGACCTTCCATGTAATTAACTCAATATTTAAATTATATGCATGACATTACATGAATCAGAAAATTATTACTCGAGTTGGGCAGATTTGCTTTTCAAAATGTGATTCTAAATCTTTCCTAACTCTTAACTAATCTTTCGACAAATATAAAACCAAAATCCACTCTAACTGATTTAATTATCAGCACCACTATTAAAGAGGGAGAACTTTGGCATGATTTTTTGGCCGGAATAGACAAATCGTGACCGGAATTAGCGCCGGTGGATTTTACCGGAAAAAACTTATATTTCTCGTATAACCGGCATTCCCAATGCCGGTTTAGGCCACGTCAGCAGCCACGTCGGACAAAAGCAAACCTTTTCGACCAGTCACACTAGACCTTTACACGTGGACGCCCAGTCAGCATAAACCGGCTTTGGGAAGGCCGGTTTTAGACAACCTTTCCACGTCAGCCTAAACCGGCATTGGAAACTCCGTCTTTTGACTTTTTTTTCTGGACCTTTCACGTGACTGCCGACAGTACCCTTTTGAGTGACCAACGAAAACGCGCCACGTGGCCTAAACCGGCTTTGCCAAAGCCGGTTTTAAGATTCCTTTAAATTGCCTTTGAATGCACCGTAGCTACCATCATCGGCACACACACACATATTCAAAAAAAAAAAAAAACGATTACACACACACAAAAACGCAAATATGTCGCAATTTGGAGCAAACGCAACCCCTCGAAACAATGAATTGCTGTTTTTACAAGCCGGTGACCACCATCGTTCTGCCCGTCTATTTAACGGTTCGCAAGATGCTACCGTTCATATAAAAGCTAGACGTTGTGATTCCGGATTTTGGAACCACACCGACAATATTGTAGAGCGTGTGAGGAACTGGATAGTCAGTGCTGGGTTCGACGGTGTATTACGCACCGGTTATCATAAAATCGACCATGCTCTGATTACTACTTTGGTTGAAAGGTGGCGTCCCGAGACGCACACATTACATTTTCCCACTGGTGAGGCGACTGTTACGTTGTAGGACGTACAAGTTCTCTGGGGGCTGCCTGTAGACGGACCGGTGGTTTCCGGAAAATGGGAGTTTAAAAGCCTGTCGGATTGGGTGCAGCTGTGTATTGACTATCTTGGGTTTGACCCAGATGAGCTTGAAGTGGCGCAAGATAGAATAACAATCAAGATTCTAGTCCAGGTACTTAATATGCCCTGTTTGTCTAGAGATGATGGCTACAGGAAAAGAGCTAGAGTTTATATTTTGGCTCTTTTGGGTGGGCACATGTTCAGTGATTCAAGGTCGTATGATGTGTCGCTGAATTTTCTTCAAAACATAACCGACCTAAGTGAAGGTGGTAGAAAAAGCTGGGGCTCCGCAGTGTTGGCCTATTTGTACCGACAACTTTGTACTGCTGCGGAGAAGAAGGACGTGAAAGGTATTCAGGGCCCGTTAATTTTACTCCAGCTTTGGGCCTGGGAGAGAATGCCACTGATTGCGCCCCGTACAATCCGACGGCTGGATACACCGGATAGTTACCCACACTGCGTTGGTAGCAAGTAATATTTTTATCTCTGCATTATATTTTTATTATATTTGTTATTAATATTTATTATTTTAGATTATTTAGATTATGATTATCAGAATTAAATTTTTAAATTTTTATTATTTTTATTATTTTTATATATTTATTATATTTATTATTTTTATATATTTATTATATTTATATATTTATTATTTTTATATATTTATTATTTTTATTATATAATTTAATTTTTTATTTTTATTATTATTATTTATATTCAATTTTTACGATTATTATTTTGTATATTAGGTGGCATCGCCAGTTTTGTAACTATAGTCACACAGCCACACCGGCTCATGTGCTGGTTGCATACCGTGCCGCTTTCTCCGATTTCTCCTAACAGAACGCCCCAAAACGTTCTGGAACACTGTACATCTTCGGGTAAAAAACCAATTATACAATATTGGTCTTCTTCGTTCTTTCCTCTGTCA
This sequence comes from Senecio squalidus, assembly GCA_910822075.1. Lineage (NCBI taxonomy): Eukaryota > Viridiplantae > Streptophyta > Magnoliopsida > Asterales > Asteraceae > Senecio > Senecio squalidus. Next base: position 14,814,045 of record CAJVGC010000582.1, read on the forward strand.
CCTTCAAGGAAAAATTGCTCAGCACTTTCAGCTGGGATTATGGCTTGTGAGCTGTTTTCGGAGATGTTGACCGCATCTACATCTTCGTTTACGTTGCAAATGCGTTGTATAAAGTCATTTTTCTCTTCGACTTGAAGATCAATCCGACTGATCAACTCGCCACATTTGGACGTATTTTCCCAGTCTTTCACGCACTGGAGACGAAGGTGGTTGAGATAATCTTGTTCTAAAGTTGATAGGTTTGGGTCATCCTGAATTGATTGTATGAGTTGAGTTTTTTCGTTATCAGCTTTCTGGAAACTTTTGATAAGGGAGTTTAGTTTTTTCAGACGCTTTTTATCTTCTTCTATATGTTTGAAAACAGTGTCTAGGATATTGGAGGTAGTGGAATAAGAATTACTGGAAGAAGCCATGCTTATGAGATTGAATTTGTTGCAGGATATGCTAGAGAGATATAGTAAGGTGATGGTGTAAATCGATAGTGTTACAGTGTGTTATTATTTATAATAAGTTCATATGAATAGTTTTTAATAAGTCGGATTTACAAACACCGGCTTTTAATAAAAGACTGTAAAAGCATTGATTCCACTGACACAATATGTGATAAGCCGGATTTGCCAACACCGGCTTTTATCCTTATCTCAATCCTACGTAGCATTTTGACTGGACAAGGTTTAATCTCTGCATTTTCTGTCAGATTTTATGACATAAGGTACGGTACGGTGTTGAAACAATGTATTGTTCACATCATACAGGCCTTTAATAAAAAGCTTTTGATAAGCCGGATTTGCCAACACCGACTTTTATCCTTATCTCAATCCTACGTGGCATTTTGACTGGACAAGGTTTAATCTCTGGATTTTCTGTCAGATTTTATGAGATAACATCATATGCAGGAATAAAAGTTAAAACTTCGCAACAAAATGTTTTTATTTTTTTATTTAATACATAAAAATTGATAAGTTAAAATTAACGGTTTCTGTAACTTGATTGCCAGAAACGATCACCGTTAATGGTGATCGGTGACGGTGAAGATATTTGAATCGTTGTTAAGAAATTTGAATTGTATCCAATGCAATGACTCATGTACGTGAAACAGTGTATTGTTCACATCATACAGGCCTTTAATAAAAAGCTTTTGATAAGCCGGATTTGCCAACACCGGCTTTTATCCTTATCTCAATCCTACGTGGCATTTTGACTGGACAAGGTTTAATCTCTTGATTTTCTGTCAGATTTTATGACATAAGGTACGGTACGGTAATGAAACAGTGTATTGTTCACATCATACAGGCCTTTAATAAAAAGCTTTTGATAAGCCGGATTTGCCAACACCGGCTTTTATCCATATCTCAAACCTACGTGGCATTTTCATTGGACAAGGTTTAATCTCTAGATTTTCTGTCAGATTTTTATGACATAAGGTACGGTACGGACGTGAAACAGTGAAAAGTTCACATCATACAGACCTTTAATAAAAATCTTTTGATAAGCCGGATTTGCCAACACAGGCTTTTATCCATATCTCAAACCTACGTGGCAATTTCATTGGACAAGGTTTAATATCTGGATTTTCTGTCAGATTTTTATGACATAAGGTACGGTACGGACGTGAAACAGTGAAAAGTTCACATCATACAGACCTTTAATAAAAAGCTTTTGATAAGCCGGATTTGCCAACACCGGTTTTTATCCATATCTCAAACCTACGTGGCATTTTCATTGGACAAGGTTTAATCTCTGGATTTTCTGTCAGATTTTATGAGATAAGGTTCTGTACTTTATATATATACTACCTACATCAACTCCCAACTCTCACCTCTCATAACTCTCATACAACTCTCACATAACTCTCATACAGAAACGCTCAAACAACTCTCATTTTTCCCCAACCATGTCTGAATTTACCACACTCCTTGTTCATCTAGTCCCTGGAAATGATCTTGAATTTGAAAACGGTTACTTGATTGGCGATCCATCAACCCGTCGTATTGTTTTTCCTCTGTACGAGAAGGTCAACCTTGCTACTTTCAAAGAGACGGCGTACAACAAATTGGATGTGAGCAGTGAATTCTATAACCTTAAACTAACCCTGTGGTACACCTTCGGAGATCATGTTTTCCAGTGCGAAATGGTAGACGAGCGGCAACCCTCAATATCAAGCACAAATTCAAGCACAATTTTTCCCAGTGCCACAAATTCAAACACAATTTTCTTTTACAGACCAAATGAGGAACATTCAATTACACAATCCTCATCAGTCTCAAGATGGGTTTCCATCATCCTACACCGATCACTTTCAACATTCTTCTTATGCTGAGCAACCGGATTTCCCGTCAAGGCATGTTGAACAGTATAACGAAGAAGCCCAGAACCCTGAGAGTAGTCAACACCATGGCGAACAACAAGCCCCCCCCCCCCCCCCCCCCCCCCCCCCCCCCCCCCACACCAGCAAGACGAAGAGGAAGCTTTTGGTGGAAACGGCCGTGAAGATTCCGATAACGACACGGTCGAGGAATATGCACCGGAGCACTATGCAATTCTTGGAGACGCTTCGGAGGACGAAGGACAACACGATGAGCTCGTACTTCATCGTGAACATGATGAAAGGGTCTTGGAATCAGACGCTGGTTTTGTGGGGATGGAATCGTCTTCCGTTCAACGAAGAGGAGGAAACGGTGGAGTACTGGCGTGAAGGCGATGACCCACGTGCCGGAGTGTACTTCAAAAACAAGGCACAATTTGTATATGCAATCAGAATATGGTTGCTAAAAATTAATAGGGAAATGAACTTGATGGACTCGAGGCCAGAGGCTTGGAAAGCAGTATGCTTCACAGCGGGTCCGGACTACAAAGGCGACGAACACATGTATCCATGTGAGTGGACTGTTGGGGGTTCAAGTAGAAACAGTAAGGGATTATGGAAGCTGGCAGTTTGGAACCCAAGGCACAATTTTGTAGGATCGGTGGTAAGAAATAACAACCGTTCTTTGTCGGCAAGCATGATTGCAACAAAAATTGGTCACCAAATCAAGTTGGACCTTACATACAAGGTAAAACACATCATTGCCACTGCCAAGAATACTTGGAACGTGGACGTGTCTTACTGTAAAGCTTGGAATGCCCGTAGAATAGCCATTGAACGGCTCTACGGAACATGGGAGAGCAATTTTGCTGAGCTTCCGGCGTACATTGACGAATTGGTACACCATAACCCCGGTACAATCGTGAACTGGTTACATGCCCAAAACGCAAACCAAGACGGTCCTGAAACGTTTAGGTATGTATTTTGTAAATTACCAACTAAATATTATGATATAGTAAAAAGTAAACTGCATATATTGACATATAATAATTGTTATTTGATATGTGAGACACTAATGATATTGGATATAAATTGTTATTTGTGGTAAATTGTATTGAACACATATTAAATAACTTACGCAATCCATATTTGACTTATTTGAACGGATGCATGTGGTTCGTTTCCTTTTGAAACGGGAGTTATTCAATATGTGGACAATGACCATAGAGGCTATTTGCTTTAGGGGTCTCCCAATTTTGTTGTGTAGTTTAATTTTAATACTCATATTAATGATTATAGTGAATTGTTTTGATAGTAATAAAAAAAATTAATATGACTAAAAACGTAGTTTAATTGTAATACTCATATTAATGATTACAGTTTTCTTTTTAGGTATGTATTTTGGGCTTTTGGACCTGCCATTCAAGCATTCAAGCATTGTATTCCCTACGTAGTTGTCGATGGCACCCATTTGAAAGGAAACTATCGCGGGAAGCTTCTTACAGCCGTGACGAAAAACGCAAACGGGAATATACTTCCTCTTGCTTTCGCCATGGTTGATAATGAGTCAAATGACAGCTGGCGATGGTTTCTAAACAACTTTCGTAATAATGTTGTCGTAATTCATAAAGAGAAAGCCTTGTGTGTGATTTCAGACCGTCATCAGGGTTTGATCAACGCAATGGCTGAAATGGATGGCTGGCATCATCGTTACTGTCTAAGACACATAAGGAGTAACCTTATGACGACGTTTAAAGACCACAAGTTGAAAAAATGGTGTTGGCAGATCGGCACTGCAACTCAGCGGAGAAAGTATAGATACGCTGTTAGGAAAGTGAGAGAGATAAATGAAGAAGCTTGGGATTGGCTGAAAGCAATTGGTTTGAGTAAGTGGACATTGCTGCACGATAAGGACTATATACGTTGGGGAAACACCACCTTGAACATTGCAGAATCGTACAACAATGTGATACGCACAGTTTGCATGATGCCTATCAAGGCATGTATAGAAGGTACGTTCAACCTTACAAGAGCACACTTTGTACAAAACTTCGAGAAATCTAGAGGGTGCAATTCACCTCTTGCAACAGCCATGTGGAATCTCTACACTGGTCGGGAATCATATGCCACTCATCAGGAGGTAACACCTTACAATATCTCAGAGGGTGTTTATGAGTGTCGCACAAATGACCCCACAACCATGGGTGGGGAAAACACATACACAGTCACTTTTCCAGAAAAGTCTTGTACTTGTGGAAAGTGGCAAATGCAAAGGATTGCTTGTTCCCATGGCATGGCTGTTGATGGACACGTGAACGGTCCTACTCGAAGAAACCATGAAACTGCTCCTGTAATGGCTTCGAAATTCTATAGCACAAATAAATGGAGAAAGCAATATAACGCACAGTTTCGGCCACTACGACACATCGACTACTGGAGAAAACCGAACTGGACCATCGTGGCGGATTCAAGAATGATAATTACAAAAAGGGGAAGAAAGAAACAAAGAAGAATCCGTAACGAAATGGACCAGCCAAGCGGAAGTGCAAGTGGAAGTAGAACCCGAATGTGTAGTGGTTGTGGACAAACGGGTCACAACAGCCGAAGCCGGAATTGCCCACGTAACCAAATTTAGTGTGTATCGTAATTTCTCCATTCTATCTTTTTGTGTAATCACTTGTTGATTCTATGTTGGGATTAAGAGGGCCATTTCTTACTTTTAAGTTGTTATTTTTTGTGAAAAAAAATTAATTTCTATCCATTTTGTACATAGCATAAATCATACAAAAAAAACCAGAAAGAATAATCTAACTTTTATAAACTCTAAAACAATAACATATTAACAAAACACAATTTGGAATTTTTAATAAAAATCATCACATTACATAAATAATTAACCCTAAACACTAACACATAACCATTTTTAAAACAAAAAAACTAACCAAAATGATTTTTTGGCATTTTGTACATAGCATAAAACACACAGAAAAAACAAGAAATAAAAATATAACTTTTACAAACTCTAAAACAATAACATATTAACAAAATACAATTTGAAAATTTTCATAAAAATCATAAAATTACATACATAATTAACCCTAAACACTAACACTTAACCATTTTCAAAACAAAACAAAAAATCAAAACCACAAAACCACCTCTAATACCGGAAACCGCTTTCAAAATACCGCCAAAAATTTAATCCTAAACCGGCATTCCCAATGCCGACTTAGGACACGTAGGATAAAAGGCCCGCCTAGTGGACTCGTGACTGGACAAATGGTTGGTGGAAATCCGATGTGGCCTAAACCGGCATTGGGAATGCCGGTTATACGAGAAATATAAGTTTTTTCCGGTGAAATCCACCGGCGCTAATTCCGGCCACGATTTGTCTATTCCGGCCAAAAATTCCTTTGGCATGAAACATTTATAGCATCCGCTATCATTTATATTAAGAAAGATACTTTAACACACATCATAAAAGGTACTCGAACTCTCAATATTATTAGAAGGATGTCCACCTTATAATTAGGTGGTGCCTACTTGACACCGAGAAGTAGCGATGTATACCCTTCAACTTGTAAATGACATGTTCTTACATATAGTGTAGCAAATTTAGATATTTTTCTATGTTAATTGAACGGAATTTATATAAAAATCATTCTTTAGGACATATGAACTTCATTGTTGGTCCGGAATCGACCACTACCTTAATCCACACCTTAATCTGTCGAATTAAAAACCATTTGGTCTAACATATATATTTTAAAGATATTCATTTGTGAGTATTGATGAAAAAAATGACAAAAGCGAATGTGTGAGATAGCCCACAGAATATATTTATGAGGGTATGAAAGCTACAAATGATAATGAAGTGAGATGGGCATGTTATCTATGAACCATAAGACCACTCCCATCCGTAACACCAATAACACCATTTTTCGTTGCCACGTCACCATAACACCAACTTAACATAACACCACTAAACACCCCCATTCATAACATAAAAAACTGGGACCCACCACCTTTTCTTTTTTCATTTTCTTTCTTTTTCTCATATTATTTTTAAAACATTATTAATAAAAATAAACTTAGATTAATATTAAAAAAAAACAATACATAAAAATAAACTTAACACGATTACATTAAAATTTTAAAAACCGAAATTAAAACATACATAAATTAAAACATACATAATAATAGAAATAGCAATAGTATTTTTGATAAATGTAATAGTAATTTAAAATCTTAATAACATTAATAATTTTATTTGTTTTTATATAAATATATAATTATTAAATATATATATTTAAAAATAAAAAATATAATACATAGTAGTTTGGGCTAGCCCAAATATACTAAACTAAACCCAACCCAAACTTGGAATATAAACCATCTTCTTCTTTTTAGTAAACCCTGGCTTTCATCACTACCGTCACATTTCTTCCCGGCGATCTGCAAAGTTCTACAAAATGGTAATTCACACTCTATATACATACATATATCTATTCAATTTTAACAAATTAAATCAAATTTATATTCAATTTTATATTCAATTTAACAAAAAAAAAAAAAAAAAAAAACACGGCAACGTCGCGTTGCTTGAGCCACACCGCGCCAAGAACGCCGGAAGAACGGCGTTGGCCCAGCCAAGAACGGCGTTCTTGGCGGCCAAAACATCGTGGTGATGCTCCCGCTGGGAGTGGTCTAATTAGCAACCCCTACAAAGTTAGCTATTTTCTTTAACAACCGAGATTGACATTTTTTGGTAATATTTCTTCCTAAAAGATATTGTATATCTAATATCTTGTGCAATTACCATGATATAATCTATATATGTAACTCAAAGATATATTTTGCGTATGTCTTGATTTAATAAAATAGAGAAGGCTTAACGATAGTCTAGGCATGAAGTTCTTTATCTAAATTCCAAGTTCAATCTCCATGCGATGCAACTTTATCGCTAGATTACAAGTTCGTTTAGGATGAGAGAACAGATGGTCACTTTTCACAAAACGTGTGGCCGTTCTCAACTTCTCATTATCGGCTAGTTGATTCAATATATATTAAAGATGACCGTTGTCTTTCATATATTGTGCTCAGGTGAAAAGAGTATTATTAACATTTCAATGAAAATAGATGCAAATTTGTAGAATTTGAATGTTTAGCCTCATTACACAATATGAAAACGAAATAGAAGTAGTTAAGATACAAATTTCCATATCACACGCCTAAAATGTGAATATTAAAAGTTTAGTCTTCAAAAGTTTCATTGTAAACTAAAAAATATATGTAAATTTAGTTGTTCTAGAATATAAATTGTTGGGTGCAAACTCATATCTTATATCGGTAAAAAGATAAACTAAATGGTAACATATAAGACAATGGACTCTTCCTTCTATTGCTAATTGGTTTTAGAAAAAGAACCTCATTGGTCTTATATGTTGAGCATGTTGTTGGGCTAAAACGTCATTTCAATTGGTATTAGCGCTTAGGTTGTAGCCCGTATGATGTGGTCGGTGCAAGTAGTGCGATCCCCGGTGATCCCAACGCCCAATGGAATATTGCGGTTTGGCTCGGTTTGAGCAAAATTGATCCCTTGACCCTTATATCGAAAGTCTCCCTAATGGCCACAATCAGGTCAGCGTGTCCCGAGGGTATATCGGCGGTATGAAAAAGGTTGGATCAGGTGGACTGTAGTTGGAGGGAGACTCAAGAGGCGGAACTTGGGTTTGAGGGGAGGATTGTTGGGTGCAAACTCATGTCCTACATCGGTAAAAAAAAAATAAACTAAATGCTATCATATAAGACAATTGGCTCTTACCTCTATTACCAATTGGTTTTAGAAAATGAATCTCATTGGTCTTATATATTGAACATGTTGTTTGGCTAAACGGTCCTTATTGTCAACATCAGGTTTTATCCGATCAATATTTATTTTTATAATTTGAAAAGCAAAAAGATTGTTACAAAAGACGAATCTAACATTTAGTCAATGCATTTTAGCTCTTGCGAATCTCAAAGGAAGATGGGCAAAGATTTTGTAGGAGAAAAATGGGTTGCTATTTATGCATAAAACAAGAGAAAATACAATTAGTTTTGTTTTTAGCATTCTTAGCATGTATTAAAAATATATATATTTCACATTCTTCCTACTACCTCTTTAATGTTTTTATAAGGAATATTCGAAGAATTATAAAAGTAACTGGCGGTTATTGTATATAATTTTGTATCATATGCATGTTTAAGCAAATCATTTGAGATTATTGTTTCCTTTTTTCGGAAATTTATCCCACTGATAAAAGGTTGTTATTTTCGCAATGTACATATGAATACTTGTGGTAGAAATATAGAATAACGAAGATGAGAGTCTTAAAGTCAAGACTCACTCATGACTAATGATAGTTGAAAAGAAACACACCAAATCAAAGTTTTGATATATTGGAAAACAAATTTAGAATTATAGGACACAAAGATTAAGGGATTAATTAACAATTTGTTTCAACATAATCCTTGATATGATTGTGATGGATAATTGACACGTTAGATAACAGTCATACGATAGAGTTTCTTTGCATCTTCTTATGTAAAAAAAATAAAAATTATATACATTTTTGCTTTTAAGATTACGTCAATTGTTTATATTTGTACAGGAGAAGCCGTATACAAAGTCTTTGAACGATTATTTCGTTGTTGACATATCCAAAGCCTTCACGTAATCCTCTAAGCAAAAACCAAATAATGTCAATTTTTGTTGGCCGACAATGACAAATTTACAAAAAAAAAAACAGTCCGAATGACTTTGAGAAAACTCGTAGGGGATGTAAAGTAGTTTTCAAAAGTGTAGGGATTATTTGAGTCATTTTACTTCCATAGCTGGTGTTATTTTTATAATAACCCTTCTTCTTTCTCAATACAACAACTCTTCCCCTCAAGATGTAAAGTAATTAAAAGCCATTTCTATTAATACACCATTTTCCCTCCATCATAACTCACCATTTAATTTTCTTCAACTGCTATTTCACAGTTCACCCACACACTTGAACACATTCACTAAAACACACACATTTAAAAGCTCAGTATTTCAGTCTTTAGGATGTCTGCCGAAGAACACGACGGGTGTGTGGATCGTATTAATGGCATTAAGTCCACCTTACGCGTTATCTCGGACTTTCCCAAACCAGGTAAGAATCTACACACATAATATAGAATCCTTCCATTGATGAATAATGATGGTGCATAGATTTTGTAATTGTATATAACAGGGTTACTATTTCTAGACATCACTACGTTATTTCTCGATCCAAAGGCGTTTAAAGACACAATTGATTTGTTCGTTGACCGTTACAAACAGAAAAACATTTCTGTAGTTGCAGGTATGATTTTTATAATTCTTTCAGCTTAGGAGAATATATGGAAATAATAAAAGTAGTAGAGTTTCAATTTAAACAACCTTAAAGCACACGGTATGATAATCACGATTGTGAGATATTTTTTGCTGACGTGTCATCCACAATGATAGTTGTGAGTTTTTTCAATCGGGACGGTTACAGAAACTTTTTCCAAGGGACAAAAATTATGTATATATTAGGTCGGGCCTTCGCTTTTTTAGAATGATTTTTAAAGTACGTTATATTTTGCTTATATATAAGTAATTATAAGAAGAAAAGAAGAAAAAAAAAAATATCATCAGTTTAATAAATTTATATGAAGTAAGAATGAGAAATAGAGCAAGTAGATTGGTTTAAAAAGAGAAAAAAATGATATAACATTTACAAGAATTAAACTCACAATCTACACTTTCAAAGGCACACACTTTAACCAATGAAATATGTGAGATTTTTATGTCAATGTTTAAACTATTTGTTTTATACCATTTACATAGTAGGCAAATTCTAAAATTAAAGAAATTTTTACGTTAACTATCAAAATATTATGGTGTGCAGCTGCCTACCATGACCACCCCTTAAAACCAACCGACCCTTACAATTGAGGTTAAAAAATCTAAGGTTGTAGTAACCAAAACTCAAAGTACTTGAAGTCTTGAACCCACCCACCACCACCGCCACCCCCACCCACCCCCACACCACCACCCCCTTCCCCTTCTTTTTTTTGTCTTGGTATCACCATCATATGAGCGAGTTTATTCCTAATTTTTAAGATGTAATCAATAATTTAAGGAAAACGATCTTCGAATTTATCCTTCTAAAAATCTTCGTAAAAAGAGAAAAAAAAATTCATTTATCCTTTAATTTGTATATGTGTTCCATCTTGTTGTTAGAAAGATTTTTAAGATGATATATGAGGAGGATATCATTACTTATTGATTTAACATATTGTTTTCAAACAATTGTAATCCATTTGTAAATTTTGTTGACCCCATGGAAGTTTTACCAACTTTGCCACTTATAATGCCACATTAAAAGTGGAAGATTTTTCTTCTTGCAAAATGTCAAACTTTGTTGATTATACCTTGTAGTGAAATGGACATTAAAAAGAGTAAAAACTATATGCTTCAAATTTTATGGTTTCGTTAGCCCATTGTAGAATAGTCTCAATGACTTTCTTCATGGTATATTAATCTACTATTAAAATCTTACTTGACATTGCTATAGAAGTTGTTGGCTTCAATGGTTATGTAGTCCACGTCTAGCCTGGAACACCCCTTTGTAATCATTTAGTCCCTTAGCTTCTTGCTAGGGCGTCGTTTTTAATATACTTGTTGTTCAAAAAAAAGAAGAAGGTGTTGCATAGGTGCTTGAAGCTTTAGTGTTTGCTTCCGTTTTTTAATGAGTTTAGATCAAATTTTTCGGTGTAGAAAATATCCTTTATCTGTTGGACATATTTTGGTGGATTGAAAATTATCTAGAAGTTGTCGATAGGTAGTGGGAATTGAAACGAATGAGTATGAACGGCTAAAAGTGGCCTTTGTTTACTAAAGCATGATCTCTTTCTGTTTCATGATCCAAATTTGGGTGGGATAATGGCGGTTGTTGTTGTTGTTGTTGTTGATGAAAAGTCGATGGGTCCGGGAGTGTTAGTAATGATGGATTTTTCTAGATGGTGACATTACATATCCTTTTTAATTGTGTTTGGTTTCATTTCAGTGCAATGTGGATTTTATAAGACATGTATTACTGTTTTAAATGAGTTGCTTTTGAATTTGAGCCTAATTTATTGTAACTTTTCAATGTGTAGATATAATATACATAAGTTTTTTTGTTTTATGTTCATGACCTCGCCCCACACGCTTACTGTTTCTTTATGGTTAATCATTATATTCATCTGTCATTTTCTTATGATCAATTATTGTTTAGAAGGTGGGGAGTCTAGTGTTAAAATATAAGTTATTTTTTCTAGTAACATGTTTAGTTATTAAGTTGTGCATTTTGCTACCCTCTATTTTCTAATATGCTTATGTTGAATGGTTGTATTCGATCGGCAGGTATTGAGGCTAGGGGTTTTATGTTTGGTCCTGCAATTGCACTGGGTATAGGAGCAAAGTTTGTTCCATTAAGGAAGCCAAAAAAGTTGCCCGGTATTATTATTAGTGTATTAATGTATTAAACTTATTGGCATTTGCGTTTATGATGATCGATGTGTGGTTTATTTATTAAGTTTTAATAAGTGCAGGTGAAGTAATATCAGAAAAGTATGTTTTGGAGTATGGCACGGATTGCCTTGAAATGCATGTAGGTGCGATCCAACCAGGAGAGCGAGCTATTGTGGTTGATGATTTGGTGGCTACTGGTGGCACCCTTTGTGCTGCAATGAACTTGCTTGGTATCTTTTTTCAACTTTTTATGAATTTAAATCTTTGTGTTTCACATTAAGAGAACCATTAAAAAAGCCTAACCATCATGCTGGGCCATTTTTCTAGAGCGTGCTGGTGCTGAGATTGACGAATGTACCTGTGTAATTGAAGTACCCCACCTAAAGGTAATTTAACTCGAATTACATTTAGTATTATGAAGGTCGTGTCCTCATAATATGATAAGTTCACGATCTTTTATTTTTACTTACGTTTTTATGGTTTTTGTAGGGCCGTGAGCGATTAAGGTTGCATGGGAAGCCATTATACGTGCTTGTTGAGTCACAGTTTGAGCCAAGTTCATGATGATCGACATGGCTAATTGTGGGAAACATTGTATATTAGAGAGTTTATTCGCCATATATCTGATGATCAATTAAATTAAAAAGTTCTTGATGATAAAATCTCCAACACTAATAACACCCCTACTTTCTTGTGTTTGTTTAGTGGTAACAAAAATCAAGAGAGATTTACATTCACGTCCTTACAAAAACTTCAATATTACGTCAATATCCTTATAAAAATCAAAATTACGTGAATATCCTTCCTATATATGAAAAATTCTCATATATATATCCAATATAATAAATTAATAATATTTAAATGATTTTAATATTTAAATTATTCATCTAAATATTAATTAAACGTTTTACTCAAATATATTAGGTTTAATCAAGCATTAACCAATGTATCTCAATTTCATATACTCGCAATACATATTTAAAAAAGATTGATTTCTATAATTTTGAGCATTAACCGGAATAAAAAGGTTGCAAAATTCTCTCGTTTTAATTGATTAATGTTTTGTATTATATGTTTAAAACAATTTCTTCATTAATTTAATTTATTCAGTTCATTTGGTATTTGATTCTTCGTTGGCATATTTGTTTAAATAAGCATTTGGATTAGTTTTATTTATTTATTCAATAATTTAAAATATTAAAATCATTTAAGTATTATTAATTTATTATTTTGGATATATATGAGAGTTTTTCATGTTTTGGAAGGATATTAACTTAATTTTGAAATTTACAAGGACATTGACGTAATATTGAAGTTTTGTAAGGACATGGATGTAAATCTCCCAAAAATCAATATCACTTACAAAAATTGTATTCTCGTAACTTTATTCTAACGCATTTTAGATAAGTTGTTTGTCTAAAAATAAAGCGGGTCATATGTGTTCTACATGGCAAAGTGGTTGAGAAGTTGTACCAAGTGTTTTTTTAAGCATACTTAACCATGTAAATAATTTAATTTGATAAATTAGGTTATATTTATACTAATGAACATGCTAAAGCCCCATCATATATAATGGGGTGTTTGTTTTAGCTTATATTATGATTTATGAGCTTATTTTTCTTTAGCTTATAGTTTTTAAGCCCGTTTTTCATATATCTTATTTTGTGGTATTTTAATTTTAATTTACTATAACTTGAAAGATGATGATAAATACACCAACAAAAAACCCGAAAAATAAATAAATTTATAAGCCCACATAATAAGCCAGACAAACACCCCGTTATAATCTACTTGTGTTTACCCGGTTAACAAATGTGTGTCGTGGGCAATGGGCTTCTATTCTGTTTTTGGGCCTGTATTTGACTTTTGTAATAGCTAACTGGAACTTTAGAATGTGCAAAGCAAGGTTGCAAATGTAGTTTAATCGAAATCGAACCAGATTAGGATTATGAAATAAATACACAGGTTAATCGTGGAGTATTTGTGAGTATTTGGACCGGAATTATTTTATATAAAAATAATAAAATTGTCATTATATGTATAATAGACTAGAAATATAAACGCCAATGTTTAAAATAAACTAGAAACATAAACATAATGTTTAATATACTTTTAACATATAAATAGTAATATTGGTTTACTATTGCTTCAGAAGTTAAATGCAATTACTATTTCCTATATTGCATGTGTTTGGAGAAGAACACAATGTCCCTTGAAACAAAAACGTAATGTTCAATATACTTTTAACATATAAATTGTTTTTCTACTTGAAATATAAAATAAATAAGAATGAGTTTTTTTTTTTTCCTTTAACCGATTAATGAGTCCAAATATAGTCTAATCGCCTTGGCCACTATTCGATTCCGATTAATCGGCCAAATAATTTGATTTTTACAACATTAGTTCAATGTACCTTTTGAGTTGTCTATCAAATACCTCATCTACTGACAACCCAATTGGTTTTAGCCATATGATCAAAAGGTTTGTTATGATTTGGAATTTTGTTATTTAATGTAATTTATCGTTTCATCGTGTTGACATTAGAAAATGATGTTACCTCATATTGAGTAGTTGCATCATGAACGAACTTATCGTTTCTTGATTGAAAACATATTTTTCTCTGGTTATGTTTTTATAAACCTTTAGAAAACACAATACTATGTTAAACTGCTTGATTCATTTGATATTAACATAATAATCTAATGAAACCAACTATAACATAACATTATAAAAGGGGATGATTAATATTATGATTATGCATGACTAATTTCTAATTTTCGTGTCTGCCATGTTAATATCATGATTTCAAATTCAAATCACTATTAGATTTTCTATGATTAAAGATGAGATATCCCTTATAACAACTTCATTATTTCAACTTTATTATTATTTAATAGTATACATGTGTTTGTTTTTAATTTCTTGTCGGGATTCTCATTCATTATGAAATTACACATATCTTAATAAATATTGAGCTCAACTCTGGAGGTTCATCCGCTTCATTTTCGCTTAGATAGTTGAAGTTTAAAGTCATTCATGCTGATGTGGGTTAGTTGCAATCTCTACAGACCCTAAGATAGTTGAAGTTTAAATCATAATATCTGATTTTTGATCCACTAACTACTTTATATATCTTCTATATATTAGGTATAAAGAAAAAAACCATGATCACAACTCAAGATCAATGGCACTGCTGCCCAACCAAGACGACGTCATGAAGGGCCATAACACGTCCCAAACACAACAATTAAGAGTATTTTAGATATCAATATTTCGAAATCATTTGTATCTATACTATATACTATATGATATGTATGACTGATAATAAAAAAATATTACAAACCTAAAGACATTAGAAGAAGAAACGATCGTATAGAATTGAAGAAATATTAACCAACAAATGGAATGACCTAAACCAATTCCCAACAGCTCTTAAAATTTGTTTTCATTATTCTTTGAAAATTCCAAAAGTAGAACAGCTAGCTCAGAGTCAATAATTTAGAAATGTTATTGTTTCTACTTTTTTACTGTTTGATTTATTGTACGTAAACTTTGGCTTCAACGAAAACGTTGTATCTTTTTAATAAGTTAAACAGTAATAAGAAATGTTCTTGTCCAATTATTATCAGTTTTATTGTTCATATTTAAGAAGAATATAAGAATATCATTAATTAGTTTTAACTTTTACCAAACTTTCTAAATAACATTGTGAGATTTTTCTTTTCTTTATTTAAATCTTTCTAAAAAGAAAAGAAAAACGTTGCTATGAATTAAGTATTTAGTTATGGTTACATTTGGGACGTTGCCTTCACATTTGCCTCGACTTTTATTTCTACTTTTCATTATGAATATTACTGTATTAGTAGACAATAAATAGGACGAAATACAAAATACTCATACTTATCCTCGTACTCAGAGTATGATTATACATGAAAAAATTAATGAAAATGACGGATTAGTGTGGACAATAAATAGCAAGAAAGCAGAAACCTATCAAACTTAATATGACGCACAATAAGGATTTGTAGTATAATTTAGCATTCGTTAATAGAAATTTGGCTTTCAACGGTGACCATTTTCATTGGAAACACATCGTAAATAGTGTTACCGACAAATTTTGTCAATACTATTGTCGGTACAACCTGGTTGGATAAAAACAAATATTCGATAGATAGCTATGAAAAAGTTTATTGAACAAGTTGGTAAACCAAATTAATTCCGTCAATATTAGAATTTCTTGAACTTGCGGTAGACTTTGAGCGTCGACGATGTCAATTTACTAATAGCCCTTTTTGGTGGCCATATTGCCAATAGAAAAGGAGGCAAGCAATTAGGAGGGTTTATTTGGATGAGTATGTTTAATCCGATTCAATTATATGAATCAAATTAGATTTCGGTTTAAAAAATATGAATATGAGTCGTCAAAACAAACTTAATATCTAAGCAAACATCATTTGAATTCGGCTAGATCGATTTTTATAATTTGATTTGATTGTTATATAAATATAAATATTAAATCAATAATTACAGTGACATTTATGTGTAAATGTCTCAAAAGAAAGCGTTTACAAATAAGAAAAAAAGTTTTGACTTAAAAGGTTACTAATTTGTTAATAATTAATAAAAAATATATCAATATTTTAGCTTTGAAACTTATAGTTAAACAAAGTAGTTAACAAATTAATAATTGATAGTATATATTTACATATGGAACATAAAGCAAAGTATATTATTATCCAATTATTAGGTTATTCTTTATGAACCAAAAATCAAAGCAAAATTCAAAATGAGAATTCGGTTTTGGTCCATTCAAATTAGAAAAACCAAATCATATAATCTAATCTAAATTGTCTAATTGGTTAATTCTGTTTTATCAAAATACCGAACCCTCTAATTACAAGGATTAACCACTTAGAGCGGGCTGAAATTAACAAAGAGAAAAATCTTTTTGTAATATCATCAACCATATAGAAAAGACGCCAAGGCAAAATAAACAATCACCAAGTTTTTGTTACCAAAGACATTAACACATATATACGCCATTAATCCATTTTTACACCCATGGTTTTCGACCTCCTCAACATACTAACAGCTAATTGACCATAGATAAAAGTTTTCATCACACTGAGGGATAAACGACAATAGAAGACATGTTTAATCAAGTTACACCATATGCAACAATGAGAGATATGAAGTTACAATCCATTGACACATGAATTCAGTGACCGACATCTAGTGAACTGTGCATCAAGTATGAGATCGACCTCCTCAAGTCATTACCCTTTAGAGCCCGCCATTTTGTTTATTCGAATATCAAAGTATTAAATGAACATACATACAAGTTGATCTAGTGTCTAAAGTAATAAGGGGTACCCATTACTCATGAATACGACTATAATTGGGACCCAAATATAAGAAAATTTTCAATAACTTCTATCTCTATTAAATTTACAACTCGGAATGAAATAGAAGTACAATAAATACGAATTTTGGTCGCTTATATAATCCATCAAATGGAGAATGATATATTATTTAGTATATACTGAAAAAAATATTAAAAGTTGCCTGAAAAAACAAACATACAAATTCCAAACTAACAATCATTTTTACCCAAAAGTTTACTCCAATATAAGCAAAATGTTGAAAGATAGACATGACATAATTTTATTTAAACCACACAAAAATATGAAAAGTTGCATGAATGACAAACATATAGAAAATCCAAACTAACAATAATTTTGTACCGGAAAGTTTACTTCAATATGCAAAATGTTGAAAGGCATCACATAATTTGATTTATACCAGCACATTGATGGGTCAATTTTAGGGTTTATGTTTCAAGTATAGATCACAAGGGGGTCCCTTTCTTGTTTTGGATTCCATTCTCTATATGCATTCAATATTTTCAAAATATCATTTCATTTCTCAAATATTTAATAAAACTTATGCCAAAACAAATTTTTTGATTTTGAATATGTTCTTTTGAAAAAGAAATATGCACAACTTTTTTTATTTCAATTGTAAATTGTTAAAAACGACAGATAAATGAGGTTTAAAATGGGAAATTATTCCGTGGCTTTATATAGTGAATGTCTTATGTTAAAATCTTGACACCAATCATTTATGTTGGACATATGATTTATCTCAATAATATTAGTCGTAAAATCGATTGACGGGAAGGTCTAACGGAGTTGTATGCCATCAAAATGGGAAATATGTAAAATGTAAAATTTACTAAAGTTTAATAAGTTGAAGGTTCTACAAAATCATAGAAAACCATTTTTTTACAATTTATAGATAACAAGAAAACAAGGTAACACTGCACGAGAATCAAATACAAGCAACTCACCATTTTCACCACTCACTGAGTCATACCCGACTCGTCCACTAAAACCCGAATCAATCTGTTTCCGAACCCGACCCGCTATGACCCGACAAACAAGCATTGCTTTCCTCCCTCTACCACCACCGGCACTTTCGTGAGCTACACCACTACCGGAAAAAGTACACAACACCGCCCCTTTCCCCCACTGAAAAGACCACGCGCCACCACCTGACATGTCACACGCGCCACCGTTGGTAGGACCCAAGCATTGAAACCTCATTACTTCATTCCCATCTGCAACACACCTCGCATGGTCTTCCCCAATCCCATTATCACCCGAACCGGATCCGGATTTAACCACCTCTCGATACTCCTCAAACCGGGTCACGGTTCGGGGCAAGTTTTGGACTTTAAACACCATTTCTATCCGACCGGAAAAAGCTTTTGGTGACCAACTTGTATGGAATATAATCTCTACCACATTACGTGACGGATGTCCTTCCGGTAGATCAGTTAACGCCGGAAAATATGACTCCGATGGACGTGAATGTCGACGTGGATTGGTGTAGTTAGACGATGCATTACTTCTGACCCGGGTTATATTCTCGGGTTTTCTTGAAACGGGTATTTTTGTATTTCTTGTGAGCAACTCCGACGAGGGTTTTGGGTTTCTGGGTATTTGTTTTTTTGTGTCGACGACGTCTTTAAGGCTTTGAAAACTTTTTCTACAACTTGAAGACGCCGGAAGAAGATGAAGGTGGTGGCTTTCTACGACGTCGTTTCTTGCTTTGCATTGTAATGACTTTACCCACCCTGCCGTCATCTCCAAAGAAACTAAAGTTTGTAACTTTTCTTATCTCTATTTATACATACACAATCTTTATATCTATATCTATATGTATATGTATATGTATATCTATATTTCTCAGTGTGTTTTTTTGGGTGGAGAAGGTTAAGAAATGGAATGGAAGAGGAGTAGCCCCATAATAAATTAGGGGATGGTATGAAAAGACGAATATACCCTTATAGAAAATGAAGAATTACGTGACCACGTGGGGAGGAGATAGAAGAAAATAGGGGTGAAAATCAGAAAACCAAAAAGTGCATTAATGAGTATTAAATTGAAGGATCCAAAACAGCATCAATGGTGGTCAGGTTGAGAGTGAGATGATTCCGATTAAAAACAATACTATTTCTATTTCATGGTAATGGAAAGGAAAAACCATTGGTTATAATTTGTATCATACTATTATTTCATGGTCATGTTATCATTGTTTTGACTTCCAAATTATTATTTTTCCAACTATTTCAATGAATATTATAACTTGATTAAGGATACATACATGTACATAGTATATATATATAATATAACTTCTTTCTTTTGTTTGATACATGTCTAATAACTTCTTTCTTTTGATTATCTATTTTTTATTTTGTTATGTGTTATGTGGTCTATCTCTTTTTGGCCCTATGTTTCCACTACTTGTAGCATATATTTTAGTATTTGGTTTCTATAACTACAACTGCTACGTTTATGATTAAGTTATTACTATAAACCTTATGGCACATATGGAAAGCTAGGAACGGCTTGGTATTCAACAATCAACGAATGCCTCCGGGGAAGTGTGCAGATATCAAACAATCGATAACATATATATGGTTCAAAAATAGGTGTGTAAAACTGGGTCTGACTTGGGAAGAATGGTGTAGCAGTCCTATGACTCGTCTGTAACTCTTTGGTTTTACTTTTTATCTCATTTGTTTCTGTATTTTCTTTGCCCCTGGCGTCTTGCTATGGGTATTTATTTATCTATATATTATTTGCCGGTACCAAAAAAATATAAGGTCAGCCCCATCAAGCCGTCATAATTGGTAGTTATGACCTTCCATGAAGGCACCATGGTTGGGCATGGAAGCTAAGACATGGGGGTATCGCGAGTTTTATGTTTGTTAGGTTTTTTTAAATAAATATATAGAAAATTAATAAAAATACACAAGTGAATCCAAATATCAGTGTTATGATTTATAACTGCTCTATAAAGTTTAGATATCTTAAAAAGATAATTTAGACATAAGTTGAATATCCTACATGCGAATGTCTTAATGACTTATAAAGGACGGCAAATATTAAAAAAGAAGTTGCCTCTTGTTAAAAGAACGGGTCGTAATTTCTTGAATCTAAATCATAAATTAAGATCAAAGGAAAATATATTCAATATTTGTTGTCTAGTTGTAGCCGAAAACACTCTACTTATTTAAAAATTTTGATAACAAGCAATTGGAACGGTTGTGCTTAATAAAGCATCCATGTAGTTGCGATCCCTATATCCATGAAGTATAATATATTAATGGTCTTTATGATTCGGCTAAAGCCTTAAGAGATGTGGTTACGAGGGCCGTTTATTTAATACTAGTCACTTAAATTAGACTACGCGGTGTGGGGCGTTATCAGCCTCCATCACGCCGCCACGTAGACTGATAACGCCCTATAACGCCCCACCTCCACTCCGGTGGGGGCGTTATAGGTTGATTTTGGACCACAGCGTGAGCAGAAACACGTCGTGGTGAGGGAGAAAGGTTGCAGCAACGGTCAAAAAAAGAGACGTTGCAAGAGGCAACGGGCAAAACAAACCAAAACCCCAATCATCCTCTATAAAACCTAAACAATTTTTATAAAAACAACCACAAACCATCCAACTTTCTCCTACAATTTTTATAACATTCTCTCACAATTTTATACAAATTCTACATCAAATGGATCCCAACAACAATCAAAACAACCCCAACCAATGGTTCAACAATCAAAACACCAACCAATGGTTCAACCCTAACCAATGGTTCAACCCTAATCAACGATGAGGATGATGATGATCTTCAGTTGGAGGAAGATCTTCCAAGACCGGTTGGTAGAGATCAAGCAAAAGCAAGGAAGCGCAAAGGAAAGGGCAAAGCCGCTTCTTCTTCGGGGGCCGAAGAACAACTCCAGTTGATGACACAAAAGTTCGGGGAATTTAATGAAATTGCATACGAAAAAGTGCGAGCAAAAGCATTAAAAACGATCATGAAGGACATTAGTCATCTGGAGGAGCCTTATCGAAGAATAGCGGAGGCCGAAAAAAAAAGGCTTATCGAAAAATATTTTTCGGATATGTAGTATTTTTTTTTTATTGTAGTATGTTTTTTTATTTTAATAAATTGTAGTATGTTTTTTTTTAAATAAATTGTAGTATGTTTTGTTTTTATTTTTAATAAAAATATAACTTTTTAAATTTCATTTATATAAAATAAATAATAAAAATACAACTTTTACAAAATAATCTCTATCACTCCACATCATCACTCACCACTCCACCCATTTTCTATCACTCCACATCATCACACTCTCTTTCCTAAAATCACACTATCCTTCCTACAAATCACCTCTATCACTCCACATCATCATCACTTACCACTTAACACTTCGCATAGTCTTAGTTTGTTAAAATTTTATAACACTCATTTTGGGTCTTCTACTTTTCTAGTTAAAATTACTTGTAAACTATTCACACTGATAAAAACAAAACGCGTTGTATATTAATTTGTAAGAAATGTATATACTTATTTATGGTGTATTTGGTTACAACTTTCAGCATGTGCCATAATACGATTTGCAACTAACATGAAACCTCAGTTTCTTTACAAGAATAATTCTTGAAATATTGTCGTCAAATTGATCTTTAAAAAGAAGAAAACATAAATGAAGACCACGTTACAAGCAATGACAAAGACCATTATTATGTTTCGTGGTCCAGTAATTACCCGATTTTCCATCTTCAATATATGATACACAAAACTTATATACCAATTTAAAAGGTATATAATCACAAAAAGTATCTAGTACAACAAGAATATTTTGGTATCTTATTTGCTTGATAATATAGAAAAAATATTAGAACTACCTCTTATATTAACACTCCTCTTGTGATAAGTAGCCGAGTTCAGAAAATTTTAATGCGGACCAAAGTTGAAAAAAAAAAATCATTCTCGAGCGAGATTACATATGTTTTATTACATGAGTTAGACTTGCATAATTGATTATCTATTTTTGATTTTATAGGGTAAATTCTATAAATATAACTAGTTATATAAATTAAGAGTAGATGAAAAGAGAGGGTAGAGGTGAGGTTATTTTCGAAGTTGTTGGTAAGTAGATTGCAATCAAATACAAGTCTTTGCAAGTTTGTAACATTTTTTGTTTTGAAACTAACTTTAATAAATTATACGAATCTTGGGATTATGTGCCTTAAAAACAAAGTAACCAGCATTGTTCTTGGTAAACGCTAGTTTTCAAACAAAACCCCTAACGTAACATCATGATTTGAATAGAAGTGCAATGTTTTTTTTACATATATAAATATGAAATATTTAAATTTACACGTTTTTTGAATTTTTTTCTTTTAGTAAGAGGGACTATCATTAAATTATAGGGAGTAATATAAACTTAAACAATGGTCACTTTAGTTAGTTACAAGTCCCTAACTAGACCTACTTTGGTAACGTTTTTTTTTTTCTTCTTTTTCCTTTGACCTATCCTACCATTGTTTAAAATCCGGAAATTAACAAAGTCAAAAAGGATCAATAGACCGAATGATGTGCCCAAAAATAGTGAAAGGGACATACGTCAAAATTAATACCAGAGATAAAATAAATGTATATGTTATTGGTTAAATATGGAGTGGTTTAAATCTAATTTTAGATTGATATTTAAATATTTTTATCATTAATTTTTACACTTTTATTTAGTAATATTCAGTGGACATAATTGATGGGTGATTATGGTATTTCACTATTTTGTTGGGGAGTGTGGCTGTTATTTTTATAATTTTAAACACAAATTAATTAATTAATAAAAACGGAATTTGAAATTGCATGAAAATTAGAAAACTAATAAAAAACGAAGAAGGAGGAATCTTGACATGGGAGTTTGAGAATAGAAGAATATTAAGGAGAATGGAAGCTGGCAAATTATTTGAAAGGATTCTCAAGGTTAACACTTACTACAAATCTACCCCTTATTATCTTATAATGTCAAGCTACCCCTTCCTCTTATTTCACTAAATTTATTAAGTCGTTTTGCTACATTTTATCGAGAATTATCTTAATATATGTATAAAAAAGGAATTTGAAAAATTAGTTTATATTGACCAATAATAAGCATTAATTTAAAGTGGTTTATAAAATTAATTTAATCGTTTGTTTTTAATATTTTATTTAATTTAGTCTTTTTATATTTTCTAAACAAAAATTTCACCATTTAATTAAAAAAAAACTTCATATAATTCTAATAACCTCTTATCAATCAATAACGATAATAATAATCATTTTTCAAATAAATATCAAAACTTACTTTGTTACCAATTCTAGAAATTACAATATATTCACCATCTGACTAAATAATAACAATCGTTTCTTTTTTATTTTTCCAAATATACCTAAAAAAAAATGTTAAGTGTGTAATTTTTGAAATACAATTTAATTGTTTTCTATTTTTAAAATTTTCTTATTTTTACAGAAATGGCTCCCATATTTTTTTAGTTTCAACGAAAATTATCATATCCCTCAACATAAATCAGATTTTTGATCATAACTTAACAATAATTAAAAAATCTGAAAATTTTTAACTAATGCTTCTTCTTAAACATTCTATTTTACGTATTTTTAAAAAAATACATAATAATTGTTTACTATAGCAACTTTTGAATTTAAATTGTTCGTATGTCTACACGAGTATAAATTAACTACATGATACTATTATTTTCTTTTTTCTAAATTACATAAAATTTCATTTAACCTTTCCCTTTTCTTTTTTCTTCGGTCATATTTTTTGTTCACTACGTGACACATTATTTAATAAATTAATAAATTATCAAAAAATATAATATATAATATAGGTTTATAAATAAATATTTTAAAATTGTCCGTGTGTATACATCGGTCTAATAAATAAAATGTAAATAGAAGCGTATTACATAAAGTTTAGTGACTAAGCACAATACAAACAAGGATTGCTTTGCGATGAATATTAAAAACGCAAATTAAGAATAATTGTTTAAGAGTTTATAAAGATAAAAAAATAAAAATCGTGACAACGTTAAAAGAATCGTATAATAAATATCGTGTTAGATAAAGAAAAAGAAAACTTTAACTATAGAAAATCACCACGTTATGTGTATGTATAAAAATTGAGCCGAACCTCATCAAACTGGATCAGATTGAAATCAAAATTGTATGAAATGTAAGATCGGAAACCAGACTGTTAGTAACCGATTTTGGACCGAACCGAAAATCGATATTTCGGAATGTTATAGAACGAAACCTGGATCAGTGTTTGCTTACCCCTAAGAGTGGGTCGTGACACACCCAAACATTTCACAAAATCTATGTGTTTTAGTATTATAGTCTATTAGTCTTTAAAATTACAATTAACTTATAACCTGATCCACCTATTTTCTAAAAGTAATATAAAGTTACTTTTTGAAAATAGATTATGAGTTCTCATATTATTAAGGAAATGTTTCATTTCGACACAAACAACATTTAAACAATTTAAAATCCCTCCATTTAAGATGACAAAAACCCTTTTTCTATTAGCATGTACATATATTTCTTTTATGTTTTTGCCTCTAAGAAAAATATTAACGATGCTTATTGATATAAAAAAATGCAGTTAATCTAATATTATATTTTTTATAGCAATAACATTTTTCAATGGTGGAAGGACTCCATTATATCAGTCCATGTACCTGAAAATTTAGTTGAAATTTTTTTATATTATCTTACATTTTTGGAACATTAGTGTTATATGAAGACAAGAAGTAATGGGTTCTTTTAATACAATATTAGACATGCTATGCTTACATACGTATCCTAAGTTATGAGAGTCAACATTAGACATATACTTTAGTAACATTTAGAGGAGACAACATTGAAGTCTGCAACCCTTATCAATGCTCTTCATGAAGGCATTATTTTCAAGACCTTATTAGTAATTAAGAGCTATATACTGTATGAATTGTGTTATTAATGTTACACGAAAACCAACCTCCAAAACTTGCCAATTACTATTTACATACGAACTAACTAAAATGAAATATAAAAATACATGAATAATTAAACAAGTCTATATATGGATCTAAATATATATTTTTCTTATTGAGACCGGCCCTACTGATTTGTTTCGTCAACTTAGGGGTGTTTGTGTAAACTTATTTGATGAGTTTAAACTTAAGTAAGATAAGTAGTTTATGACTTATGAAATAAAATTTTATAAATATTTGATAAGTGTTTGACTTAGCTTATTAGCATATCATAGAAAAAAGGAGGAAAATCTTACGCTCATAAGACACAAAAATTGGACTTATGAAAACATCCTAACATAAGCTATTATCATTGCTTATTATCATCAGCTAATAAGTTTAAACAAACACTAAAAATGAGTTTATAACCTTAGATAAACTAATAAGCTAACAAACACCCCTTAGTCTAGCCCTAATATGTGCAACATAAGAAAGACATACACATAATAAAATTTGAAACCATTGGAATGATTGGATATTTGGTACATTAAAACTTATAGTTTTTAAAGTTAACCGTATAACTGTAGCTATTATCATCATTACAAGACGAATAATGGTCGAATAATTTTGAACAAATCAAAAGGTCGAAGTAAAAGAAAGTGGGGATGGGCAAAGTGGAAGGTAATGATGTTGGTGGTAAGTGATAGGGGTGTAAAGTGACAATGCTACAAAAGATGGTGGGTTTTGAGTGGGGATAATAACCAGGCTTTGCCTCTTCACGCCTGCAGAATCTTAGAATCTCCATTGAAGTTGCCGTAATAAGGGTGAAATTCAAAATTAGTGTATGTTGGCGTGCTCCATTTCGACCCCCCATATTTTTACTTTTTACCTTTCTTGACCCTTTTTTTACATTTTTCTTAATTTCTCATCTTGTCTTTAAACAAAGATATATTGTACTAAAACATGATTTTTAGAAAGTCACAAATGGCTTTTGGGGAGGGAACAAGTTGGGGACAAAGTATGTCTAAATAATTATCTTCTATTTAAATACAACATGTCTCATTGTTAACAAAACACTTGTATTTTAGTTGCATAAAAAGAATAGTTACATTAATATGTAAAGTTATTTTGTT
Organism: Senecio squalidus; assembly: GCA_910822075.1. Lineage (NCBI taxonomy): Eukaryota > Viridiplantae > Streptophyta > Magnoliopsida > Asterales > Asteraceae > Senecio > Senecio squalidus. The sequence goes on from CAJVGC010000582.1 coordinate 14,840,416, forward strand.
TCATGAGATGATTTATTGGTTGGAAGAGTGATTGTTGCATGGTTTTTAAATGGTACGTACATTTCATCCACACACATGCATGAAATTGATATGATCTAATTATCCGTATTTAGGGATCTGTATGGTTTGGCCCAAATCAAATAAATCAATCGAATCGAAGTAATATGTTTGGTTTGACCGGTTTAATCAATAACAAGTCGGTCTGTTGATTTGTTTTTCCTAAAAACCGTTAATACGGTTCGGTTTGTGGTTTGAGATGTGAAAGCGACCAATTAAACCAAATTGAAACAACTAATATATAACATTAAAAAAATGAATTATAGAGATACATATTATGTTTTATATCATGCAAAGGTAAAATTATATATGTTAATTATAGTGAAACTATGATTTGTTAAATGGTTTACGCTTATTTATGTCACCAATTGATAATATTTCTACTTTATGACATATATTGTTTTAATAATTTCAATTTATGTAAACACCATTTATTCATTAAGCCGTATATGATGTAACTTCACAAACACGTAAAAGTAATAAAATTACAACTTTAAAGTTTAAGTGCTTAAGAAATATTTAAATACTCCAAACCGTTAAATCGACCAAACCAAACCAAACCATAAAATATGGTTCAGTTGTTTCGGTTTAAGATGGTTATTTGGTCGGTTTTGTTTAGAAAATTATTAAACCGATATAACTGGTTTGGTTTAGATTTTTGGCTCAAATCGGGCAACCCGATCCATGCACATCCCTAATTGTATTTCCTTGTACAAAAGCTTAATTACGTGTGTGTTTGTACAAAAGCTTAATTATTGTTTTTGATAAGCCACTTTTTAAATATAATTTGGTTCGACGGGCTTACGAAAAATATAAGTCTCTGTTGGTCGCCTTTCCCGAACCTCGATTTGGACTAAATCTCTATTTTAGTGCGGAATGAGTAAATAGAGAAATAAAGCGGTAAAACTCACGATTAACCAAAGATTGATATTATTAAAGCTAACGTAATGTAAAACACTACGAATAATATCAAATACAATTGATTAGAACGACTTTAGACCTCTCGGAAGTTTTTCTCTCTCTAGACCCGAAATGCACTTTCTCTCTCTAGAAATCTGCACTTTCTCTCTCTGAAGATTTTTATTATGCATTTATGATTACTATTTATAGGTTTGACCAAAAACCTAAATAGTTACATAAATGCTCTGAGACTTTACAACTCGATCCAAATACATTTATGCTACACGACACGTTCTAATTAAATACAAACTACAAACAAAAGTGTTTATGCTCCAACAAACTCCCCCTTGGATGTAGCTTGTATTTCTTTTAGCTTGTATTTCTTTTGCTAAACTTCAACGAAAATCTTGGTATCGTGAGATCGAGAGTTGTATCTTGAATCTCTCTTGCAGCTAGTCTTCATCATTAAGCAACGCGGCTCCATGAAGATCAGCTTCGAGTCTTTGACTTCCCATGAGTGCTCAACTCTTCGAGATCCAATCTTTAAACTCTGTAAACCTGTCTTACAGAGACAAAAACTTTCCAAACACGTGTTTTGTTCTTTAAACTGATAAAATATGTTCGTTTTTCATAAAATACGAGATAAAACCTTTTACTCTTATTTGATACGTGATAACAAAGAAAATAAACATAGAAATAAAATCTTATTGTGATTAATTTTATCTATACACTACTTAACAACCTACAAAGACAACTCTTTTTGGATAGGGATTGGTTTGCTTTTAGGATCATATCGCCAGAAGTTCAATCATAAGAATCAGCCGATTATTAGTATGTTTGTCCTCTTAAATACAACATCGATATCATAGAAGAAATCTTCCGATTATTTATTTACAACTGTTTATACGGAATCCCACTTATATTTACACTTTGTTAAATCTGGACTCCCCTCAAAGTGTCATCGAACTTTCAGTGTTTTGGAAAATGTCACCTTATTCCTAAGTATATAACTAAACTAAAAAAAATGGATCGTGTCGAGTATTGATGCTATGCACACTCTTTTGTGAGTGTGTGTATAACCGTTTTAGGTATATATATATATATAAGCTTTGCTTTGACCCGGTTATACACTGTGCCCCCAATATCACGACACATCTCCGAAAATAAATATACATATAGTATTTATACATGTATGTATGTATGAAGTATTTGTGTTTCGAATTCCTCCCCTGTCTTTGCCGTTTATCAAGTAAGCATTAAGGGTTATAGAATTCTAAACCAACTCTCCCCATGTCTCTGCCGTTTATCAAGTAAGCATCAAGGGTTACGAGTCTTTATTATGTATATATATATATATATATATAAATATTTTATATTCTTTTCCTTTTTTTTTTTTTTTTTATTCTCACTTTTTCTTATAACACTCTTATTTTTTTAAACTCTCAAATATATATATATATATATATATATATATATATATATATATATATATATATATATATATATATATATATATATATATATATATATATATATATATATATATATATATATATATATATATATATATTCCTATTGGTGATAAATTCCAATCGAGAGAACTCGACTTATCACTGAGATGAACAGAAGAAACCGTGTGACCCGTGATAACCAGTTTCGGAAAATTGTTTAGATGATATTAGCCGTACCTACTAATACATCGAACAAAAACTTATGACTCGTATGTTTAAAGAATACTTAAATCAGCGATGTACTATCATGTCCTAACGTTTTTACAAACTTCCTCCCCCTCTTTTTATGTTTTTCTGTTTTTTTTTTTTCTTTTTTTTTTAAATAAACTATACAAATCCTAAAAACGTAAAAAAGAAAGGTTTTGAAGTCACGATCAAGTAGTTAGAGATTATCAAGTTGGACACTTTAAACTTAATTCAGATCGAATTTCTTTAAACTCAATTGAGATTTTGAAAATTCTTTAAACTCCGTTTCAAAAGAGTTTTGCATTTAAGCAAAAACAAGTTTTGTTCGTGTTCGCAACTGTTATGTGTTACGAAGTCTAAACGCTTTAAATATACCAAATTAGGTAAAAAGACTTACCTTCTCGGTTGAGAAGGAAATCTTTAAACTCACTTGAGAGGTATTTCTTTAAACTCACAAAAAACGTTTTTGTGAGAAAAATGAGGTTTTTATACCTCCCCCTCAACTGTTGCGCTACCGTAACACTTAAGTGTTACAGTACGTAACATCCATCAAGTGTTGCGCAACAGTTTCAATGTTGCGTGACACTTTATGTGTTGCGCGACAATTTCTTAAAACGTTTGTTTTCCGTTTAATTTAATCTTTAAACTTATTTAAGTGATTTAGATATGAAAAACCCGTGTTTTTCAAACCTTTACACTCTAAATTTAGAGATAAAAGTTGTTTTTCGTCATAACGAAGAAGGCATATGATCGATTGATCGTATGTAGGCTCACGTGATCCTCCTTGTTCCTTTACACTGCTAAGGAGATGTTAACTTTCTCAAAACTGACAATTTTGTTCGAGATTATTCCTTCACCCGTAATTGTACTACCCTTATCTCCAGCGAAGACAACGATTCCTTCGTCTATAGGTAAGAAACCCGTAAGAAGGGAGATGTTGCTCGTCGTGTGTCCTGAACAACCACTGTTGACATACTACGTATTATCTACAGTTCACTTTGGTCGTTCATGCACATCTTGGAAGAAAGGTTAGTTTGTAACGGGGACCCAAGCCTTAACTGACTTGGGTCTCCCACTTTCATCGGTAATGATCACATCAACCAATTTATGATCTTTCTGATAATCAGTAGCGGTTGATGTGTCATCCTGATGTTCGGGCGACTCTTTATCATCTTTAACAGTCTTAGTCGATTTCGGTTTTGGATCGGTTTTGACCTTGACTGAAGGAGAATCAACCTTTGGTTTGTTTGGTTAATTCTTCCTTTGAGGAACAGACTTAACGTTTGAAGTTGTTCTTGACTCTTTAGGTTTTAAAATTAAGCTTTTCAAACGAGGACAAACCTTGGCAATGTGTCCCTCAGATCGAAAATAATATCAGGTTCGAGGGTCAGTTGAATTAACCTCAAGAACCTGAGAAGTTGGAATCTTCTTTTGATTGTCGTTTCGTGGTGGTATTACCTTGGTTGATTTAGCTTTAAACACTTTAGGAGGCAAAACTTTAGATTTATCGTTTGAGTTTTGTCCCTTTGTGAAAATCTTGGTCATCGGGGTTTGAGTTGAAAAAACTGGTTTGTTTTTAACAGTGACCTTTTCTTTCCCCTTTGACTCGGACTCAGACTTGTTTGCTTTCAAAGACTTTTTCTTTTCACGTTCTTGTAATTTTTCAAACTTTTTATCAATAGTTTTCAAAATACGTTTTTCAAAACGATCAAAGATTTTGTCGACAAGGTCTTTTTGTGACTCGGTAATATCCAAGTCACTTGAGTCAGTAAGCTTATGTACTTTGGACTCTTGGGACGCTTTAGAAGTACTTCCTTCCTGACTGCGTACTTCCGCTTCAACTACTATGGGTTCGACAGTCATCGAGGAAGATGGCATAAGCCCTTCAGGTAAGTCAACAACTGGGATTGGGGTAAAGTGCTTTGGAGGTGGCATATTATCGTACCCCAATCCCGACTTGTCGTGAGTGTTTGTCCTCTAAGTGTTGATAAACTGACTCAAAATCTCTTTTGAGTTTGCAAACGCAGCTAACTTGCCATGAAGGATATCAATTTCCTTTTGTTTTTCAGCAATAGTTAGCTTTGTATCTGCAAGTGCGTCACTATACTGTTTGATAGTTGAGATATGACGTTTTACCATAATTTCCAAATCAGATATTTCAATCAATTTTTCGCTTTTAGATTTTTGAAAGGATTGAACTTCTTTGGTTAGGTGATCGTTTGCATATCTTAGTTTATCAAGTTCAGCGACAACTAACAGATTATTCGTTCGCCATACATCGAGTTGGGCCTCTAGCTCGATGCATTTAGCACAAGTAGATTTAAAAGCATCAAGATCTACCTCAGAGGATGAAGGCAAACTGTTAGTGCTTGAAACCATGAGAGCAAAGTGATCGTTTCTTGAAGAGTTGTCTTCATATGACCCCCAATCCATTCTGCTGTCTTGAACCAGGAGAGCTGTAGAGGAATTGTCATTGTCCTTCTCTACACCCTGAATTCTCAGGTTTTGATTGGCTTGGCGCTGATAATTACCTCCCTGTTGGTAATTACTTCCTCGTTGATAGTTACTCCCTTGTTGATAAGGTCGATCTTGGGGAGAGGAACGGTAACCTTGGCCTTGGGAGACTCTATTATCATCACGTGAATGTTGTCCACATTCCCGAGCAAAATGTCCATAGTTGTGACACTTGGAACATTTCACTTTAGACTTTTCGAACCCCATGCCAGTGCGACTGTCGCCACTTATATGCTTTTTCCCAGTACGGTTGAGAAAATTCTTGATCCTTCTTGTCAGCATCGCCATATTCCAACGAATGTCCATTTCCTCGAGATCGTTATGATCAATTTGATCAAAATCTTCTTCAACTAGAGCGAAATTGGTGATTCGACCTCCCACTAGATCGTCGCATGCTGTAAGAAAGCATGATTGAAGTCTTTCATGCTCGCCTTGTAGAGAATTAGTGGCTACGTAGGCAGCTGATTGAGACTTTAACAGTGAGGGTGAGGCCTGAGTTTCGATGCCATTTAACTGTCAGCTTCCACAAGTGGGACATCTAATGGAAGTGGAACTTGAGGCGATCTGGTTTGCCTGTGGACTAGGCGTGGAAGCATATTGGCTTGAGGAATTTGACAGTGACATTCCAGCCAGAGACGGTGGTTGCATTTGTGGAAATACAACCTCCGAGAGGAAAGCGACTCCCGAATTGTCACGCTGTGACATATCTCTATTCTGATAACCTCCACTGAAGGCCTTCTGTTGCATTTCGAGGTTTGCAGTTTTCAATTTTTCAATCAACTCCTCGAAATCCCAGTCTCTGAGCTCATCTTTGTCTTTTAGAAGAAGAACACGCATCTCCCAGTGCGCAGGCAAACTATTCAGAAAACGCGTGTTTATATCGAACTTACAATAGTTAACTCTAAGATCGAATAAATCATTCGTCAGTCTGCAGAATCTTGAAATCAGCATATCAAGACTCTCGTTCTTCCCACAAATAAAGTTATCAAACTGTTTCCGTAGCAGATCAGCCCTTACTAACTTCATGCCTTCGGTGCCACCGTATCTCTTCATGATCGCATTCCAGAGATCGTAGGTTGTTGCGTGTTGTCTGAAGACTGATTTCATCTCATTAGTCAGACACAGTTGGATCGATCCTAGAGCTTTCTGATCCTTTAGGTACGCGGCCTTCTCAATATCGATGTAGGCTTCTATTGGCTTCAGCGTTCTGATTCCCGTTTGAACATTAGTGTCGAAGGGAGCAGTATATCTCGTGAGAATCGGGACCCACATTCCTAAATCAGAATAAGCTACATACGTCTTGAAACTTGATACCCAATCCTCAAGAGTACTATTTGGGTCGTACTTAGGCGGAAGTAAAGGATTCCGATTGGCCTCCATTTCGTACGAAGTTGCGTTCGTAACGAGAGGCATTTCAAATTCTAACTTAAAACCGTTTGAAAAAACCCGAAACTCTAACTCTTCGCACAAATCTTCACCTGAATCTTCACACAATCCCGAACATTACGAGAAACCCGAAACCTAACACTTTCCGAACAATTCTGACGAGAAACGAGCAGAGAAACAGAACGTAACTGTTCTTCTGTAAAGAAACTGAGCGAAACTGATTTAACCAACGAAACTGAGCGAAACAGTCATAAGCAACGAAACTGAGAGAAACTGTTCGAAACTGAGCGAAAATGAGAGAAACTGTTCTAAGTAACGAAACTGAGCGAAACTGTTCGAAACTGAGAGAAACTGTTCGAAACTGAGAGAAACTGTTCGAACTGAGAGAAACTGTTCGAAACTGAGCGAAAATGAGAGAAACTGTTCTAAGTAACGAAACTGAGCGAAAATGTTCGAAACTGAGAGAAACTGTTCGAAACTGAGCGAAAATGAACGAAACTGAGTGAAACTCACAGTTTCGTGCACGAAACAAAAAACGGACAGTTTCCCTCGCTGACTTTTTTCAAACACGTCGAAAAAACGAAGAAAAACGCGGAACTAGAAAGCCATTTTTTGCAGATATCAAGTATACCATAAACCTAGCCTAAATCTTCAATTTCAGCTCTAAACACCCTCGGAAACGTCCTAGATCTGAAAAATAAGCCGTCAAAGTAGCAACTTTAAAACTTAGATCTACACCGTTCTAGACCGTGAAATCACCAAACGAGTCCAAAAACCTCTATAACAAGTATAGAGGCTCTTATACCACTTGTTGGTCGCCTTTCCCGAACCTCGATTTGGACTAAATCTCTATTTTAGTGCGGAATGAGTAAATAGAGAAATAAAGCGGTAAAACTCACGATTTAACCAAAGATTGATATTATTAAAGCTAACGTAATGTAAAACACTTCGAATAATATCAAATACAATTGATTAGAACGACTTTAGACCTCTCGGAAGTGTTTCTCTCTCTAGACCCGAAATGCACTTTCTCTCTCTAGAAATCTGAACTTTCTCTCTCTGAAGATTTTTATTATGCATTTATGATGACTATTTATAGGTTTGACCAAAAACCTAAATAGTTACATAAATGCTCCGAGACTTTACAACTCGATCTAAATACATTTATGCTACACGACACGTTCTAATTAAATAAAAACTACAAACAAAAGTGTTTATGCTCCAACAGTCTCGATAAGCCACAAAGCCATAACCCACGTAAAATAGCTTATGAAAATGGTTTGGGCTTATGGTAAATAAAATAACATAAATTCCCTTCATTTTAATTGAAACATATATTTTTATATCCTCTATATGTTTTTTTACAATAATAACCTCTAGCTCCACCTACTTACCAAACATGTTTTTCATATTTACATATAAGATGTAACCCAACCATAAGCTCAAGTTCAATCTCAAACTCCAACCTAAACTCAAGCTGAAATTTAAGCTCCAACTACTTATGCCAAACACATCCAAAATTTTACAAAATCTTCCCCCTTAAGGTCAATATCAATTACTCGAGAATTGCAAATACGCATGTTCCAACTTCGAGCAACCCTAATCAAAGAGGCATCAATATTCCTTCAGCTCGATGCCCAATTTGTGATGAAGCCAAAGAGATAAAAACCTCTCTCTTTGTGGTGTGTCCGGATCATCTTCTTATATTTAACTCGACAACATCAACAATCTTCAAATGAAGATATTTTTGTGACTTTAAGTTAGAATAACTAGTTGTCTTCTTTATGGTTAGAACAATCGAGGTTATAGACTAATAAATTCATCCCAAATTATTTGTCCATTTTTTCTTTTTGGGTTCTTCAATATTAATTGTTCATCCTTTCTTTCTTGCATTGTTTAAACTTAATTGACACTATAGTGGATAGTTACTTGAAAAAGAATAAAAACTACGATTTTCTTAATATATATATATATATATATATATATATATATATATATATATATATATATATATATATATATATATATATATATATATATATATATATATATATAGATAGAAGAGGGTTCATGTAAAAGGTGTTAAATTTGTAAAAATTGTGAGAAGTATTGTGGAAGTGACATGTGACAAGCTTGAATTTTTTTTTTAATTTTTTTTTTAATAAAAAATAATATTTTTAATAAAAAAATATTTAAAAAAAAATCGAATTATTTTTTTTTCGAGAATTTTTTTTCTCTTTTTGCTCGAAAAAAGTTATGTACGAAAAAAAAAATATGATACACATTTATGATACACATTTATGATGAACATTTTATGTGTGTATCATAGTTGAATATCATAGTTTTTTTGTTTACATCATTTATATGAATCATATTTTTTGTGCATACTTACTGTTTATCATATTTTGTGTGTGCATCATATGACGTGGCAGATGACGTTATCAAAAAGAATTTCAAATTTATTTTTTTTTTTCAAAATTTTTTTAAATATCTTTTTATTAATTTTTTTTTTCTAAGGTTGCCACATGTTACTCCCACAATGTTTCACACACTTTTTACAAATTTAACACTTTTTATTTGATCCTACTCCTATATATATATATATATATATATATATATATATATATATATATATATATATATATATATATAGGGTGAGGTTCGGGTAAGAACAGCCCAAAGTATAGGAACGGTAAGAATAGTTGCTGATCGTCCGATTAAGTTATGATCATCAGCAGTACCCTTACTACGCATCTAGCACATGGGATATTTGATCCACCCAGTCCGTTCCTTCTCTTCCCAACCTTGCCTTAATTCCGTCACCGATACTCCGGTTAATCCTTTCCACCTGGCCATTGCTTTGCGGATGTGCTACCGAAGTAAAGGTTTGTTTGATCTTCATCTCACTGCATCATCGTCGCAACGGGTTGTCCGAAAACTGCTTACCATTGTCCGAGATTAATTCATTCGGCAACCCGAACCTGCACACGATATTCTCCCATACAAACTTCTGTACCTGCTTTCCCGTGATCCGGACGACAGGTTTCGCTTCGACCCACTTTGTGAAGTAGTCTACTGCCACAATCAGGAATTTCATTCCTCCTGTCCCCGTTGGAAACTTGCCAACAATATCAATACCCCACTTTTGGAAGGGCCATGCCGATAGTATTGACACCAGGTTGTGCTTTGGTAGCCTCGGTATAGGTGCATGGATTTGGCAAGAATCGCACTTGCGAATTATTTCGATTGCATCAAAATGCATTGTGGGCCAAAAATATCCCAATCCAGTAATCTTCGAGACCATGCTTCGTGTTCCGGCATGCATGCCACATGCTCCCTCATGCATTTCTCGGATCACGTAGTTGGCCTGCAATGGTCCTAAACAACGAAGCAATGGTGAAAGTGGGTGTTTGCGATAGAGTGTGGTACTTTTCATTACGTAGTTCGGTGCCTTCATCCGGATCTTTCGAGCTTCATTCGGATCCTGTGGCAAGCTTCCCTCTTGCAGGAACTTCATGATTGGTGTCATCCAGGTGACTCCTTCATCTTCCACGATCATTAATGTTTCTTTGTGATTAGCTATAGCCCGTTGATCTTGTTTTTCCACCATTACCTTCATTGCAGTGTGTCCGAATGCTATCGACGCCAATTTGCTCAAGGTGTCAGCAACCTTGTTCTTCGTTCTTGGGACTTGCTCAATTGTGCATAACTGAAAGGTGGCCATCAAACTCTTCGCCTTCTCCTTGTATTTGTTCATTCGGTCCTCTTTGGCTTCGTACGTTTCATTGATCTGATTAGCAACCAACTTGGAGTCCACTTTAACTTCCAAATGTTCCACCCCTTTTCCTTTGGCTTTTTGTAATCCGGCCAACAGGGCTTCATACTCGGACTCGTTATTCATGTTATCAAAACCGAAGCGGATAGAGAATGAAAATTCTTTTCCTTCCGGGCTAATGAGTAGAATTCCCGCCCCCGAACCTTCGGAGCTAGAAGATCCATCAGTAAAGAGACACCAAGCGTGATCTTGATTAGTGTTTCTTTCCTCAGTGCTGGATTCTGCCGGTCTTTTTCTCTTTTTGCTCTTTGTTGGTGCTTCTATCTTGATTTCTTCCGGAATGATTTCTCTAGAAACAATTTCCTCAGGGACTTCGGCTATGAAGTCTGCCAAAACTTGTCCCTTGATGGATGTTCTAGGAACGTACTCTATTTCATAACTTCCCAATTCAATGGCCCACTTTGTGAGTCTTCCGGCCGTTTCCACGTTCCTTAAGATTTGTTTTAATGGCTGGTCAGTGATCACTCGGATGCTGTGAGCTTGAAAGTATCTCTTCAATCTTCGGGAGGTATAAACCAACGCTAGCGCTATCTTTTCTATCTGAGTGTAGTTATTTTCGGGACCTTGTAGCACTTTGCTAACGAAGTAGATAGGCATTTGTTCTCCTTTTCTTTCAGCTAACAGAGCCGAACTAATAACCTCTGTTGTTGCTGATAAATACAGGATCAAGGTTTCTCCTTCCTTCGGTGCAGTCAGTGTGGGAAGTGCCATCACGAACCTTTTTATCTCTTGTAGAGCTTCTTCGGCTTCTGGTGTCCACCGGAAATCACCCTTCTTTACACAATTCTTTAAGGTTCGAAAGATGGGTAGCGATCTTTCGGCAGACTTTGAGAGATAACGTCCCAGGGCTATGACCTTACCGTTTAGGCTTTGAACTTCCTTCATCGTCTTAGGAGACGATATTCCTTCTATGTCCCGAACTTTTTCCGGATTTACTTTGATACTGTCTGGAGTCACGATGTGACCTAGGAATTTGCCCTCTTCCATTCCAAAGGAGCATTTCTTCGGATTGAGTTTCATGTTTATTCTCCGGAGGTTCGCGAATGTTTCCCGGATGTCCTGGATCATTATTTCCTCGGATGTGGATTTTATGACTAAATCATCAACATAGGCTTCCAAGTTCTTCCCAATCTGTTCCGAAAAAGCTTTATCTATTAACCTTTGGTAAGTAGCTCCGGCGTTCTTCAATCCGAAGGGCATTTTTCGATAACAGAATATCCCCATATCGGTGTGGAATGCCGTCTTGTCCTCATCCTCTTTGGCCATTTGTATCTGATGGTATCCCTTATACGAATCTAGAAAACACTTGAATCTAAAACCGACCAGTGCCTCCACTTTTAAATCTACTTCCGGCAATGGATAGGCATCTTTCGGACAGGCATCGTTAAGATCTTTGAAGTCCACACACATTCTCCAGGTGTTATCTCCTTTCAAAATCATGACTGGGTTTGCCACCCAGGTGCGGTATCGAACCTCACGGAGGATCCCAGCTTCGGTCAACTGCTTGACCTCTTCACAAGCGGCTCTGCTTCGGTCAGGAGCTAAACCTCGCTTCTTCTGCACAATCGGATTTTTTCCTTTCTGGATGGCTAGCTTATGTTCGGCCAGCCCTCTTGGTACTCCGGTCATGTCTGAGGGTTTCCAGGCAAAAATGTCTCTGCTTTGCCGGAGGAGTGTAATGAGTTTTTCCTTGCCCTCCTCAGTGAACGTGTCTCCAATTGTGACAGTCTGATCCGGATGATCCGGATGAATAATAATCTTTCCTGGCTTGGCCTCCCTTTCTTCCTTCTGTAATATCCTCTCGATTTTTTGGCATTCTAACACCTTGTGAGCTTCTGGACGTATTTCCACGATTCCTCCGGGTGTAGGAAATTTCATGAGAGAATGAGCCGTCGACACTATAGCTCCGAGCTTTGCTATTCCGGGCCTCCCAATAATGACATTGTATGGGGAGCTGGCCCGGACTACCAGGAAGTTGATCTCCACGGTCCGAAACTTATCCTCGTTTCCGATGGTGAGGGGTAATCGGATTTGCCCTATTGGCTTCACTGCTTCTCCGGAAAACCCGACCAAATACTGAAAGCATCTCTCCATCCTGTTTTGTACTTCAGGATCTAGCTTTAAAAAACATTGTTCAAAGAGTATTTCCGAAGCACTCCCATTATCAATGTATATTCTATGGACCGTTTGGTTTCCAATGTCTCCCACCACAACCATTGGGTCGGTGATCCTTTTAGAGGTGCCGACCGGAGGAAAAGACATCTCCTGCATCATCCAGGACTCCGTTCTTTCATCACGGAGTTCACTACCTTCTCCTTCACAGAAGACCATCTGTATCTCTTTCCCTTTCCCTTTTCCGGGGTACGGCGGACCTTGCTTCTTTTGGCCACCTTGTTTGATTCCTTCCATCAGATGGTTCAGTTGTCCAGTTCTTACGGCCTCCTCGATCTGCTTCTTTAATTGAAAACAGTCGTTTGTGTAATGCCCTTTGTCCTGATGGAACTCGCACCATCGGTCAAGGAACCTCTTGTCTGGAGTTCCTACTAAGGGGGCCGGAGCAGTGAAGTGTACTCTTCCTTTTTCGGTGGCGAAGACTTCGCTAGGGGTTTTGCTAAGCTCTGTGAAGTTGATGTGTCGCCGAGATTCTCCGGAAGATACGAAAGGCGAGGTGCGGACAAGTCCTCGTCCGAACCTTCTTTCATGACTACCGGGAGAAAAGCTTTTCCGGCTTGGGGAAGGCCTCCACGGAGGACTTGTAGCAGGGGAGGCCATTTTCGACCCCTTTCGAGACGCAGCTGTGCTAGCTTCGACATATTGTCTCGAAGCTTCTTTCCCATTGAGAAATCTTTTCACTCGTTCCATCATTTCGTCCACTGTCTCGGGTACCCTGGCATTGAGTTTCGCGATGAGTGCCGGTATCCGAATCCCTTCCATGAATCCCGATACTTTCAACATATCGTCCCCTCCTTTGATCTGCAGAAGCTCCCGCTTCCATCTTTCTACAAAGTCCTGGAGACTCTCGTTCTCTCTTTGTTTGATTTTAGCAATGTCTGTCGGACCCCGAGTGTACCTACGCTGTTGCATGAAATAAAGTTCAAACTTCTTTTTCATGTCTTTAAAACTGTCAATACTTTCTTCTGGCAACTCGCCGAACCATACTCTCGCAGGTCCGACAAAAGTTTGAGCGAACATTCGGCACCAGATCGGCATAGGCCAACCCTCGGTATCAGCTGCGCCGGAGAAAATTGCCAAATGATCGTCAGGGTCACCACTTCCGTCGTAGGTGCGCACGATGCTAGGCATCTTCGCTTTTCGAGGCATCTTGAACGTAGAGATTCTTCGAGTAAACTTAGAGGCAAAATCTGACTGATAAGGAATGTTCAGATCATCTTCTTCATCACTATCTTCTCGCTCCGACTCGCTCGAATAGTGGATCTTTCGGGCAACCGGAGGACTCTTTCGGGAACGATCTTTCTTTTTCTTTCGTTCATGTTCTTCCAGCATGGCCTTGAGCGCATCATAATTCTTTTCCAGGAACTCCTCGGAGATCCCGGTACCTTTCCCTACATCATTCTGATCGTTCCTTGGAGTTTCATCTTCAACTATTGGTTCCCTATTACTTCCTGAGGTATTAGCCGTAAAAGTCATAGATGGTCCTGTAAAAGCCATGTATGTCCCACGGATGGCGCCAAATGTTGCGACACCGGAATATCACAAACACACTGGGGTAGAAGGTTCGGATCCGGAAGATCTGATCCGATGAAGACCTTCAGCCTATTCCTTATCTTCAATCCTTAAGCTAACTGCACAAACGAGCAACACACGAGTAAACGGAGCGGGGATGATCCCCTGGTTTACCTCGGGCGTAAGAGTAAGATATTGAAGAGTAAGGGTAAAATATAAAGTAAGAGTATATAGTGTGTGTAAACGTTACCCTTGAAGTGAAGTGTGAGCTTGGTATTTATAGACCTTGAGTTTCGGATAATAACATGCTCTTAGTACAATACCTTGTTTATCCTGAAGGTATTCCGAGGTATTGTACTCTTTGTCGAGAGAACATCCTTCGGCCTCCTGGTCATTAGGATGTTCTTCGGATAATAGATGTTGTTTAGATTCCTTTTATCAAAGGTTGTGCCCAGCTTATTATATCTTTCGGCGTACCATTGGTTCGGCCGATAGACTTCTATCGGCTAACCGATGGTACGTCATCAAATAACATTGAATCAATCAAGTAAAAACGAAACATAAGTAAAGATACACAAGATGTAAAAGGATTAGGAAAAATATAACATCAATGTATGACTGAGTACAATTTGAAACCTCAAAAATCATCTGGACAACCCAGTTTTGAAACCATTAATATAGTTTTGAAACCATTAATATTACAATTTATACGTACGCGGATATACGCAAGTCATTAAAGAGGCAAGCTAGTCAAAGTAACTGTAGAGGTAACATAAAAAACTGTGAACTATAATCATTTCAAGCTTATATATATATATACATATATACTAAATAAAAGAGTTTGAACAAACCCTTTTCTTTTTCTTTTCAAAAGTTGAAATGCATTTATACGCACGTGGATTATATCAGAATTGTTCGTTTTGCATTTCTTAAGTATTTTTTCTAAAGTAATGTGCATATTTACTTTCTATCTTTCAAATCTATTTTCTAACCACAAGAAGTTAGGCAAGAATATATTTTTTAAAACTGTATCTGTATTAATAAGTATTATTTATAGTTACATGTAGATAAATTTGATGCTACGGCACTTAATTCACGGAAATTTCAAATTTTGAAAAATCACAAAACTATGTAGCATTTATATATATTTCCGCTCATAAGAATTAATTGAAAAATATTTGTTCAATAAAAAGAAAGGAGATCGGAAATGTATAATTCATATATAGATAAAATCTTTAAAGTAGAAGATGATTTTCTTTAAGAGAAGAGAAATGATATCTTTGTTTAATTGACATATATAATGATATATCGAATGATGATGTTGTGACAAGTATTAAAATAATTTTGTTACATCATTTAGAAGTAGCTCAATAACATCTAACCCAAGTCATCCCTGTCAAACCATACTTTTAAGTACCGTGACTAAAACGGAAGGAGATATATAAAAAAACTTTGTATTTCGTGATTGTAAGATGCGAGTATATGACACATACAAATAAATGACACATTTATTACGTTCCAAAATTATTGTTCCTATACAAAAAAACACATAATTTAAGAAAAACATGATAACTGCTTTCTCTTTTCTACTTTTTACAAAATAATAGTTATACCCTTAACTAATAAGAAAAATAGAACGAAAAAAAAAAAACCAACTTTGACACATTTGTCATTGTGGGTAACCATCATTGTTTTTGTAAAAAAAAACATCAACCTTAGATACGTTGTCATTGTGACCATTTTTTACTTTTGATTTCGGTTATCGGTAAAAGTGATGTGTAAAAATCTCAAAAAATAAATTCAAATAAGAAAAAACCGGCTCCATGTTAGTATCTATCCAGTAAAAGGTAAAAAAATTGTCACAATGACAACGTATCTAAAGTTGATGTTTATTTTTTGAAAAAACGAAGGTGGTCACATATAATGACAATTGAGTCAAAGTTGGTTGTTTTTTCATACAATTTTCTCATTAACTTATTAATCAAGGTTTTCTATAAAATATGTAATAATAATTTCAAATAAGCATAATATGGTAAACTTAATCAAGCTTATATATCTATTTTTAGTATTTGACAATAAATTTAGACATCCAAGAAAAAAATAGTGGACTATTGTTATGGGACGGAGGAAATATATAATAAAATCATATCCATAATAATTAATTAAACAAAATCTTGATAGTTATTATTGTCAAAACTTTTAAGTCAAATTTATATCCAAACTAAACTAGTATACAATATTTCAGGCCCTAAACATGAATATTTTCCAAAAAATGGGCCAAAATCTTAAAGTCCAATACTTCTGGTCGATTTAGTTAATAATATTTTCTAAAAGTCAATTCTCAAACAATCATCTTTCATATTATTCCATTAACTGTTTATTTAAAAAAGAATTGTCATTAGTTTTTTTAATATTCTATTATAATATTAAAAGAATTCGGATGTTTGATTAATACATCCATCTTTCCATTATACATATTTACTGTAGGTTTTATTTATATAATAACACACTAAAAATTCTAATGTAAATAGTAATCAAGTTTGGTAAAAATGTAGTCTAATGGCTGGTAGTTGAAAAGGTGAAACTTACATTTACATTTGGAATTGGTAGCTTTGTTTTTATTTTTGTTTATATGTTTAATAAAATAACTTGAGCTAGAGTTTTAAAATACAAAATGACATAAAAATATATGATAATATTGTTAGATGAATTTAATAAAGAGTATCTATTTAATTTATCATACTATAAGTTCAATTTATTTTTATATATCTAAAGAAGATTATTTTTAGTACATCCCACAAAAGATATAATCCAAACAAAACTTGTAGCTTATTACAAAATAAGGTTTTGATACTAACAACGTTAATAGATATCACTAAAAATTTATTACATACATAGTTGGTTAATAAATGTAGTGTTACTTTCGAAAATTGATTAAAAAAAAAAAAAAAAAAAAATAGTAATATACAACAAACAAAACTTATAATAAACTTTTAACAAGCATAAATATCTACAAAATTAATAAGCTTCTTATAAGCTCTTTACCAAACATAACATACAGTATTAATTGACAAAATTAGATTAGCTTTCTTCTTCTCTTTTGTAGACATTAATTAGTAGAGATAAATGAAGCATACGTGCAAGCAACCCCTATATCTTATAGACTTGCGGATTTTCTGTCATTCTCAACTTCAGGTACACGTAGTGACATTATGGCCTACTAAAATTTGAGTTTAAGTTAGCCCAAACCCATAGTTAGAATGGTAACTTACAGCCCACACCTCATTCATTATAACTAGTTTAGCTCAACCTCATAAATATAGATAGATAGAAGGTTTTAGAGCTAGTTATTAGAACTAGGTTTAAAGATGGATTATTAAATGCATCTATAATTTTTTAATGTATCACTAGAATAAGAAATTTGTAATCAATGGACAACATAATAAATGTAAATACACACCCTTTTGATCTAGATTTGTTTGAGTTCGTAGTCCCTGATTTTATATGTAATAAAAATTGAAATAATGACTTCGGTCTCTATTAACGTTAATCTTATGGACCTCTGAATTTATAAATGACTAAACTCGTTTTGGATGGAAAAAAAGGCCAATCACTAGCCCGTTTTTCTTTTTACCATAAACACAATCTAATTTGACTAATAACTCTTCGGAACTTAAATTTTAAACAACTAAGTTTAGCTTTTGTGCAAAACAATTAACTAATGCTTTGGTTATCATGGTAGTAAATATGGGCGGAGACAGGGGGGCTGAAGGTGTTTGGCCCCCCTATCGGACTTTATTTATACAATTTTTTATGTAAAAATTTCAATTTTATGTCGGCACCGTAAATAAGTCTTAAATATTACATATCGGCCCTCCAATGATCCAAAAATATTGTATATCGGACCAAAATTTTATAAATTAAATCACCGGCCCCTGCCAATCGCAAATCCTGACTTCGCCTCCGGTAGTAAATATACAACCAATAGCCATTAACCACATGCTTTGTTGATGTATAGCACTTTGGAGGAAAAGATCAGTTATCATGTGCATTAGCATCTTTTATCCCTAACTTTTTGTTTTTGAATACTCGTTGGCATTGATTTGATGTTGGTTACAATCAACCTTTTTTCAGCTGTATATCATTGACCTTAATGCTTCTTTAATGGGTTTCAACAGTATATTTCAATTACACAAACACGGGCTGTAAGTGACTAATATACTTGATATTATTCTCTTAATCATGAACCTTTGTAACACAACATTTTTATGATAAGAGGTTTTGCAGTTTTGTATTCTTGTATGTTTGTTTATAGATTATGAATTTCAAAATCTTTTTAGTCTATGAACCAAGTGTTTCGAATGCAAAAATCATGGTTAAAGTTTCAAGAGTTTTCCAATATTCGTGGTTATATAATAGTGATCGATAATGGGAGACATAGACTTTAGTTATGAATAATCGAATTCTTAGTGGGTCATCACAATTATTTTTGTAAATATATCACTTGCTATTCTTATGGGGACATACCCACTTCCCTTCACCTTCCTTTTGGTTACTAATCATGCGTTGCATTGTAACGATTGGCTCTCAACTTGAGTCGATACAGTGTAAATGATCCGCTTAATGATGTTTGTTATGTTTTTACGCAGTTCGTGTTTATTATTGAGATAATGACATTCAGTTTGGAGACATTACTTTATGTAATCGAGCTGTTAAACTTTTAATGAATTGACATTTGTGGGTGAGGTGAGGGTATGAGGGGGGCCTTAATCTATCTTTATAGTTTTAAGTTTCACATTGCTAGAGTTTAAGCAGTGTGTCCCATGTTAATAGGATATATATTGTCTTCATATCACCATTTTTATTTAACTGTTTGGAAATTATTAATTCGTAGCACGTAGTTTTGCAGGAAACACCGATGGTCCCAAACTAAAAACTGTTAATCGAAATTTAACCATTAATTGAGCTGAATCTCGTGGCCTTTAGCACGTAAGACCCAATTCATAATTTATGTTAATGGTCCCCAGATGTGTATGTTCACTATTTTACTGTTGATGCTAACTTTTTTGAATTAGCCGGTGTCTTGACAATCTAGTTTTGTTGTTTTTCCTTACAACTTATTCGAATTTCTTTATAATTTTGATTACTTGAGAAAATCATGTGTTAGTGTTGGAGGATAACCGTCATAGTTTGTAGTTTGAATTTAGCTTAGGAATATGTCGTGATGTCTAACATGTATATAGATCGAGTTGTAAAACGTTTCAACGCATTTATACGCTGTTACGCATGGTGTTATTGTTGGTCGCCTATTCCGGACCTCCTTTGAACCCTACAACACACTAATTGCGGAATAACTAGTATGTATATGTAAATGGTGAAGAACAAGCAGAGATAACCAAATGAATGATTCTATTAAGCTTACGTGTTTGATTACAACCACGAATAGAACCTAAACAAACGATTACAACACTTTAACACTCAAGAACACTCAGTTTCGTGACCTAAACCCTAGCTCACGTAACTATTCTCGAGATGAACGATCTCACAGCTTTCAACAACCGCATTTATGATCCCGAGGCTGCTATTTATAGGCAGCACGGAAACCTAGAAGAGTTACGCGCACGTAACTGTCTGGGAGACAGTTACGCGCGTAACTCCTTTAGTTACGCACGTAACTCACTAGTTACGTGACCGTAACTGAGTTACGTGAGGGTAACTGTTAGTTACCCTCCGAAACTTACATAAATGCGTTTTGGACTTTACAACTCGATCTAATTACAAATGAGCTCTACGACACATTCAAATGAATACAAACTACAGACATTATGTTCCAACAAACTCCCCCTTGGATGTAGCTTGTATTCTTCAAAATTTTCTTGAACTTTTGGTGTCGAGAGATCGAGAGTTGATTCCTTTAAACTTCATAGAGACTTGTACGGTGTAAAGTTTGCAACCGATAACTTGCGAATCTTTCTGACAGCTAATCTTCATCATTAAGCAACGCGGCTCCATGAATATCAGCTTCGAGTCCTTGACTTCCAGGAAGTGCTAAACTCTTCAAGATCCGATCCTTAACTTTGTAAAACCTGGCTTACAAAGACAAAACTGACCAAATACGTGTTTTTGTTCTTTAAACTGATAAAATTTCTCATTTTTCAGAAAACACGTGATCAAACTTTTTAACCATAAACGATACGTGACAACGAAGAAAATAAACATAGAAATAAAATATTTTTTTGTTTGTTTTCTTAACCTAAAACCGAAACTCTTTTTGTGGTTTTCAACTATAAGCTATTCACACTACTTTAGCAACCTACAAAAGGGCAAATCTTTTTGGATAGGGATTAGTTTGCTTTTAGGATCATATCGCAGAAGTCGAATCACAAGAATCAGCCGATTATTAGTATATTTGTCCTCTTAAATACAACATAGATATCATACAAAAAATCTTCCGATTATTTAGATTACAGCTGTTTATATGGATCCCACTTATATTTACACTTAGCTAAATCCGAGCTTCCCTTAAAGCGTCATCAAACCTCCAGTATTTATTTCGGAAACCGTCACCTTATTCCTAAATTATTAACTATTCTAAGTATTGAAAATGCATACATATAGTATTGATTTGAAGCACTTATGCCATTTTCATTATTTATTAACTTTATTTAAGTTTTGAAAAACTTTATGAAGCTTAATAAGCTTTATTGACTCGTGAATTCCTCCCACTGTCTCTGCCGTTTATCAAGTAAGCACCAAGAGTTATGGAATTCTTATTTGACTCTACTCTCCCCTTTATACTAACTGCAGGAAACTATGATTTCGCAACCTTATAGAATCCTGGAGCGCCTCAAGGATACGAGTTTTACTTAGATTTAATTATTTATAACTCCTCACCTTTATACTAACTTCAAGGAAACTATGATTTCGCAACCTTATAGAATCCAGGAGCGCCTCAAGGAATTTTTGAGTTTAAATAATTATGAAAACTCTTTGAGTTTTAGATAAAAGCGATTTATTATTTTTTTGATTTTCTCTCAATTTTTCTTTTCCTCGCTTTTTCTATTAGTCTCAGATACTTATTTATATATATATATAATCCTATGGTGACAGAATTCAGGCACACCGAAAGTTTTCAGCTTATCACAGAGATGAACAAACTTAACCGTGTTACCCATTAGAAACAGGTTCGGAAAATTGTTTATATGATATTGGTCGTACCTACTAATACATCGAACAAACACTTATGATTCTGATTTTTTAAAATCCGTGATGTACTATCATTTCCTAAGGTTTTCACAAACTTTCTCCCCCTCTTTTTATGTTTTTCTGAATTTTATTGTTTTTATAACTATACAAGTCCTAAAAACTTAAAAAGAAAAGTTTCGAAGTCACGATCAAAGATTTAGGTTTTTATCATTTGGACACTTTATACTCAATTGAGATTATTAAACTTTGACTCAATGAGTTTCAAAAAACTTTAGACTCAGTCGAGATTATTTAACTTTAGACTCGACGAGTGTCAAAACTTTAGACTCGTTTGAAAAGAGTTTTGCATTTAAGCAAAACGGTTTTTGTTC
The DNA here is from genome assembly GCA_910822075.1 of Senecio squalidus. NCBI lineage: Eukaryota > Viridiplantae > Streptophyta > Magnoliopsida > Asterales > Asteraceae > Senecio > Senecio squalidus. The sequence goes on from CAJVGC010000582.1 coordinate 14,862,066, forward strand.
GAGTTCGCAACTGTTATATGTTGCGAAGTCTAAACTCTTTAAACTTAAAATATAATCATGTAAATTAAACTTGAAAGTAGAAGTTTGAACGCAAACCGGACCACGTAACTCAAATAGGAATTAAAAGCCTACCGAATCACGCATCACACACATTACAAACAATCAAGCAAGCAAAATATACATCGATATATCAAAAGATGGTTACAAAAATTACAGACATAAGAATATTGTTTGAGCTAGGAATTAAGAAATACCAAAAATACCAGCTAACCATCTGCAAATCAATATCTACGCTGCTTCTTCAATCACCAACGGCAAATTCCGCGAGTGGTAACCCTTTTCAACACATATGTGAACCACATGGGAGAAGATAATGCCAAAAGATGTTTCATTCCAAGCTGAATAAATCTTCTTCTGATGTAGCCGCTTCAGGTCTTCTTCGGAGAGGCAGAGAAGATGGATAGGATCATAAATGTGGACAAACTTTGATTAGTCGATCCTTCTTTGGTGATACTTTACGTTTCAAAATCAAGTTTTGTAAACGTGGACAAACTTTGGCAATGTGCCCCTCGGTTCTACAATAGTAGCAAGTTCTTGGATCATTTGAGATGTCCATATGAATCGGAGAAGTTTGAATCTTCTCTTGTGGAATTGCTACTCGAGGTGTTGCCTTGGACTGGTCGAAGCACTTTGGGAGAGAAACTTGTAGGCTTAGAAGAAGAAGCCACTCCCTTAGTGAAAATCGTAGACATAGGGGTTTGGATGGTGAGAATAGGTTCCTCAACTTTCTCCTTACTCTTAGACTTTGATTTTGTGGACTTTGACTCGGAGTCGGACTGCTTAACAGTCCGTTTTCCTTCACGCACCTGAAGTTGTTCAAACTTCTTGTCCATCTTACTGATAAGACGGTTCTCGAGGCGCTGAAAGACTTTCTCAAAAAGACTCTCTTGGTATTCACTTAATTGGACGTCTTTTAAGTCGGTCAAGTCTTTGGATTTTTGGTCGGGACATTCTAAAGTCACTTTAGACTCATTTTCACTGACACTTGCTTCTGGACCAGTTTCTTCGGCTTTTGGAGCCTCAGAGGTCAAAGAAGAAGATTGAGCTACTTCTGCGGACGAACCATCGACCGGGATCTGGGTGAAATGCACTGGAGGTGGCATACTAGTATACCCCAGTCCACCCTTGTCTTTGGTGTTCGACCGTTGAGACTCGATCAACTGACTCAGAATTACTTTAGAGTTGGAAATCGCATCTAACTTTGCATGCAGAGAATCAATTTCACTCTGTTTTTGAGCAACAGTTAGTTTCGCTGCTGCAAATGCGTCGGAATACTCTTAGATTTTTGAAATATGTCGAGTAATTATAATTTTTAGATCAGAAATTTCAACTTGTTTTTCTTTCTTAAAAACAGTTAATGTTTTGTTTTCTTTAGACAAGCCATCATTTTTTAATCTAAAATTATTAACCTCAACACTTAACTCTCTAGCCGAGTTACTCCATACAGCGAGCTGGGCCTCTAGCTCGCTGCAGTTCGTACAAACAGGTGTGAAAGGATCGATATCTACCTCAGGCTTAGGAGATGAGACATCTGAAGTAGAAGCCATGAGTGCAAAGTGCTCCATTCTCGGTGCGATATCCTCAAAAGCATTCCAGTCAACCCTGTTATCCACAGCCATAAGTGCACTTGCATCCTTTTCAGCATCTTGAATTCTGAGGTTCCGAGATGCTTGACCTTGATATCCTCCCTGCTGATAACTCCTTCCTTGATGAGGGGCTTGATGACCTTGGTGCTGTCGACCATGTCTATCTCCCTGGTCATGTCTAGGGTCTTCGCGTGAATGTTGACCGCATTCTCGAGCGAAGTGACCGTAGTTGTTGCACTTATAACATTTGACCCTTGACTTGTCAAACCCCATGCCGCTCTTTCTATCTCCCCCGATGAACTTCTTTCCGGTTCGGTTGAGAAAGCTTTTGATCCTCTTGGTCATCATGGCCATGTTCCACCGAATGTCCATTTCTTCTAAATCTTCAGGATGGACCTGATCATAATCTTCCTCAGTGAGAGCGGAATTAGCTATCCTTCCGTCTATCAAGTCGTCATAAGCAGTGAGGAAGCATGACTGCAAACGTTCATGTTCCACATTCTGAGGACCAGTAACACTAAATGCCGTATCCTTTCCTCTCCCTTGAGACTTTAGGAGGGGAGCCATTTCTCTTTCCCGTCGTGATGAACAAGTTCTACAAGTAGAACATGTAGGACAAGGTGAATCGGTCGAGCTTGACACTGGAGGACTTGCTTGAAAACTTGGAAAACTGGGAGTCGGAGGCAAGTAGCTTAAGGATGGAGGTACTTGTGTTGATGAGATGTCCGAAAGGAAAGCAACTCCCGAATTATCTCTAAGCACCTTCTGAGAGAACACGTTGCTACCATAAGCTCTCTCCTGCATCTCCAGATTAGCTATCCGAAGCTTGTCGATGAGATCTTCAAAATCATAATCTCTTAGCTCAGGCTTATCCTTTAACAAGAGCACACGAACTTCCCAATGTGGCAGCAAGCTATCCAAGAATCGTGTGTTTGTTTGAAGCTTGCTATACTCGACCTTTAACTCATACAGGTCATTTATCAGCCGACAAAATCTAGAAATTAGCATGTCTAGAGTTTCGTTTTCTCCACACTTGAAGTTAAGATGTCGGCTTTGATAGCTTTCATTGCCTCAGTACCCCCGTATCTCTTCAAGATAGCATTCCATAGATCATGGGGGTTATCGATCGTACGGAAAATGGCTCTCATCTCATCAGTCAAGCAGAACTGAATCGTTCCCAACGCCTTCTGATTCTTGAGAAATAGCGTTTTCTCTTCATCCGTGTATGTAGACGAAGCCCGATATGTTCTAACACCGGTGGTCGCATTGACATCAAAAGGAGCTTCATACTTCGAGAAGATAGGAGTCCACATGCTTGGATCAGTGCAAGCAACATATGTCCTAAAATTCATCATCCATTCCTCCACACTTCTATTTGGATTGTATAGTGGAGGAACTTGAGGATTACGACTCGGCTCCATGTTGAATGAATTCGTATTCATAGAGAGAGCCATGACGAATCCACACCAATACCCAAAATCAGCAACTAACGATACCCGAATACCCCGAACTCTACTCTAACCTTCAAACCGTCTTCACACGAATCTACACAAACAGAACCCGTAGAAACAATAAGAGAGACCATAGAATCCAACCTAACACCCGCCGAACGTTTCTAACGAAAAACGGGCAGAGTAACGGCTAGAAAATGGAGTAAACGAACGTCTTCAGCACTCAGTTTCGTGCACGTAACTCCTTAGTTACGTGCGTAACTTCTTAGTTACGTGCGTAACAAACTGTCAAGTAACTATCTTCAAATCTTCAAGTAACTATAGTTACGCGCGAAACTCCTAGTTATGTGACCAAGTAACTAAGTTACGTGACAGTTACGTGACTAAGTAACTAAGTTACGTGACTTGCAGCTGGAACTTCTTCAAACCGTCGTAAACGAAGAAATACCCAAAACTAAGAACCCATCTTCTGCAGATATCAAATATACCCAAATGTAAACTCCGGCTAGAAATGCCTAGATCTAAAAAATCCCGAAAAAAGTACACTTTTCTCAAATCCTAGATCTAGCCTAAAACAGCCCTAATCTTCACCAAACGGATTCAAAGACCCCTATAACAAGTATAGAGGCTCTGATACCACTTTTTGGTCACCTATTCCGGACCTCCTTTGAACCCTACAACACACTAATTGCGGAATAACTAGTATGTATATGTAAATGGTGAAGAACAAGCAGAGATAACCAAATGAATGATTCTATTAAGCTTACGTGTTTGATTACAACCACGAATAGAACCTAAACAAACGATTACAACACTTTAACACTCAAGAACACTCAGTTTCGTGACCTAAACCCTAGCTCACGTAACTATTCTCGAGATGAACGATCTCACAGCTTTCAACAACCGCATTTATGATCCCGAGGCTGCTATTTATAGGCAGCACGGAAACCTAGAAGAGTTACGCGCACGTAACTGTCTGGGAGACAGTTACGCGCGTAACTCCTCTAGTTACGCACGTAACTCACTAGTTACGTGACCGTAACTGAGTTACGTGAGGGTAACTGTTAGTTACCCTCCGAAACTTACATAAATGCGTTTTGGACTTTACAACTCGATCTAATTACATTCTAGCTCTACGACACATTCAAATGAATACAAACTACAGACATTATGTTCCAACAGTTATGCTTGCGTAACATGGTTGGGGTTAGGTGAGGACTATAAATACTTCAACCATCAGCCATAAATGCAACCGTTTTAGTGATAGTAACTGTTGTTGCGCCACCGAGAGCCCATAGTTGGGTAACCACATTTTCGAGCGGTCTAAAGTCTTGTAATCGTTTGTA